>CM053508.1:6695242-6804590 GCA_028627145.1 Eidolon dupreanum
CCCTGTTTTATGATTTCTGATGGATGTAGAACAAGTCTTATTGGAAAGATATAAGAAAAAGAGCTAATTCAAGATTAAACGAATCGGTGTCAGAAAGATTTTTTTAAATCCTCTCTTCAATAGCTTTAACACTGCACTTAGTCATTCTTTAATTCAAGAAATATTATTTGAATATGACTACATTAATTTCTTTCTACGCCATTCATTACTTCAAGAAATAGTATGTAAGTGATAACCTGCTTCAAATACTTAAGTGTTAGATTCTGAGAATACAACAGTAAAATAGTAGGAATTATTTTTTTCCTCGTGGAATATTCTATGTAAAGATCAGAGACATGCTTCATAAATATAAAACTACAACTGAGTTAATATGCTGTGAAGGAGAAGTACAAGTAACTTCTATTTTAAAGAAAGTCTTTGAAGAAGTGATTTTGGGGATTCAACATTTGAAAACTCAGACTGCTCCATCACCTCTAGTAATTAGAAAATACTACCTTATGTTAAGCTCATATCTCTCTTTTGATTGTGACGATAGTTTGATCGAGAGAAAGCTTAAACCTTCTTGTTAAAAATAATTTCTATCCTTTATTCATTTCTTAAATGCTAGTGCCCAAGCTAACAACTAACTAAAGTTATCTAGTTTCATCTTCCTATCAACTCTAGAGATAGTTATTATTTCCCCTTTTATAAATTATGAAGTTGAAATTCAAAGATATTAATTGTTTCTTCAAGTTCACATTGATTATAAAGCAGTAAGCCAGAAGCAAAACCCTATCCTCTAAGCCAAATACCACATTACAAGGTCTAAAACAGCTATAATACCCACCTGTAGTCTTCCTCTATCCACATTAAACTCTCCCAGTTCCCTTTACTATTCTTCATTTCACTCATTTTTACAAATGTCATCATCCTCTTGTTTTCCTCTCTTCTCATTTAAACAATATTCAGAGTTCACTGTACTCTAGGTAAAGTTTTACAAGCATGGTGTAAATTAAACTACCACTGCTCTTTCTAGACATTACATTCCCTTTAAGTCATAATTCAGAATGCATTTCTAGTAACTATACCACATTTTGGATCACGTTAAATTCCCTGTCTATTGAGATCTTTGTCTTATTTTTACTACACTGTGATATTGAGTTGTCTCTCTCCCTTGCTGTACGTTTGTGCTACTTCACAAGATAGCTATTGTTTGATTGTAGGGCATTTAAATTTTTTACAAAGTTTTTTCTGATATCAGAAAAAATATGTCTTTTTGTACATGCCAACCATTAATCTACTTTTCTATGGTCAAATACACTTATTCGTGTAACATTTGACAGTGAGAATAAAAGCTAGCATTTTTTGAAGCACTGTAACAAATGCTTTCTCTGAATTACCTCTATTTGTCTTTCATTATACATTAGGAACTACGGGTCATCCTTGTAAAATAACTGGAACTTCAGGAGATTCTGTCATTATCTAGGATCCCACAACTAGTAACTATTAGAGCTAGGAATTAAAATACCTCCTATAACTCCCTAATAAGTATGTAAATACAGATACCATGCCTATCTTTAGTTTCTCATTCTTTGATTTCTTCATTAAACATTTATTGAATATTAGAGATAAAAATAAGTCATGTATTATTAGTCACTCCTGCATATCTTCAAGTAAGAAAATATATGTCAGAAATAGGATGTGATTCAATGTCATGCTAAGCTTTATACAATCAAAGAACAAATGAGTATTCTAAAGTGTACTAGAGTCAAAATACCTTGATTTCCTGAACTGATTTCTAAAAGAAAAGTAAGTTACCTCAGAAATGGAGGGCGAGTAAAAGGTCAAGTCATGTACATGCAAATGCTGGAATGAGCAGGGTCCTTTTTCTGAATGGCTTTTTTTGTTATTGTTCAATATCAGAAGATCAGGGAATAAAAAGAAATGCAACTGGAAGAGTAAGCAGATGCCAGGTCATAAAATGCCTCATATGCTGTGCTAAGGAGTTTGGACTTCATCATGAAAGCTATGGGAGTCATTATAAGATTTCGAAGCAAGGAAAAGACATGATTAGATTTGCATTTTAGGAAGCTCACTCTGGCAGCAGTGTAAATAATGGATTAGAGGAAAGTAAAACTGAAAGGAAGGAATCCATCCAGGAGGCTGTTATAGAAATCCAAACAAGGCAGGATGAGGGCCTAAATTAAGGTGGCAACAGTGAGGATATTAAAACTAGACATATTCATAACTCAAGTCATAGTTTTTAAGTAGAATCATCATAATTTGTTCGCTGGATAAAGAAAATAAGGAACAAGGAAGACACAAGATCACTCCTGGTTTCTGATTTGTAAACTGTTAGTGACTGAAAATAGCCAGAAACAGAGAAAGAAAAAAAAAAAAAAAGCATGTTTAAGAGTGGGGAGATAAGTTTAACATTCTGGGCTAAGGTATGTGGGGGACATCTGAGTTAATCTGCTTAGCTGTAGCTCAAGATGGACCTTGGGGGTGATCAATGTACAACTAGTAGATGAAGACATAACTATGGATACTATACTAAGTATATCAAGCGATAAGAGGAGGCCAAGTACAAATGTAAGGGGAGTAATACATATAAAGAACTAGCCTGGAACACCATGAAAGGAGGAAGACAGTAGTAATGTACTTAGTTACCAAATCAAAGATGAAAAGTGTCCCAAGACAAAAACCCTCTATCAATGGTGCCCAAATCATCAATAGATCAAGATAGTTTAAAAAGTTACCTTGACTAGAATTTCACTGGAAGGCTAAGAAGAGTATTTTCAAAGGCCAGAGATTAAATGAGAAGTAAATGAAGCAAATAATTTAGCAATTATTTCAAGAAGCTTATCTGTAAAAGATTGTCAGCTGGACAGAAGGGGAAAAATGGTATATGGGAAGGTTGCTTAGCTGATGTTTCTTTGTTTATCTTGTTTTATTTTGCTTTGAAATCATAACATTAGAGAATTAATTTAGATGGAATGGAAGCCCCAAAACATTGATGGTGATGTTGAGATGCTGAGGAGGTCTCATATATTGTTGTCTATTTTGTCCTATGAAGAAGGTGGAGAAGTTATCTAAAGAGATGGGGGGAAAATAGTGAATGTTTGAAATAGCCTCTGTGGGAACAAAAACTCAGTGAGGGCGCTGTAACGGCTTTCTAGTTGAGGTTAAAGACCTAAAGTTGGTGGTGACCCCAATTCACACTTTATGAAATGATTTCCAGCAATTCTAATCAGAGAGAAAGTACTGAGAATGCAGAGTAGTAGACTGGTTAAAAATGATCTCCTGGCAATTAGGTAATATGAGAAAAAAAAAGAGTAAAGAGGAAAGGTGGGTGAAGGTATGAGATGATCAATGCATCCAACAAATATTTACCAAAAACTAGACGTCTGCTAAAGGACAGGGCTAGCCACTGATGATATAATTGTGAACAGGGTAGATACTGTCTCTGCCTTATTGGTCTTGAAGTCTAGATCATATATTTAATCCTGTATTAATCCTTAATTTCTTAAGCATTTGTTAGCTAATTAATATGAAGAATATCATATGTTATACATTAATGTAATTTCATTATTTGACTTCGCAGCTTGGAACAATATATTTTACTTCCTACCTGTTAAAATTAAGGTTTTCATCTTATTCACAGTATTTCTCATCATCTGAAACCCATTCATTCTTCAAAGTTAGCAATTTATAATTTATACATTATCTGTGATTGTCGTGCTTACATTATCTTCAGAAATCCTAATTTCTATAAGACTGGAAGGCATTCTCAGGTTTCCAACATATTCAGATGAGATTATTTTTGTTTTTCCTCAGAGTAATCCACCTCTTTGGGGTAACTCTGTTACTTGAGGGCTCTGTGTAAGATCTGCGGCTATCAGAGAGAGAAAGAAAAATAGAGTTTTTGCATTTTAAGAGCATCCCTCTTATTTTCCTTCTTTTCAGGTATTCTAAGATAGAATACATGAAAAAAAATGTTTCTTTAATTTTCTGTCTACAAAATTCAGTATTCCTGAGATTGCATGACATTTAAAATCTTTTCCAAAATAATCTGACATTAAGTGAATAAAATAAAATAGTAGTTAGAATATAATAGTTAGAAGGTAACACATGGAGATTTAACCAAATACTTAGAAGTATTAAATCAGAGGCAAAGTTTTGTTTGATAGTAACAATGCTACTAAATGGTCTTGTCGATTTTAGAATTATCCTATCAACATAGAGAGAAATTTTCACTTTACAAATATCTTATGAAATCATGAGACAAATGAGAATCATGTTATATCTGACCAAGGTAGCAATTTCTGCCTGAAAAAAAAAAAAAAAAAAAACAGAGATACAGTTTTGCTCAAAGGGGGAAAACAACCATCTGGAAATTCAGGGTATTTAGAATATTCTAGTATGTTTGGGTTTTCTTAAATCTGTTTTACTCAGCATTTTTCAATAAATTCTACGTCTAGGACCTAGACCTACAGTTTACTCAGCCACGAAGGGGAGAAATCACTGAGAGCTGTAATAACCAGCTTCTTCATTTTATAATTTAATAGGACCTTGATTAAGAGCACAGTTGTATGTGAATAAAACATGCTTTGCCATAGAGTAGAGAACTGGAAGTTCTGAGGAACCTGGACATAGAAAACTGAGTCTCACAGCTCAGGGATGAAGGATGATTCAGGACTCTCTAGTCTCTAAGGGGCTAGGAGTCTGCTGATGAGATTTGAGTTTTAGTTCAGAAAACATTGTCTCATAACAGAGTTTCAGAATTGATGTGATTTGCTGGTATCTCTGCTCTCAGATATAGTATATTTTCTTTTTTTTTTTCTCCTTTCCACTTACTTAAAAACACAGCTCTGGCCAAAACAACTATGTAAAAACTTGTCTTTATTTTTATGCTATTTTGGTGTCATTGTACATTTGCAGATTTTTGCTAGAACTTTATACACGTGCAAGGACTTTTTGAGAACTGAGAAGAGCTTACCACCTGCACAGGTCTATCATTACAGGTATTTCTCAATATATCCAAATGATATTAACTAATTATCCTCAGAGTGTTACTGCACATATGCACACATATACACGCATACATGCGCCTAGATTTTAGAATACATACATCACAGACCCAAACACATCAGTAAACAGAAAAGTTGAGTAAATAGTTTACATAAGTAGCATTTGCTGTTGATAACAGTTATTACCACAGGTTCTAACACTCATTCTTCCTATTTACTGGCACTCTTAACAACTACTCTACATTTAAGACATTAAGAACAACATATTAAAAACACTGAGGAGTTATACTAACAAACACATCAAGTCAAGTCAATCACAGTAGGATAGAAAAAAAATGTAAATTCCATCTGCTAGAGTGCAGTCACTTATCTTTTTGAAAATCACATCACTAATTGCTCATTGAAAATTTTTCATTAAAGGAGCTGCAGGAGGACACCCATGTATTACCTAGGTTTAGGTGGGGAATCAATTTGTAATTCAGCTATTGATAAGAAACAAGTGTTTTAGAGCACTAAAACGGTTGCCAGGCAGAAATAGAGTGCCATTTTGCAGCAAAGGTATCAAAAGAAAAGTCAGTCCAAGAAGTAGTCACAAATAAGCACAGGAAATTGCAATCACAGGCAATGAAGAAATTTTTGAAACAGTATGCCAAGAATACCTGGCTATGCCACACCTTCAGGGGAAAGGTCAGTATTCATAATAATATCTTTTTATTTTTCAGTACAATATTATTTTGAATAGATCTTCTGGTAGATTATTCAGAGCTGCTTTTTGAAATTAAGTTGTGATTTGATCAATCAAATGCAAAACAATAGGCAGGATAAATATGCCAACCATTAGTAGGGTAACAAATGTTTATTATTTAAAAAAATAAGTAACTGACATTTAAATAATCTTAAACTTTACAACAAAATTCTCAGAAATTTTCAATGATGTATAATTTAAAAAAAAAACAGTCTTGTTGAAATCAGGGATCAGGAGACTAAATACAGGTCTTTATACTTGCAAATTAAAGCAATTAAAGATTTTAAATAAAGGGGGGGAGAGCTGTGCAAAGTGTGGTCACTGCTAGTTTCGCCCAGCTTTTTATAATTTAAGCTCATTGGGACATGCCAATTAAGTTACATTTAGTTTGTTGTACAATTATGACAACAATATATATTACTTCTGGAAGTGCTTATTGAATATGAGGTATTGTGCTTTACACACCTTTATTTTATGGAATTTTTATAACAGCCTTATAAAATGGACATTATTGTACCCCTTTTACAAATGAAAAGTTGGAGGGCTCGAGAAGTTCACTAACTTCCTTGTAATCGCAGAGATACAATACATGAGAACTAAGCTACAAACCCATATGTTGTCTAAATCTGCACAATATTTTCTCTAACTGATATCTTAAACTTTTGAACACTGGATTTTTCTGATCTGGGTAGAATTCTAAATAAATAAGAGATTTAGAGCCAGGCTCTGGTTTCAAATATGAACATGCTATTTGAATATGATGTGATCCTTAGGCAGCTAACTCAAACTTTCAAAATGTTTCATCCTCTGAAAAATGAGCATAATTGTTAAGTAACTCAATGAGTCCCTGTGATCATTAAATAAAATGACTTGCATGTTGGCAGAGTGGCTGGCAGACAGTAACATCTCAGTCAATGTCAATCATCATCTTCATCATTTCCACCCTTGGGGTAGGTATCAAGGTCTTTTATGTTGTTGTTAATTGTTATTCTCTCAATTATACTTTCTCAGATCTGAACAAGATCTTTGATTTTATCATTAATTATGTGTGATATTGGCAAAATCATATAAACTACCTTTTCCTCATCCAGAAAATGGAGGACAGGAAATATTACGTCTGTTTTATCGCTGTGTTGTTTGACATGGGAAACTTTATTTCATACATGAAAGCAGTTTGTAAGTCAGGCTGTAGAAACATGGAGATTTAGACCATGTGTTAAACAGAACAAAACAAAACCACCAACCCTTCACTAGCTATAGTAGACATTACTAATCAATCACCGCATTCCAGAGTGAGAAAGGTGTCCCAGAATTCTTTAACAGAGTGCTCCAGAGCCATTAACATTTAATTCAAGTTTGCACATAGGTTGAAATTCATTTGTCACCTTCCTGATCACTAGTTTTTGTCAATATCCATAGGCAAATTCATATTTACCTCTCTCACTAACCCCTAAATTTTGTTAATTGAATAAAAAGATGTTGATTGATTCAGGGTTTCTGCATTCTCACGGTTAACATAAAAATTCAAATGATTATAACCATAAGGTTGTATAGCCCTCTAAATTCACTGTCTGATTGAAAAGTCTAAAAATTTATTTCTAGTTTTAGTTTTACTCTGCTTAAGTAAAGTCTCCAGTGATAAAAAGTTAAATTGAGTTTTGCAGTTTCTTCTAACTCTTAGCTGTTGACTTATAACCAGTGCAGGAAAACCTGACTGATGCTCATGAATATGCACATAAAATACATTGAATACGCTGATCAATATGTTTTGATGTCGCCTATCATCATAACACTCTATTCTCTGCCACCTGAGAGCAACCAACTCAGGACCAAGCCAAACGAGTCATTCTGACCTTCCAGGTCACCACCCAGTGTTCCTAATTTGCTTTACCATTTATATTTATTTGTCTTGAGAAATAATGGGGCATCAGAATCAGAAGGAAACATACTGCATGCATCTATAATCCCCATATCTATAGATGAAATTCCAAGTCTTTTGGGTAGAGCACTAGTAAGTATAATGGGGGGGGCGGATCCTGATGACTCTGCTGTGTGCCCTTAAGAAAAGGGGTTACAGGTTAAAATCTCAGCCTCCACACTTTCAGACACGTGATTTCACAAGTCATTGAATATATATGAAATACCGTCATTAAATACATCAATGATTATTGTGAAGAAAATAGCTAGCACTTTACTTCTTGCCTGGTAGGAGTTTAACAAATGTCATTTCCTTCTTCTCTTCTGCCCATCCATCTTCACGAATTCAGACTGACTCAGCAGTAGTAGGAGAAATCTTTAGTGCAATCCTAGAATTGTGGCTGAGGGAGTTGAAGTGACTTTATGCTGTTACTTATCACATTTCTCATATTGTACCTTCCTGCAGCTTGATCATATGTCCCTGTCCAAACTCCAGTATACAATTTACCCCATGAACAACTGCTTTTCCTCTTGCTCCTTGTAGAAATCAGGGAGAAAAAGAGCATCTGTTTAGAAACTGCTATTTACTACACGTTTCACATGAATTATGGTATCAAATTTGCATACTGATCCTATGAAGTATATATTATATCCTAGTCTTGCAGGTAAGGATACTAAGGTCCAGATTATGTAATAAATTTCTTCACCTGTATGAAAATAACTCAAATCTATGTACTTTTCACTCACCTATCCCAGACTGTGATCTTCTAAGAGGACTGCAGAGTCTTAGAATGCCACATTTCCAGGTAAAAACCCTCTAGGATGAAGACAGCAGGAGCTGATGCAGGCTGTGGGGGAGGACCAAGCTCAGGAGTTCTCTTTTCTTCTGCAAGAATTCCGGCCTAAGTCTATCTTTTCTGATTGCACTGTCTTTAATTCTAAACTGCTGACTGGCTTCTAGCCACAACCACGATCTTACTGGATTACAAACCACTTTTGCAAGCCTCCAGATAAATGGCATAAGCTCTCACTGTCCACTGAGAATTCCTCACTAGTCAATTTGACTTTTTCCCTTCAATACAGAACAATTGATGAAAAGCAAAGAACATGGTTCTGGCTCTGAAAAACATTCCAAGAGATAGTTACATAAATAATAGAAAATAAAAGTGTCATCATTAAAATAAATGTTTTCTCTCTAATAGTCAATAACTTGAAAGAGCTAGAACAATTTATATTGGACAATGTGGACACGTGTGAGCACTAAAAGTCAATTAAATGTCACATATACATACATGCACATGCAACAAATATATCTATCACATTATATATTTTGTGAATTTTGTATGTTTGCTACATAAAAATGCACATTTTTGAGTGACAAAAGAAGAGCCTGTTCTGTTATATATTTGATTCTGTTTTTCCTTAATAAAAAATAGACCTAACAGTGCTTTATTACTTACCTTGAAGAAATACTGAGCATTAACTAGCTGTGCATGAAATAATCTGAGCACCTTGGAAAAAGAGCAATAATACAGTACATTTCAATAAGAAAAATGAATATGCATATAACATGCATATCTTAAATATATAGATCAAATTTCTACTTATATGTGTATGTATATTAAATTTATATTTACACATACATATTTAATTTTTTTCCTCACACATTTATACACGCATATACAAATGTGCCTTTTTGTTTATTTATAAAAGTGAAAATACTTCAAGAAAATCCTTTGTGAATTTTGCAGTTCTTTGAGGATATCTCCATTTTAAATGTCTGAAATGAGTGTTATGAACAAGAAATAACTTCACATTTTCTTGAAAAGAAAAAGCAATTTCACAGTGCACAAAATGGCTTTGAGTAATATGGATGCTTCTTTTCACTGTGTTCTTAATTAAGAAAGATTGACACCTGTGAAGGTTTCAAGCCAAATAAAAGTCCCAGATTTTAATTAGCTTTTCTAATGGTTATGTTTTCCTGCTAGAAGACATTTGCAAATCTACCAACTTTTCAGAGAGTATCAGAACATAAATAATATTAATAATGATGTTTATTACTTCCATAAGTATCAGAGTACGCAGTCGTGCAGAGAGAGCACTAGATTCAAAAATTAAATATGCCGCAGTGGCTTTTGGCACCCTCTCTTCCACTTTTATAACCTGCCCTTCTCGCTCTCTGTTCTACACATCTGACTGCCACCCACCATCACTGAATCTCTATCTCCTTACACACACCTCTGAGTCTTCTTACCTTTTTACTGCCATGCTCTATCCATGTCGAAGTCAGATTTTCACAGATAGTGACCTACTTCTGTGATTTTCTAGCCTCTCTTACAAAAAATACAAATACTGTTTTCCATTACTACGTGCCTTAAGTTTAGAATATTGATAAAGTAACCTTGGTTAAATTGAAATATTATACAGAAATGTAAGATAATTTGTTCTCATTTTATTAATAGCTGAATACTGTATAACATGTTTCTCTTCCATAAGGGATGCTTTTATTTCAAAAAGGGGGAAACATTAACTCAAATAATGAATTATGGAAATCAGGATTTTAAGCAGTGTTTTTCAGTCAGGAATAGGTAAAGTGATATTCAAACCTCATCTGATAGGTAACAATGTACTTTATATAACATTTCTGAAAAATACCTGAAAGAATAAATATCAATCATTTATCATATCACAAATCACTGAGAGAATATATGACTAATGACTAATAATCTTGAGGTAATCAATTTGATACATATAACTTTTCATGCAAGTCTTTTCATAATTGTGTCTCTGCAGGCTATACACATGCATGCAAACACACTGCGTGAGGCATGCTCATACATGCATGTATCTCTATATTTATTTTGGCCCCAGCCTGTCTGTTCATTATTTTCAACCATTTATATGTTCTATAGCAAGTCAATTAATTGTATTGACTACAGAGTGATTTAATTAAGTCATTGTGTTGGCTAAAAATAGGCCAATTTTCTCACATTGTCTAAACTCAGCTATCATGTTTATAGAATTATTATACTTCTATGGATAGGAACATCTGCATATAAATTTTACAAATTGCTTGAGATTATTTGACAAACACATTATCATTTGGAAGCTTACTTTAAATAGGATTTCAGACATTTATTTGAAAGAACAGGAGATGAATAAAATTAAAATTAATTAAAGAGATGATTAAATAACATATGAGTTATAAACTCAGAACGGTTTACTCTTTTCAATAAATGAGTTGTCATTTGAGACATTTTAATAAATAACATGTATTTGGTTAAAAAAACAAGAATTTTTTTAAAATTGAGTGTGAAAAATAACTTAAAACAATGAAAACTATTTTGAAAACACTGTATATTTGAGGTGTCATAATTTTTATATTTTGGACCCTTTTGTTTCTTTTTAAAGAATGACTCAGTGGGCTTTTAGAGGCATATTCCCAACATCTTCAGGCATCAGTATATTTAAAAGAGACACATAAAAACTATTAATTGACTGAATAGATATGTTATGGAGTTTGCATTTGAATTTATAAAGATTCAGTCTTATACCCTGAGGAGATTAGTGTCAAATTTACAAAATTATATTTTCTTCGAATGTGAAAGCTCATGTTTTCTAGAGAACAAAAGATTAAGATAACTCATCTAACTTCCATGCCTGGAACTATAGCTAAATTTAAAAATTAATGCAGACTGTTGTGTCACACTAACCTAGATCAACTCTCCTCAAATTTCTCTCCTCATTCCCTAAAAGTCCACCATTAGAGATTTGCTTTTTTAAATCTAGTAAACAACAAAAATAATATACTTATAGAAGGAGTGCCATTTACCTCATCAAAAAGGGATATAGAAGTGAACATTATTTTACTTTTATATGTCTTACTTTTTCACATGGGAGGTGGAACGGACATTAAAAAATAAAAACATTTATTATATATTAGACATGGTGATTTGAAGAGAAACAAAAAAAAGGCTGAAATAAGAGCTGTCAGCTCGATGATGTCTTGAAATTCTAGATATATGTGCCAGGGAAGATCTCACTGAAAGGTGTTACTTCTGCAAAGAATTAAAGGACATAATCAAATGAGCCATGTGAATATCCTGGAGAATAAGTGTCCAGGTAAGAAAAAAAAAAAAAGAAAGAAAGAAAGAAAAAGTCCCTATATCAGGAGAGTAGATCTGACGAGAGCGAGGAGTACAACAGAGCCAAGCAAGCAGCAGGAAATAGAGTCAGAGAAGGGATAAGAATGTTAACCACAGGGGAAAAGGTTTCATTAGTAAAGACTGGCTTGAAGGCCAACTGAATTAAAGAACTAGTAAAGTGTTAAAAAGAAAAGTGAACTCTAACTTACATTTAATAGTATCACTCCAGTTAAGTATAAAATGTGGTATGAGAGAAACATACAAGAAAACACAGAGCTTGTGGGGGAAGGAGTCTTAGCAATAACCTAGGTTAGAGATTATGGTGCTTGGACTAGCATGGCTGCCCTGGTGATTTGAAAAGGGTTGAGAATAACTCCACGGATTTTAACTTGAACATTTGGAAGATGGATTTGCCTTCAATTGAGATGGAAAATGCTAGTTTTATGGAGAGAGGAATATCAAGACTTCAGTTTTGGACAATATAATTTCCAGTTTATGGACAACTGAGAAAATGAGCAGCCTACCCATGTAGAGGACAGACTTGTTGGTAATTGTTTGACCACCCGAGAATCTCTTACAGAGCTAATCTCTTACAGATTCTGGGACTGTTTGAAATTACAAAGTTAATTCTTCGTACTGGAAAGGGTGAAGCCAAACCTGAAGCACTTGAAAGATGATTGTGGCAAAACTCAGGGTCTGTTCCAAGGATGGGTTATTGGTTTTATAGTCTAATGATCTGAAGTCCAAAGCTTAGAAACTTTAAGGAAGAGACAGAGGGGGCATCTGGATGAGGCTGTTAGGTCCACTGGTAGAAATTATGGAAAGAGCTGCCATCAGTAAAGACAGGCACAGAAGAAATAAGAGTCCTCAGAGAACTAGGTTCTATTAGAGCGAGATGACAAAGAAACTTTGAGAGAAGAAGTTAAGAATGTAGGGCACTAATAGGATAAGCAATGAACTCTAGAGGGCGCAGTGGAAAGGTTTATGATAAAGGGGGATGGGAGAAGTGGGCAGAGGAGGAGAAATAGATGTGAGGGACTGAACAGAGAGTTAGCGTACTTTGTGGTAATCAATTTAAAAATCCTTGGAAATGTGTGTGGTAAAATAAGAAACATATTCGGGTTCTGTTCCCTGTTCCTGGTACAAAGCTCCTGAAATCCTTGGAATTTACTGAGTGATAGGAATGTCTCTTGTCATTCATAAGGGGCACCTTTTGAGCTTATGCTAATGAGGTAACTTAGTACGGTGCCTCTAGATAGCTTCAGGATGGGGCTGGTCACCAGAAGGACCAAGAGATTAGAAGACTGGAACTTTCAGCCTTACGCAATGACCCGCTCACCCCCCACCCACAGTGCTCTGGGTAAGGGAAGGGGCAGGTGCAGAATAAGCTCTATAAAACCTCCTGAACAACAAGATTTGATGAATTTCCATGTTGGTGAATATATCTACCTGCTGAGAGAGTGATGTACCTCAGTTCCATGTGGATGGAACTTCCTACACCCCAGACCTCTCTGGACCTCACCCTGTGAACCTCATCATCTGGATGTTCACCTGCATCCTTTATAATAATTTTATAATAAGCTGGTAAATGTAAGTAAATGTTTCTCTGAGTTCTGTGATGTCCTCTATCCTGCAAATTAATCAAACCAAGGAAAGGATTGTGGGAACCTCCTATCTATAGCCAGTGGGTCAGAAGCACAGGTGACTTGTGATTGGCACCTGGACTTGTGATTGGCATCTGCTGTTGGAGTTGGGGCAGTCTTGTAAGCTCTCTTTTAAAATGAGCCCATAATGTGTGGGATCTGTATCTATCTCCAGGTAGATAGTATCAGAATTGAGTTATATTGTAGGACACCCACTCAGTGTCTGCTGAGAATTGGAGAATTGCATGGTAGAGCAGGAAAAACCTACTATTCAGCTTAGTTTTATGGCAGATGATGGTGAGCAAATTATTCAGTAAGGAAGAAGAGGGTGGCCAATAACCCCAATTCACACCTGCCAGTGAACACAGGAGCTGGGAAAAGAGGGTCTTATATTGAGAAATCTTGGCTCTCTTTTGACTCCTATAAGAAGGTGTCATTACAATGAAGTTAAGATTGAGCACTTGCTGTATTCAGTGAAGCAATCTGGGGACCGAGGATCCACAATGAAGTCTTTAATGACTAACTTAACAGGGTAAACACTTTCAAATGTCTAAGGAAACATGATGGAATTTAGTTTCTATACATTGCATGTTCAAAAACCAAAGTTTATCAAGGTGTTTCAAATTTGGAAGAGTTTGCTCTGAGGTTCATATATTATTCTCAAGAAATGCACTAAATAAAAGACATTGTACAGTATGTATAGGTAAAGGCATGAGAATAGTAGTATCATTATGATTACATAATGAGTAGATAAAGTTATAGGCAAAAGGAAAATGTCTTGAGAGAAATCTTGAAGTAGAACAGATATTCTTGTTTTATTAAATAGTGTTAAAGGTTTATTAGGGGAAAAAAACTACATATTAAGAGTAAGAATTCCAATAATTTTAAGTCAATGTATAGAGTAAAGCAAGTCATTTCTCTAAACATATTTCTTTTACCACTTTTTTCTTTTTTCGGACCCCAGTGCTGTCAACTGTATCAACAGCATCCTGGGTCTTCTCAGAAACATCTAATGCACATCCAAACATACACACATAAATCAGTGGGATGAAAGCATACTCTTACATACATTCTGCATCTTGCTCTTCTCCTCCCACTTAATATATATATTTCATGTTTTCTTGTATTAATATTGAGTTATTTTTGCCTTTATTTTACCTCTATATAATTGGATCACATGCATTTTTATAAACTCATGAAAAGTGAGCTGAGAAAGCAGACTTGTTTTTCTAAATGACTAACTGCCTCTACATCATTTATTAAGTTGCCATTATTGCCTCTGTTATATTTAAATGCCTCGATTATCCTGTATTAATTTTATATTTACATGTGTCACAGTACCATGACCACGCTCTTTCAATTATCATAGTTTTACAATACTTTTGAAGTATTTGCTAATATCATTCTGTCTTCATTATCCTTACAGAATTGTTCTAGTGATTACCACAAGCTTATTCTTCTGGATGACAATTTGTGTCATCTTATTAAGAAAGAGGTTATTTCAAGAACATTCTGAATTACTAGAGTGAATGGCCTATTTAAGGAAATTTTCTGAATCACAAGGAATACTATTTAGAATGAGAAAATAAGATGAAAGTGATGGTGAGCTTATATTCCCCAAATTAGTAGAAGCATAGTACAGTAAATCAGTAAGAAATTAGCAAAAGGGGATATTATGGGAGGTCCTGCTGAAAAAGTTGGAGAAATTTCAGAATTTTTTCAATATTCTAGAATTTATTAAAGTGTTCCTGAAATGATTTTAAATGTTTGGCCAGTAGGAAAGATAAGTTATTTAGATTTTTATCCTCCTTTACAAAGGACCTGCAAAAGTAGATAATAAGGAATGAGTCAATTAGAATGAAAGAAATTAAGTGATTACAAATTAATTAGTAAGAAAGACTATAATAATTCATACTGATGTTATACCATTTCTACGGTTAAAATATAAGTTACACTTTTGCTGGTTACTACTAATTTAAATCTAATTCCCTTTGTTCTCTTCCATTTTACATGTAAGACCAGTACCTGGAATGAGTTTGCAATAGTTTCTCAGGCTCCCTTGAAAGATATTTACAATTTCTTTTTGCTTTTATAAAAAAACTGAAGTCAAACTAGAAGAATATACAGTGTGTGATAAATTGATATATTTTTCATTACTTGAGAATGTGGACTATTTTCTCTCCTATATATTTAGCTGTTGTGACTTTGAACTTTTGCACTTCAATCAAAGTGTAATTTTGAAGGAAGACTGTGTCTTAAGTTTTATTGAAGACTCAGCTAGGTTTCCTTTTTCACTGGCTGCACCAGAACCAAATATCCTGACAGAGAAAGCTCAGTACTTGCCACCATTTGAAGCACCCACCGCCTACAGGCATAATTGCCCATCAACCTGATCAAGACCTATAAATTTATTTAGGAAGCCTACAAATTGGATTGATCTAATAATAAACACCCCTAAGAAATAACTGGAGAAAACACTGGAAACGAATATACTTTTATTATTACCTTGGCATCCACTGTAGTTAGTTCCATGAAAGAAAACACAGAAACATTTCATGACATGTGGAAAATTTCTGACTGAATGATGGTGGGCTTTGTAGCTGTGCCCTCAAGAAGGACGAGATGTTTGCAACAATTATCAGCGTGTGTGTGTGTGTGTGTGTGTGTGTGTGTGTGTGTGTGTATTTGTGTGTGTATGCAAACACAATATTGAGTAGTTCATACACTAATATATTATGTTTTAAAGTTTTAAATGATAATCAGCGAGACTTTTTGTGGTGCACACTTACAGAACCAGCAAACTCATGTCATAAATATTGCTATGAGCTCTAATAACCAGTTACATGTTGGGTAAATACATTTAGGTTTAGAAATATCAAATTATTGGGCCATTTGCTATATTTCTAATGTGAAAAGCTCAGGGGAATCTATAAATACTCTAACCTCACACTTGCCATGGAAAAATTTTACTTGTCTCTGAATTATTACTTGGCCTCTGAAAATCATTATCATCATTTGGCACCCTTGGTGAGATAATTTACCTCATAGGGACAAGTACTTCCCTCCCAAGAGGGAGTAGTTTTACTAGTCTGAGCCTCCTAGCATCAGAAATACTTTTAATTGTTTCTTTAGTGCTGATAGCTTCCTTAAACTGTGAGAGTACTAATCATCTTATGCAAATACCAAGCCAATGAAATAATATGATGTTTGTATTCAAAGCAATTACGTTGCAACTTCAATTTCTATTCTGTACTCATAAATTGCAGTAAAAAACCCTGAAACATTCTGTGATTATTTTTATTGGACCTCTAATTACTAGAATATATATGGAGTATTTTTGAAGATTTTAACATTTACATATATATTATACATAGTGATATATATATATATATGTACATATATATATATATATGAAAAGTTACAAAGCTTAATATTTTAGTGTCTTGATACCTTAATTTCTGAAAATAGACTTAAAATACAAAACAATGTGATTGTATTTAGGAACACAATAAATAACAAAAATGAAATGATCAACCATATTTATCTCTTGACTGTATATCCCATTTACTTTTTATTTTCCTCAGCTAGTAGCTAAATAGCTCTGTGCAAGGCTGCTAGATTATTGATTACGCACATCTCATCAATGGTTCCCAATACACAGACACACACTCACATCTACATGCACATACACTCACAGATTCTGAAGCATTTTATTTTATTTTCAGTCTTCCCAATGGTCTGGTTTTCATTTCTATATAAAATGTACTCTCTAAATCACTCTGGACCTCTACCTTGGGTAGCTTTATGCATCCTAAATGAAGACAACAGGGCCTTGGCCATCCCCTAAGAACAATGTTCTTATTTCAGGATGCTGACGCCAAGCAACAGGAGTCCTGAAGCTGCATCTGACTCGAGCTTGTCAGGCTTTACAAGCTGTTATTTTCCTTGCCTCCTCACTGTCCTGGGGACTGCCTGATTGTCCTCTTGAAGCTTTCGCCATTGATTCCTGTTTCCTTACTGTGATGCTCTTCCTGGGAGATACAGGGGATTGTACAGCCTGTTCTAATGAGGGTGTTGTACAGAGCTCTTGCAAATAAGATGTGTGGGGAGGAAGCATCCGGGATGCCTGAATGATTTGTTTAACCTGCCTTTTCCATTAATTTACATGCTGCATGCCACATTCCCTTGAGAGGTGTGCAGTGACATGTTGATGTTTGGGATTGTCAGATTTGTATCTTATAGAGCCCTGGTTTCAGGGGTGGTGGGGGGACCCTATGCTTTCATTACCTTTTCCCAGAAACATCAGGGCAGAAAAAGAAAACATATTTTAGAAATATAGCGAATGATGTTTCTAAAGCTAAATAAGTGCATTTACCCATACATTTACACGCTTTTGTATGTGTGATGCTTCTCAGAAAAGTGATGATCGTCCACAGGGGACCTACTTATTCTGGGTAGCCCAGTCTACATTCCATAGATTTTGTATCAGTTAGAATCATTTTATTGTTTCTCCTCTGAATTTTGTGGAAAGAATACTATTTTAGAGGGAGAAAAGGAAATCGAGAAAGAGATACTAAGAATGAGAAAGGGAGTGACAGTTTCTTAAATGGAAAAGAAAATTACTTTAACACAAGTTACGGTACTCCTGAAAATATACTGCAGCAATTGAGATGCAGATTAAAGTCCTGCTTTATTTATTTTAAAGCATTACAGATGCACTCAAAAACAACCCATCAGTCAGCAATGACAGAGAACATGAAAATGTATAAGAATAAATTGAGCTTTAATTTTTCTTGACTAAGTATAGACATTTATCATAACTAATGCACTTATAATAGCATAGTACTCTTTTCCCCCCTTCTATTTGCTAATCTCATCTATTTTGTTATGTGTCTTCAACCTAATTAGAAAGCAGCAATACTGGCTGTTTACAAACAGCAATATTTCTTTTGACCAATAGTGGTGAAACCTACCACAATTAAAGTTACTGCAAAAGTTTATGCAAAAACAGTGCCATGTTTTTGCTAAATAGTGTGTGAAGTCCTCCTACTTGTGATACCCAATTACTGGTGTCACGCTTGCAACAGTGACATCTGTGCACACTCAACACTCTGATGGGCAGCTCCTACAGGACTAATGCATTTTAATTGATCGCATTTAGCGTGGCTTTTGGTTTCTCTCTCATATGCAAAGCTATGCCCTTCTGCTCTCCTGTTCCCAAATGAGCTGGCTCTCTGCTGGGGAACTCACAGTACAGATGGTCAACAAAAGGTGAAGATTGCCAGGACTCTAGCGATTGGTCTCTTTTTAGCCAAGATAAAATCAGAATTACTAATCAGCTTCCTTCTGCCCCCATACTCAGTCTTACTCTTAGCCCAAGCTTGTTTACATTTAGCGTTAATGCTAATCTCTCTCTGACAACTGGCTTTATCAAGTCCCATTTGACCTGAAACACACCTTCCTAACTAGCAAATCAGGGCTGGACCATTTTAGTTCTTCAGCACCTGCATTACAATTTTTTTTTTTTTTCCTTTGAGGGGACAGCTCAAGCCTGGTTAAATTTTATTTCTGGTATCATCTGAAATAGAAAGAAAAAGTACTTGAACACAATAGAACTAAATGGCAGATCACGTGTGCTTCCCATGGATCCAGATAGCGCATCCTCTATAGAATTGTTATCAATGTTATTATGTTTAGCGCTTCACAAATAGCATATTTGGACTTCAGTTTTCTGAGCAATGTATCCTTAGTTCTACTTTGATAAGAACTCAGGTATATAGGAAAGAACAAATGAAATGATATGCGCCTTTCCCTGCATTGATCTCACAATGCTTATATCGTTTTTCTTTGTTACTAAGGAAACTATTTTAAAAATCAAGTGCAACAGTTCAACACAGAGGTTGCAGCTGTAAAGAAAGAGTCTAGCAAATAGTGCATAACTTCCAGGTCTACCGTGCTCCAAAACTTGAGACTGGGAGCCTGAGGAATGTAAGAGGGTCAATCTTGGTTTAGAAGAGGACAGAAAATTGGCTACCCCTCGCGGGCCAATTAACAAAAGTCTGCATCTTTAGTTTTAAAGACACAGCAGTGGCTCTGTCTGTGTGGCCACCCACAGGGAAGTGTCACAAAGTTCTAATGAGATGCTGCTAATTTTGAGTGATATTTGGTGCAGTCTTCTTCTGCAGTAAGGGGAGAAAGAGACATAAAATTGCACTCCCTTAAATCATGATCCTAGGACTGGTTTCTAGGCAACCACAATAACAGAATATATATATATAAAAAAATTGAGCCTTTGGAAAAATTTTTTTTCTGAATAGAATACATGTTTTTGCCTGTCAATCACCTTTTTTTTTTTTTTTTTTTTGCACTGAATATTCTGCAATGGGATATTTCTAAATCTGAGCTTCAAATTAAAGAAAAATCACGCAAGGTAAATGCTACATAGTGCTATTTACTCTATGCTCTCAGACATCCTTTTTAAAAGCAATTTAATGAGATTGAGATAGTAAAATTCTGTATATATTAAGAAGTAAATATTCTTACAGACATGTAAAAGTGTCCTTTCTTGTTAGGAGAGATTAAAAATCAAAACAATAAAAGGAGTGTCATAATAGTAAACAAAGAAAGAAAACTAAAGCGATTAAACAGCTACTTAAACACACTGTGATGCTGAAAGGCATCACAGAGACGCACAAACAGTATGCCAGATAACAGCGCCTGTCTTTCAGTGCTATAGCAAAAGAGTATACACTGGGTGGCTTAAAGAACAGGCATTTATTTATTTCCCACAGCTCTGAGAGCTGGAAGTCCATGATCAGGGGCTGTCTGCTTCAGTTCCCGGTGAGAATGCTCTTCTTGGCTTGCAGAGACCACCTTCTCTCTGTCTTTACAGTGCGGAGAGAAGAACTAGCTCTCTGGTCTTTTCTTACGAAGACCCGAAACTTAATTACTTCCACAGACCCCCCCCCCCATTGCAAACACCATAACAACGGTGGGTTAGGGCTTCAACATATGGATTTGGGGGTGGAAAACAAATATTCGGTCTATAACACTCCCTAATACTTATATGATTATTGTCATTTTGCAATTTATTTTTTTTAAACTGGTTTAGTGCTCAAAATAGCATTTTGACATAGGAATTATTACCCCATGTTAAAGGTGGGGAAATTAAGGTTCAAAATGAATTAACTTGCTTTCAAGTGTTTTGGTAAATACCCAGAAGAGGGATTGCTGGGTCATATGGTAATTCTATTCTTAGTTTTTTGAGAAACTTCCATACTGTTTTCCATAGTGGCTGCATCAATGTACGTTCCCAACAATAGTGTGTGAGGGTTACTTTTTCCTCACATCCTCTCCAACACTATTACTCTTCTTGTTGATGATAGCCATTCTAACAGATGAGAAGTGGTATATTTGATTTGATTTGATTGACAGTGTTGCCTCAATAATTTTAATTTAAAAAATGCATTAACTTGCCCAAGTTTCTTACTATTCGTAAGGACACTTTTAAGGTTTTTACTTTGGATCTTCTGATTGCTGAATCTATGGAGAAATTTTAGCACAGAGGTGGTGTTAAAATTCTAGTTGAATGTGTTCTGATCCAAGCAAATCTATATAATACTGAACATATATTTTAAATAATATGAAAAAAGGCAAAAAGGAAGTGACTGCTTAGGCATATATTCTGTCTACTGAGAAAAATGACTACTTTGTAGTAATGTTTAAAAGGACATGTTTTCACTATATATGTAATTTCTACCAAGGAATCTACTAGAGAGTAGAATTTCCTTTTTTATACACATTAACTAATCTAATGCAAAATTTCTCAGCAACAATTTAAATCACTGTTAGTAGTTTGTAATTATAATAAAGTACCATTATCATGGTTACCCATCAAAAATAGCAATTCATTATTATTAGTCACCCAATAGTTAAATATTCCCTTTTCCCCACCTTATCAAGAATCAGGTTAATTAAAATATAAGTAGGTTAAAGTCTATATCTTTCAAAATTTACACAAAAATTTTATATTTATGGAAAGACTGAAAAAATATAACAGTACGCTCATCATCTACTTTTAACCTTTATTAAAATTTTACCATATTTGCTACCTATTAGCTCTTCATAATTGCTACAGATCTACATGAATATATATTATATATAACATCTATATACATGCAGTCTACACACATATGCATATATATAGTCTACACACATACATATATGTGTATTTGTGTGTATTATATATATGATATATAAATGTATAAGATATATAATTTGAAACTAATATTTACTGTAATTCATATGTCTCTTCAAATTTTCATTATAATATTTTAATATCAAACTGCTGGTTGATTTTGCCCTGTACTATGCATGTATCCACTCGTCCACTTATTATTTACAAAGAACTGTTAGAGTATTTGACATGCTGTTTCATGATGGTTGTTGTAAGAACAATAAGTTGACTATTTTGTTACTTCTGCTCTAAAAGAATTATGAGTCAGTAATAGAAAAAGGCAAGCACCCCAAAAACTGTGAAAGAGACACTATGTAAAAAAAGAAATGAAGACTGGGCTTCCAGTCTGCTGAAGAATTTATGAAACAGGTAAGACTACTTCTAGCTTTGTCAGTGAAAAACAAAGGGGAGATCATGGGAGATTTTATACAGGAGGTCACATCTGAGCTAGATCTTGAAAAAATAGACTGTGGTCAAAGGAAATGACAAAAATAACAGTAAAAAAATATGTGTGCCAGGTAGACTAGGATGAGTAAAGATGAAGAAATATTTGGATCTTTTTGGCTCTTTAGCGATGGTGAATAGCTCAGTTTTAGAATATCTCTGTGGATGTTGAGAAAGACACAGCTAGAAAAGTAGTTAGATGAGATAGTAGAAAAGTAATTGAATGAATGTCTCTGGTATTTGGACTTTATTCAACACATCATGAAGAGGAACTGTAGAGGTTTTGTTTGTTTGTTTGTTTGCTGTTTCTTAAGTGATAGCATCATTTAAGACAAAAAATACAGGAAAAAGAGGCAATAAGTTATGAAGCAGTTGCTACTAAAACATGATAACCAGGATCATCAGCACTAGGGTTTGGTAAGCACTGTAGAGTATAAAGTTAATCGTCTCTCTGAATAAGTAATAGGAACAAGAATAGGTCAACAATGTTTTGAGCTAGAAACAAAAGAAGTTGTAATTTTTTGTGTGTCAGTTATCTTAATTACCTAGTTTTTCCTTCCCATCAAGATCAATGTTTCTTTCTTTCTCCTCTGAATAGTAAACTAACAAATTCTCCATTGATCCTACATATCCCTGTATGTCTTTCTACTGTTTTCATAGTCAAACTTCATGATGTGCTGGAAATGTTCTTTGTCTACTTCAACTCTCTCACATCCCTTCCACAATTTTAGGTGCTCTAATAATTCTAATCTAATGTTTCAACTTTCACTGACTGATGGACAACTGTGCAGTATTAATACTGCCTATTTTCCAACACCAGAGAAAACTATTTTCTCTTTGTTACTTAGAAAATGTCTGCTCTTAAATTTCTTTGTAAAAATCTGACTCTTCCTCTCTTTCAGTTGCTCTTATAAGGCATCTTTCTTAATCCACCCTCAAAATATTAATGTTCTTCAAGGTTCTTACCTAATTAAGCCCACTCATCGTACTTTAGAGAATACTAAATTTACATCTAGCCCAGCCTTGAACACCAGACTTCTATATCTACTCCATTAGATTTAGATTTGAGTATTACAACTGCAACTCAGAGTCATTTTAAGACTTTATTCATCAATTTCAGGAATGATAAAATATGGAGCTCAGCAAACTCTCTTCACAAAAAACAACAATAAAACTGGACAAACTGTTGAAAACAACCATTTTAGGACACTGAAAATTGACTAAAGGCATACAACAAATTGAGAAATATTTATTCAAGGAAAACATTAAATATTGGGTAAGAACATTGCAAGTCTATGGTATTGTAACCAGAAGCTTCTTGCCTTTCCTCCCACCCCTTGGATGGTGGGGATAGTATATTTGTTGCTGAGAGGAGCCGACTTGATTTGGAATGGAGAGAAGAAAAACTTTCTTCCATGGATGTTATCATGAACAAAAGTGATCTCAATGGCAAAAGGACAAGAGATGCCAATGACACTAGCCTGAAGTAGGAATTCTGGTTAGGGCAAGTAAAAGGCTGGCAGATCAGTAAGAATTTTAACAGAGAGATCTGGAGAATGAGATAGCTGTACTAAGTTCCCATGTATGGTTGGCTCTCTAGAAGAGTGTACACATGCTCAAGGAGGTACACATTCTCAGTAGACGTAGGAGAGAGCCTTTCCTAGTCTCATACATCTGGCCGAATGTGAACACTTGTGTACACACAAAACAGACATGGAAGAGTATAGTTGAAAGTAAAAGTTGGGGAAAAAATTATAAAGATCTGCAAGATCTTTGAATGTCTTCCCCAATCCACACATGAATATGTTAGCAATAGGTAGAAGCTTTATTAGGGCAAAGTGTTTACATACTACCTCTGACCAGTCACTGGTTTACCACTAAGCCATACTGACTCAGGGTTAAGAAGTAATAATAATAAATAGAGACATCAGCAGCTAGCTGCACATTGACAGAGGAAAATACTCCACAACATTTTATCAGGCATGTCACCAAACAATAATGTTCCAAAGCATCAACTATAACCATTAAGAGAAAACTTAGTAGGCAGATTTGCTGTATCACCTAAATATCTAAACTTCAACAGAAAATTGTCAGTAATACAGAGAAAAATGAAAGTTTGGCCTATACTCAGAATAACAGTCATAGACTGGATCTGAGAGCTCAAATCCTGAATGTTGAACATAACAACTTAAAACAGCTATTTTAAGTATATTTAAAAAACTAAAGAAAACTGTATTTAAAAATTAAGAGAAAGCAGTATGATATGACTCATAAAATCATGACTATCAATATACAGATAGATACTATAAAAAAGCAAATAAATTTTAGCATAAAAAATTATAGGTACAGAGAAACAGTCATATAATTAACAGTTAATTTTACATTAAAAACACTAGAAGCCAAAAGGCAGTGGGATTACACAGTCAAAAGAGTGGAGGAAAAACCTGTCAACAGAGAATCCCATGTCCATTACACTTTCCTTCAAAAATTAAGCAGAATAAAGACATCCTGATGCAAACAAATATTGATGTTCTTATGGCATTGATTGTGGTGATGGTTTTATGGTTGTATACTTATATCTAAACTCATCAAGTTGTATGCATTAATATATACAGCTTTTTGCATTTTAATAATATCTAAATAAGTGGTTTAAAAAAAAAAAGATTAAAAGAAATTGTCTCTAGCAGACCTGCCTTTAAATAAGTACTAAAGAAAATCCTAATTCTTTAGGCTCAAAGAAATGACACCAAATGACAACTTGAATCCACAAGAAGAAATAAAGGGCACTGAGGGAAAAAGAAAATGAGCAATTTCTAAATAGCCAAATTTGTCATAATAATCTAACACTTATCTGGCATGTAAATTTCAATAAAATTAAATATATATAATTATTATTTTTAAGAAAAGCCTATACTCATCACATCTCTCTCTATTCCTCTCTTGTCTTCCAATGTTCCAACACTCAAGCCAGAAACTTGAGTATATCCTTGGTTCTTAATTTTTCTTTAATTAATTTTTCCACAAATAAATAAATGAGCTTTTTTTTTTCCTGTCCTACAAATAATTACTTCTCAAATCGATAAGATTTTCTTTATTTCGTCTAGTATTATGTTAGCCTGAGCCTCACCAGCATCTCTCCACCGCAACAGGCTTCTAATTGGATTCACTACTTTGTCTTGTTGCACTTCAACCAATTTTATGCACAGCATCCAAAGGGATATTTCTAAATAAATATGATCATATCACCTTTTTAATTACTTTCCACTTTATTTAAGAGTAAATTCAAACTATTTAAATGCCCTTTATAATCTGTGGTAGCCAGAATTTTAAGGCGGCCCCCAAGTTTCCCGCTCCATACTATACAAGCTTTGTATAACACTCTCCCCTTGAGTGTGGACAGGACTTGTGAATATTAGAGGGTAGTATAATGAAGCTACATTTTATGGGAAGAATGATGAGATAGTAACTACTGTGATTGTATTATGTTTTATAAGATTCCATCTGCCAATCAGAGAGATATTCTCCTGATGGTTTAAAGAAGTTCCTACACATGGTGAGAGTGCCACACGGCTAGAAGTGAGGGTGGCTTCTAGAAGCTGAGCACCTCTCCCTTATGGCCAGTAAAAAAATTTTAAAAAATTAAAAATAAATAAAATGAGACTTCAATCTTATAATCCTAAAAAACTGAATTCTGCCAATAACCTGAATGAGCCCTCGCTGATAATTCCAGCATGGAAAGAACTTTAGCACATGACCTAGCTGAGCTGTGCCTGAATTTACTGACCCAGGGAAACTGTGAGATAATAAATAAGTGTTGTTTGTGGTAATTTGTTATACAGCAATAGGAAAATAATATATGCTGTAACTACTGTGTCTTCTTTAGCTTCTCTTCATAAAACACATATTTCTTACATCTCAATCTATATTTTAGGTAAACTGTACTTTCTTCAATTTATTTAATGTACTACCCTATTGCTTTGGGGTCCTTGTGGAGTATTGTGTTCTAGTTGATAAGAAACCTCTCAAAGCTCCACTTTAACTGGTTAAATCTATTCATTCATGAGGTGTTCACTTAAAGTTTCTTAATATATTTGGAGTTAATTATTTGATTTAGAATTGTCTAGTATTAGGCATATTGTGATCATTCAGCAAATGACAGATAATAGCTGCTAAGTATTGACAGTTTATTTAGTCATGCAGATGATCAAAATAAGTGGACTGTTTTTTTATTATTTTTTGAGTGGTCAGTTTAAATTGACTACTTTGGACATAATCCCTTATTTCAACCACTGAGAATTGGCTTCTTTACATCTTACTGATAGTAAATGACTATATAGCTATTATTGCATGAGTATCCCCCAGATTTTCATAATCTTATATGAAGAATTTCCCACAAACATTGCTTAATCAATGACAATATTTTTCCTTTCCTTTTCAGAGCAATCTCATAGAAGTTTTCTTAGATTTTGAAGAGTAGAAAATGAATCAACTACTGACTTTTAGAATGCATTAGTCATAAATACAAATATACATTATAATATTTAAGTATCTCTCTTAAAAGAAGCTTTACTAACTATATTTTAGTTGAGCAGAACATTTTTAAATGTTATAAAACATTAATCTATACAAAGCTTATTTTTTTATTTTGAAAACGAAGATTGTCAATAAAAAATCTGAATATACTGAAATGCATGGTCTAACCTGTTAATCTAAAAAAAAATCACATTATTCAAAAAATATTGGAAAAGTGATTGTATTTATAAAGCTTTAATTTCATGAGCAACAGATTTGCATGTTTACCCAAGTAAAACTCTCAATATTTCTAAAATCATGAATGTTTAATTATACGGAAATCAAATTAAAGAGCAAAAGACACTCCTGCTGATCCAAATTACAAAAGAAAAGCATATCCATCCTGAGTTCAGTTTGGATATGACATTTAAACCTTGATTTCCCCTAATCTAGTGATCTATTGTTCTCTTTTATTCGTCATTTACAAAATGTTACCATAGATCAAAACTAAATATACTTCTACCATATCATCCAGCAATTGTGCTTCCTGGTATTTACCCAAAGGATTTGAAAACTCATATCCACACAACAATCTGCACGTAGGTGTTTACAGCAGCTCTATTCATAATTGTCAAAACTTGGAAACAACCAAAATGTCTTTCAGTAGGTGAAAGAATAAACATTCTATGGTACATGTAGACCATGGAATACTATTCAGCTCTAAAAATAGATGAGTTTTTAAACCATGAAATGACAGGGAAGAAACCTAAATGACTATCACTAAGTGGGAGAAGGCAATATAGAAAAATCATACTGTATGATTCTAACCAAACTTTCTGAAAAAAAAAAAAGCAAAACTAGGAAAACAGTAAAAAAGTCAGTGGTTGCCAGGGATTGGAGGTGGGGGGTACATAAGTAGAGTACAGAGAAGTTTTAGGGCAGTGAAAATATTCCGTATAATATTATAATGATGGACACATGTGATTATACATTTACCCAGTTCTGTAGAATGTGTAACACCAACAGTGAACCCTAATGTAAACTGCGAACTTTGAGTGATTATAATGTGTCAATATAGGTCAATCCGTTTTAATAAAAGTACTGCTCCCAGGGATGTTAATAACGAGGAGGTGATGCACGTGCAGAGCATGTGGGGTATGAGAAATTTCTTTACCTTCCTCTCCGTTTTCCTGTGAATCTGAAACTGCTCTAAAAAATCGTCTTAAAAAATGTTATCTTAGATATTCTTCTAGTTATACGCACTCCCAACCTACACATCATGTTTAAAATTTCCAGTTTAACAACTACGCACATCCCTTCTTTTCTTAAACTACCCTCCAGTTAGCTTAAATACCAACTAGAGACAGTTTTTAACTAGCTCTATACTCTTGCATTTCACATCTGTTCTACCTCAGCTATCTGTCTATTTGTTACTACATGGTTCTTCCTGCTCCAGAGTTTTGAGTACTCTGAATTGTATTCTTCTTCAATATCAAAATTGCAACTTTCTGTTTCTGTATTTACAATTCAAGATATAAACAAAGAAAATATTCCCATTTGACACAGTTTCTAAACCATTCCATTTCTTAAAAATGCCTTTATATCATGAAGTGATCTACATATCCTCATATTTACTTTTTATGTCTTATTTTATTTTTACATTATGCTCTACTCTAAATGGTAATTACAGTTTTTCTTAAAGTTTCTAAATTCTTCCTTGTTTTTAGTTGCTTCTTATATCATGAAACCTTTTCAAATTTTCAAATTTAAGTTACACGAACTAGAAAAAAAATGTTATATTTCTTCTTTCAGTTTCTGTATTTCCTGAAGATAATGACCAAGTATAAAATCTGTTCACTTTTGTATATTTAAACTTCTATCACCTTCATTCAAGTTACCATCTACCAGGATTATTGTAATAATCTCTTACCTAGTCTCCCTGCTTTATTTCTTGACTGGCCCACTTCTGTCCTTTTCAGACATCATTCATTATTTACCAATAGCAGAAAATGATTGGTTGGCTGTTTGGTTGGTTTATTTATTTGTTAATTCATTCATTTACAAAGCTCTTTTTAATTTCCTTTCAGTGCCTTTTCATTAAACACTGGCCAAATCTCAAATACTTTCCATGGTCTACAATTCCGTACCCAATCTTATTTCCTACTTATATCTATAGATTCACTTTGTGTCAGTCTCTCTTATTCACTAAACTAAAAACCCGCTAGTTCTCATTGTTTCTCTTTGATGCCAAAGTCTTTCATGCTTAGATTATTGCAGCTGCTATTTTCTCTACTCTTTCCTCTTTTTCTCTGTATGGCTGGCTCTTCTCAATCTTTGGAGTTCAAATGAAATGTCATCTTTTAGACATAAATATCTGTGGCCGCCCTGAGCAACCACCACACATCATTCTCTACCAAATCACTTTTTTCATTTAATCTCCTTCAGGTCTTTTAAATGCTTGTTTGTTGTTTCTTTCTTCTTCTCTAGATCTTTGTGATGTGCATTTAATGATAATTCCATTTAATTAAAATTTTAATATTTACCACCTTCTAGTCTGAATTTTGTTAGGACAAGGTCTTTTCTGTATCGAAAAGCCTATGACAATGCACTTAACATAGTAGGCATATTAAAGCATGTAAAATATGTTAAGTGAATGAATAAACAAATAAATGAATTGACTGGTGAAGAGTTGATAATGCTC
Source organism: Eidolon dupreanum (assembly GCA_028627145.1). Lineage (NCBI taxonomy): Eukaryota > Metazoa > Chordata > Mammalia > Chiroptera > Pteropodidae > Eidolon > Eidolon dupreanum. Next base: position 6,724,595 of record CM053508.1, read on the forward strand.
CATCATCAAGTACTTCACATACGACTTGTTCTGAGACACTCACTTTTCTTTTAAACTTCCCATCACTAGATGTAGAAAAGGTGAATAATCTGGCCCCGTTTCATTTGATTTTATATACACACAGGAAGTAAAGAATTGTTACATGTTTATTTATAATATGTAACAATTATAAAGTGTTTCCCAAAACACTACCACAATCCATCGGGACCTCTTATATTAACAGAGTTCTTACACACCCATATTTGAGACTTTATGTCTGTGCTACACATACCATAAAGCAAAAACAAGTTTCATTTGCCACCATACGCCATACATGTTATGAGTGTTTCTACACATATTCTAATTATCCTTTTTGTAAACCAGAGAAATATGTAATACATATTAGCTTTAATTTTATTTATGTTTTAAACTGTCTCCTAAAATATTTCAACCAAGACAATGAATAGTGCAGTTTTTATAGACATAGTATTTGTAAAGACCAGTCATTTGTTACACAATTTTAATTGTTAAAATAACCCTTATAAGGAACACGATTTAAAGGGATACCTAAACTTTACTATGGATACAGAATTTTTTTCTAATTTCTATATATTTGAATAATTTTATTCAATTTTTAGAATCCTATTTATTTTTGTCACATAATGATAATAATACAGCAGTTACAGAAGATTTAAAAATAATTTATGTAAATGAAGTTTGTAAAATGTTCTTCTTACGTAAATGTTAGCTGAAAATAGTACATCTTAGTTTATATAAAAATAGATGACATGGACGAGGAATACTAATACCAATAAGCATTTTTCCTAGGAATTTATTCCACATCTCAGTAGTTTCTATCCGATTGCAAGGATCCATAGGAATTATAAATGGTTCCTCAATTTCTTTATGTTTCTAACAGACTGAAAACATCAAATTAGAATTCACTCTTTTTTCTCCCCATGACTTTTAGTATCAAGTTTCCATTTGAACAACCAGTGCATTTGTCTAAACCACCAGGGTGCCTAACTCTAAGAGAAGGTGGAGGCATACATACACTAACTTTTATGTCATCTTGTCATGCTGTGGTATCTCAAGGTGCTTTGCAATAACATTAAACTTTAAAAAGTTATCTTTCCTGCTGAGTTAATTAGTTAAAATCAGATAAGTGGCAATGACAACAAACACATCTTATGTTCAGTCTTAAACCTAGAGCCAATATCAATAGATATAGAGGAGTTCCTTGAAGCAGGTGCCTTGTAGCTCAAATGGAGACCACCTGTGGAGACATAATTCAGCAGGAAAGGTGTAAGGAGACCTGTTTTAGTTGACTTCATCTCATGAGCAGTGAATAGAATCCCTAGCCCTAGAAGGTAGGTCTTTATCCTTGATAAGCATTGTGAGTTAAAGTTAGCTTAGTGGTGTGTGACATGAACTTTAACAAGTAAGTGCCACTAAAACAAGCCTTACATCCAACGATGTAAGTTCTTAATTATTGTCAGTGACTATATTTTGCATCAATTATAGTCACCTAAATAAATGGATCAGGCTATCCATGAAGGAAATGTCAGATGTTTTACACCTTGTAAAAATATGACCAAGACATTCGCTGAAACCATTCCAAGAACAGATGATGCTCTGAATTTCTTTCAAGCCAAGGACATATGTAATCAACAGATTGAGATCAATAAAATACAAATCTAAATTGCTTAACCCCAGTGATTGCGCTACTGTTGAAAACTCTAGGAAACCACGGAGCCACCTTCTGTCAAGGAAAAGAACCTCAGAAAGAGCATTTAACATTTGTACAATCTCACTAAAATTCTGCAAATTCTGGAGTGACATCATCGAGATGGCAACATAGGTTTTCTTGACTTTAATTCCCTTCACGAGAAGATCAACCAGCAACTATACAAAGACAAGACATCATTATGAAATCCTAGAACATGGAGGTGAAACTAAAGCACACCCTGGACAAGAGATGAAGAAGGACCACATTCGAAGGGTAAGAGGAGCAGCTGCTCACTGACCACAATGCCCCTCCCCTAGGCCTGCACAGCAGAGAGGAATTTGGGAGCCTGCGGTTTCTCCAGTGGGTAAAAGAAGCCTAAGGTAGACATCTATCCATCTCTCTCAGAGTTCTGGGTCACCTCATAGCCCTTCTCTCACAGAAACTGCAAGAGAAATCTGTGGGGTTTGACCATTGGAGATAAGATAGTGATGAAGAAGATGAGTGAGGCTTACAGTAAGAAGTACTTGGATCTTAGCAGACTGAGTTTCTACTTGTAAGAACACACAGGTAGAAATAGAAATCCCAGCCAGTGGGTTTGCCCATCTGCCAAGACAGTGGGTCTATCTTGCTAGGAAATTCTGGTCACAGTTCCACCTGATTCAGGAAACCAAACAGAGAGCCTTGTTAGCCTGGTAGCCTGTTCTGCCACCTGGCCTGGGTAGGGAAACTAATTCATAGCCCTGTCTATTGCTGAGTGTATCCCCAGGCCTAGCCGACCAGGAATTTGTCAAGATCACCCAGGAAGCTGTGTAACCCAGAAGCACCTGAGCAGAAAGCTCGGGCAATGGCTTTGCCTCTCTGCAGAGCCAAGCCAGCAGGGAGTTTGGTGCCCAGTTCTGCCTAATTTAGGACCCCAGAAATGAGTCTGACCACCCCATCCGGTTGAGGAAGAACATTCATAGCCACAACCCGTCTATTCAGGAAACCTAGACAGAGCACCTAGGAAGCTGGCTATCCCAGCAATATTCAAGCAAAGAGGAGACAATGGCTCTGCCTATCTGCAGAGCTAAAACGACAGCCATTTCAAGGAGCTTGATATGTAGTTCCACCTGATTCGTTCCTCAAACAATGAACATTGCTGGCCTTGAGGCCTATTCTACAGCCCTGCCAGGACAAAGAATTTGGTGCACAGTTCTGCTCGAGTTGGGTCTCCAACTTGACCGGCCATGATGACAAGCCATGATGGCCTTAGGATCTACTCTGCAGTTTCTTTCAGGCAGGAAAATTAAAGCATAGCCCTACCTACTCCTGAGTATAATGCTGAGTCTTGCCCAAACAGGAAGCCTGACCAGGGAATTAACACAACTGAGGAGCATATCTTATAGCTGCCTGTGGGCCGTGAACCATGTCATCAGTTCTACCCCACTATTCCAAGCCAGCAGCATTGCCCCATGACCTTAGAGCTGGGAAGTGGCCTCCCCCAAAAACAGATTACAAAAGTAAGCCCTACTTGCCCAAGGATACTATCAGCTGACTCATTCAGAATTCTAAGCTTATCTGGCTGGTAAAAGACTGTCTGCAAATGTAAACTGAAAAATCTGGCAGAAGAGGCCAGATTAGATCTAACATTTCTATATATTAACAATAAATTATCTGAGAAGGAAAAATTTTAAATTCCATTTACAATAACACCAAAAAAATAGAATACATAGAAATAAATTTAACGGAGGAGGTAAAAGATTTCTGCACTGAAAACTATAAGATGTTGATGAAAGAAATTGAAGAAGATACAAATGGAAAAATGTCCTATGTTTATGGATTGGAAAAATTCATATTGTTAAAATCTCCATACAAGTCAAAGCCATCTATAGATTCAATACAATCCTTATCAAAATCCCACTGGCATTTTTTTTTACAGAAGTAGAGAAACCAAAATTTGAATGGAATCACAAAAGACCCTGAATAGCTAAAACAATCCCAAGAAAGGCGGAGGCATCATACATTTTTATTTCAAAGTATACTTCAGTTATAGTAATTAAAACAATATGGTACTGGTATAAAAACAAAATGCATAGATCAATGGAACAAAATTAAGAGTTCAAATTTAAATTAATGCATAAATAATCAACTAATTGAAATGGGAGTAAAGAATATTCAATGGAGAAAAGATGATTTCTTGAATATATGGTTCTGAGAAAATTAAATATTCACGTGCAAAAGAATGAAGCTAGATCCCTATTTTACTCTATCACAAAAATTAACTCAAAATGTAAAACTTGAAACCATAAGACTCCTAGAAGAAAACATGGGGAAAAAACTTCTTACACAGGTTTTGACAATTAGTATTATTTTGACTTGTGAGATGTAAAGCACAAGTAATTAAATAAAAAAATAAAAAGTGGGACTTTTTATTTTATTTTACATTAAAATAAAAACCTTCTGCAGAGAAAAAAATCAACCAAATGAAAAGGCAAAATGGGAGAAGATATTAACAAACTATATTCTGATAAGGGGTTAATATCCAAAATATATAAGAAACTCATACAACTCAAAAGCAAAGAAGCAAATATTCCTATTAAAAAATAGGTGAAGGACCTAAATAAACAGTTTTCCAAAGAAGATGTTCAAATGGCCAACAAGTACATGAATAGGTGCTCAACATCACTAATCAACAGAGAAAGGCAAATTAAAACCACAATGAGATATCATTTCACTTCTGTTAGAATAACTATCATCAAAAAAATAAGAGATAAATACTGATGAGAATGTGAAAAAAGAACCCTTGCGTACCGTTGGTTGAGATGTAAAATGATATGGCTACTATCAAAATCAGAATAGATCTTCCTCAGATAATTAAAAATAGAATTACCACGTGATCCAGCACTTTCACTTCTAGATCTATATCTGAAGGAAATAAAATCACTGCTCCTAAAAGGTATTGGCACCCCCATATTCCCTGCAGCATTATTTACAATGGGGAACAACCTAAAAGTCCAAAGACTGACAAATGGATAAAGAAAATGTGGTATGTGTATACAATGGTATATTTTTTAACCATAAGAAATGAAGAAATCCTGCCATTTGTGACAATATGAATGTACCTTGAGGGTGTTATGTTAAATGAAATAAGTCAGACAGAGAAAGACAAGTACTATGTTCTCACTTATATGTGGAGTCTGATAATTAAACTCATAGAAACAGGTCAGATATGTTGTTTCTAAAGGTAAGGTTGGGAGATGGTGGGCTTGAGTGAAGGTGATCAAAACGTACAAAATTTCAGTTATATGAGAAATAATTTCTGGGGATATAATATACAACATGATGACTACAGTTGATAACACATTTCTGTACATTTGAAAGTTCTTAAGAGAGTAGAACTTAAAATACTTCATCACGAGGAAAAATATTCATAATTATGTGAGGGGATATGTGTTAACTAAACTTATTGTGATGATTATTTATATGTAAAATAATTATGTTGTACGCTTTCAACCTATACAATGTTATATGTCAAACACAACTCCAAAAAGCTGAGAAAAAAATCTATAAGTTCTTACTCTTACATAGGTCTTAGGCAATTACATTTTTGATATTTTTTTCTTTGTCATTACTTTTCAATTCCTCTGTGGTAAGTTATATTATTGTTCCAATTATTCACTTCCTTTCCCTTTGGAACTATTACCTTTTAATATCAGAACTTTACAATTTCTTGCTTTGGCCAATAATTCTATTACATAGAATAAAGGGATTAAGTAAAGTTATACAGGGAGATGTGACAAATATTTTTGTAGAACTACATAATTAAAATGAAATAACAAAAAGATTTTTTACTATGTGAAATTTACATGTCATGTTGCTCATGGAAGGGACCGCCACCAAGTCATCTGTTTACTTTGACAATGACAGGGTATAATTTTAGGAAATCTAGTTAGAATATAATCTATAAGATATAAATTGCTAGCTAAATCATTATTGATTAATGGTGTAACAGACAAAAATATTTCCAAATCATTTTAAAAACAGAAGTTCTTTGAAAAAATATATTAAAAATTGGCAGGTGTTAATACGTGAAATTTGTTTTAGCTTTGTATATGTGCATGCCTTTTCAAGGAAATACATTAGTCAAAAAGATGTAAAAGATCCAAATGTATATTTTTTATCCTACTCTGTGCCTGTGCATCTAGACTCGAGTTGATGAGGCTTATAACAATATTGTACTTAAGAAACTCTATAGGTTAAAAGGATTAAATAAGCACTCCATCCAGCCTGCCTTTTTCCACTCTGAGTCTGTGACCACAGTGCCACAGTGGCTATAGTTAAACTACAAATTTAGTATGATTAGTATCAAAATAGTTCTACACATAGAACTAAAAAATATCAAACATAAAGAATATGAAATGTATGTCCCACAATTTAAAATAATGTACCTGGTTACCCTTAAAGTTGTCAACACACGTCTCCAAAAGTTAATATTATTTTCCCCTACTAAATATAAATTTACTTTATCCCAAAGCAATTCAATTTCTCCAAATTTGGGTTACCTGGATTGTTAACTTTAATTTTGCGATATCCTTCATGTATTCTCAAACACTTCATGTGAAAAAAACATGATCTCATATGAAAGTGAATATTAGAAAACATATTGTTTTATAAGAAATATATATGTATCAATTCTTGATATCTGGAATTTTTCTAAAGTGGTGTCAGAGCAAAGATATTTGAAAATTACAGAGTAAAGAGTTGACAGAATTTGTTCTAGAAAAATTTATTTAAGTGACAACAATAATTAAGAGGTTATAATTATAAGGCCTGAGGCAAATTTGAAAACACCAAAAAAAAGTACAGTGGGACTCAACTAATCTTCATAATGGATTGTGTGCAATTGACACGTGAGAAATAAATGCCCAAATGTTACCCTGTAATCTGTCAAAATAAGAAAGTTCCCCAAGGGAAAAATAGCTAAGTCATATGTATATTACTTTATTAGACCTTTGTCAATCATTAAATGTTTCCACTGTTCCATCTCCAAAACCTAGTGCATATGAGATGCTCAATAAATATTTAGAGAAATAATGATTCATTATATGAATGTTTGATTTGTTTTCCTAATCTATTTTCCCACAGGTAATTAGAACTGTAAACTTAGCCATATTCAATATTGGTTCCATTTCCTAGAAATACAACTCCCATAAAAAAAGAAGTTTTCCTTTGTATAAATTATTACCTATAAAACAGAAAATTTTAGTACAAAAAAAAATCATCTCATTTCAATTACAGGAAATATTTATTGCTACAACCCTATAACAAATTATGTAACATCTGAGTGTCTTTTTGGAATCAACATATTTTAATTAAGGTTATATTGTTAGATATCAAATAAAAAGGTGGTAGTAGACAGTAATCAGTTTCTAAGGGTTCTATATTTAACAATACAGATAGGCTGAAAGACACTTATATGCATGGGAAAAAAAAAAAGAAAATTAAGAAGCCAGAAGGGGAAAAGAAGTCCAAGTAGGAACTAAACATAGAAATAAGTGACCAGGGGGATTGCTTCCTTTATTAAACACCTCTTAGCACATTTTTTAAAAAGTATGAATGTATTTAATTTATTTTGCCAAAGCAACTTTATTTAGCTGGATGTTTACCTTTCTGCAAAAGCCTCATTACCCCTAAAAGCAAAGAATGAAGTTGATTAATGTTCTCTAAGTGTGGTGTTCAAATTGTAATTTTCATATACGTAAATGGATGCTTTTGCAGTATTTTGTTTGATAATTTACAGAGTTAGCACCGTCCAAACCACTAATCAGTTTCTTTTTTTGATGACAGCTGCATAAGACTCTTTTGGAATGCTAATTTTCATTATGCTTCCCCTTCCTGTGGACTAGACGCCTGGCTCAGGACTGATTTCATCATCTCAAACTTAAGTTTGAAAGCAAAGGCATTTGGGCTATTATTTTTCCAAAAGTGCAAAGAGATAGAAAAAAAATGCAAATATAAAATCTAATGGGTGGATTTCAAATATGCAGAGTGAACGTAAATAACACATATAATTAAAGGTGCATGATTTTCACACACAAAAAAATCTGTTTAGGTTGTTGCTGACTAAATTTGCTGAAGTTGGTAATATAAAAAGAGGAAAAAGTGTTTACATATAACAAAATAAAATTGAAGAAAATAAAAATATTCATTTATTTATTTACTATGAATTAAATGGTAATATTTTAATTCATTAATATTATAGGAAGTTTTCTACCTGTACAAGTATTTTTTTCATATATTTTTGTAGCTTGTCAATCCATTTTTTGTTAAATTGCTTAGTTGTTAAACTGTTTCTTTAAAAAAAAATAATTGCTCATGTTGACTGTTTCTCCTGTGCCAGGATCATCATCTCTAGGAAGGCAGCACAACTATTATTCCATTTAAAGATAAGAAAACTGAAACACAGAATTTTGAAGGAACTTGCCTAGTGTTACTCAACAGAGCCAGATCTGAAGCCAAACAGTCTGGATCCAGAGCCTGGAATCATCATCAGGTATTAATATTAAATTCATAGAAAGAAGGCATATAATTCAAAGCAGAGACAGTACGTGTACTAATGCCTTGTCTTATCATGTATGAAGAATAAGGCTTAAATCTAGATTCTTAATACCCTGCTAACACATGTTTTATAGAATTGCTTCCATTTCTCACAGTAACTCCCACTTTAACTGAATAGCAGTATTGGTTTCTGTTAATTTGGAATTTTCATGCTTGGGTGATAGTATTAATGTTTTATGCCAGTGAAAATGTTAAGTCTCCAATCAAAAGGTCTAAATATATTAATGTTCTGCCTCTGTGCATAGGTATAAGGAGATAAGATGAATTATGCTGTCTGAGAAATTGTTTTTGTACAAATTTTATATATTTTTATTTTTTAAAAAAAACTTGTCATGAAGAAGACTTTTGATGTTTCTTTTCTCTTTTGAAGATTGAGTAAAATTTCTTTTCCATAATATTAAAATAGTCAGCCTTAGATTTTCAATGTTGATCTTTCCAGAGATAAAATATTAATATATACAAAAGATAAATATAGTACACAATATTTTTAATTTTTAATCTCATTTCCTATTTTTGCCCATAGTTAATCTAATTCTGCAAGTTTTAATGTCTCTAGAAAATACTAACCTATAAAAGTGAGCAGTTTTAGGCAAAAAATAAATTATATAAATCAAAACTGTTATCTGACAAGCTATTATCCGCTTTCTTACCATGTTTTTACTTTCAGCTCTTCCTCTAGCAATTAGTAAGATCTAAAACTACCTCCATTTCTTTACCATCCATTTTCTTCTTAACTGTTCATCATGACTGTACTTTTTGTCAGTCTACTGATATGACTCTGAGAAATACTGTCAAACTTTCACTCCCTTTGGTGTCTATGCCACTATATTATCATCCTTCTGTGAGTATTCATAAATCCCCTCTTAACTGAAACACAAATTATTTAAAAATCCATACCTGCAATGGTAATGGAGTATAGAGCAAATTGTACACCGTGGCTCATGATAATGATGAGAATATCTTTAACTATGAATTCCAGGAAGGGAGCATATAATAAAAGATACTACCTGTAAAAATCAGAAAGATAAATAGAAAATAGTGTTCATAGGATTGAAGAAGCTACAATTAAAAAAGAAAAGGTAGACAGTTGAAATTCAAATTTGCATCTTTTACATTACAAAAAAAAATCATTGATGTTTTAAAGTCCTTAAGTAAACTTCATGAAAGGGGATATTATTGCTATTACTGTTGTCTCTATTCATTTGTGCAAAATATGGCCTGCCATGTAAGTATGGCAACTTAATTTATGACAATTTTGGAATAAAAAGGAATTATGACAGCATACTACAGACACCCATCAAAAATATAACTGTTTTCTTATAGACCTACTAAGATATTTTAACATTCATGGTTCTTTAGCATAAATATTCCCTTGAGAATGCCTTTTCAATTAATTTCAGAATTTGTTGTAATTTGAGATTTTTGTTGTTGTCACACTAATTGGAGAACACAACTGGCACTTAGGAGAGAATGGTTTGAGGCAATCCTACACAATAAAGAATTTTCCTACATCCTATACAACTTTCTAATGTCACACAACATTTATTCAGGTTAAAACTCTGTTTATAATTACCTGAAACTAGACTCTAATTATTTTGCACATAAACACAAAATACTTGTTTTATAAATTTTATATGCACTGAACTTTTCAGGAATGGAAGAAATGTGTAAATTTGGAAAGGACTGTACATATTTAGTTTGAGACTTTTCTGAGAGTTGCTTATGATTTCAGAAAATCACATCTCCAATAGTAATGCTACTTGTGGTATTTGAGTCATCAATAATTTGCTTGTACCAGTCTGCATTTGTAGCTGTAAGAAATACCATGCACGGAACTAGATTTTTTATAATATATTGTAATGAGGACATATTTGTGTATTTGCATATTGAAATATGTAACATTTTATTATACATTTATTTCTTTTCATTTCTCCTTTATACATTTAGGGCATTGTATTTATTTTATAAAATTGCATGTATAAGTAAGTTTTATTTTTTATTATTTTTATTGCTGAGATTATTTAATTCACTTTATATTTGTTATTAGAAGGATTGTTGAATATGATAAGGTTGACAAAGACATACAAAAACATTCTGAAATAATAAAATATCAACACTTTTTTTTTCACAATTTTTAAAATGGCAAGCTAACAAAGCAGGGTAATTTGAGTCATGTTTGATATTGTTTTTTGATGTCATAGGAAAGAGAACAATATGGCAGAAAGTCTTATTATTTCTGCCTTCGCTTTCTATTCAGCTACAATATACTGCAGTGATCTTATTACAGAACTGGAACTTTAAAAAAAAACAAGGAGTGACATGGGATAGAAAGAATCAAAGGGTTGTAAGATGGCACCATAGACAGAATTGGAACAGAGACTACTCCTACTGATAACGAGATTGAGGAAGAAGAACAAAAACAAGGTGCAGATGCAAAATTGATGGATTTAAGGAAATAAAAAACAAACCAAAAAAAAAAGACAACCATATGTTCCAAAGAAGTAGAAAAAGATGGAGTATATTGAGGCTATACTTATGAAAACAGAGAAAAGTAACGAAGGGGGACACAACTTATGATATATTCCTCAGAATTTATACACATATTTAAAGCACTGTTGTTGTTATTGCTGTTTTCTAGGCAATACTTTTGCCTCCTTAACTTAGCTGCAGTAACATGTAGGACAAGGTATAAGCATCCTCCAACAATATTGCAACAGAATGCAGCAACTCTGCAAGAAATCGAGTCATCTCATTTATTATGATGATTTATTATTCACTGAGCACCAACTCAACACTTCTTATAACAGAGGACACCTTTTTATATTTCAGATATTTTAATATATAAATAAAAATAAATGGAAGAAAGGAACTGTATTGTCTGCCACTACTATACCACTTATTTCTTTTCTCTAGACATTTGTAATAGAAAAAAGTAGACATATCTCTAGAGAATCAATGACTAAAACCAAGAAGTAAGGAAAATAACATAACAAAGTGAATTGAAAGAATTTAGAGGAAAAAAGAACCATAAATTCCAAAGTTCCCAATCAAATTTGAGCAGTTAATCTCTTAGAGTACATGACCACAAATGTCAAATAAGTTGAGTCTTTTTTTCTCCATCCTTCTCTATTTTTTTCCATAAATTACCTTCTATCTCTATGTGAACCCACATTTCTATCTTCTCTTTAAATCTTTCAAGATCTAAATTAATAATTTTTTTTACTAAGAATTGTTTTCTACATAAGCTTTGCAAATTAATAATTTTTTTTTACTAAGAATTGTTTTCTACATAAGTTTTAAATCACCTATAAATTATATTACAGATCATGCAAGTACAAATAATCAAATACTTATAAAAAAATCCACTGAATTTAAGATAAATAGCACCTGAGAATTATTATCCATCTATCTTCTTGGAAATATATACTGTAACAAGATTTTTGAATCAATACGTAAAAAATTTTAAGTATTTTTTTTTAAAAAGCAATACCTATGCTTAATAGCAATATGACTTATTTAATGAAAGCTTCCTAAATGACAGGTAAAATAAAATATGCTTTCCAGATATTTTTTCATTGAATCATTGCAACAATGCTAAGTAATATTTATTTTTGCCATGTAATAGATAAGTAAACTGAGGCACAATTAATTAAGATGTTTATAATAGTCCCAGGGAGAAAACGTATTAACTAAGATTCAACATCAAAATTCAAGCCATGTTCTTAATTTTCATTCTCTATTTCATTCCAAGAAATTATTTTTAAAATATACTTTTCAATGAATTTTTAAAATGGAAAAAGCACAAAATATTAATGTAGCAAAAACTAATATTTATATTATAACACTGGAAAAACAGTATGAATATTCCTTAAGAAACTAAAAATGGATCTAACGTATGACCCAGAAATTCAATTTCTGGGTATTTATCTGAAGAAAATGGAAACACTAATTGGAAAGATATATGTACCCTATGTTCACTGCAGTGTTATTTATAATAGCCAAGATATGGAAACTACCTAGGTATCCACTGATAGATGAATAGATAAAGAAGATGTGGTGTATATACACCACATGGAATATTATGCAGTAATAAAAAAGAATGAAATCATACCACTTGTGACAATATGGATGGACCTAGAGGGTATTATGCTAAGTGAAACAAGTCAGAGAAAGACAAATACTATACAGTTTCACTTATATGTGGAATCTAAAACAACAAAACAAACAAACAAAACAAAATGAAAATAGGCTCATAGAAACAGAGTGCAAAGGGATGGTTACCAGAAGAATGGCAGAGAGAGGTGAAAAAGGTGAAGTAGAATATAGTCAATGATATTGCAATAAGTTTGCATTGTGACAGACGATTACTAGGATTAGTGGGGTAATCACATTGTAAGGTATGTAAATATCAAATCGCTATATTGTATGCCTGAAACTAATTTAGCTAATGTAATAGTATAAACAAACTATACTTAAATAAACAATTAATTAAAAAAAGAATTAACTACTATTAACTATTTGAATTGGCTTTCACTTTTACTCCAAAGAAATGATATATCAGCAAATAAATTGAAGGTCTCCTTAATCTTCACCTCACATCTCCTTCAGTTCTTACCAGAGGTACTCACTATTATGTAATACTTCACATTAATTATTTTGCATGTTTTTAAAAGATTTTTTATTATAATATAGCTAACGCACAGTATACTAGTTTCAGGTGTACGCCATAGTTATTCAACATTTATACAATTAAAGAAATGATTTTCACACTAAGTTCCAGCAACCATCTGACACCATCCAATCTTATCACAATATTATTGACTATATTCCCCATTTTTTACTTTATATCCCCAGGACTTAACTGATTTACACCAGAAAATTTGAACCTCTTATTCCCTTCACATCTCCCCCACTTTTCCAAATTTTTCAATTACAGCTGACATTCAATATTATTTTACGGTAGTTTCAAGTATATGGCATAGTGGCTGGGCATTTATACATTTACAAAGTGATCCCCCTGACTCGTCAAGTCCCCACTTGGCACTACACATGGTTATTACCATATTATTGACTATATTCCCTAGGCTGTACTCACATTTCTGTGGCTATTTTGTAACTGCCAATTTGTACTTAACCCTTTTACCTTTTTCATCCTCCGCCCCCAACCCTCTCTCATCTGGCGGCCACCACCTTGTTCCCTGTAGCTACATATTTTACACATATATTACAAATATATCTGTTTTGTTCTCCTGAAGTCCTCACTGTGTATGATACTGGGTTTGTTGTTAATTATTTTCATGGCTACTCTTTATTTTCTTAGCCTTTGAAGGAAATATCTCTTTCAGAAACTTAAAAGCTCTAAGAATGTGATCAGAAACAGTAATATGTCACAGTAGGTAATGCTATACTTGCAGCATCTTTCAGACTAATAGTAATCTCAGTAGAGAAAATGGGTAGAGACTACTTATTCATTTGAACAAGATAAATTACATGTACTTCACTGAGAGTCTCCATTCCAAAGTTTTCAATATATTGCTCATCTCTTCTTAGAAATGTATGAATGCATAATATCAAAGTCATACAAAATTCCATTATATAATCCACTGTAATAAATAATGGCAACTATTCAAATTAACTTCACATCATTTTGTTTATCCCAACTATTTTCTCAAAAATCGCAACGATTAGACTATGTAATTAAAACACGGCATGACCTAGTATGTTATATTACCTTTTCGCAATCTAAGAGAGGCTTCACTAGAATATTTACCTTCAGAAAGGAGAAAAAAAAAAAGACCAATGGGACTGTATCATTATCTGAAAGCAAATGCCATGGGAGTTCAAAATATAATTGTTTCTGTTCAATATTTTTCCAACTTAATCACAGATTCCTTTCTTCGCTTTTCAGTGTTTACCAAATAGAACTACATAAACAATCTTTCCACAGAAAGATACTTTGTCATCCTTGTTTCTAAAGAAATGTCTTCTTTCTCTAGTCTATAAATGATAGTACTACTACTCGCAGAACTACTTCGGTGGTTCCATTATCCCTTGCAATATGGATGTTTTACAGGAGGGTGGAGTGTTGCTCAGGACAAAAATATTTGATCTTTTATAAGGATGGGGCTGCCTCCTGGGAGGTTTTAGCACAGCCATTTCTACAAATGGAAAAGTCTCTGCACTCAGACAAATGAAAAATATGAGTCTTGGAAAGGCTTTGGGGACATGGTGCTTATTGATATATAAACAGACATAAAACACAAAGCAAAATGGTATAAATTCTATTTGAAGAGGCCCCAAATGTAATTCTACATGCACAAAACAATTATAACACATGTGCAATGATATAATACAGTAGACCATACTGTGGTGGGAACACATTTCTCAATCTAAACACTGAAATTTCGTAACAACTTCAGGCCTCATTCTCTTGGTAATATAAACAGGGTTAACACAACTTGTCATCTCCCTCATAAGGAGTATTACAAGGATTCATGAGATCATTAAATGAAGTCTCCAAATGTTTAATTTACTTACTGGCAGGATCTCAGCATTTCGTTCACCCTTGCAGGGCAGTAGTACATATTTCGTCCAAAAAGAGTGAATACACTTGCTTAATTCCTTTCCATTTATCTAGCATACTCTATAATTGTGTGTGGTATGTAAATAGGACTATTTATAAGACATTATGAAACCCTTAGAGCAATGGGCAAATTTGCTCAAGTAAATTAAAGTATAACAGATTTTTTTTCTAGAAATCTTTTAAAACAGCTATTGTAAAAATTATCAGAATTGGCCCCGTCTTACTTTGTCTCATACTATGGATAGGAAAGTGTATTTTTTAAAGATTCACAGGTATAAAAATTAATATATAAATATGTAGACCATCAGAACTATCATTAAAGAGGCCAAGTTAAATAAGGACAATTTTGTGTCTTGTCTTGTTATCAAAATCATTTGATTACTCCCTTTTTAACTAAACAAGATTGTTAATATATAATAATTATAAAGGTATTTTTTAATGCAACATTTAATGTGCATCATTTAATACGTGTGCCATTGGGTCCATTGTTAATTCTTTTTATAACCTCTTAAAATAAATCATCACTCTTTGATACATTAAACTATTTGACAGTACAAAAGCTTATAGAGATGTTTTGAGATGTTCAGAAGCGATTATTATGAATGTTTAATGAAGCCTGCTTTGTTGAGCACGTATCTGTCACCATGCTAAGAACTTTCACATAAAGGCAAATGGCTCTATGGCAATCAAGTGAAGTGGGCATGGTTCCAAGCGATGTTTCATGCCAGAACAAAAGATCAGAGACATCCACAGAAGATGAGAACATGAGCCTATAGGACCCCAACACCCATGTTCATATCACAAAGACACACTGCTTCTTCCAGAAAGGCCTAAACAAATTAACAAAATATTTAACTCTGTCTCAAAAGGAAAAGATGTTGTTCATAAACCTGAGACAGAGTGGAAACTGATTTTCTCAGGAAAAATAAAAATTCTTGGTATTTGTTTATGATAAAAGAAATCATTTTATTAAAAAATAAAATAAATTAACTTTGGCAAAAGTCTTAAAACACAGAGAAAAAAATGAAGAATAGAAGGAAAATATGTTTCACAAATAAAACTATTTTATAGGAGTGTGCCACAAATTTGACATTAATTATATAATTCGGAATGTGATTGTCATCTTTCAATTAAGCATTTTCTAAAATCATTTGACCTATATTGTTAAGGGCTCTAGAGCATATTTGGAACATATACTAACAGGTGACAATGCAGCTGAAATAGAATTATCTCTGTCATACCAAATTTTACTATTTCTGAAATAGACTCAATTTCTCTTTTCTAAAGTAGATATAAAATCATATTTTATATAAGGGCATAAATCTAACCATATCATTTGCAGCAAATTTGGTAGTACCAATAGTTACTAAATTACTGATAAAGGTGAAACTCCTTTTAATACAAATTTTTCTGACCCTTAGCCCCAAAAGTAAAAAAACCTTACATTTTTAATTTCCAGTCAAGTATATTCAAAGAATCAAATGGATTTCTATTCGTATAATTCTAACTCAAGAGGTAACATGTATTAATAGAAAAGATACTGAAATTTTCAGGACCCCTGGACTCTAGTAAAACTTTGCCACATTTGTAAGGCTTTGGTAAAAGTCAGTCTGCTTTTCTCCTGGACTCTAACTTCTAGCCAGGGAAATGAACTAAATAATTTTCAGCTAAAAAAATGCAGTTTGCTATATAAGCAAAGATGTTTAATTGTTCTCAAGTTTATAAGCTTATTTGTATTTCATTTTGAATACTTTTTTGAATCACTTAATCGATCACTTCTGCCTTCGTCATTAAATATTTTCACATAGTTAATCAGCAAATAGATTTTATGCTAACTATTACTGCAACAAAATATATATTCCTGGTCTTTTTGTCTCTGCAATAATGGAATGGTACCATGAACTGAAGTGTGCTAATACCCAGCTCTTACAGCCACAGTGTACAGAAAAATAGAGTCCTTTTTTTTTTTTTACTTATAGCTTTACATAATTGCTGCCCAGTGATTCTTAGTTGCACATAATGGGGCATCATGGCATAAACAAAGTTAAACAGGGAAAAAGAAAAATTCAAATTTATATTCAAAAAGATAAAAATTCTCCAAGAATTACATCACGGATCTTTTCTGCCATTTCCCCAACCACAGTTAAAATATAGACTCCAACTGTAAGCAATCACAGCACCCATTCCATGACTGCAGTCCAGTCTATATTCATATAGTACCTAATTATCTGATTAATGTCTGTTCCATATTAGACTATGCGCAAGGGTCTGTTTGTCTTTTTATTCTATCTCCAGTATCTACTGATCAGTGAATGCACTGTAGCTTTGAATATTTAAAAATCATTTTAAAATGAAACAGATATGCAGAGAAACCTAATTAAACATTATATACCCTGTTAGTAGAGCCTATTCTGTATAGCTAAACTATGTGTAAGACGGGAAGCAGCATATAGGTATAAACTGCTCTATCTTATCTTACTTTCTGATACTAATTTTATTGATTGAACTAAATAGTTCACTCAGTTCTTGTTTCTGGCCATTATTCTCAGCTGCTTTCTTAAAACACCCTTCTGATTAAATCAACTTCACATTCCACTCCCCCATTTAAGGAAGTACTCTGATATGCCAAGGTATTTTCGTAGTCTAAGAAATGAAATTTGAAAGAATGCTCAGTGTACATTGTATTATATAGAGTTGATTATATATATAGTTGTTGTCCCAAAGATGTTAATGATATTAACTCTAGATCTAGTAGGAGCCAGCCACGTAGTTATATGGATTTACTTGTCTATATATGAACCCCACCCCCCACGTTGACTTAAGAAAATGCTCATAATAGTCATGGAACTGTGTTTGTTGATTGTACATTAGTAAAGCTATATTTTCTCCTGATGTCTCATCTCTAGTTCCTCTTTGCTTTTTTCATTCCTAGCAATGGCACCATGGCCAGTGGCAGCCCCAGTTCTACATAGGCCTTGATGGGGGAGTACTGAAATGAAGCATGCAGTTGCCTCGATTGCTCCAGTTAATGTCCTGAAGATGACTTCCTGTGGCTGCATCTCTGAACTGCTTTATTGTGGTCAAGTGGGGTCATAGTTCTAGCTCTAAGAGAGGAAATGAAGGCCCATGGGACTGGGGAACAGCTGCTCCCAAAAGATAAAATAAAATTGCCTAACAGATTAAAAAAGAAAGAGATATCTTCTACTAAGGGATTTATTTTTCTTAAGAAAGTTTACGATTAATAAACTATTTGTCCTTTTCTGTACACTTTCACCAAAGAACTGAGCCATTATGAGCCTACACAAGGATGGAATCTCTTATCTAACTTTATTTTTTATAATATTTAAAATATAATGATGTTATAACCAGCCTTAAGATATCCTGAGAAGGAGCTGGGAAGAGCCAGCTATATAAAAATGCCACGTCATCCCTGAGTTCACCTCTTTTCAAAGAGAAGCAGCTATTTACCTGATACAATATCCTTGCCTTGAAAAAAAAAAAAGCGACAGTTTTGCACAATAATCTCCATTCAGTCAACTGAAGCCTTTGTTGAGATGGCCATTGCTGAAGAAAAGCAGAAGGAGTCAGGATACCTCAAGCCCTTTCTTCAAGCAGAGTATGTGTAGCCAATATCGGTCACTGTTGCTCTCACAGAATGAGGAGCACTCTGAAAGTCTAAGTCAATGGGATATATCACGTAGGCTCTAAAATGGGCTCTAGAATGTACTACCGATAAAAAGGAATTCCTATGGGTTCTTCTCAACTAGCAGAAGTCTTTCTCCTTAAATTTCAGCCTCTTGACTCCCTAGAGTAGTTAAGATTGCCTTTCAAAATAGCAAATTAGTTTATATATGTATGTATGTGTGTGTATACATATATACATAAATCTCAACTTTATAAGAATTAGCTTAAAAGGAGTTAATACACCTCTAGTGTTATTTTCTCTGTCTCAGTATAAACTGTGTCTTCCATACTTTACTTGCAACATATTTTGTCTATTCATTACCTCCAGTGAAAATGATAAAAATTTAATTGAAAATTTATATCATAAAAAATATATATATATATTTCATTATATTTCACATTGCATCATGAAATATGGTAGAATTAAAAATGTTCCTACTAAACCAGAGAGTACTTACATGAAAAGTTGTCACATACAATATTTAACAGATGTCTGATTTCAGTGTTTTATTACTAGAGAGGCGGCAATAGTCTGGTGTATAGTGCTTTATACCAGAAGCCAGAAAACCTAGAATCTTAAGTCCTTGGCTCTGCTGCTGACTATTAAATAACACCAAACAATTCTTGGATCATCTGTGCCTCGTTTTATTCACCTTCAAAAAAGAAGGGCAAATATTCTCTTTCTGTAAAATATTATGAGAGAACAGTGAAAACAGTTAAACGTCTCAGGTTTAAAACTCAAGGTCTGAAAAATCAGGATCGTGGTCAAAAATTTGAATTCGCACTTATGACAATATTAGAAATGAAGGGGTGAGACATTTTTGAAAGACTGGCAGGACCCAGCTGGTAGGAATTGACAATTTGGTCATTCTTCCTGAGTGAGGAAATCACCGCTTGCCTGCACAGAGGAGCTGGCAGGTGCTCAAGTAGTCCTGTGATCATGTGACAGGGCCCCCAGGTGCTTGGGCCCCCTGCCCAGAGCGTGGTCTCCTGGAACCATATTGCTAAAGCAGGGACTTTGAGATCACTAGTTCAGCAATGGTCCATGTGTTCCTCATAATCCTGAGCCTCGCATTCTCCTATGGAAGTCCAAATTATGTGTCACATGCTGCTGCTGTAAGAGAACAGTAATAAGGAGGTAAAAAGGTAAAGAATTTTCAATAGGTGTAATAGACTGGAGAATAAAAATAATGTAACAATTCTAAGAGCAGGTCACCTAAAAGTATAACTGATGATGGTATAAAGCAATATGAAAGACTTCTGAGATCTTCTGATTCCCTGGAAAATGCACTAGCTACAGTGATTTTTCAAACATTGCCTCACATAAAAGCCAGCTGGGAAGTGGTTAAAAACTGCTAATGCACACATCACACCCCAGGCCAACTACATAAGAATTTCTGGGAATGGAGCTCAGATCTTGGTTTTTTAAAAGCTGTACAGCTGATTCTAACTTGCATCCAAGACACTGATCTACTGCAACTTACAGCTATTAAGAGCAGACATTTATTCCTGGCGAAACATCTTTTCGTTAAAAAAGCTGAATACAAAAAATAGCTACTCCTAAAACTTGTCAGGATTAACAGCTAAGCCAATGTTTATTGACCTTTAGTAGGATAGGATTGAAACCAAAGGTTTAGCTTTTCACTCGCCTGAATCTATAATATCCTTTGAAATGCATGTATATAAACTCTGGCACTTCCATTCCTGGGTCTGTCTACACAAGTTAAATATTACATTTAAAGCCACTGTCATAAAGTCTTCAAAGGAAGCTTTCTTTTCTAATTATTGATTTTTTTTTGCCATCAAAAGAGTTATTTTTTTTTTATTAGGGTCTTGATAGGTAACATGAATACTCTGCCCTATAGTCACAGGCTATATCCATCATTTATTTAACACAATATAATAGCATCTTATAAATGTCACCATATTTGCTTATACCTATAAAACACTGATACTGAGTGTCACACGCAAGCTTTCATTCTAGGTAGATACATTATACTGATCTTCCAATGATCAACTTCAAACACTGATTCTTTAAAGAGCTGTAAAAAGTAATTTATTAACTTACTTAAGATTTCTGTTTGGGTTCTTTTTTTCTAGCTGAAGTGGCTTCTAAAAAGGAGTTAATGTAATGTAACTTGCAACAGTCTGACCGCTGGTCAGGGAGCATGAGCTGGAATGGAAGGAGACTGATGTCCACCTGACACTGCTGAAGAGGCTTTAAAATGAAGCCATCTGTTTCTTCCTATCCAGGGGTTCTTAAAATGGGACCATTCATGAACTCCAGAGGATGAACTGGCCCATTAAAACCAATAGACTAGTGATTACCAGAGGGGAGGGGGTAGGCAGATGAGGTAAAAGGGGTCAAATATGTGGTGACGGAAAGAAATCTAACTATTGGCAGTGAAGACCTACCTCAATTAGGCCTCCAAATTTTAGATTAGAAAATTATAATCATTAGTTGGCCCCATCTACCAATCCCTGAATGGTATCAAAAGTTCTGATAATCAGCCAACACTGTATGTCCAGAAGTAAGCATTTTAACAGGAATAAAATCTAAGACAATCTTCAATAGTCCACACTGTCTCTGAATGATTTGTAGATAAAAATGCACTACTTCCCTTATTACAGAATTTTTAGAGGTGATGCTACTAAGCCCGCCTATATACATGTTCTGTAAATGTCACATTAGGCTGGCTATCAATTTATACTCATTTTTTAGAAAATTCATATAAACTAAGTAGGCAATTACATAAAAATGTATCCATAAAACAAAGTCAGTCTTATTACCAGAACCATGCTCAGAAATTACCAACTTCATTTTAATGACCTGCAGATGCATTACACAATAGTAGCTCCTCATTTCAGGAAAATAGAAGTAGAATAACTATGCACTAGGGAGTAAGCTAGAGAACTATTCAATTCTTCAAATATACCATTTCACTTCAAGCATAAGCAGTCAGGGATGAATTGTGAGTTTAGAGCGAAACATATAAAACTTGCCTAATGTTTTTGTTGTTGGTGTTGTCGTTTGAATGGAGGAAAAGTTCAAATCAAGACAATTGGACTAATTATTTTCACTGCCAAAAGTTGGGACTTTAACACACATTTGTATATTGGTCGTTTAGAAAACATACTCTATGGCATTCAGTTTAGTCTTAAACTGTGAATCAGAAATAAAAAATAACAACAGATGGAGAAAATAAAATTGAATTCCTAGTGTATTACAAAAAAAAGCTTAAATACTGTATTCAGCTCCCATGTGGTGTGTTATTTGGTCTGGAGGATCAAATGTAACAAATGCTACCGGTGACTCATAGCCCTGGTCTACACGTAGCCACGCAATCACAGAATCCAATGTTTTATGATAAACTCTTTTCCTTTTATGCCTTTTTTGGTTTGTTTCACTTTTAATTTCTATCTAGGCAATTCTAACAAACTTCCAAGTTACTTCAAATCATAAAAAGAAAGTTAACCAATGTGTTTTTACCACCTGGATTCTGTTACTTTGTGATGTTCAAGGAGTCTATTGTATTAATTGCAAAATAGGGTGAAGGGTGCCACTTTTAAGGCCTGAGAAATCCACCAGTTTAAGACATTCCAAAATTCTTCTTATGTCAGAAAACAAAAACAAAGACAAAGAGGCTTTTCCAGTTTTATCTTTCACCATCTCTATGGCTGTTACATCTTGGATCAAGGTTTTCATCAAAATTCCTCTCAGATTCATGTCACAGCACTTTTATCACTGCTTTCATGATTTCCCACCCAAGAGCTGGAATAGCCTACACTTTGATCTAGAACTTTTTATCAAAGTATAATATGCATACAGAAAAGCCCACAAATCAAAGTCTACTGCTCAGTGAATTTCACAATTAGAACACCTATGTTTAATCAGCAACAAATAAAACAGCAGCATATTCTAGCATAACAGAAGTCTCCAAATGCTTTATTTTAGTCACAACCTCCCAAGAGGTGCACTATCATAAATTTTAAGCAGAGAGATAACTTTTGCATATTGTTGTAATTCATATAAATGAAATCATATAGTTTGTTCTGCTATTTTGTCTGTAATATTTTTGCTTAATACCATTCATATTGTTGCATGAATATTTTTTTTATTTGACTTTCTAGAGAGTTATCATTATGTTATGAATCAGCATCCAGATTCTCCTTTACAAATTCCTTCACTAAATTATATTTTTACTTAAATTTATTGTCTTCTGTTTCAATTAACTCTTTGATATCTTTATGTGATTCACTGTTCTTGGCATTACAGAATAAAAAATTCTGTTAATATCTGTCTTTGTCTTAAGGAGTTTAACATTTAAAGGAAGAAAACAAACAAAATTAACTTGAATGTCATACAGAATTACAGAAGCCTTAAATACAAAGAATATATTACAAGAATGCGAAAGTAAGATGTATTTATTTTGCCTGAAGAGACCAGAGAAAAATTTATCTAAGAAGTTGCCTTGATGGTTGAGAAGGATTTAGGGAGCTAATGAAAGAGTATATAGCACAGAGTCCTATAACACAAAACTAAGAAGAATCATCAGGATTGTTTGCGATCAGATGCGCTAGCTGATTCTGCTGGAAAGGTACCTTGATGGCCTGCCCCCCGTCTCCCATGCTAACAGTTATTCAGTTTCTGTTCTCATTTCCTTCACTCTTTGAGGAAAGTTTAACCTGCCCTTTTCATTCCATTGATTCTTATTGCTAACCTTATGTCTTGGCTCTCAGAATTTATCGTTATTCTTCTGCCTTCAGCATTGCTATTATTTAAACAAGACCTGATCACAGTATTAAAACAAATCTCTCTAATATTTTTCTAGATCAATATTTTTCTAGACCATTTGGACTCCCCACTCTTGACATATTCTTCTCTTAATATCGAATTACCTATATAAAATACCAATTATAAAATTACATACTTTTAGTCCATATAAACTATTAAAATTAATATAAATTATATATATATATAAACAGCTTTATGTAGGTATAATTAAAATGCAAAGAATTGCACATATTTAATGAGTATAATTTGAGGGGTTTGATCATATGCAAACACTTGTGATACTGTCTCCAGGGAGAAATAGAGAATCGTAATTCAATGGGTATAAAGATGCAGTTATACGAAATGTTAGTAAATAGGTTCTGGAGATCTACTTACAACATAGAGCCTATCATCAAGAAAACAGTGTTGTGCACTTCAAAATTTACTGAGAAGGTAGATCTCATGTTAAGTGTTCTCACCACACGCACGTGCGCGCACGTGAGCCCACACACACACACACACACACACACACACAAATGACACTATTACAAATTTTATATAATGAAATTTCATATTTCTATATTTATGTTTTTTTATGTTTTAAGTTATATTTCATTAGATGCTCAATACTTGTTTGGAAAATGTTAATATTATGATTGTAATAAAAAGCTTGAATTGTTAGCTAATGTCTTTCACGTGTATTATAGTAGTTCACACCTCTACTCTATTTCCTTAATTTTTATTTACATGGATTAAAAGTCCATCATTACTAACGGTAAGTTGTTATTTATAGCAGTTGCTTCCTGCTTTGCATGCAGTTGTTAGCAGTCCATGCCTTGGGTACCATAGTCAGAATGACACAGCTGCTCGAAATGAATGAAAGTGGTACATGGCTGCAGTAACTTCTTCAGGACTGACATTAGTATTAACGCTCTTGAAATTGCTCTCTCGATGTGTCTTGGAAACATTCCTTCTGTGTGTCTAGTGCATGATTTGCCTTCTTCAGATTTCCATAAGGAAACTGCTGAGCCATATTCATACCATCCATTCTCATAACATGATCAGTCCGGTGCAGCTAAGCAGCAAGAAGCATGGCTTTGACGGCTGTGAAAGGAGAGGACGAGTGATGGGAAACTAGTCAAAATGAAGTCGGATGGAAAATTAGGGGGGAAAATGGATTAGAGTGATTCTCTGTGTATTAAGAAAACCTGTTGTAAGAACCATTGAATATGAATGTATGTTCTTGTGTAGAGAGAAAGTTTTTGTATGTCTAAAATTAAAATATTAATAATAAAACTATTAGTAAAGTATTTTAAAGTATGATTATGATTTTAGATTATTTTGTGTGAATGAATTACTTCGAAAAATATTTGATCAAATTAAAATATTAATCTAGTCAGACTAAACTGACTCCTTTTCCCTAAATTGGTTGACCAAAAAATGCACTGATGACTTATTTAACAACACAGATTTATTTAACATCTGTCATATATTCAAAACAATGCTATTAACGAATGATACAGTGTGGAATAAGAATCGGCCCCTGATGATTGGATTATATTATATCAAAGTAGACAAAGTCATGATGAGCTAGCTTTCTTTGATATATCTTTTCTTATGAATTCATAGAATAATGCACAATGGGAACAGAGTAAAACCATTTGTTAAAATCATAATCATAATACACATTTCATTTCTTTCCTTATAACTTTCATAGAATGCTCTATGGGGACACTTTCATATTTCCTAGAAAAATCAGAAGTTTTGTCACTACTCTTGCAAGCATGTGAATGCAAAGTAAAAAATATATATATATATATAATCAACTCGAATGCATTATTCTCATAATCATACCAAGTTATTGCTTGATATTGGACTTTACCAACTTTGCCCAGAAAAATTTGGATAATTAAAACAATCACCAATCCAGTCAATTTATCCTTGGAGAGTATTTTTATGCTACTTTATTGCCTTAAGATTTTTGTCAATTGGGAGATGGCCTAGAGCCACAAATTCAAAAAGTTGGTAGAAATTTATTTTTGTTTTTTTCTCACAATTTTTTTCTTGTGTTCTCTGAATATATTTTTATATTTAGAGTTTCATTTACAGAGGTTTTCTATCTCTGTTTGTTCCCTATTAGTGAGGAAATTAGCACACCATAGTGCTAATCCATTTATAAATTATCTAAATAACAAAGTCACTATGATTTCTACCTCAGCTATTTTCTATCCCTAATTCAGATGAGAAACCCTAAGTCCTCTTAAATAAAAATGGATCCTGGGTCTGAGATGCCTTCTAAATGCTTCTAAAGGGACCTTGAAACATTTATATTTTTGAAATGCCAAAGACAATCTAATGGATTTACTGTTTCTATAGAAATGTAGAATTTCAGGTTTAGAGTAAAATGTAACATAAAGCTTAGGATCATTTCAGAAGATATACTGAACTGACCAAAAATATTGCATTTACCAAGTTTTTTTCTTCTTACATTTGTATTTGAAACATCTCTGAATAAATGAATGATACAGTCAGTCCCTACAGAGATTCTGTCTAAGATCTTGGTCTTGAGTGGTAACAGTAGTAACAAATAAGAGGATGTGGGAAAGTCCTAAGCAAAAGGCAATTTTGAACTTATTGCAAATTTTTTTTTTTTTTTTGGAGAATAGATGATCTAGTCAAGAAAAAGAAAAAAAATGAGGGTTCTAAGCCAAAATCTAATATGAGTCTTTAAAACTGGCTTAGTTCTCTCATATATAAAAAGTACGAGACAGACACTTCTCAAAGATAAATAAACAATAAAACTGTAATGAGATAACCAGCAAATATATTTTATTTTCTTCTTTGAGGATTTTTTCTAGTCAGAGACAGAAAATTTCCAAGATTATCACAATAAAAAAAAAAAAAAAAGAGAAAAATGTCTATGTTGTTCATTATTCTCTTGTTTTACATACAAAATAGATCTGATGGTACCAAGGTACAGAGTATAGTTAAACTGCAAAGAGGATAATAAAAGGCTAATGTACTCGATCCTAATAGAGTGGGCCACCTGTGCTGGGGATAGGACTGTGAACATACCCTTGGAGAAGATCTGATGGTGGGAGGCAGGAGAAGGTCACCTGAGAGTCCATGTGAAGAGAGGTGGGATCAAAGCAGAAGAATACTGAGCAACTTGGGTAGCTAGTATGTAATGACAAGAAAGCTGGGTGCAAGTTAATAAACCATGGTTGCCAGTAAAGGAAGAACTGAAGACGTCGTGGTGGTCAAGTGAAGATCACTGTTTACCCCACACCATCCGACTAGCTTGCAGTTGGCCCCCACACACAGCCCATCTCGGAGGCCCAGCCCATACTGAGAAACCAGTTTTTGCTCAGTTAGATCCTCCTCTTGTGAAAAATCCCCATAACATTCCTAAGCTTTCCCCAAGAAAAACAGATGCCAAGTGTCTTGACATCGCAACGGGGCACTGGTGTGGAGGAAGGGGCATGTACTCTAGTTTGAGGAAGAACTGAAAAATAAGACATATTCAACCTAATGACTAACCAATAAATGCAGATAAAAAAGGATATATTTTTATACAAATTGGCAAAAGTTTGTTGGCTGGAAGTCAGTGTTTCCAAAGGCAAAATAAATACTCTTTGTGCAACTGCTATGAGCATGAATTACTTCAAACTCTTTGGAGATTATTTGATAATTTATATCTAGATTTGTAAAAATGATCACAGCCTTTAATCTAGACATCATTTTCAAGAACTTATCCTGGGGAACCAAGTAGGAATCTGCAAAAAAAAAAAAAAAAAAAAGTATGTGCCTTTAAATAACCTAGATATCATTAAGGCATGATTTATGATATAAAATTCAAAACTGCCTAAATATCAACAATAAGAAATTCTTTTGGTCAATAGTTTTATATCTGTAGGACAGAAATGTAGAGGTAAATTTCATTTTATACAAAGGGCATTTAAGTAAATTTCGTTCTATGTAAATAAATACAAAAATGAATTCCATATAAGTAGAATAAAGTAAAATTTGTAAATTTATATTCAATAAGAGAATATGCACACAACTGTATGCACACATGCACACACACATAGACACACACAAATACACACACGTGTGCGCATACGCACGCACGCATGCACACGCACGCGCGCACACACACACACACACACACACACACACTTTGTCCTGGGTACCCAGAATTGCATAATGAACCAGAATTGTGCCTTTTTCAATGTGGGAAAAGTTCTAGAATACTGTGAGCATAATATTGCCACTTTGGTCATTCCTGGCTGAGGTTCCAGAGAATTCTGCCATATTACACAGGTCAACTGTGATGTGTTCCATGCAGCCTGCTCAGAAATCTCCCAGAACAACTTCATATCACCTCAAAGTTTCTATACATATTCCTGGTTTTCCAGTGCTTGATCCAACAATTGTCCTCCTTGATATTTCGATTTTATGTCTTTATAGCCCAGATTATGAAATAGAGAGTCTGTCTTTTAGAATATATCTCTAGTCAAGGTAATGCCAAATAAGCAGAATCTCTTTTTAGGAAAATATTATAACATCTAAGAATGCAGTTAAAAGAAGAGGATCAGTTGAGTACTTTTAAATTGACCCAACATATCTACCATCCAAGTTTCTGTTCCCACATGTAAGATTTCAAACACCCAAAACGGTACATTTTTACTTGCATTATGCTGCCTACATTTGAATACTTAAATATATCCTCAAATAACTTTTGTATCCTAATGTTTACTTTAATGAGAAAAAATATCTAAAGCATTAGAAAATGATTACTGCAGCATTAATAAATAAGAGAAATTTTAATCCAGGTATGACAGATTCACTATAAGTTTTTTAGAACTATTGTTCAGAGTAAAAACTTATACATACCAGGCAAATATAATGATTTTACCTCCACTTTAAGCAAAAATGCCACTGTTTTCTGACCAGTAGGCTAATCTAATTCAAGAAAAAAGAAAGCAACATATTGCATAATGGTGAGAGTATGTTGATAAAATAATAATACTGAAAAAGAGATATAGTACAATCCAAAAGAATCTATGAATGTTTCTTCTTTGAGGAATATTATTTCATCAGTAATCATTTTCTTAAAAGAAAATATGAAAACTGTATTAGCTTTTCACTTTTATAGTCAGCAAGATGAAAGTAAATAGATGTGAATAATAACAACAGATAGTTGAATCATTATGGTGTAATCAAGGGCTTAGAAAGAGATGACAGAGGTTACTACTCTGCCAAGATTTGGGGGCTTCTTTTGGCTTTAAGAGATGCCAACGAAATGCTCTTGTTACACCCCACTGTAACAAATGAGGTGCTTTTAGTTGTGATGCAAAAAAAAAAAAAAAAGACTCAATATACTTTAAACAATAAAGAAAATTATTTAATCATATAACTGAGAAGGTCTCTCATGGCAACATGTTTTTTAATGCAAATCTTACAGAAAGATCAAAGATTCTACTTCAAAAACAGCTCACTCAAAAATTAAGAACTGAACTGTATTAGTCCATATGACTGATTTAGGCCCAAGGGCAAGTAGATCACAGAATACACGGACTGACTTATGTCCTTTAGGTTTGCTCTGTGAGTTGGAGTACAGTCTCTCCCACTGAACCCAGGACTTTCAGGATGCGACAGAAAGAATCAATCAAACCAGTATCCTTCCCATTGGCCAAAGTCAATTTGGATTTTTAGAACTGACCGGGTTTCTCACCATCCATTTCTTAAGACTGTCTTCAAACCAAAAAGTAAAGTTTCACTAGTTTAAGCTTTACCATAAAATTCCCTCCATACAAAGAGACGAGATTTTTTGTGTTTGAAAGGGAATCTTGCAAGTCAGAGAGTGAACACAGTCTAGTAGTATCAGGTAAGATGAGAAGGACTGAAGTGATGTCTTAATGACAGCTTTAGCTCTATAGATCATTTGCTGTTTTCTACTGAAAAATGTCTTGAAAATCACAATATTCAAAAGTCAAAACATCTCATTTATGGTCCTAATTGTAAAACTTTCTAGATTCTGTAACAATCTCTCTCTGATTTAGAATTTTTATCTGCAAAATAATTAGTTCTAAGAGATTTCTGGCGACATCTAATGAAAAAAATTATTTTAATGTGTTTTCTATACTGTAAAGTTCTATAAATGAGAAAACATTAATATTATTATACAGAAAAGTTAAGTATTGTTGACATGGTTAGCAAGTTATCAGCTAACAGATTCACTTTGTAAGATGGGAATTGCAAAGAGCTATCATCAGTTTGGAATTTTAAGATAAATTTAACTAAAACTTTCAGCCCTATATTTCTGAACATGTTTTGATAAAAACATCAATAAAAAGAGAAGCTGTCTGCACTAATCATGCACTTAAAAAACTCTGCTTAACTTTATTACTTTTTCCCACTTCCTTTCTCATGCTCCATCTGCAAATTACTAATCCAAGAACCATCTCCCTTGAGTATATTTTTTTTCCCATGGAAATGGTTTCTTGAACATAATGGATGTAAAAAGAAAGATTAGTGCCTAGTAGAGGATCTCCTTCTAAAGCAAAAAGTAGGCCCAGTGGCATAATCAGAAGAATAAAAGAATGACTTGGAAATTTGAAACAAAGCAGATTTCAGAGAGTATAGTCAGGAATTCAGGACCCAGAAACCTCAGATAACCTCATGAGAGCTTTCATTTAGCCAAGGCAAGCTTATTTCTAAAAGCCTCTGTCCTCTCCATGACTTTCCAAATTGATTTCTAATTGTATTATATTTCCTAGAATAACCATTCCTTGGGAAGAAGAACATCCTGACCAACACAAAATTTGACCCACTTTTTAGATATAATTTGTATTATAAAATACTTAATTGACTATGTGACAAACAGTAGAAGCTAAATTAATCAATCAATAATTATGAATGTGATGGCATGGACTCATTTTTCCAGGAATTAGGAAGCTAAAATTCTTGAGATAAACCTATGTAGTTATAAACAAATCTGATATATTGAAAGACCAATAATATTCTCAACATTTTTTTGACAAGATGATTTAGTTAATGATGCCTCAGTACTAACTTCTTACTGTAACTTTCCATGATTCTCTTTAAATGGCTACTTATTTTTTTAAAAGTCATACAATCATTTAGATTGTCCTGTACTACATACTATTTTTATTTATTATTGTTCAACAATATCTCAATTTGCCAACCAGATTTTAAGCTGTTGGAGTACAGTTCCCAGCATAAAACCAACAATCAGCAAAGGTTCTTAATTACTTTGAGTGGCTACCAGGGATTAAGATTGCTGGATCACATGGTAAAATATTTAATTTAGTAGTGACTTTCTAAAAAATATGAAAGTCATTGATATTAAATTCCAAAACCTCCATGATTTAGGTAATTAGAATAAATAGTATGTTGTTGAACAAACAATAGTTTTATGGAGAAAGTAAAAAATTACATAAAATGTTTGGCTGTAATCCAACAGTACCCTCTCAGACCTGACAGCAACCAGTTTAGCCCTCTACAAATGTAAATATTGTAAATTTTTGAATAACAGGTAATTAATTACATGGTAGGAAATAGATCCTCAGGGATCCAAAAAAACGGAGATTATCTTTAATTGTTCTTATGGTGATTAGTTTAACTGAGTTCCTATTGTAGATGTTTCTCCACTGCCTCAGGAAAATCTTGGATTCCAAGGCGTCCTTCTCTCCCATGTTAGAATCATCACATCACCATTTAAAAATGCTGCTGCAAATGGAAAAGAGATATTCCTTCTGGATGCAGTTCAGGAAAGGAATCATTAAAAAATATTTCCCTTGTTCTAAGACCACTGTTGCTGAACCAGAGTTTTTAAAATTGTGTTCTAAAGAACAAGAGTTTTAAGGATTTCCTAAGATAAATAAAGTTATGAAGTAATTTACATTACATCCATCATTCCCAATTTATATTAGCATGTTAAATGTTCTGCAAATGTTGCAACAAAAACAAATATTTAAATTTCTCATACTTACTTGTGCACAAAATTCTTTTCAAATTAAAACCAAATAATCCAATAGACAAAGTTTTTAGATACAACAATCTAAACATATAAATAGTTTTATATTTTCCGGTTTCTGACTTAAAATGCTGCATAGTTTCATGAAGATAACTCATTTATCGGGCATTATTATAAAATGGGCTGGCCCACACAAATCATATGTCTTGCATTCATCTACCTATTCTTTAAATATTTATTACGTGACTGTAGTGTACAAAGGGTGCTCTTTGCTGTTCAGAGAATAAATAACCAAAACATATAACTCAAAAATTACAAATAAAAATTTGTAATGGGGTACAATAATTAAAAAAAATAGCTGTTGCTTTCTGGGATGGATTAGTTTTTCTTAACTATTGTTTCTTTTCAGTTTAATTTAGTAAAACCTATTTATACTTATTAGAATAAATTTGAATTTTGTTTCACTGCACAGGATTATAATTTTGAATTGAACTAAGTATAATAGCATCATATTCATAAAGCCTTGTTTTAGAAGATTTAGAACTGTTCACGCCTGTATTAATTGGCACCAGGTGGGTTCTCCTCGTTATTGTTTGTTCATCTGCTTACTTCTGTCCACTAGCCCTGCCTTTTGGTTTTACTGGATTGTCTTAGTGTAAAACCCAACCAGTTGCCCACAGCAAAATTAATGATTGGAAGATAAAATCATTTAGCACAATGTAGCTACTGGGCTGAGCTTTATTTTTATTATAATGAAGGGGATCTGTTTTGATCAGTATTAACAGCTTTTCCTCTCTTTCCTAGTAAGAACATGAAGTTTTCTATAGCTATCTAACTCATTGCTTTTCTTATCACCATGTGCCCATGCAGATTCATGTCATTTAAGTCATTTTTGAAAGAGATTTTCATAGTTGGCTTTATTCACTTGTTTAATACTCAATTAATTACCTACGTGATATTTGAGCACCTACTATATGCTTATCTCCAGGTTAAAAAGGTATCGATGTAGATAGCAAAACAAAAGCCACGTATTCACCAACAAGAAGACAAAATAAAATAGCTGGCAGATTAGAAGAGGATCAGTAAAATAAAGAGTAGAACACATGTATATAAAATAAATTTTGTGGATTGTTAGGAAGAAAAGAGGATGTTGGCTGGTAAAATTACAAGAAAAGACTGATTGACAAATCACCCTCAACGTAAATGATAGATCTTATACATAATCGAGTTTATTAATGACTCAAAGGCAAAAGCAATAGCAAGAGTAAAACCAAGCATTCTTCCCCGAGACATATTAAACACTATCAATATAATTCTCAAATGTAGTGTCTGTCCCACATTTGGAAAGTTCTGGTAGAGACTGTAGATGTGATGGATAAGCAGTGTGTATTGATCACTGCTGGAAGAAAGGGTCTCATTCAGTTATAGAATATCTCTTTTCATATCTCATTAATGACATAATTTTGTGACATTTTCTAGTGAGCCATGCCTCAGAAATCTACAAACTGTAAGCTCCTTTACATCACACAGAGACCAAGATATCTAGATAAAAGTATTTTAAAGATAAGAACTCTTCATTATCTTTTTGCAGTAAATATTAAGAGTCTATTTACCAGGAGATTTTCTGACAAAGAGTTTTTCTTTCCCAGGTATCCCTGAAAAAGGAGAAAATAGACTACAGACTTGTGGCTCATTTCTAACTGATATTACTCGGGAGTCACTCCTGGAGGAAAATTGTGGGACGTGATATGTTACTAAGTATGTCAGTATGAAAAAGCTTAAGGTGAAATTCTTAGCTCAAAACAATCTGGTTCCTAATTGCTTTTTCCATCAATTTAAAACCTCATACATTAAAAGGTTTATTCCCTTTTTTAATCATATGTCATTTTATCTGCTAATAAATGGAATAACATAAAAAATAACATACAAAATAAGCAATATCACAACCTCAGATTAAAACAGGCAACACTGGTTTTGCAGCTTAGGGAGATCACTTTTCATCCTAATAGAATGTATTTACAAACAAAATCGTATAAGAAATATATTTAAGTGTTTTCTCTCGTATTTTTCCTGAAATTTGAAAAGATTTTTTTGATAAATGTGAGGCAATTTTTGGTATGCTATAAATATACTACATTAGCAGCTCATAGAACTAGAGCTACCAAGTCTTGAATAATATTAAATATTGTCAGCTATTTATATTAACATCATCACTCTTTTTGGAAGCACATACTTGTCGTACTTCTTCAGGTGGCTTTCTTAATATTTATCAGTTCCTAATTGCTTGAACATATAGGAATATATAGGAATCATAAGTCAAAGGCCAAGCCAAATTGAAAATCTGTTAGGTCTATTACCACTCAATCACAAATTATCTACTATCTAGTAATAAAATCCCATCTAATTTTATTCATATCTATTTCATGGATCTATATTCTAATGATATAATAATTGTGGACCATTTTGTACTTGTCTAGTGATTTTTGGTTATTTATCTGTTTATTTTAAATCAGAAGTCACCAATAAATGTATAATAAAAAATGCTGTTAAAATCACTTACCACTGCATGTGTTATATCAATCATAAGTTGTAACCATCATTAAATGGCATAGGTAAGTATATTTTAATATCATTTAGGAAAAACAGAAGACTAAACACTGTATTTTTATATGAATTTTTAAATATTAATTAATTGTAGCACATTTAAATTCATCAAAATCTACATATATAAATACTTATAGATAATAAATATATATAGTATATATCTATATACTTATAAAACTTGTCTTTAAAAAACTTGCATAATGACATTTTTAAAATAATTTCTGGGTATATTTCTTGAATAATCACATAAACATTTAAGCAGGGGTATATATTACTAAGTTCTCATGTTAAATAAATTAAGAATATTTAGAATTTAGGAAAATTACATGGACAACAAACAAACAATATAAAACTTCATCACCAAATTATTAGTATTTGGGATATTCATACACTTGGGATGCACTGGGGTAGTTGAAGAAATGATTAAAATTCTCTAAGTATTTGATTTCTCATACATTCTTAGTTATTACTTTTTACAATGTATAATGTACACAATACATTGAAACAGTGGTAGCAAAAATGTACAATTTATTAATAAATGGAAATGTCTTGGGAATGTTTTTTAAATAAAAATATGAGCGATCAAAAATTGTGTAGGTATATGGGTGAAGAACATGGTTCCATAGTTTTAAAATAAATAAGTCATATCAAACATTTTTCATCTACGTGTATTCTAAAGTATTGTAGAATAATTTCCATATAAAACCTGCTTCATTGTCTGCCGGCGGGCCACCAGTTATCTGTCCCCAGTTTTTATTTTTGTAACACTCTCTTGACTATTTATTCAAGTAATATAGACTATGTCAGATTGATTAATAGCAGGGTCAAAGAATATAAAATTTGTTCAAAATAATGCCATATAAAAAAAACCTTAAATAATATAAAGCAAAATAATTAGAAAGTAAGTTTTTAATATTTTATTGAGCTTTCCTAATTTAAGTCTAATACCAAATTTGAAAAAATTATGAGCTCTTAACTAAAAAGGTACATACCATTGTCACAGTTTAACCTAAGTAATATAAACGTGTATATATTTATGTAAAGAGAAAAAATATTTATAAAGAGGGAGAGAATAAAAGAGAGGAGGTCAAAGTTATTGTTTATAATTTTTGAGGCAGATGACAATGAGACTTAACCTTTTACTGCTACTTAAATTCTATATGTTATGCCTGAGTGGAGATAATTTAATGAAAATGACACTGAATATATGAATCTAATAGTACTTTGTCAGATCAAGATTTATGACTATTCTAATTTTTAAATTTTAATTTATGACATGGAGTTGAACAAATTGCACATTCCTAAAGTTTTGTTATTACAATGCTCCTTTTCTTATGAGTGCTGGGAAATGAGGTTGCTACTGCCAAATTTTAACCATCAATTGGCCAGCCATCGTAGTTAAGTCTTATGAGCTACAGGGTACTGAGGGAAAAGAATGGAGTGCCAAACGCAGTCTTCCTTTTTTTCCCATAACTTATAATGTTGGCTGCAATATATGAATCATCACTTCCAATGTGATATGTACGTTCTCTGCATGTTTCATGTTGTCTTCATAACAAGATCACGAGGTGGCATTACCTCCATTATACAGGTTAAGAAAGTAAAGCTTTGGAGGAGTTACATTACCTACCTCCATTCATGTAGCTCTAAGAGGCTAGAGCAGAATTCAAAAGCACATCTAGATTCGTCTAAGTTTCCAACTACCACACTCTACGGACGAGGGCTTTATTTTGAATTCCTATCTTGTTTCTTATTCTGGTGAAAAGCCAAATAAAATAGAAATATCAAGAGCCAAGCATAGAGATGTACTAGCTTTCCTCCTTCTTTGGTACCCATCTTGATCATTATTACTCATACTTCATGTGACAGCTTCCAAAAAACATGGTATTTTAAACCAATTTTAAAACCAATAAGTAGAAATAAAGAAACTCAAACACTTCAGGTATATCACCAAAACTCTTCTTTCCACTATTGGAATACTTGTATGATTCCCATGTCCTCAATTTAAACTTGAAGTTCTCCAATAAGCCTTTTAGATTAAAAAGGTAAGAGATATTCTTCTTTGACCAACTGCGGTAGTTCAGTTTTAAAATAAAACTGCTACAGAGTTAAGTCTGTGGAGATCAGTTATCTGTGTGGTTCTTCCTGGAATTGCCCACAACATTAAGAACTTGTGTCAATTTTCCTACTTAGTAATGTGTGTCTAGGAAAATAAGAATTATGCTGTTAATACATTTTTGTGTAACTTAACAACAATGGCACTTAATTGTATGCCAGAAAATTTTTCAAACTTCATACATGTTTATGATAATGATGAAGTTGTGCTAAATTCATTTGGATACTGTTCTGGAAGTTACATAAAGAAGCCACCAATTGATCAATTTATATTTAGAATATAAAACCTATCAATAATTTTCAATTATCAACTTAGAAATTCTGGATCTTCCTTAATTAAAACCTGGTGGAAGCAAACATTGACCACATAGATCCCAACTCTGTGTGCTTTAACCCTAACCTGCATTTAATACCTTGTTTAGTTTCTGAGTCCAGTGGTCATTTGTCTCCTAGCTGTGACTGCCAAAAAACTTGCCAATTAGTGTCAATCGTAGAAGTAGATTGGGAATGTGGGCATCTAACCAGAAAGAGGAGTATCAACATCATTAACACATTTTGTATGAAAATAAGAGCAAGACAAAATTTGTCATTAATAAATTTATCTTGAAACATAATCTCAAAATATCCCCTGGTCTCCAAAAATCTTTGGACTACATCAATTAATTTCACCCAAAAGAAAGTTATGATCGCATGATATCCTGTATATATATAATCGATAATATAGACGTTATCTAAATTTTGCCATTTCCCAAATTATTTAATGCATCTTGATGACTACTACCTAGAGAAAATCAGCAACCAGAAGACAGCCTTCTGACTGTACTTTTCCACAGTCTTTATATGCTATGAAAATTACAGTGAGGAAATTCAAAATGGGTATAAGAAAACTCTTCCATACTTTAAAAAGAGGTGATCTTTTAGCAAGAGATGGGCAGGTAATATATAGCTAAACAATTTCCTTTGATCTCTATATCGCTTCTTCTATTTGAAGTTAATTTGATTAAGTGCATATCAAGAGGGAATCAAAAAAAAAAAAAAAAGTTTTGCTTTAGGCAGATGGCCAGGAACGCAGCAGCAGCAGTTTTTTTTTTTTTTTTTTTTTTAATTGATTGGGCAACTAGTGATACACATAATTGACTTAAAATTAGAGATGGGCTATGAAGGCACTGAGAATTTCAAATAGAGAATATGGACTATGGGTAGACTTGTGAATTTTTACCATTTACATACCCAGAAAATCCTCATTTTAAAAAGTTTTAAGGTAAATTCTGCTTTTCTGAGTATCAAGAATGGCACACAAAACATTGAATCATGGGATTTTCTGCATACATTCTTTTACATATTTGAAATCATTTCAATGTCAGCATATTGATAAATGTATCATCATTGCCTTGCTATCTGAAAACAGAGGCATCTTGAAATAAAGGTAATCATAAAAGTGAAAGCAATTCTAATCCTGCTTCTTCTCACTGTGGGTTTCTCAGGTAAATACACTTATTTGTCATAAGTACTTGATTTTACTTCAGGCATATTCTATTTTCTGAGCCATCTTTTTATATTATTCTCTATGTGTCTTCCTACCAATTTCTATACAATGTCATTGAACACTTGATATACAATTAAATAGAGAAAATATAGGATGCAAGTAGAAATTTCTAAATAATACCGAGTGTATAAATTTCAGGAAAAATTTAAAAAGCTGATGAGATATTTTATGTTTATAACTTTGAATGTGATTTTTTAAAATGAGAGCTAAGTCAGTTAAATAAATGTGCTACCATGTGCTGATATGTATTGAAGCCTTAATGTCAGTTAAATATAATTTTGATATTTAATTTCTTTAGTCTTGGGAGATTGGGAATAAGGCTAAAAATGCATGGTATTTACTTAAAAGATAAGATAATGTTTTGTAAAGCCATCTCTGTACTTCTAGAAAAATCAAGATCCTATCTTAAAATAAACCTCAGTCAGTATACTCCTGGGTCTGAGCATCCCAGAGACTTATTTACAAAGTGTAAAAACAGTTAAGGAGACCTCAGAAGGTTAAATATGAAAAAAACCTGGGACGAGCTTAAACTAAGCCAGTTAAGGTTGCATTAGCAAAGAAAGGATGCCTCTGCCTTGACAAACATCCCAGGGAATAATAAATCCAATCAGTTATCTTACAAACAAAAACGAGAGTTAATTTTTACCTGATTGCATTAATATGATTATGGATGGAGCTGTTTGGCACTAGGACAGGCAAAGCCTGCTTATCCTACTTTTGAAGAGTCCTGAAAATATTGCTTGGTCTAGAAGTTCCTGGTTTAACATCCTTACTGTGATTCTTAAACTTGAGATTTCAGAAAACTACAGGATGAAGTTTTATTTGTAGCATAATTATGAATACTTTATGATATAGCTATTAGTATCTTCACTTCAGAGATGAGCATTTGAGACCCAGAGAGTTTAAATATCTTGTTTAGAGACACCTACAAAATTACAAACCCCGGATTAGAACTGTGGGCACCAGGCCTGGCTGAATCCAAGGTCTGGCTGGTCCCAGGTCCGGCTGTGATCCAGGCCCATGGCTAGGACCCTGGATTTAGAATGTTACATTAGTGTAGTAGGGCGCCTGCACCTAAAATATGTAAACATAATTCAGCTCATTGTATTGCACATGTGTGGTTGAATTCCACTATTGTACTCTGCTGTGTGTGGAGCCATAGGGTCCCCTGGAGAGCAGAAGGGGAGCACAAGAAGGAGAGCAGAAGAAATGTGCGCAATACCGCACCCCCACCCCCCAACCAAAAGACTGCACTTCCCAATAGAACTGTGCTCCGCACAATAAAGTCAGTGCCTGCCGTTTCATTCTCACGTCGGCCTCTTGTACATTCTTCCAACTGAGTATCTCACCATCAAACCTTCCCTTCTTGATCAGCTCCGCATTGACAAGAACCCAGACCAGTATCATTGAAAAACTTTTTTTTAAAATTGTACTATAACATTATTACATTATTGTTAGGCCATTCCTTTAATAATGTTATGAAGTATCTTCCATATGGCAGGCACAATTCTAATCAATGAAGACGATTCAGTGAAGAAAGTCCTATTTTCATGAAAACATTTTTTTCTCTTGCACTGATTGACGTCCACGGTGTTAGAAATTCATTTCTGTCAGGTTCTCCAATATATTATTGCTCACACTGACCAGCTTGTCTTCCAGGTTTACATAGGCAAATGATGATTTAAAAAAGAATTAATTTCACAGACAGTGATAGTCATACCCAGCTAATCACATCTCACGAGATAAGGAAGGGTATGTGAATTCTTGGTGGAGAAAATTCTAATTGCATGCTTTGCCACCTCCTTCTGCCAAGATGCAGGCCCTAGCTAATATGTTTCGTGTTCCTATGCTTAAAAATAATTGCTGTAGTGAACCACTATTGCTAATGGGACAGTGTCATACCCCTGTGAAACATTAGGGAAGAAAAAAGTAAGAGTATTGCCCCATGATTAAACAGCTTACTCCAGCGCACTGAATCTTAAGTCCCTACAGGTCTAGTTAGATTTGCTTCCTCCGCAGAGTTCAGGTTATAACCACCCAGGGAAGCACATTTCCAGCAATACAAACGAGGTTTAATAAATAACATCCAGATAATGTTCAATGAAGAAACTCAGATACCTACCATATATGCCAATAATCTCATCTTATTTTTCCATCAAAATCTCTCTGTGATTAGGAAAATCTAAAATTGTGGTAATAGACTTAGTGAGAGACACTGTGGGAAAATAAGAACTCCCATACATTCTTAGTTGGCGTGTATATTGGTACTTACTCTAATGGAATGTTGGCAATATCTACCAAAATTTACATTTTAAACCAGTAATTTCATTTCTAGGTATTTATCCTTGAGTATACAGATATACTCAAGTGAAATCACATATGTACAGTTTTACTTGTGATAGCAGTGTTTGATGAAGCCAACAAAATGAAAAAATCTAGAAATCAAAAAAATAGAACACTAATTTTATACACACATGCATCTATTTATCAGTATAACATGTTATATAGTACTCATAAAAATTGAGAAAGCTCTTTATGTGTGTAAAATGCCCAAGATATATTGTTCAGTGAACCAAGAGAGGGGCCAAAGGTATAAAAAGATATTTGAAGTGCTTTATTACTGAGTAAAAGAGGTGAAAATACTTTGATACACATTTGCTCATACATGAACTCTCAAAGAATCTCCAATAAGCCTACACTAATAGCTAAATTTGGGAAAGTCAGAAACAAGGTATATGGGAACAAGACTAGAAGAGAGAACTTTCACTTATACGTCTATTTATAATTTCAGATGTTTGAATATTTGAACCATATGCTTGTACTATCTAATAAAAACATTAACATAAAAATGCATAAACTGACAAAACAAATAAAAACACCTCTTGCCAAGTGTTATCATTTTTTTATAATTTGGCCAATGTGAGACAGTGCTATCAATATTTTAAATACTATCTGTCT
Organism: Eidolon dupreanum; assembly: GCA_028627145.1. Lineage (NCBI taxonomy): Eukaryota > Metazoa > Chordata > Mammalia > Chiroptera > Pteropodidae > Eidolon > Eidolon dupreanum. The sequence goes on from CM053508.1 coordinate 6,765,166, forward strand.
TCCACATGTGGGTGTCATAAACACTACTTTAAGTGGCATCAACAATTATGTTAGGGAAATCAATATGATTGAAGTTACCCAATTCATTATCACTTATGAAGACTTACATTGCAACTGACATTAAGTGGTATTTTGACATGAAACTGAATGGTCATGATTGGACTGACATTATATCAAATTTATATCATAAGCTCATTCTAAGATAAAATTTAAAAGTCTTGTGTTGAAAATTCAATGCTATGGTGGTTTCTTAAATAATTCTAAATCATATTCAGTTTCACTAAAATAGTTTATCTTAAAATTTATAGTTTTATTAGCCAAAGAAGTAATTGTTTTGTTAAAAAAAAAATCCAGCTCACTCGTGTACAAACTATGGAGGCATAAACTCTATCCCATTAAGAGTATATTTCATTTAGAATACAAATAGAAATAAAGGCTACATATGTTTTATGGCCTGTTAAATTTATAGCTAACTTGGTTCCATGGAAAAAAATAATGCAATGAATTTCATGTTCTAAATTTGTGGGTATAAAAAGTACCACTTCCGATAAGAACATCAGACTTGAGTGTCTCTGAAAACTAGTCCCACAGATTTCCAGTGCTCTTCAGAACATGGGAACTGATTGTGATTAATCAGGGAAAAGCCTTTCTCTAATAAGGCTCTGTCCAGTCCAATTGCTGAACATGACAGTCTTGAGAATTACATCGCTAAATGGCCTACTAGAGATGGAAGGTTGAAAGATTGGCTGAGTTAATAGCTCACCTCAGATGACCTTAGAAATGCACATTTTGACTAAAGGTGAAGAAAAATCCATGCATTACTGATTTTGGATATTATATATGTATTTTGAAAGAAAAACATTTTGGGACGTTTCTTTTATCATGAATCCTTCCAGGCATTATTATCCTGTCTAAATGGTGCAATCACTCAGGTGACAGCCTGCGGTGTGCATCCATCCCTTCACTCCTGATTACAGATAACATTTGTAGCATGAGCATGAGGAGGAAAATGAGAGCCCGAACACAGAGAATCATAAGAGAACAGGAAACAAGCGAATAGAAGCTTATTTTTATGATTTTGCTACCTCTCTGTCAAGTGTCTGCTACAGACGTTGATTATTATTGCCATGTGGATTGCTAAGGCGAGTGAGTCATTTCTTGGAGTGGGTTAGCCTCCAACATAATTAATAGCCAGAAGATTTTAAACATAGATTTTTTTTCAACTCAACAGCAAAAGATCTTTAAATTGGTACATAGATTCCCATACAATACGAGCATCACATGACCTAAAAAACAGTTCTGATTGCACACAGATACATCACTGGTATCACCAAAAGAGACAGTCTTCTATTAAAAAAAAAAATACACACACACACACACACACACATATGACAACTTTTTTCCATATATATATATATATATGGAAAAAAGTTGTCATCAATCATACAAAGGCAGATTTTTATGGAAATCTCAATTTAGTGGCACAGATAAATCTTATCATTGCATTATTTTGTTCTACAGATAAAGCAATAGAATGTTTTGCGATATTTTTATATTGGTATTTTTATCTCATTAAAACTGAAACATATATAAAATTTAGAAAAGAGTGATAAGCAAAAAACGAAGAAAATTAAAATCATCTGAAATGTCAGTATTCATATAACCTCTCTTTGGAATGTTGATTACATTCTCCATTCGTACTGTGTTGCTATATTATAATATGTTTACTCAATCTCATTTGGCTGAATATCTGACCCATGTCCAACATTTGCTAATAAACAACATAGGTAAAATAATTTTAGCTAAACTTTTACATAATTCCATAATTATTTTCTCAGAAGATATTTCTAGAAATATAATAGTATAATTAAAGGTTTTTTTTATATGTATTACCTTCCTTATCTCCAAAACTGGTACCAATTTCTACTCCCATCATGATTGTCAGCTAGCATTTGCTTCCATAAACCCTGAAAACACAAATTGTCTTGCTGAAATTTTTTTCAAAACTAAATATTTAAAATTACATTACATCGTCGTCTAAATGTGCATTTCTTTTATTATAAAAAAATGACAGTTTTTAATTATGTCATCTTTTAATTTATGAATACTTGTTTATTTGGATCCTATGTACATTTTATTGGTTCTTATTGTTATTTTATTTGTAAGAACATATATGTTAAAGTTACTATTTTTAGGAATTTTAGTGAACAACTTTTATCACTTATTCATTTGTCTTAAAATTTTTGTTTAAGATGTTTCCTAATATACATTACTATATATGTCTTAATACCATTTATTAATTATCCAACTATTTGCTTATTTGAACTGTCATTCTTATCTTATGCTAATAATTATCAAATGTCATTGGGTTGCTGGTTCAGTTTCACTTTTATTTCATTATTGTTCTTGTACCAGTTTTATAATGCATTTACTGTTATGAATTTATAATAACTTATATGGCAAGTCAGTATCTCTTCATTAGTTTAAAAATTATTTTCAAATCGATTGGTTATTTCTACAGGTATTCTCTTTTATAAAATAACTTTTAAATCAGATTCACAAAAAGACTTATTAAGATTGTAATTAGAATTGCATTATATTATTATATTATCTAATGTTTCTAAATTTTCATTCATTCATTCATTCATTCATTCATTTATGCTTCCTTCAAGAAATATTGAGTAAAGAATTCCATATACTTGCACAGGAAACTGACTAGAAAATTTATTTCAGCTCTGGTTGGGGGATGGTGGGGAGTAAAACGCACTGGTTATATCTCATTAGATTTTAGAGTATACTATTTCTAATTTGAAAGAAAACAAGATTTTTTTAAATTAAATTTTCTGTGATTCTTCTGGAGTACCTGGTAGAATCAAATGAAAATCTTCTATAGGGACATCTCCTCTAAAGGTGGTTTTATAAACTACAATTACAGATCACACAAAGACAAAGTCACCAGGAACACCTTCTTTCCCCTTCCTTTCCTAAATTCTAGTGACATGAATCTTAGATTTTTGGTTATAGTCCCACAGGTCCCTGAATCTCTATCTATTTTTATTCAGTTTATTTTCTCTATAAGGTTCAAATTATGTAATTTTTATTTTTCTATCTACCAGTTAAAAGGAGCCTTTCCTCTCCCTCCTTCATTTGCTGCTTAGCCCATCTTTTAAGTTTTTTTTCTTAGTTATTGTATTTGTCAGTTCTAAAATTTCCAATTTGTTCATCTTTATATCTTCTATTTCTTTTATGAGACTTCCATTTCTTTGCTGAGCCTTTTTACTTTTTTATTTAAGTCTGCTTGTAATTGCTCATTCAAGTTTTTTTTAAATGGATGTTTAAAATCTTTGTCAGATAATTCTAACTTTTCTATCATCTCAGTGTTGATATCTATTAATTTTCTTTTTTATTAATTCAGTTTAAGATCTTTCTGGTTCTTGGTATAAAAAGTTAAGGTTGTCTTCTGTGTCTTCTGAATATTTGCATGACATACCAAAAAGCATCAGTAGCCACTAGTTGTGTTTTTTTTTTTTGTCCAGAAAATAAATTTTCAGAGGAGAAAATGCAAAAGAAAATTCATGAATTAAAGATGACATTAAAGGAAAAGGAGAATTTTCATAACAGCATGAATTCTGAAAAATCTGCTATCAACTGTCTTTCCTTCACAAGTCTGTTAACTTTCTACATGGAAAACAATATATAATTTTTATTAAATTTTCACACCTATTTTAGCCTTGATGAAATAGAGCAAAAAACTGACACAAACATGCTTTCTCTAGTTAAATTTTGGTACTTAAAGAGGAAATATGTATCATATCAACACATTGTATACATAAACTTGATGTTACATTGTGTAAGTTTAAGGTATACAGTGTGTTACTTTGACACATTTATATATTGTAATTTGATTGCCAATGTAGCAATATTTATCAATATTACATAATTATAATATAATATTACTGTCTATATTCATTATACTGTGCCTTAGATCACTATGACTTACTTACTATTTGTTATAAATTTGTGCTCTTAAACACCATCAATCTTATGCCCCTCATTCCCTGGTGACCACTATTTTATTGTTTTTTACATGTTTAACTTTTTTAGATTCTACTTATAAATGATATCAGAGTACTTGTCTTTCTCTGTCTGACTTATCTTGCTTAGTAAAATGTGCTCAAAGTTCATCCATATTGTTGCAAATGGAAGGATATCCTCCTTTATCATTTGTTGATGGGCATTTGGGTTGTTTCTCCATCTCGGCTATTGTGAATCATGCTATATGTATGGCGCATCAGAATCTTGTTTTCATTTCCTTTGGGTGTATACCCACAAGTGGAATTAATAGATTGTATGATAGAACTATTTTTTATTTTTCTGAGGAACCTCCATATTGTTTTCCTTACTGGTTGGATTAATTTGCATACCCATCAGCAGTGTATAAGGGTTCCCTTTTTACCACATCCTCATCAGCACCTATTGCCTCTTGTCTTCTTGATGATAGCCATTCTGACAGGTGTGAAGTGATATCTCATCGTAGTTTTGATTTGCATTTTCCTGATGATTAGTGATATTGAACATCTTTTGTTGAACATTTTATGTGTCTATTGGCCATTTCGATGTCCTCTTTGGGAAACAAAATACCTATTTAGTTCTTTTGCCCATTTTTTAAATATTTCTGTTTTTTCCTTGTTATAAAGTTTACTGAGTTCTTTATATATTTTGGATAGCACACTGCATTTTACACTTACAAATATTATATGTTAATTATATCTCAATACAAATTAGAAAATAAAAAATTAAATATGTACTATTCTGTATTATTTCTTATATGCTCAATATGTAATGTTTAAAAATATCCAAACCAACCATGGTTCCTCAGATTGTGGCGCCGATGCCTGTTTATTTCATGCCCTGGTTAAGTTGAACCTTCTTGTTGAACAGGAATTATCTTCAAAAATATTCCAAAATATTGAACTCTTCATCTAGCTGCATAATATATAAATTCAATGTTAAGTACAGACTAAAATGCTTGCTCATACTTATCTGAAATCTTGTCGCTGTTTGTGGTGTTCTACCAATTTGTTTCAAACAGTGCTGGGGATATTAAACAACACAACCTCCTCTGACAACAAAGGTGCCATTAAGGGCTGTTGCATCAATAATGGGTAGATGTAAACTCCCTAAATAATCATAGATTGGATATTGTGTGGCAGTTTCAAAAGTGCAATTATAGCCCATTGTGTCAGTAATGTGTGCATTTAGGCCTCTTAATAGTACATATTGGCATAATGACTGTGAGATAGTGGAACTAGTTACCAAAGGGTAGATTCTCATTTCCTGGCTATATTTTAGGAGTGGAAATAACTATCTGTTTGAAATTATTTAGGTTCGCTGTTACTGGAGTCAGGGAATTGGAAAATGTTGCCTCTAGTGGGCTCTTCTGGCCCAGTGTCATTAGGAAAAAAAATTACTAAACTGTTATTCAAGTTTTTCTCAACCTTGCTTCAGAGATACAGAACTCAATTTAAGATACACATGTGCCACATTTGTCTCAATTCAACTCCCACACTAAAATGTGCAAATCTATGCATAGGTCTCCCCAACTTGCAACTGTCGTCCCCTAATTAGCAAGCCCACTGTTTCAAACAACATAAAAATTATTTTAAGAAAATATGGAGATTAAGCATCTCCTACTTACTATCAGTAATCCATTTGTGATCTCATTCTGAAAAGTTAAACGATCTACATTAAAATGCTTACCCTGAAGAATACTACCCAGTTTTATTAATGGAAAAAAATCATAATATATAATTACACATCAAACCAAAACACTCAACTGATTTCCTAAAGTGTAACTAAAATACAGTAAAATTCTTATCTGTAAGTAACAAACTACCGTGCTATGATGTTAAATATTTAAAGCATCATTTTATGATAGCCAAACTATTTTTTCAACAAGCAATTTCTCTCTCTGCAGTAGCATGTATGGTTCGCATGCTATTACATCAATATTGCATTTATGATAAGCATAGCAAAACCATCGCATAGCAATAAATTGAGTAAAAACACAAATAAGACTTTATAGTAAAAATACAGCAATGTCCAAAAATAAAGTATTTCCTACTTTCCAAATGAGATAGAAAGCAATGCTAAGAACACTGAGAAAAGAGAAGGCAAGAGAATCACAGTCTTTGTTTCTGGTTGCAAAAGTGACATGGCAAAGCATGTGTATGACAGAGGGTCAATTTCGGGCAAACTAAGATATTCAAAGGAACTGGCAGAAATTCCCTGTCATTTTACTGCTGCTCTAGGTATTCTTGAATAGGATATAAGTAATAAATATTTATGGTAGGTGACTCACGTTTTAGAATTAAAAAAAAAATTCAAAGATGATCTTTGCTTCATTTCACCCATTTTTAATAAAGTAATCCAGCCAGTCCTGGGTTTAAATGAGAGGATAATACTCATAATTGCATTTGCACATCCTTGTTCTTGGCATTCATCCAGCTTCTCCAAGCACCTAAGTAAGCATAATCAGATATCTTGCCAATATTTTGGTAACAACTCTCCCCACACATTGCGCACTATGTTTTGGACTCAAATAAAAACCATCTCTATATTAATACTGGCAAAACCCAACAAAACAAAGGTGATCATGTATTCTATTTAAGCTTTTAAAACTAAGAGATTTATTGAGAAAATGTTAAAGAGAAGACAATTTGGGGAGTATGTCTATGCTGCAAAGAGAACAAAATTCACTTAATACTTTCTAAAAAGTTCCAAAGATGTCCCCTGTGTCAAAGTTCTTGGATAAGTTGTTTTCGTTTGCCCCTGGACTTTCCCCATAGACCAGTATCATATCCCTCTGATATGCCAAAGTGTGTGTATTCGGCTTAGAAGGCCAACTGCTCTACCCTGCCCTGGCTTCTCCACCCTTCCCCTACACAGCATTTTGTCCTTCTCAATCCTGAACAGATTACTCTTTCCCTGAGTACCGTCAATTCTGAAATATTCAAATAATAAATTATTTGAATTCATAGTCAATGTGAAAATCATACTCTAATTAATGAATTTTTCTTTCTTATTTTCAGTTATAATTTTTTAACTTGCAAATTGATTTACTTCATGCATGTACTATTTATGATATATGTGACTTTTTAATACTTCTGGAATCATTTTTAGTACTTGCTATGGGGATAAAAACTGAGGTAAGGATAAAAGTGAAGATAAGAAAAATTAGTAGGACTACTACAAAACGAAAGAAGACCTTTTTTAAAAAGTGAATTTCTTCTTTTGTTATATAAGCAACAAACAGAAACATACAACCAAAAATCCTGGTAACCAGAGCACTACTAGGATATTTAGGAGTTTTGAACTGAGTCCCTAAGAAAATCTTTCCATTCCCACCAGCATGTCTATTCCTATATTCAGACTTATAGGATATTTGCTATATGGTATATACTTATCTCTAGACATGTGAGCTTGAGTTAGGCATATTTCCAAAAAATATCTAATATATACACTAATATGTCTTTAAAAATTTTATCACTTCACAATCATTGTTAAATGTTAAGCTATATGTGTTTTTTTATGAATCAGTTATTTTAGAGGAGAATCATGCCTTCTTATATAACAGAAGACAATTTCCTGAATATTAAAGTTTTACCAATCAAGATAAATATTTTATAAAATTAAAAATGATGAAGAGCTGTAAGAATAAAAATTGTCAATATATCTCCTTTGTAATTTGTTATCTTCAGTTTTGCTAACATGCACATAGGTTAGATTAGGAGCAGGTCAACCAATTCTATATGTACAAGCTTTTAATTACTACCTTCTTAAAAGTAAGGAGGTTCTAGGCCTAATTTGACAAAATGAGGGGGAGATGTTACCAAACAAAAATCTTTCAACAAATAACTTATCATCCAACCACAATCAATGCCTGACTAGAGACAACAGCACACCCAGCGTGGGTCTTCAAACAAACAGAAAAAAAAAATAGTCTCCCCTAAGGCATGACATACAGTGAAAGTGCACCACGTCTAAAGAAGCTGACGTACATTCTGTCAGATGTTTAAAACAAGATTTGCGCAACTAAATACCATTCATTCATTCAGTACCTATTAACTATCTATCCTATTTAGCTCACTGTGCTTGATTTTAGAAATGTCAAAATAAAATAAACATTGTGGCTCAGAATTTGTTACAGACATGAATAAGAAAACAAACAATTACATTACAACATAATAGTTGAAATGCCGAAGATTATATGCAATGTGTTGTGAAGGATCTTATGGAAAGAAATACTTAATTGGACTGGGGAAGTCTGGGGAGGCTTCATATAAGAGAGTATTATAAAATGACTCATTATAGTAAATGGTGCTAGGAAAAACTCCCCCCCCCTCAAAAAAGAAGTTAATTGTGTAAAAACATGAAAGAGCAAGAAAGTATGGCATTTTCAGAGAACTAAGGTAATTTGGTGTTGTTGAGCAATAATGTTGAAGGAAAAACGGTAGGATATGAGGCTGGACAGGAAGCAGAGCCAGATCATATCAGATACACAGTGTGGTTAATGCCTGAGTGATACAAACTAGCACAAAAAAGCTATAGCCGTTGACTGTGTATCCACATAGGAATGTGAGGTGTCTGTGCTGGAAATCCAGATCTCAGAATTCTCAGCATATCAAATGGGAGCTGAAATCATGGGAAGGATTTCTAAACTAGAGGAGGAAAGTACACAGAGCTGATCCCTTTGGGACTCCAGGTGGAGTGTGCAGACGAGAAGGAAAGCTATAACAAGTAGTCTGCGGAGACAGGAGGAGAATCAAGGATGATCATTCACACAGACAACCTGGGAGGAATAAATTTCGAGTACAATCATTAGCAGTGCCAAAAGCCAGGGAGGTCAAGTAGAATAAGGACTAAACATATGCACAGGATTTGGCAATTGACAGATTATTGCTTGTCTTAATGAAAGAAATTCTGTGGAGTGTCAATTTTGCAGAAGACATCTATAAATCTGTAGCAAAGAGCAATTTGAAAGCCATGTTTCCCCATTTTAAGAATCAGGGACTTTGAGAACAAAAGGATTTTGTGAATGCTAAAAGCTTAGCTGTACATATCAAAGTTTGAAGTTTAAAGAACTCATGAGTCCTACTGTGAAGAAGAATGTATAATAAAATTATTAGTGTTTCCTAGCCTGATCGGAGCAAATGGGGATAATAACACAAACAGGATGAGGGAAGGGGGTGCTCTGGAAAAAGAGAACCTGATTGGACAGAACCAACATTTAAAAACTAATGTGTCACTAACAGTTTGAACAAAAACCTTGAATGAATCCAGGGGATTCAAGAGACAAAATAAGCTTTTGCCAGGCTTCTCAGTTCAGTTTTCTTTTCTTAATTCCTGTCTTTAAGTAAGTTCCATGGGGGTTAATTCAACAGAATTTGAAAAGAAAGACTTCCCAGAAAAGATACCATCCCTCTCTCTCCCTACTTGAGTGCTACTTAGAGGTTTGCTAAATTGATTGAATAAAATGGAGAGTATGGTATTATTATTCTTCAGAAATTAAAAAATAAGTTGAGCAGTCTTTGTGCCATTTTATTGACCTTTATAATATAAAAATAGGGAAATATGATGTGTGACTGTGTTTTAATTAGTCTATTGACAATTGATATTACAGAGGAGGCCAGAAATGCTTTTAAGAGGTTATAAAGCAAAGTATAGGGTTTAATATTTTGTCTTAAAAATCCTGTATTATTGTAATAGCCCAAAGAAATTCATATTTTACCAGCTTTTCAGGTTACAGTTTTACTAGGTTACTAGAAGAACCACAATTACAGAATTTTATTTTAAAAGTGTCCGCAATTAGTTAGAATAAGCAGTCTAATGAGTTGTTCAAAATAATATTGATCAATCGTAACTCTTATCTCTTGTTATATTAGCAAGATTTATTTTAAATATTAAGGGAATTCAAGTTTCTCAGATTTCTTGAATAGCTCTAAGAAACGATGGGCAAAACATGCTCCTTGAACCTTCTACCAGTACTATCAATATAACTACCAAATAACCTCGAATGTAGTTTACCCACAAAATTATCAAATGATATTGAGGAGGTTTTCTTCTGTTTTGTTTTGTTTACAATGTCTTGAAGATTCTTTCCCGACAACAATATTTTTCCTTTATGAGCATTGTTATAGGACAGAAATGTAAACCCACATTACAAGCTAATCATTTCATAGCAGTTGTATATAAGCTGCTACTAACATGGACTCTCAGGAGTCTTCTTTTAAGTCCCAAGTGACCAATAAAAGCAGCAGCTAAAGATGCATCCTATATACACAAGAACAAATTCCAAAGGAATAGGAAGCATAAATATAAAAATAATAACAACAGTCATAGGAATAATAACAATACCAGGACCTATGAAGAAAACAAGGATTCATTCCTTTGTAACCTAGATCAAGGAAAATAGTCTAATTACATATCATTCAGAACATAAAGGCAATGAAAGAAAAAAAAAAGAGAAGATAAATTGTATGATAAAAGACACCATAATCAAAGTAAAAAAGAGATATGAATGATAATCTGGGAAACATATCTATATCACAAAGAGATAAACATGCATTCCCCTACATCTTGAGTGAAAATGAAATAGCTAAAAAAATTACATTTACATTACCAGTTAACAGTCTCACATGTGAAAATCTATTCCAAACATACCCTGACAAAATATAAAATGATTATGTTAAATGTTATTCATGATGGCATTGTAAGTACTAGTAAAAATTAGAAACATTCCATTAATCCAATAGGGAACTGACATATGAGTACAATCACATAATGAACAATATGGAACTGGAAAATAGAAAGAGGTTTCTCTCAGTCACAGGGATATATGGTTAAGTCAAAAAATCAAGCTATAAAATAATATGCCAATAATTATATTTACACATTTACACATACACACATTTGTTTTGTTTGTAAATATAAATGCATTAATATTTTCAGAAAAAGCATTTGACAGTATTTAATATCCATTCCTATTAAAAATCTTGGTAAACTAGGACTATAAGAGGTCCCCCCTAAACCTAATAAAATGCATCTAAAAACACCTTAGTGCTAACAGTATACTTAACGCTGAAAGACTGAATAATAAATTCTTCAAAATTTCAAGAACAGGAAAGTCCAATCTTACCACTCTATTCAATATTCTATTAAAGGCTCTAGTCAATGCAATAAGACAAGAAAAAAGTGGGAGGGGTTGGGGGTGGGGAGAAGGTAACTAGAATAGAAAGAAAGTAAAACTATGTGAAAACCTGGTGGAATCTATAAAAGCTACCGAAACTGATAAGTGAGTTTAGTAATTTTATAGGATACAAACTCGATATACTGAAATAAATTGTATTTTTATATACTAGCACAAATGATCAGAAGTTGAAATAAAAATACTATTTACAACTGCATCTAAAATAAGAATTACTTAGAAATAAATCTGACAAAAGATATAAAGGCCTGTACACTGATATCTATAAAATACTGCTGAGAGAATTTAAAGAAGTTCTAAATAAATGACAAAACATATCACATTCATGGGTAAAAAGACTCATTAAAATGTCAATTCAACCCAAATGGATCTGTAGATTTGATGCAATTCCAACCAAGATCTCAGCAGGCTCTTTTAAAAGTAAAAAGTGACTAACCAATTCTAATATATACATAAATATACATATATATATATATATTCACATATATACATATTCACATATATACATACATAGGACCTAGAACAGCCAAAACAATATTGAAAAATGAGAATAAAGTTGGAAAACTAATACTGCTTTATTTCAAGACTCATAATAAAGCTACAATAATCAAAACATTGCGCTATTGGAGTAAAAATAGACAAGTAGATAAATAGAACGAAATAGAACCACACATTTATTTTCAACAAAGATATAAAGATAAATTGGTAGAGAAAGGGAGTCTTTTCAAGAAATGATACTGGAGAGTAGATATTCACATGTAAAAAAAAATCTTCAATACATAATTTGTGCCATATATACAACATTAATTCAAAATGAATAATAAACAGTATAGAACTTAAAATTTTTGAACTTCTAGAATAAAATGTGGAAGAAAAAATTTTCATTTTGAATTAGGAAATTTTTTTTTAGGTATGATACCAATAGCATGACCCATAAGAGAACAAATTAATAAATTAGAATTTATCAAAATGAAATAAATATTTGTTCTTAAAAGAATGTTCTTTAAGAGAATGAAAAGACTAGCAATGTATTGAGAGAAAATCTTTGTAATGTATATATCTGACAAAGGTCTTGTATACAAAATTTAAAGAATTCTCAAAACACGATAATAAGAAACCCAGCAAGACAATAAAAAATGAGCCAAATATTTGAACAGACACTTCATCAAAGAAGATATACAGATAGCAAATAAGCACATGAAAAATGCTCAAAAGCATTAATCATTAAAGACATGCAAATTAAAACCACAATGACATAGTAAATATCTATTAGAATGTCTAAAATTAAACAACTGACTATATCAAGTGTTTTAAGGATGTTAAGAAACTGTAATTCTCCTACACTGATGGTGGAAATGTAAAATTATATAATTACTTTGGGAAGCAGTTTAGCAGTTTCTGAAAAAGTAAAACATTCACCCCATATAATCTAGCAATTCTACATCTAGATATTTACTCAAAACAAATAAAGTGTCAAAAAAAATGAACACATATGTTCTTAGCAACTTTATTTATAGTAGCCATAAACTGAAGAAAACCTAAATGGTATAAAATTACCTAAAGGTTGAGTGATCAGTCTCACTTGTGAGAATCTATTACAAAGATCTTTTGGCAAATAGATTAAAAAAAAAAAAAAGTGACATATTCTTCCTAGAGAATACTACTCAGCAATATGAAACAAACACTACATGGATTAATTTCAAAATCATCATATTAAGCAGAAATCAAACACAAATGACTACGTACTATATGATTCCACTTATATGAAGTTCTTTAAAAGACAAAACTGTAGAGATAGAAAATAGATTAGTAGTTACAAGGCAAAGGGAATTGGTTGTGTAAGTGGTGGGCTGATGGCAAGAACCTGGAGAGAGAGATTAGATGAGGAAAAGGGTACTTTTGGAAGAGATGATTGTGTTCACCCTCTTGATTGTGATGATGCTTTTAAGGATGTATACATGTGTTGAATCAACTTACTTGATTGTACACTTTAGATATGTTCGGTTTGCTAAATGTCAACTCTACCTCAATAAAGCTGGGGAAATAATAACTAAAATAAAAATAAAAGTGACCTAAGAGCCCACAAAAACATGCTTCTAGTAGCCAGATATGGAATAATTGGACCATTGGATATAATAATAACTATGATAGATTGACATATATTAAGATACAAAAAGCCCTAAGTTCAAAATAGTATCCACAAAAGGGATGGTGGGGGGGGGGAGGCAAAGAAATCAGCATTTATCCTACATTATACAATTTGCACAGAACAACCAAATAGACGAACTTAAATATGAAAAGTTATTCCTTATAGAAAGAAAGATTTCAACTAATAAATGAAAATTAACTGTTTCAGGCAAAATTCATTAATGAATAAAACCATTAGTTAAAGATTGATGGGAAACTTTACAAAGAGGGTTCAGAATGTAATAGTCTGACCTACTGTTCAATCTTAGCATCACTAAAAGCGGGGCAATAAAATAGTATATGCTGCCCCGTATAATATAATATGAAATATTCAGCATTACCAACGAATATTGTTAGGTAAAGTTGAAACAATCTACTCAAGTCTTTATAGCTATCCTCTACAGGAAATGCAGGAAGAAAAGCTAAATGACACCATGATAAAACAAGAAACTAGAACAAATAACTGAAGCCAATTATTCAGTTATGGATGAGGCTATGGATAAGGCAAGAATAAAGTGGCGAAATCTGGATAATTGTTTCATCCATGTGATGCATCTTGGGAGTTCATTACACTCTTTTATGTGTTTGGTATTTTGGACAGTAAACATTTTAAAATTAGAAAATCAAAATATTCTAAAAGGAAAATATTATTCCTATCTCTTCTCAATTAAACTGGCTTTGCTACTATTCTGCTCTTAATTATTATTTGGTCTTTCTAACTCTGTCACTTTCCCTGCTCTTCAGAGTACAGAAAAATAGACTAAATCTAAGAATTATCTAAAAGCTACTTGAGCCATCTATATTTTAAGAAGACTGAGAAGTGAGCCTTGATGTGGCTCCATAGGCATTTGATTAGCCCATTTTATGGAGATTATCCCATTCTTCTTACCAAAAGGAAATACAGAAACCTATTCAGACTATATCATATCCCTGTTTATTCATTTGGAGTGGTTTGTGAAATAAAACGTTGATGTGAATTAAATATTCTGGGATTTTTTTCCATGTATGTTATAAGCAACTTTTAAAAGTTTGAACAGAAAAAATAAATAGCCTTAAACATGACACTTACATCACCTCAGAGTTCCCAACTGTCACAATTATCTTTGCACATTACTGTGGATATAGAAGATATTGGGGCTAATATACATTACTTGTGATATAAAAGTTACATTCATTTAAATACAATTTCCGATAATCATTTTGTGTACTTACCACTCCATCTTTTGAATAAAGTGGAGAGCAGGAAGATTCCAAATGAGAATTTATAAAAGAAATTCTACAGCTCAAAATATATATTTTTTTCATCTTCTTCATAGTTACGTCTAGGATTCTTACCATTATTTTTTTTATGCATGCATTAACATTTGTTAAATTATTATTCACATTTCTATCTTACATGCTCTACAAATGTATATTATATACCTTTCTAATATATAAAGAAATATTAAGTATAATTTATAATTTTATCTAAATTTTTGAATATTCATCATTCTCCAAAAGATGATATATTTACTTTTCAATAAAGAGAAAACTATAAGATTTACGTTCACAAAAGGCATTAAAACTTTAATTTATTTTCAAGGAATTAATGAAGCACAGAGCAAATGTAATTAACCATTAAATTCAGTAGGTAATTAAACTAAAATATGATTTCTAGTCTAAAAAGTAAGTCTACTAATTAACTCTCAAATCCAAAAGCACACACCAGAATTGATTTCTTATAAATGTATCTTTACTTGTATGGGAAGACAACTGAATTTTTGTCAGATTTAGCCTTCTTTCTGGTAAATTATTTAAACATACTCAAATTAATTTAAATAATTCTGTTAGAAGAAATCAGGAAAATTTTTGTTCATGATATGCAATCATAAAGATAGAGAATGTGCTACAATCATAAGGATAAAAGAATGATAAAAGGATGTGTTCATCTGTTGTATTTATTTTATCCTACCTGAACCTGTACTCAAAGTGGAAATGAATAGCCTCAAACTGAGAAAAATAGGACACTTTTGAAGCTTTCCTTCCAGTTTCATAAAAATCTGCAATAATCAACTCTGGTACAAAGCTTCACTAACCTAGAGTTTAGGAAATGAGTCTTTTAAAGATACATTCAAGTTTTTTTTGTTTTAATTTGTTCAAATCTGTGGACATCAGAGGTGTTTTCTTACATTCCACAGTAGATTTAAAGAAATAAATATGAAGTGCATAAAAATAATAAATGCTACTTGTGGCATGTTTAATTTTTGACAGACATACGCCCAAACAAGCTCACTTTACAACAGATGATGGACACTCCATCCCCATTTTATGGCAGTTGAAAGCAGTTATCTGACAACAAAAACCACATGGTAAGGAAGCGCTCTTCCACCACAAGCCTCTATGATCCTGAGTTTGCAGCCACCACCAGGCCCCTCATTCTAAGTGGCAGAACTAGTGTTTGTTCCCGGCAAGACAAAGAAATATAATACACAGGCTCTGCTCCCTACATCCGTAATAAGTGGGGAAATAGGTCATGTGGTGTTTGCAAGTTCCTTTACCCCTCTCACTCAATTTCCTCACTTATCAAATATAAGGAGATAACATCACGATTAGAAGGATTGCAAGGGACAGTGTATGGGAAATGTCCTCCACACAGTAGGCACTCAACAAATTTTAGTTCTTTTTGGTTGTATGAGTCCGTGAAAAAGGAAGAAATTCAGAACCAAGGAAAGAATTTTGAAGGTGAGTTAATTCTTAAAAATATTCAGTGACTTTGATTTTAACCATGTAATTTTCAGTTTGAAGAATAAGATACTTCACATTCTTAATAAAAAAAAAAAGTCTAAAAAATCACTAGTACACAAAAGAAATCACTCTTAACAAAAATTGCTTTAATGACTTGTGGCAAATGCGCTCTTCAATGATTTCGGAGAGTAGCAAAGTGCTTTATTCTTAAAAGGATCGTTTGTTCCATATTTGACAAAAAACGATGAACATTTCATTGTGTTTTACTTTTAAATAGGTATTATTGTCTTTGTTATTTGACAATGTCAAGTAAAATGTCACACCAATCGGAAAAAGCTTATTCATACTTAATCTGTAGACTGCAGAACCTGAATGTACCTTTGACTGATTTATGGCTTGAAAATCCTAAGTAAACAACGTTGATATTTCCATTTTTACCAAGTATCAGCACAAGACACTTCACAACTGTTGTTTAAGCAAAACACAACTGTTCCTTGCTGTAAAAAACAGTAGCAAGTAACAGAATGTTGGTTTAAAAAAAAAAAAACCTGTTTACTGAAAATGGGTAGTTATAATAGTAGTATGTTTTAACCTTTAACTTGGAAAACTTTATATTTATTAACGATCAAAATATACTGTTTGAATTTGAAGTTCTTGGAACTAAGGTTTAAGATTTAGAACATTTTGGGGGGGAATGTTTACTAACTATATTTTTATGAGCAAAACTGATAATTAGTATGTGAACTTTATAAGAATGATCCTAAACGTGCTTTGTCAGAGCCTTGCTAGAATATTCTCTTAAACTTTTTATTTTAAATATCTTGATATTACTTGTTCTCATTTCAATGTTAATATGGTCAGTGAGTTTAATTGTATAACACCTTTCTTATCAAATTCACTTCTAATTAAGTACTTCAAAAGGGAGGGCAAACTTTCTAAATGTTTCATAGCTACAGGGCTGTGTTGCAATCATGTGAACAGATTTCAAGTACCCAGAGACAATTTTATAAGAAAAAAATCACTCTCATTCTCTTACTTCTTTGGACTGATATATTAGAAATTATACCTCTTTCTCTATGTTGGGGCTGCTTTTTAAGAGAGGGGGTGGGGGGGGGGGGTGTGTGTGTGTGTGTGTGTGTGTGTGTGTGTGTGTGTGTGTGTGTGTGTGTTGCTGATCAGCACAGGAATTCAGGAAGAAATGTGTTACCCTTGAGTTCCACGGAACTTCGACAGATTTATGAGATGTATTTGTGTGCTCAAGCATATCAAGACCTGCATAAAAACCAGTGCATTTCCTAAACTCAAAATCATTTAGTAATCTCTCGTACATTCCATCTCCTTATCAAGGAGAAACACCCCACAACCATCACTAAAGCTTCAAAAGCCTATCTTTAAAACATTTCTTGCCTTTAATATCATAGGCTTATGATTTGTGCTTTACATATTGACACAAATATGAAAATTTGTAGTTTAAAAAACTTATGCTTATATGCACATACACAACTAAAGCAAAAGCTATTAAACATTGTTGACTTTAACTGCAATCTTTCTGTTTCATGTCTTTAAAAAAAAATCTGGTAAACTCAACCAACAAGAGAGTCAGAACAATACCTGGAAAGGTACAGCAATGGATTTGAGGGTTTGGGGGGCAACTGATTAAACTAAGTCAGCTTAATTCAAAGCAGCAGGAGCAACAGATGCTGCCGCCTTTGTTTATTTTCCCTTGTTGCCAGATGGAAAGGAAGAAATAAATACTAGGACAGAGAAGAAAGCTGCTAAATTGTGTTTCTACTCCACCTTAGTCGGCTGCAACATTTTAGCACGCTGAGTGTTGTAAGCAAAGTGGTTTATTTTGGAGTAGGCTGTCCATCCCTGGTGACAAGCTCTATCTTCAAAACAGAGCATCAGTAGGATGGAAATCACCTACATAAATAACAAAGTTTGTTTTTTGTTTTGCTCATGAAAAATGAAGTTTTTTGTTTTTTTTTTTTTAGGAAATCTTAAAGCAGCTAGAAAGTTGTGTGTCCCACACTGGACTATATGTTTTTGCAGGCAAAAATTCTGTCTTGCTATTACTACACTTTCAGCAAACTGCATTACCTGGCATAAGTAGATGCTCAGTAAATGGCTAAGATTTAACATAGAATCGATCTTATTTTTCCACTCTTACTGAATTGAAGGATTATTTGGCACTTGCTTCCTACCTTTCATTATTATACTAAGCAGTCTTCTTTTGTATTTCTTTTTGCAGTAGCCTTCTTGAGGTCATGTAACTTAAATAAAGTCTGTTAATTCTGACTTTAATCATTATTTCAGGGGAGCTGATGTGTCAAGAAGTTTTAACGCTGGAGATACAATAATGAAAAACAAAAACAAATAAAAAACCACGAGCAACCTGATCTCAGCTTGCATTAAAAGCAATAAAAATAAATAAATAATATAGTGTTTATCTGTCTTAGCTTTGGGTCCCTAGAAGACAGGGTCTGTGTCAAAGAATAAAAGTTAATTCTTCGTTGAGAAGTGTTAAGCCAGAGAGATGAGAGTGAAGGCAAACTTTACTGTGTCAGGGGAGGACGGAAGCAAACACAAGGTGATGTGTTATCTATGAGGGATAGCTCTAGACAGGGTTTAAAAAAACAAACAAAAACAAAAAACAAAAACAAAAAAAAAACAAAAACAAAACTAGGAGCAGTCATTAGGAGACAGAAAGGGAGGGAAAACTGTCTATCTTCAGATTTTCAGATTTCCTCCTCCTGTTTTCTATTGTTCATTAGGCAAAGTTTCCCAGAACTCCCACCTACCAGTGGTGGAAGTGGTGGTGGTGGGTCCATGTCAAATCCCACAAACGATACTTCTCGGTTATCTAACCCTTAGAGCAGCAGCTGCCGGGGAAACCAGATCTCATGTCTCATTGTATGGAGTTTCTTTGGGGTTTGGTAGATGCGGTAAGATTCATAACCTCCATGGGTCATAATGGCTAGACCGAAGTGCCATTATAAACACTTTATAAACCGAGCATTTGGCCCAGCAGTGGGCATGTAACTCAAATCAGGCTGAATCATTCCCTGAGCATGTTATTCTCACCTGATTAGGAGAAATCTCAATTATGACCTTACTCAGGGTCAGTGATGTAACCCTGTGTACTCTTTTGCTTTGGAGGAAACCAGATATAGCAAAAGAGTAAGAAGCAGCGATGAGATGAATGAGTGGAGAGAGTTTAAATGGTCTTGTGTTCCTGGTGTCTTTCCTTTGGGGTGGTAAATACCCCCTGGTTCTAATAGCTTTTCCTTTTGATTCAGTCAGCTACTCCAAATCTTTACTAGACCACTTTGTTTAAGCTGCTTTGAGTTGAGTTCTGCCATTTGTAATTAAAATAAACCCTGACTAATGCAGCATCTATTATTTTCTTGATTTTTCAGAAAAAAAGAAGTGGAGTTACTAAGTCATTTGCTGAGCATTATTGATTCCGTTGTTATTTTTACTAAATCACAGGAGCCACTCTGGTATGAGTGTCATTGATAGGAATCAATTGTTACATATTTACTGAGAATTTCAACACAGAGAAATACAAGAGAGTGCTAAATATATTAAATATAAATTCATCTTACGGTTGATTCGAAAAATACCTTTCTATACTCCAAGGTTTCAGGCTAATCAATGTGTATACAAACATAAATTGTATACAAATCTAGATATTTTTAGGAATTTGTAATAAGTATTTTGTATCATCCTTTTTGTCATTTCGCACTTATAGCAAAAATGGGAGCTAATTATGTTAGTCTACTACAGACAAGACATTGTGCTTACATACATTATCTCACTAATCACACTGGATCTTCCCAACAGCTCTGTTATCCCTCTTCTCTAAATATAGAAACTATCCTTTAAAATTAAGTAATTTCCTGTCAAGTTGCTAGTACTTGGAGAATACGGGGCTAAATTCTAGATATGTCTTACCCTGGAACCTTTAACTAATATGCCATGAAACAGAACAAGAATCTTTTTTCAATTATTATTTTTTAATTTTTAAATTAAAAAAATTTTTTGTACATATTTGACCTCTTTTGCCCCATCTACCTCCCCTCTTCCCCTTGGTAACCACTAGTCTATTGTCCACGTCCATGAGTCTCTGTCCTGTTCGTTTGTTGCTTTTAGGTTTATATCCCACATATGAGTGATATCATGTGATTTTGCTATTGTAGATTTTAGATAAATGCTAATTTTAAGAAATTCAGTATAGTTTTGCCAGTAAACCAAATAAATAGTTCTAAATAAAGTATAATCATGTCATATACCAAATATCTCTCCTGTAGACACTAACTGAAATGCAGACTTGGGATAAACTGCTTAATAACTTGCCCTAGTTTTGCACAAAAGCTTTCTGCAAATATTTCAAATTCTGTTTTATAAAACTTTCCTCAAATGTATGTAAACCAATTATAATGTATTAATGCTAAAAGAAAAAAAAGAAACTGGGATTTTAATCACATATCAATACAAAGCTAATGAATTAACATACACCAGAAGGTTTTCTTTCTTTTCTACAGAACCTAATTACTCTAAATATATTAGTGCATATATTAGCATAATTGTTTCACATATTGCAGAGTTCTCTTTAATACCCACAGAAAAGATGTACATACTATCCTATATCATTCAATTCATTAAATATTATAATTCATTGAACATGAAATTAAAGTATATGTAAGTGTGTGTTTGTGCATATATGGCTATGCATGTGCACAGATATATTCAGGTGTTAGAAAGTCATCGCCTCATATAATTTGAATATTCAGATTAGTCTCGATAAACATTGGGAGGGCTGTGTATTCTTGGTTCCTTTACTCAGGTATTTTAACTTACTCATCTCCTTAAAAATCTCATATAATGTTGCATTCAAAAATATTTTAAATATATTCAAAAGCTTATATTGTGGCTCACAAGACAAAGTAAAACAGAAAGAAAGACAACTGTATCTAACAATTATAAAACAACAACAAAATATTTAAACATGACACAAGTTAACCTCCAGATAGATAGATAAATATAAAGAGAAGGAAACAATGATACATATTAAAATAATATATCACAACCTATTCACTCATTCTAGTTCAAGCAACAAATTGGCACAGAAAATCATGCCACATACTTAAGAATGCTTAATATTTATAAATAAATTCAGTTATATATCTTTAAAAATAATCAGGTTTAATAGTTTAATATTTTTAACAGAGTAAATATGAGAGATTTATAGAAGTTATAAATAAGAACAGAAAACATTAATAAACATTATAGAACAAACTGTATCAAGTTATCTTTATGTCCTAAAATATAGAAAAAGCTTAATAATGCATGTTTAAGATATAAGTAGAAAAATATATACATATATGTATATATTTACAATCTGGGACATGAGATCTTTCAGAATGATTGAGTTTCTGTTTTTAATAATGGTGTTCACATTGTTAAAACAATCTGTTAAATGAATCACTGGTGTTTTTTGCCAAATATTTCCAGCTCTGCATTTCCAGACACAAGACAGGATTGCACTTCTTATGTCCCCTGAGGCTGGATTGTGGGAAAACAGAGTGGAAGAGGGTGCACGAGATCATTTCAGCAAATGAATTGTGAGGAGGCCAGAGCATATGATAGCAGATGAGAAACCCTCCAGAACTTTCTTTCTCTCTGCCTAGCAATTTTCAAGACAAAGCGACATTTTTAAGGTGAGGCATGCTAGGTCAAGCCTAGGTCATGGATTGAAGAGATGTGGAACAGCACCTTGAGTTGAACTGAAATGAACATGTCAACTGAGCAAGAAACATTTTCATTATAATATGTCATTAAGATTTGAGAATTTCTTGTTAATGCAGCATAAATTATCTTATTCTGGTTGATACAGAAACCCATTTTTTATTCTTTTCAAATAAAATAATTTATTTGGTGACATCCTGGTGATAAAAGAGACAGGAACATGTGCCATAGTTATAAGTTCATTCCCATGTAGTTTAAAATAGCATAAGATTTTTCTCTTGCATTCTCTCTCAAAATTATACAAGTAAACTCTAGAAGAAAGTGACAATGTTAAGTTCTCTGAAGAAGTTAAGCCAGGGATCTGCTCTGCACTTAGACACAGCTGTAACCCCAGTGACCTTGGTAGACTTCAAAACATATCTCTAACATTAAAGGGCCTCACAGGTAGGACACCAAGAGGTGGCAACATTTAAGTAATCAATAAAAATTCAGTTTCTATAAAACTATAATTTAAAAATGTTTTTCTTAATAAAAACACTCATCAGGTTAGCTGTTTCACAGTTCATGGCAAGCACAACACGGGGAAATAGAAAAGGGCTTCCAATAGCACAAGTGATATCAGACGGGGTGACTTAGAGTTGAGATGTCAAGTAAAGTTTTCCCAAATGGGAATTGTACAGGGTGAAAAGGAATGAGTTTAAACACAGCCAACTTGGATTTTGATCTCCGACTGTGAACTGGAAAACTGGTATAGTTATGAAACCTCCGACAGCGACTGAATCCTATCCTCTCTATCTCGGAACTATACTTTCTCTATGACAATATTCACTCCCCTTTGTATGCTTAACTTTCCTCCTCTACTGGCTTCTCTATAGCTTAGACTTGCTCCACTCTCTTCTAAATAAAATAATTATTCTTCCTAAAATTTCTTCTTATCTATTACCCTCTCTACCTCTCTCCTTTACAAAGTTGTTGTGTGGCCCCCTTCACGTCTCTGATTATTTACTCTTTTCATGTCAAATTTTTCACACTTGAGCTATCTCTCTTCTTCCCCATTCAATATAAACTACTCTCACTTTCATGATGCTAACTTGAAGAGATAATTTCAAGAATCTTTAACAAGATTTGATAATGTTATCACTTGCTCTCTTTCCAAGCAAAAGCACTCTTTCCTTCATTTTTCTATAGTGCTAGCTGAAAAGTTCCACTCTTAGGAGATTTATGGACAGAAGTTTGTAAAGTGCTGCTAGGAGATAACACATTGTAGCTAGATTTCATAACCATCCCACATGAACTGAAAAGTAAATTTCTATATCGCAAATAAGATGGGGACGCTGGAGAAATCGAGGTGCAGAAAGTGCACCTTAGAGCTTCCATCACCCCACACTCAAGCGACTTTCCTTTAGCCTCTTCGATCACTTATTACAGTGTTTGTTTCAAACTCCTCTTTATTACCTGTACCTCAAAACTGGCACTCATCAAGATGTATCTTTTGACCATTATGCCATTGGCCCTCTAACCCAGTTCCACAACAACTAGCTGAGATGAAAGTAAATGAAACCCATTTGAGCTACTATTGGATTCTCTGGAGAGAGCAATGGGGAAGCAGTGAGCAGCCTAGGTTCTTCCTGCTCCTTCTCCCTGCACATTAATCTCACCTCCCTCCACTCTTTCTGGTAGGCTTGCTTTGTCTTCTACGCCCAGTGTAGAAATATAGATCATTGCTTGATTTCCTGAATTTATACTCAATAATCTCAGTCACCAACACAGGCTGCCTGGCCTGTGAGCCCCAACTTCATTCCCAGGTGGGAATCTCCTCACATGCACAGCATCCTCCACCTTTCAAAATCGGTCTGTTCTGATACTGAAAATGTCTTTCTATTTTGATTCTGAACACATGTGAGTTGCTTCCCAATAAAACTGATTCAACAATTTAGCAATTATAATCCATTTCAAATTTTAAATACCTCAGCTGTTTCATCCTGAGTAACACTTTCTCACCACCCTTGTGCTTGTACAAAAGAAAACTACAGTATCAATGCTGAAAGGTAAGCTCAGCTAGTGTAGTTTCAGGTTTTTTTTAAAAAAAAAACTTCAATCAAGAAAAACAATTTTTTTTTTTTCCCTTGTAGGCAGTTGGACCTTGTCGAAGGCAGAGAAGCACTACAACCCAAGTTCAGGCCATTGCTACAGATGTTCACTATGCTAGAGTGGTCCCTCTTCTCCTGTGATTTAATAAAGGTAGAAAAGGACTGTATTTCCTAACTTCACTCAAACCAATTAATCAGCCAGCAAATTAAAGTCAGTTGTGGATTGAAACCCTCAGTCACAGTGTGGGCTAACCATCATCAGTTATATTATGGACAGAGAATCAGATTTATTGATAGCAGCAGGGCATTCAGACACTTTTGGAAATAAACATGATTCTTCCTATTATTTTCCTCAGGTTGCCCTGCTATAGACTTACTGTTACACATCATTATTGAAAAAATAATAATGCAAGTGTTGTTGCTTTAAGTCCAATTGCCAGAGTTTTAACAATTTAATTTTATAGTTATAATGCTACAAACTTCGCTTTCTCAAAGAAAGTTTCCTTGTCTAAAATGTCATATTAATACTTAGCAGATAGTTCTCTTATAAAGTAAATACACCAGTCTTAATTGGCAAAACAAAAACAAACACGCAAAACCTTAATATTACAATTTTTAACCAGGCTTAATGTCTTTCTATCACCTTGGTTTTGCAGAGCCTGGAATTATGTGCTTGAAGGCTATTCGTTATTTTATTTTATTTCCTGAACTGGTGTCTGCTAACTCCCCAGTAGCTGTCATGCAGGATTTGGTAACATTTCAAATTTAAGGACACTAATTACAACTAAAATGCCTTTGTAACAAGTATGCTAGTGTTTTATATAGTTTATTCATAGCTAAATGATTTTGAAGAGGAATTCAGCACTCTTTGGCTTGTAAGTGTCACAATTACACCTTTGGTAGTCTTAACTCTCAATGATCTGAATATACATCAATGATGCACCAAAAACCTCTGGACTGTGTTAGAAATAATAGTGCTTTTGAACATCTAATATTCCTATCTGTAGGTTTACTGCACCTTTTCACACTCTCTTTTGGGTGTTGTACTGTTTCTAGACATGTATTTTTTAACTAGTGAGATCACGGAGAAAATGAGAAATTAGAACATATTTCACTACCCCAAACTCTAAAATAAAATGTGTTTTCTGCTTAACTCAATCACCACTGTCTTATTTATGGACCCACTCAGATAAATAGTCTACAATAACATGCATCCCTATTTATTTTTTCAAAAAAGTAATCCCATCACTTTTTTAAAAAGAAGCTCAGATATATATAATTCAACATGTGAAAGTACTGTTTTAAATATGCCAGTGAGCTGACGCCATTTGTTGATCTCTTGTTTATGAAATTTCACGAAAGTGTGAATATCCCTGGGTATGAACAATGACAAACTTAAACAAAGAAGATTCACTGAGGAATGATTTTGTGAGATAAACTGCAAGTAAATAAGGATTGCTGCACTGGGTAGCAGAGGTTGACTTTTAATGCAGTTGCTGCTGAAAACTTAGTTGTTATTAGTTGAGCCTTGGATCTGAGATCATTTTTATTGCTTTACCAATTTGAGGCATGGAAGCTGGATCTTTGTTTCTTTGCATCAACCTGTCATTGGCTCTGAGGAGCTCTTGGTACCCTGTTGCCAAGGGCAATTCTTAATGAGGGGCAGAGCTGTTGAGCTATCAGCAGTTAATATTCCCAGGAGTTGGAATATGAGTGTATGTACAGGCTTTGAATAGGGGTCTGAGTGAAATATTACAGTATCCATTACAACTGGTTTAAAATATTGAAAAGAAGCAGGGTGTGGGGGAAGGGAGACGGTAGGCGGAAACTCATTCCAGATCATTTCAAAGGTAGAAGATCTATGCAACTAAAACACAATGGTTGTTATTGTGGAAGATGAAACAGAGTAGATTAAAGGCATGTTAAAAGAACAAATAGTGTAAGACACAGTAGACTTCAAAAGCTAGGGACTAATGTGACTAGAAAAGTCAGACATTCATAGTGGAAATGTGGAGAGCCACGTGCTAGGACACTAAAGATGGTCCCCATGGAACTCAGTGTGAATAATCCAGTTTTTAAAACTAATTCCTTATGCTCTTTTTAGCTTCTACTCTTAGCAGATCTCAGTATAGATTGCTGAAATTTCACAGACTACTAAAGTCAAAAAGTTAAAGTTATAATAAGATATATATTCAGCCTTGTCCTTTTTTTATAGGGAAGAATATACCAATATACAGTTGCTCTTGCTAGTAACAAATAAGAGAAATATTCATTACATAGCGAATTTCAAAAATAGCTGTTTTATCTTTATGCCATGTAGTTCCTAAAGTCTAAAATTTGTGTGGTGTGCTTCCTTATTAAGATTTTATTTTTGAGAGTGATTTTTAGGTTCACAGCTAAATTGAAAAAAAGGTACAGAGATTTCCCATATACCACCTTGCCCCCACACATGCAGAGTCTCTCCCATTATCAATATCCCCCACCATAGTGGTACATTTGTTACAATTAATGAATATATATTGATACGTGATAATCAGCCAAAGTTCATACTTTACACTAGAGTTTATATATTGATATTCTACATTCTATAGGTTTGCATAAATGTTTAATGACACATCTCTACCATTATAGTGTCGTGGAGAATTTTCACTGCCCTAAAAATTCTGAGCTCCACTCATTTTATCTCATCCTACCCCTACCCCTGGCAACTATTTATCTTTTTACTGTCTCTAGAGTTTTTCCTTTTCCAGAATGTCACATAGTTATAATTATATAGTATGTAGCCTTTTCAGATTGGCTTCTTTTACTTACTAGTAAATATGCTTTTAAGTTTCTTTGATGTCTTTTCATTTCTAGATAGCTCCCTTCTTTTTAAACTGAATAAATTCCTTGGTCTATATGTACCATAATTTAGCTATTCATATATATCTTGGTTGCTTCCAAGTTTTGGTAATTATGAATAAAGCTGCTAAAAATATCTAGGTGAAGATTTTTTGTGAACATAAGTTTTCAACTCCTTTGGGTAAATACCAAGGAGCACAATTGCTGGGTTGTGTGATAAGAGTGTATTTTGTTTTGTAAGAAACTGCCAAACTGTTTTTCCAAAGTTGCTTTACCATTTTATGCTTCCACATGCAATGGATGAGAGTTCCTGTGACTCCACATCCTCATTAGCATTTGGTGTTGTCAGTGTTCCGGATTTTGACCATTCTAACAGGTGTGTAGTGGTATCTCATTGTTGTTTTAATTTGCATTTCCCTGATGACAACTGATGTAGAGCATCTTTTTATATGCTTATTTGCCATCAGCATATCTTCTTTGGTGAGCTGTGAATGTCTTTGGCCCACTTTTTAATTGAGCTTTTTGTTTTCTTATTATTTAGTTTTAAGATTTTTTATATATTTTTAATAACAGTCCTTTATTGTAATGACTTTTGTAAATATTTACTCCCAGTCTATAGTTTCCCTTCTCATTTTCTTGACATTGTCTTTCATAGGGAGGAAATTTTTAAACTGTATTGAAGTTTGTCTTATTATTTGTTATTTCTTTCATGGATTGTGCCTTTAGCGTTTTATCTAAAAAATTATCACAATACCCAAGGTCTCTTCTTGGTTTTCATCTACGTTTTCTTCTAGAAGTTGTATAATTTTGTGTAATACATTTGGCTCAATTTTGAGTTAATCTTTGCTAAGGGTCAAATTCTATATCTAGGTTTTTTGGTTTTTTTTAGGGGAGGGGTGCGGGGGGGTTATAGGAATTTCTAGTTGTTCCAGTACCATTTATTGAGAAGACACCTTTGAGGATAAAGAATGACATACTTAAACTGCTGTGCTTTGTTATACCTTCAAGATAACGTTAGCAGGTTATATTATTTTAAATACATGAGTTTATTTTATAAATAGGTTTTATCAAACACTAAAATGCACATGGAAATAATATAGTGATTCTTGTCATTTTATATCAATATTCCAAAATTGCAGAATTGGACCCTTTCTCTAATATTATTTTAATTAATTTACTTCTATGAGTAAACCTCATGGTTAAAAACTATATTTATTCTTAAAGTCTGTAACAGTGGTAGACTGTACTCTGTATAGATTAATGTAGACAGGTACAAAAATATGTTAAACAGAAAACCACAAACCCAAAATGGCTTTATTCCTACTTAAGGCCTATAATACTAAACCTAGATTTAATATCTGATCTAATCGTAGTTTCATTCTCTCTCAGAAACATAATCACCCAGTCAGTCTAGAATTTTCTGGCCAAACCATCAGCAGCGTAATACAACACCTGAACCCTCTGCATGATAAAAACCCTTTCCGTTTTCTTACCCCAAAAGAAAAGGTGTCCTGGCCCTAAAATAATCCTTTATTTTTTTTTCCTAATAGCTCACTTGCCCCATCCAGCTTCCTATAAAAACCTTCCTGATAAGACCACTTGCCTTCCCCTAAGAGAGGGGACCTTGTCTGAAAAAAATCACTCTTTTAATTTCTTAGTCTCGCCCTCTTTCTACCTATAAAAACCTCCTGCTGTGTACAGCACCTCAGAGCCCCCTTCTAGTTGCTAGATGGGAGGCTGTCAGATTCATGAACAGGTTGATTCAAGCCAATGGGCGCTTCAGACTTACTTGGCTGAATTTTGTTTTTTAATAAATACTATTTCTGATTTTATCATCATGATATCCTTGCTTGGCCTCTTACCCTGTTATGGGTAGAACTTTTTCCTCTAAAAAAAAAAAATGTTAAAGTCTTGCTCCCCATTACCTCAGAATATGGCCTTATTTTGAAATAGGTTCTTTACAGAGGTAAGCAAGTTAGAATGAGGTTATAAGTGTGGGCTTTAATCCAATATGACTGGCGTCCTTATAAAAAGAGGGAATTTGGAGACACACACACACACACACACACACACGAAAATGCTATTTGAAGATGAAGCCAGAGATGAGGTAACACAAGTCAAGGAAAGTCAAAGATTGCCAGCAAACCATCAGAAGCTAAGAATAATGCCATGGTTGAGACTCTTCCTCACAGTTCTCAGAAGGAACCAACCCTGCCAACACTTTGTTCTCAGATGTTACTTCTCCAAAACTCTAAGACAATACATTTCTATTGTTTAAGTCAGCCAGTTTGTGGCACTTTGTTAAAGCAGCTCCAGCACACTAGAAACTCTCTTTTCTGTACCAGTTTTCTCTTCCCTCCCCTCTCCATTGAGAACATTCTTTACAAAATACTTTTTACATATGGGTACTCATTGCAGTGTTTGCTTCTAACTTATGGAAATTGAATCTAAGACAACTAACTTTTATCTCAAATTATTGGTGTGTGAAAGAGATTATTAGGAGAGCACTGGTATGACCAACTTTTTTACAGAGTAAGGCAGAAGAAGTATTTGGGAATTGAGCATGTAGCCTTCATTTCTGCCATCTATGAATATCATACCTTTCTCTAAGAATTAACTACCTCATTAACTTCTTCTCTAATTCTTGCATTTTTCTCATTAACTCATTTCTGGATTTAACTACTCTAATTCTATTCTTAAAATTTCTGATTTCCTTTTGTCTTTTGGTGAGTTTTGTGACCTTTCTTTCATCTTTGGAAAATGCTTGTAGATTTGAGTTTATTGCATATTTCCCCAAACAGTCATAGAGGGTCCATTTGCTGTCTTCTACTTTTCCTTCTGTATTACTGTTATGCAGAAATGTATCATCAGGATTTATTTCAGAGCCTTTCAACACTTTCGACACATGTACGCTTTAGAGTTACAGATGAGACAGATCATGAGTTCATATTTACCTTTTTAAGCTTTCCTAAAGTCAGGAGTATGTCTTTGAATCTCCTGAGCAATTCTTTTCTTCATCATTCTAAATTCTAAATAGGCACAGCCACTTTAATTGAAAGGTTTCCATCACACTCACATCCCCAGCCAAGTTTCTTCTCTGGTCTGAATGAAATCCAGGAATTGCCCATTTGCTTTTTCATGTAAGATGAAATTGTCAACAAGGTAAATAACAAATTTATTAGATGCCATCCTTTCAGCAGAATTAGATTTCTAACAGATGTTCAGAGTTTAAGTCCTCCATTATTTCCATACAGATGGTTTTGTGTTAATTTGGAAATCTCTCATGAATTTTTATCCACGATCTTTATTTAATTAGAATATATATCAGAATTATTCTTTCAAAACATTTGTTTTGTATTTATGTAGTCCTTCCTAACAGCCAGATTTCAGCAGGGTATTAACTCACAATGATATTAATTCTGTTTATTCTCCTTATTTTTACCTTGACTCATAGATTCTCTACTTTGCTTCATAGAGTGTGCTGTCAATGTAAGAAATGTCCAAACCTGTAGAGAATTTTTATGAGTTTATCTGAGCCAAACTGACAACATATGCCAGGGAACAAGATCTTAAATGCTCTGGAGAATAAGAGTTTTGCAGCTTCTTTTATGCATTTGAAATTAAGAAAGGATCACAAGAAACATTACATGGAGGTGGGAGAAAGCAAAGCGGGGATTAGAGTACAGAACACTTAAGATTTATGTGCCCTCCTTCTGCATTCCAAAGGTGTGTTATCTTAGATGCCCAAGAACAATGGACAGGACTGGCTTAAAGACAAAGACAAAACCTTTTACTAAAAGTTATGTGCCTGGAGTGTGACTACCCACCATGACCCGCCCAGTTCGGAATTTATGTGACTTTGCTTTTCATACAACCCCTTTCTTCATCTCCAATGTATATAAAATAAGTAATAAAATTATGTGTTCTTAAACGTTCATCTTGTTATTCCTTTCTTTTGACTAAGGCAGTAGTTATCTCATGCTGCCGGAAGAAAATACCATAGACTGGTGACCTAAACAATAGAACTTTATTTTCTTATAGCTCTGAAGGTTGAAAGGCTGAGACTAAGGTGCCAGTATGATTGTACTCTGGTGACAGCTGTCTTCCTGCTTTGCAGACAGCCATCTTCCCATGGTATCCTCACATGGCAAAGAAGGAGCCAGCCCTCTGCTGTTTCTTCTTATAAGGGAAACTGATCCTACCACGAGGGTTCTATACTCCTGACATCATCTACACTTCATTTCCTCCAAAAGACCGCATCTCCAAATATCATCACATTGGAGGTTAGGCCTTCAAAGTATGAATTTTAGGGGGACATTAAACACTGAGTCCATAACAATGTCCATTGCTCTTTTCACATTGTTCTGCTCTACCAGTCTTGTTAATATCTATGAAAGCATAGTGTGTTAAAACCTCAAGCTTACTTAATTTGTTATATGAACTTCAGAATGCTATGTAGATATGTTAAGTCGTAACATAATTTGAAGTCCTCTTATCTCTTACTTACTCCTAAGAATTAGAGGTTACTCCTTCAATATATGATATTTCTCTATGCGTGTACGTGTATAACTATGTGTATATTTGCATGTGTGACATGCCAGAAGAGCGTAAGAATATTTTTCCTTTTTCCACATATATATCAATTTAAATAATTTTGACACCATTGGCAAGTCTGACAATGCATCTATTTCTCTAGTCTTCATGCGTTCCAAATATCTCCTGCCAGGAGACCACTGCTTTGTCATCACAAACCAGAATGCTGAAAAATCAGTATTCTTAAATATGAATAAAATGATCAGCTAAAGATATGACTACTCCAAAGCTGTTTCTAAGAATTTCAGTTTTTTGTTTTTGTTTTTGTTTTTTTAACCCAGGTCTTCAAAGGCGTTTCTCCCAACCAAACTACTTGTTTCAAGTAGAAACCAGCTTATGTGGGTACCACTGCATATTGTCAGCCTAGCAGTCACATCTCAGGTTCATGTCTCTAAGTCCTTAGCCATAAACATAATCAGTTTTTTATTTCTATTTAATAAAGAAATCTCATCAACTACTTTTTAATATAGGTACTATTTATTAATTACCTTGTTAGCATTCCTTAGCAATTAGATTATAAACTCATTTATACTAGCAAATCTTTTAAACTATAAAAGGCACTTGAAATATACCTAATTAAGTAGCCATACATGTGTTTAAAAAGTTGTATTAATTTAATGCACAGCAAAAGAAAATTTCTAGGTGAGTTATAATGGTATAAATTTGACAAGGAATCTCATGTAATGAAAGATGGTAAACCACTCAACCACATGGTTTGCACAAAGCACTCACTCAATAGAAGTTACCTATTGATGTCAATAATAATTTTGTCTACTGAAATTAATAATTATTTAGGGGCAAACTTATCTTTCCAGAGTCATTATTCATAATTATTATTACTGTTTTTGTGATCGGATGTTCAAAATTGATTAAAACAATTTTATGAAGAGTAACTGCAAACTTGACTGTACTGAGATCCTTAAAATAGCTGAGGCAGGAAGCGATACGCTGCTCACAGGGGCAGCTGGGACAAACTGGAAGACAGACATTGAAGGCAAGAAGTACATACAGGATTTCACTTTCAAACACAGATTTCTCTCTAATACAAACATCAACAATGCCATGTAATAGTGACAACGCTTGAGGAATTCTGAATTCATAACGAAACATCATCCTTCAATTAATACACTTGTGGCCAGACACATAAAACACCTGCCCTCTCTGTAGATTCTCAGCACTGCCGGGACTTGCTGAATGTCTTGATTCTACAGTGCACAGAGTAGGAATGTCACCATGATTTCAAAGGGAGTTCTTCATGGTTAGGAACTGCTATAAATGATTGATTTCCACGTCAGCTTAAAATTAGCTAGCTTTGTCAGCTTAAGCCATGTCATTAATGTAATTTTAATGTTTCCATTTTTTATTATTATTATTTTGTCTATGTACATACTTAACAAAACCTACTTGCAAGTAAAATGTTTTCCATTCAATATTTTAGATTTACCCGATTAAGAAAATTGTGTGCTCCTCAATGATAAGAATTTTCTCAATTTTTTTCAATGACTTTGATGTGATACGTTTAATTTTATATAAACAGACTCTTCTCTTACCAGAAATAAGTGTTGTAAATCAATGGAGGAACTGACATCAGTCTTCAAGGTAAGATAGGGTCATGCTGATACAGCACAAAGAAAAACCCTCAAAACGACTAAGCAACTTCATAGGAAGTAGAATATAGAAGTATTTAATTTATCACGATTGCTATGAATCAGAATCAGATTTTCAGTTTGTTTTTATAAGAAAGTTTATACTGTATTTTTCTCTAAAATTCTTAGTTATATTAGCCTATATAGTTTACATCTGAATGTCTTAAAAAGTTCTTAAATATATCAAAAAAAGGAAACAGAATCGAGGGATGTAGTAAGGTTCTATCTTTCAGGCAATTTCAACACTTGTCTGATAAATATTCATAAACATGTATCTAGCTAATAATATATGTAGTTTCATATACTTATGATCTATATCCTATCACTGAAAAGAAAATCTCTTATTTTTAGAATTAGTGTAATTTATTAAAATTAATAGTTTCTAATTTTTTCAAACCAGGAAAAATGCAAAATTAGGAACAAAAATCTCGGGTTTGAAAATAACTTTTAAAATTACATAATTAAATGATTAGTCCACAGAACAATTCACTGCCAAAAGAATAGAAAGTAGAAGCTCCAAGTATTTCAGTAAACTTCCCAAGGTCACAGGACTAGTTCACGGTGGAACCAAAGAATAGCACCTAGTTTTCTGTTTGTTTGCTTACACTTCAGAGACCATATTTTCCTACCATGCAATGCTGCCTCTCCAAAACCTTAGTGTGTTGGCCAAATATGTCATCTGCACATTCAAATATAACTTCTTGTAAATATTTGTTTAGAAACTGAAAAAGAAGAGAGCTCCTTAATTTGACAAATATATATTTTTTGCTATTTATCACTGTAATGCTGGAAAAAAAAAAAACGCATGTGGCCTTTGTGCTTTGTGTAGCTTGCCATCTGAAGGAATGATATTCTGTGGTAAATGCTTTAACACGTATGACCTTATTTCATGATTAAAGTCAAATAAGTACTGTTCTGGTTTTTACACATAAGGGTGTGCCACTGAAAATAGTGTCACCTTGCTTTAAGCCACACAGTTTAAGTGGTAGAGGTGGAAGCCATTCTTTCTACACCTGCCTGAGCCTTCCAAGTTTCACTGCAATTAGAATTACTGATACTCTTCACCTGTGGTTTCAGGTCCTCCCAAGTGTCTGAAACAAAATAACAGAAACAACATACATAATTATGTCTCTTTCTGGTTCCTCCTCATCTAACTGACTGTAAAATTAAGTGAATTTACAAGCCAAGAGAGCACAACCAAATTCTTAGCTGCTTGGTCCATAATACAATCTCCTATCTTCAGAGCTAACACGTAAGGATGAGAGCTAGGTTCTTGGATGACCCTAAATTAATGAACTAATAAATTCTATTTCACTCTTTCTTCATATTGGTCCAGTCCCCATGAGTAGCTTTCTGGCCTGAATCATCTCATTAGCAGGTACTTTGATTAGTATTCTAAATGTTCTTTCTTCTCTGAGCACAGAGTCCTGATTAGAACTCCAGGTTCCTGTCTTAGTGATACTATTAAGCTGCTGCCACTCCTACTTCTACTTCCACTTTTTTCTATTACTACTATTTATTTAATTGCAGTAAAGTCCTCTTGGTTCTTGCCACTATCCCTTTCCATAATAGATGCCGATGTTTCCAACCAAATAGCTATAGTCCTATAGAGATTAAATGAAATTTTGCTGCTTTCTGAATCCCCACAAATTACCATTTTTTGTAAGCCCCAATACTGATTCCGGAAGCCTCACTGACTGAGACTGCATTGACAGTTTCTTACATTGTGACAGGTTGCCACAGTCTCTTCGACACTATGATATATTGTATGTTTGGATTTTCTTTGAACTCATGGATCCTTAGAAACCCAAACCTTTAAGACACTTCTCTACCTCATCGAAAACATATGAGAATTCCACTAAAAACAAACAAAAAGACACTAGATCTGAGATCTTCAGGACAAGCTTCAGACCAGCCTCATTCTCTGGCTATGCTGAGCTTGCCCTCTCTCCACCAGCTCTGGGTCTGAATGCTCGTTCTCAGATGGCTACAATGGCCATGCTGTGGGTTCCTTAGTCTCTGCTTCTCCAGACTCCATCTTGCTGCTTTTTTATTCAAGTTTGGATATGTCTTCCTCCCAGCTCTATCTGTCCAGAATAGCTTAAGACTAACCATCGTCTGACATGGTTAGGTGTAGCTTTCTCCAAATCTCTTTTTACTATCTGTCAACTAGAATGGTTAACTTCCCACATCAGACCACAATTTATGTTTCATTCTTTGTTCCAGAACATCATGAAAATTTATGGAGGGGGTGGGGGACTTACCTGAAATTGAAGTACACTGTATCTATAAATTTGTCCTGATCTTTAACCTAACTAGATGGTAGAGATTAAAGAAGAAAAACACCTTATTTTTGCCAGGCATACCCAGTTAAGACTCATTCATTGCCCTGAAAGAGATCACAAAACTCATTGTGCCATATTTTATTCACAGTGACACCATGTTGGTCTTGAATAG
This sequence comes from Eidolon dupreanum, assembly GCA_028627145.1. Classification (NCBI taxonomy): domain Eukaryota; kingdom Metazoa; phylum Chordata; class Mammalia; order Chiroptera; family Pteropodidae; genus Eidolon; species Eidolon dupreanum. The sequence goes on from CM053508.1 coordinate 6,800,721, forward strand.
TTGTTACTTTTCAACAGTCATTCTTTAAAAATTGGTTCAGGATTTGGTGAGACCGATAACAAACTCACTAATTATAAAGCAGTTTATTTCTCTTCCTCTCCTCCTCTTATTTTATAAATAATAATGATGATGATGATGCTAATGATAATAATAGTTATTATTCACTAATATTTTAGCTCTTTTTGGCTCTTTAAAATACCAGATATCAATTGCAGTGGTCTCTCTTATGCACAAACTCCTTCATTGTTTTGGGATATATTTTACCACAGCCAGAAGAGCTGAACTTATTCAGAGACTATTAGAATCTTTTCACCCATTTTGAACTTAAATCCCTTTCAACAACATTCATTTTATCCTTTTAGTTCCTAGATCACTCACAATGACAGAGAAGACAAGTAAAATAGAGTTGAGTGGTTTTACCTTCTCTTTGTCACTTATCAACATTCAATCATTAGCTCCAGGAAGCATATCTATCCCTTCTTTCTTTTTTTGGATACAATTTAAAAGCCCCTTAAATTTATTCCATTTTTTTTTCCTCAGAACACCTTGCAAAATGCAACTGCCTTAAAGCCTCACTATCCCAATACATTTTCTCCGATCTGGTCCTGTCTCATGTTCTATGTTGGCTATATACTCCTCTTCACAACTTCCTTATGGAGCCTTTTATCATGTGATAATTCTTAAATTTTGTCATCTGGTAGTCAATTCCCACAGCCATAAAAAGTGTCATTTTACATCTAAGTTATGAATGAGGAGTTAATTTGTAGAGGATTTTCTGATTCTGTAAGATAGCCCAAAATAACACTAACCCTTCAAAAGACTCGGTTTTAGCAAGGAGTGTAGCGGGTGGGGGAAGGCTTGAAGAAGTAGAAGAGAGAATGAGGGTTAAAGGGAAATGAAACAGAAGCTTGAAGGAATATAGATATTGTAAGAGTCTGGTAGCAGGGAAAAATATCATGGAAACTGTAAAAGAGTTATGAGATATACATATGTGTGTTGGTGTGTATCTGTATATGTAGATATAGACATACATTTATATATTAAATATATTTCTATGTAAAATAGAGAAATATAATATATATATACATAGATCTATATAGATACACATTATATATTTTTATGTATCTATTTAGTGAATATCTTGACACATTGATCTTTATTAACCAAGTAGAAAAATTATCTTCCCTTTCAAATTGTCCCAGTTTTCACATACATTTTTAAAGTTTTATTTCCTTGAAATATTAACTGTTAATAAGTAAAATAATGTTTCTATCACTTTCCTATTACTACTAAAGTACTCCTTTTGTATGCAAGTAATCATTGGGGTAAACAGTTTTATTCTTCATGTTGTATGTTTTGCATTAGATTTTTCATTGTAATGTGTTCTAAAATCCTTAGTGAAAATATTGTGGCAGACACTGCAAATTCGTTTTCATTTCATCCCATAAATATATAACTATATTAGTAAATATTTTTGCATGTTACATTTTAACTATGAATATAAATTAATGGATTATAAATAAAATAAGCATATGATGATACCATATGCATAGGTTTGCTTATATATTTTAGATTTTCTTCTTTTACTATCAGTCATAACCGATGAATGCATATTAAAGGCTTTGCAGTTTGTTGTTCACAGGTTTTTTATTTGTAAAAAGAAAATTTAATATTTAACAGTAAGTTAAAATATTGATATTGTGTAAAACTAAACCACGTTTTGGTGAAATTTTTTTCTCAAAATAATCAGAAATTAATATTTTTGTGAATTCTTAAAACTGCCATCCAAAATTCTGGGTAGAGGTTTAGAATCACTTCAGCATAATTAAAATTAGTATTATGTTCTCATGGCTATTGGCTTCTGTCACAGGGAAGGGATCTGCTGCCTTTGCCTGGGTGCATTTTTATATCGGCTTACCTGTCATTAAATTTTCATTCAGAGCTATAAACCAAAGTATCGTCTGATTTGGTGGAATTAAAAGTGCAGTTTGGGATTATTTTCATGATTACTATATTAGAAGTTTACCAATTCCAAAATCAAAATTTAATTGGGCAATAAATTTACCAGGAGTCTAGAACTCTAGGCTCCTTTAGCAGTCATAACTCTCAGGTGGAAATTTGGTCGTTAGAAGCATGATGTTCTGTTTTTGTTTGTTTTTAAGACAATTTGGGGGGAAGTTAAATCCTCTTTCCTGTCTTGAAGGTGGTTCCTACCTACAAGGACAAGTCCTTTGCCATGCTATATCGAGGATATGCAGGTTAATGAAGATCCTTGACTGGCCATCATTCAATCTGAATGGCCACCATTTGCAGGAATATTACAAATATAATTCTCATTTTGGATAAGAAGTTGAATTATAGGAGCGCCAGCATCTACAAGTCCACGTAACTGTGATGGTCTTTAATACATGTGAAGAGAAACCGAAGGTCAGCACATGTGAAGAAAGCAGAAAAAACAAAGGAAGCTGGAAGCATAAATGATACAACTTAATAATGACCTTCATTATGATCCCCATGCCAGTTTACCATCAGTTTAGTTTTAGAAAGATTTTGAGACTGGCTCCTTCAGGAGCCCAATTCTCTTCTCAATCTAGAGGGGCAGAGAGAAAGTACCACTTCCAAAGTCCATCTCTGCCCGAGAAGCCATCCTGCCTCTGTTTTTTAATAAGAAGAAACAGACCGAAGCTGCTTTTTTTTTTTTTAACCTCAAACTCTTTTACTAAATCCCCAAACTTTTGGGAAATATGGCTAAACAAGATGATATAAAGATATCTAACTTATTATGATTCTAAAAATTCTTTCTTCTCTTCAAGTTTAAATCCATGCACCCTGGAGTGGAAAGAATCAAGCTCATTATGTTGCTTAACCCAGGTAACTATAAAAAGTGGGAATGTCTATGTTTCACATTCAACAATTAGCTACTTTTCTATCTTTACTACTGTGAGTATAATTGGATTTGAATGAACTGGATAAATATAAGAGTAGACGCTATATGGGGTGGCTAAAAAATTCAATAACCTGAATCCAATGGAAGCATTATAAATATATACTTTGTTAAAAGTAATAAAAGTATTAAGGGAAATATAATAATCAAACCCATCTTAATATCAACATTTCCATAACTTAATCTCTACACCACTGTTTAATATATATCTTTCATAACTTACTCTATATATTAAGTGAAATATTATGTAGTTTTTATTTCTTATTGCTCTTTTTGAAAAAACTTACCTCATTATTAACGTGTAAGCGCTCACTACATGACTATTGACTGAGATTATTGACAAAAAGAATGAATGACATAGATAACTGGTATACCTATAAAATCTAATTCTAACTACTTTTAAAATATAATTCAAGCGATTTTAAATCAATCCAAGTTTAAAAATTCAACAAGTTACATTAATCCTTCCTACTATTTAAAGAAAGAGAGGCCTATTTTCTTGTATAAGAAAATCCTTCAGCTCATCCCTAAAATTCCATACCCTGGGATCTGTGTCTAAATTATCTTCACCCTTAATAATTCCATTTTTTTCCAATGAATAAATTGCTCAAGATGCTTTGTTTTTAAATACAACATCAAATACAAAAGTGTTCCCTTCTCTCATCCTTGTGACTGCAATCTATCACCTTTGTCTAATAACTAAGCTTTTAATCTGACTCTTCTTTCATGATGCCATTGGAACTGATTTGTTAAAGTGAGTACATGTCTCATCAATCTGATCTCTCTATGGTACTTGAGATTGAAGCCCGTTCTCATTTTTAGCACTATTACCTCTCGTCTGTGTTTCTTGGCTGCTATGATGTCATTTTCCAGGATTTTCCTTTCCTTTTCAGGGTTATTTTCTGACGATACGGGTTTAGTTTTTT
>CM053508.1:6805090-6834802 GCA_028627145.1 Eidolon dupreanum
TTTTGTGCTTTATGTGTTTGTATTTAAAGAATTTATGTTACCAGCACAGTGTTGACTTAACAGAAACACAGAAAATAAAATAATAGCAGTTTTAGGTGCCTGTAACTTTAAAGAGTTGAGATCGGGATCCACTGGGAAATCTTCTGTAACTGAAAATCCAACTTAACCTAGCTGAAATTAAAAGAAAAGCTATTATCTCAACTAGAATGAAATGTTTAAGTAGGTGGCTCCAGGCTAGGTGTGGTAAATGGCTTGGTGTAGTTCCCAAGGTCTCATCTCCCTATCTCTTCTATCTCTTTCCTTTGTCCTCTAACCTCAGCATTTGAGCTTTGCCCCAACCTGTTCCCAAGTAAAGGTGACTGAAGTGATCTCAGGCATAGCTCCAAGCTGTTCTAGGCATTCTTTTATTAATCAATCAATCAATCAATCAATAAAATATTTAATGTCTTCTAAGGAGAGAGGAATCCTTTCTCTGAAGATCAGAGTAGATCATAACTAGCTCAAATGCCTACCCTAAACCACAAACAAGTAGAACTAGATCATAATTATCTTAAACCATATATGATTTTGATATAGGGAAGAGGCATGAAAACTTCCCAAATTAAACCAGATTGTATTCAGAGCTTTCAAGGTACTCTGGCCAGATCAAGAGGAACCTATAGAGCAAAGGACGATTCCTACTGGGATTACTAAAGAATTTTTACCCATACCATGAAAGGAAAACAGAGTTTTTAAGTGTTACCCTGCACAAAATAAACCCAATCATTTATTCCGTAGGCCAGACCATGAAGAACCTATAGAACAAAGGCTGAAATTGCTAGCACATCTTTCATGATGCATATCTACACCTTTCACTCTGCATACCCATACCATCAAAGAAAAATAGGGAAACAAAGTCTTTCAACTGTTAGTTCATAGAAACTAAGAATCACATATAAACTAAGAATCACATATAAACTAAGTTCCTTGAATACTTGGGGCCTCTCTTGGTCTCTTTCAGTCTCTCTCATTCTCTGTCTTTGAGAGAAGACCACACTCTGCCTATGAAGTATCATTTCTTCTCTAATAAACTTTTTTTTTGTTCTGTCTCTCTTATTCTCTGTCTCTGAGAGGAGACTGTGCTCTGTCTATGGAACGTTATTCCTTCTCGTATAAACTTTCCTTTTGTCTCTAAGTCTGGCATGCACTTGAATTGTTTCCTGCACGCAGTCAAGAATCCTCCCCTTCCCTTTCTGGGTGCAAGACTTGAGTCTCCACTGGGGTGGGGGAGGGTGTGTTCACCCCATCCTGCATCAATTTAATCCCTGGAGCTGGAGATGGTGTCACCCTACCTTAAGTTTTTCTGAGGGAAAACAAAATCCCAAACGAAATCAGTATGTGCTACAAAAAGAAGTAAAGCTGGATGTTTAATCACCAAAGATGCCTACTACAACATCATACGTATAAATTACTTCCCAAATAAATTCAGTTCTATGCTCTGTTCACAAAGGCAGTGTTTGATTGTAAACTAAATACTGTGAGGTATCTGTAACTAATGAACTGTCTTTGTTTTCCTGTTATGTCTGGTCAACATATTTGTAAGATTCATCCCCCAAAACCCACTCAATCAAATACATAAATAAGCATTACAGCAGTGGCTGATGATTGCATAAAAAATTGATGTTTTGGTGGAAAGGGAGTGGGAAATGTTTAAAAAATACACACACACACACACACACACGTGTATATATATATACATATATATGTATAATATATGTACATATGTGTATATATACATATATATATTATTTCTTGATAATTAAAACTTCACTTTATGAGGTACAATTTATTTGTTGTGATTGTTATTACTAAACACAATTTATTTATTACTATTGTTATTGCTATTATTATTATCTCACAATTGCTCTTCTCAGCTCTATAACCCCAGCACTCTCCTATTTTCAAATGTCTTCTCTCATGGGTATTCAAATTTCCTTCAGCAGTGTCCACAACTTCTACCTACTAAACACTGATACCAAAACTCAATATTTTTTACCCAAATCCTAGCTCTTTAGTTAGAAGGAACAACCCTTTAAAAGCCACTCTCATTTCTACTTAAATATGTACCACTCAGCAGCATCATCTAATATTGCTGATCAAAATATGTCTTCTGAATACATGAAGCATTCTTTCAAGGAGGAACTCTGGGGGAAAAAAATTTCCAAGGCATTTTGTATTTTCCAGCTCACTTCAATGTGACTATGCTCATTCCACCATTATAAAAGACAATATCTGCATCAGTGAAGCCTGTGGAAACTACACCAACTGCTAATAAAAACTAGAAACAATCTAAACATGAAATGACTAATAGAAAAAAAATTAAAATTCTCTTCAAATATTTGAAGAAACTGAAAAGGCAGAAAATGCAGAGAATGAAATACAAATCATTTTTAATTAAACATAAAGATAAACATTCTTAACACTAGCAGCATTCTGTACACATATAGAAATATATAAACAAAATATAGGCCATAACTTTTCAAATTTAGACTGTTAATTCATAAAGTGATATTTTCTACTGTCTATGTGAACATTTTATATAATTATATATTTTTTAATTGTATGCTTTTAACCAAAAGGATGGAAATAGTGTGGCCAAACTTATTCATTATTATATTAAACTAGAACTACTCTGTGGAATGGATTTGATTGTAGAGAAACTGGAGACAGCTGGACCAGCTGTCACTGTGCCATTCGAAGTGACAATAGTTGCATGTGACTACTGAGGACTTGAATATAGCTAGTGTAACTGAGGAACTAATTTTTTTTTTAATTTTATCAAATTTAATTAACTTAAATTTGAATAGCTACATGGAGTTAGTGGTAAGCATATTGGACAATAGAGATTGAGCACCTTTACATGATAACAGGGATTTTTATGGGACAGTCCTACTGTGATAGACGTAAGGAAATCATGATCAACAGTGATGGGTTTGTGATAGAAAAGGAACTAATATGAATACAGAAATTGTTTAAAAGAACAAGTTGATGAGCCCTTAAAAACTAATTTAAAAATTGGGGTTTGAGTGAATCAAGTAGTCCCCAACAAGGGGGCTGTACTAAGGCTTAAAAAGCAAATCTTTAAAATATACACCTTTAAACTACTTAGAACAGGTAAAGATAAAGATAAAAAAGCATTTTCAAATACGTAATAGTAACAGGCAAATTTAGACCTTTAATAGTAAAGTTACAAAATATTTAGTCAGTATTTATTGCCTTTGGGTTATTATAGAAGCATCTAATATATTGTTTTATTTAGTCCTTATGTGCAATCCTATGATGTAGTATTAAACTAATGTGTGCTCTTATTATTTTTCCCATTTCACATATGCAGAAACAGAAGCTTAGAAAAGTTAACTATCAGTGGAATATCACACAGCTAGATAATGACAGAGCAGGGATTTCAACCCTCGTCTAACACCGGCTTTCATGTTTTTAAATGCTAGCCTGCACTGCCTCGTGTCCTATAGGTGCTGCTTGAAGAGTCTTATCTACATGTTCCTTCTTTATTAAAGGTTAATGGGAAGGGCAGCTGTCAGACAAGGATATGAAATGCTGTGATCAGTTAACACAGGCATTTAGAAATCTATAATAAATCTGATATTCTTATTGTTTTCTGAGCACATGGTCAAAGCATCCATTTCACTTCACATAAACATTCCGCATCAATTTATTGATGCAAAACTAGTTCTATAATTAATATGAACTACAAATATGTATAGTATTAATATCATAGCAATAACTATTATAAAACACTTAAGACAATATTCGAAGTCACATTGTATTGACTTTATTTCTTATGAGTAAAATCTGAGAACTATAAAGCTTGTGTATCAATAAATGAATGTATCATCATGGCTATGCAGTTTGGATTTTTATTTTTAATTTCCAATCTCCTCAGGTTTTTGCCCCTACTCAACAAATTATTCAAGCATACCACTATCTCTGTTCTAACCCTAGTGTCCAGCACTTGTTAATACATAATTTAAATTAATAATTTATTACACACTTGCCTTGTGAAAAAGAATAAAACATTTTTCAATTATGACAAAAAGAAATGATTAGGGTTAAAACGTTTCTATTTCTCCTGGCCCTCAGTAATAGAAAGAGGCGACACCTTGAAGGAAATTAATCAACTTCTTGGTCTTTCCTTCTCTGGTAGTAAACAGCTTGCTTAGAACAAAATCTACAGGATTCGTACCTCTCAGAAAGTCTGTTTCATATAAATCTGATTATAAAATAGTGTGTTTGGTTGACAGAAACTCCTATTTTTTGGAAATGAAACCAGAGTATAAAGAGCATTCATGTTCAAAGAAAAGAGGCAAATTAGACGTTTGTTAATGCTATTAGAGATATCATTAATACTATTCTGCCAGGCACTACTCTTTGATACTACCCTCAGAAATGGAGCTCATCTTTCCACATCACAGCTAGAACTACAAAAACTGTGCAGAGGAGAATGCACTGTAAAATGTGTAAAATTTTCTAGCCTAAAGAAATGAACAGGGGTTTTGAGACTTTTTAGAGAGGTGATGCTTGGAACTGGTAGCGAGAACTCCAGATAGGCAGATCCTCCAAGGGAAAGGATTGTTTTCAGAGAGGGAAGAAGAAAGTAAAAGTGAGGAAGCATGCATGTGGGTCTCACTCTAAAGACCTAAGTCCCTTGTCTCTTAGGTAACAAACCAAGAAGGTTGAACCAGGACTTGTCTGCCCATCTTTGCTCGGTGTCATACAACTCTGGCACAATTCCAGGATGCTGAGAGCAATAAATATTTCAACTTGTATTACTATTCACTAGTGAAAACTAAAACTCTTTCCAAACTTGGGAAATAAGCAAGAATATGTGACTTGGTAATTTTTATTATGTTTGAGAATTTCTTGATAGTTGCTTGGACGGGAAAAAAAAAAAAAACTGTAACTGGTGTCTCTACTAATTAGCCCCTACATGACACTATTAGGAGTAAAATTTTCTTGCTCAGTGTGTCTGATCAGCAGTCACAGATGTGTTGCTTATTATTTGTTGCATACTATATTTGACTAAAAGCCACAAGTCCACTGCTTATTATTTCTGATTAATGATCCACACCTGGCATTCTCGGGCAATGGTTATGACCTAGGTTATAGCAATATAGGTAGGATAATTTTCCATCCTGTGATATAAGCCAGCAGCCTGGGCCCATCCTTGTGAACTTCTGCAAACAGTTGGCTTCGTGGTACTTAAGTTCTTTCCCCACAAACCTTTGTTAAATCACCTCACAATTTAGTCTTCTTGCTGGTTTTATTGTTAGTGAAATTTTCACACACGCTTAAGATCAGTTTGTCTAAGGCATCTGGTTTAACAGGCATTTTCTGTATGGGGCCACACAGAACTCCAGGACAGCTCTCCAGAAGTCATCAGAAGGGGCACTGGGCACACTTCAGTAAGGATCTGATAGCAAGCAGGAAGCCCCTATAGGCTGACTTCCATCTGCCAACCTAGCCAACAGGTTTGTCCACTTCTGGATATACATTTCACAGAACTAGGATTCTCAGATAAAACACGGTATGCTTAGTGAAATTTAAATTTCAGATGCAACATTTTCTTTTACTATAATGCATGGGATATACTTACTTGTGCGTGCGTGCGTGCGTGCGTGTGTGCGTGTGTGTGTGTGTGTGTGTGTGTGTTTAAAAGCATTTGCTCTCTATCTGAAACTCAAACTGAACTGGTGTGTTCTAATTCACAGATGAGAGAAGAAAGTAGCCTGGAAACAGATTCCACAGATTGCCTAACAATCTTTCAGTGATGAAAGTTTCATCCTTCAAGACATGTTCTTAGGAGAAAAAGTATAAAGAGCAGAGCTAGAGCCACCAGAACAGAAAGCAAGGCACAGTAAGGGTGGTAAGAAGATGACAGGTTAGAATCCGCTTCCTTCTACTGGGGGAGATTCAGCTCTCTATAGAAGTTTGAGTAGGAAGTCAAGCAGGGATCCTGATAACCTGTTCACATCTTATCAGAAAACAAGAACAAACACATAAGGATTCCCTTTATTCATCTATATACTAATTATTGCAAATGGTGGCATTTACATAATTACACATGGAAATGACTTGGTACTCAAATTGCAAGTTTTTTTTTCCTTCTGATTAACTGGGTAAAATAACCATATTATTAATTACTCCAAACCTCACTTTTCTCTTTTAAATCAGTAATGGGATCCTGCCCACCTAAAGGCTATAAGCAGTTTTCATGTAAGTAATGTACTCAATTCAGTGTTTGAATTATATCAAGTATTTAACACAGTTTATCTAGTAGAACTAAGAAGATGTAGCTATAAAGGATAAATAAAATATGTTGGCAATGTTTTTTTTAATATCCAAATATATGTTTTTAAGCAAACTAGATTTGACTTTACCAGAGTATCCTTAACTCCTAGGGCAGTGTTCTAGAGCAGAGTAAATATTCAAAAAATAGTTGTTGAAGGAATAATATATCCAGACAACTTAATTTAAGCATACCTCTTAACACCCTGTGACAACAGAACCAGATCCTAGCATCATGCCTCAGATTTTCAGAACTTCACCTTTGGGCCTAGAAAGATTGTTTCTATAAATATATATTTTAATTTACATGCCTTCATTAGAGATAATCCACTTCCTTCTGGTCTGATTGATTTTCGATCATTAATCTGTGATGAAAGAAAGATGCGAAACTTATCTCTTAGTTAATATCAATGTTATTCTCTCTCTCTCTCTCTCTCTCTATATATATATATATATATATATTTTAACTTTTCTTATTGGAGTTTATAGCTACCTACTTTATAAGCTATTGTGAACATAAAATTATTTTTCATTTCTAGATTAAGAAGAAAATCATAGAAAATTATTACTATAATTATATAGTAAATTATAACTAAATTATTGCTAACACTATTGTGTTCATACTATAATTTTAGTTTTCATGATTCATAATTAAAAGGGAAAATATTAGTGGAATAAAATTATTCCTTACCTCTTATTTTCCACATTTAATATTTTTCTTGCCAACATTTGTGTATATATCAACCATAACTCAGTAGCTAAAAAAGATAAAGAAACTTTCTCTTTCACAACAACAGAAATCTAAATTAAAGTGACTTCATATATCCAGTCTCTTCACAATAGGAATTGATGATCTATTATTTCATTCAGTTTAACACGTTTGACAAGAAGTTCTGGTAATTCAGAAAATTAAGCTGTGTGAATGAACAAGATTAAATTTCATATAAAAACAAAAAGAGAGAGAAACATACTGATATCGAACAAATGTTTTGATGAAGTCTTAGGAAAAAAAAGAGAATAGATACTAATCAAACAAAGTATCATTCATGCACTGTATACAATGCAACAAAGAACAAATGTGAAGAGCTAATGTTAGAGTAATAATGAAGAATAAAGTTATTCAATGCCAACTTTCATTTTACCTGATTGTTACTGGTTCTTTGAATGAATCATATATGAGAAAAGTGATTTGGTAAAGCACTAAATATATTTCAATTGTGGAATTCACAATCAATTTATCATAAAAAATGATCCACCACCAGCATTTTGAGTTACCTACAAGGTGAATCAGAATAACACGTTGTAAAGAAAAGTAAATCTACAGATAACAAAAGCTTCATTATTGAAATATAGTAATAGTAATAGTACTTGAGCACTTCTTATGTGACTGGTCATGTACCAAATGCTTTACTTTCATTTTCTTATTTATTCTTCCTAGAAATTCTGGGGTAGGTATTGTTATTTCCATTTGACAGATAAGAAAACCAGTTTAAAGAAATTAACCAAATTGCTAAATCTCACATGACCAATAAGTGGAAGAGCCAGGATATCTATGCATCTATCTATCTATCTATCATCTATATATCTATCCAATCATCCATCTGTCCATCCACCCAACACTCATCCACCTATCCATCTATCCATCTAGTCCCTCTGGCTATAAAATTCCTACACTATATAGGCTCTGCCTAGTCTATATGTGATCATAACCTGATTCAATTATTTATCCATAGACTAAATAGTGATACTCAGCCCTAGGAGTTATTATGGGACCTAGTGAGAAAACATTTGAAAATTGTAGTCTAATACCACTTTTATTATTAACAAATAGAAGGTTTAGGCACTGGGTTTGCTAAAAAAAAATAAGATATGGTTCAAAGTTCATGATGCTTATAGTATAGTTTGTCGACATTATATATAATTAAAAATAGATTATGCAAGTTTCATAAATAGTTCAAAGCTATGCTATGAAAGTTTCATAAACAGTATAGAGGAAGGAGAAGTTTAATATGAAGGAGAGTAGTCAGGAAAGTCAAGAGAAGACTCAGATAGGTAAGAAATCTATGGGTCATTTTAGGACAGTGTGCTAAGACTAAGCGAAAGTATTCAGAAGAATTTATGTAACTTAATTGGCTAAGTTTTGTGCAATATATGACAGTTTCTAATTCTCCTGATCGATAATAATAATCCTGATCAATATCGTTTTCACCAATAAAATAGGTGAAAAACCATCGTTTTAACATGCATGGCTTTTTAAAAATTGATTTTGCTCATCCTTTATAGGATTAGACATTTGTAATTGATTTTCTATGAAGTTATTTACCCATATTGGCTTATTATGTGCTATTAGTTTGCCAAGTATTTATTCTTCATTAAAGATACTTTTCATGTATTAGGATATTAATCCTATGTGATTGAGTTGCATATATTTTTAATTAATATTTGTTTTTTAACTGCTCATATTGATTTTATATAAATTTAAAAATATCTTCATTTTATTATTATTTTCTTTTATGAATTCTGAGTTTCATACCATGCTGAGAAAAACCTCTTATCTTTTTGAAATATATATATATATATATATATTTATATATATATATATTTTTTTTTAATTATTCTTCCATGGCTTCTTCTAGGATTTTTGTAATTTTTATGTTTATATTTAAGTATCTGATCCACTGGAATTCTCCTTGGAGCAAAAAGGAAATAGGGTTCAAATTTATTTGTTTTCCATGGGTCTGTAAAATTGCTGCAATAGCATTTATTACAAAAATGAAGTCCCAATTCTCTTTCATTAAATTTCTAAATGTATTTGGATATCTTCAGAAATTTTACCATCTCTACAATCTTAATTTATTCATCAACATTACAGGATTTTAAAAAGCATTATAATTTTATAGTATATGTTATAATATTATAGAGCTTGCTTTTCAACATTATTCTCTATTTTTAGAAATTTTATGGATACTCTTGACTGCTTATTTCTCCATATTAACTTTAGATTCAGTTTTTGTGGTTAGAAAAGACTTTGTTTTTATTTGAGATCCTCATAAATTTATTATCTTAGGAAAAATTTCAGCTTTATTGTGTTGAGCTTTATGGTTTTCAAACAGCAATAGAATAACTCGGATCTCTTTACATTTTCTCCCTCAATATCGACATCCAAACTAAGACACAGCAAAATTAACTTGACAGTCTAGCCTGATGATAGAAGCCCCAGGGTTTAGTCTGGTTATGCCGCTCTCAACACCGGCAGGAAGAAATCATCTAGGTAAGACTGGTCGTCTGTTGGTGATGCTTCATGAAAGAATGAGATTGGCCCACAGTGGAGACTGTGGTAAACCTCCCAGGTCTCTGAGTGGGACAGAGAAGGAGAGAGGTTTGGGGTCCACAGTCAATGAGGAATGAAGGGAAACTAAGCCAGCTGAGAGAGAATGACATGATTACCCAGAAGCCCTGCTAAAAGCCGAAGAACAAACCGAACACCCAGCAGCAGCACTGAGTCCAGCAGGAGAAGCATTGAAAGGGGCCTGCAGGGGAGCAATGCCTTTTTCTTGCTCATCCTTCTCACAGCGTGAGTTAAAAGTACACCAGCACGCCCTACCCCAATTGTGCTACTTATTTATTGTCCATTTCCCCTCTTTCAGAATATCAGCTTTAGGAGTGCAGAAACTTTTCCAGCTTAATTACTTATTATCTCCATCAATTAGAATACTATTTAGTAGTCATTAGGCACTCTAAAAAAACTTTTTTTTTTAAGTTTTATTTTTTAATTAGTTTCAAGTATACAGTACATTGGTTAGACGTTTATATAATTTATAAAAGATACCCCTAATTGCTCCTTCTCTCCTTTGGTTTTCCACCTAGTCAATATATTAATGCTAAACTGCATTCCCTCTAAAATAACTTTTTGAAAAAATTCAATAAATATATATTAATAAATAACAAAATATCTGCTAGATATTATCTCTAATTGTTACATTCCGTCAGTTTATTAGTGAGATGAGCCATGACAAAAGAGAAAATAGGAAAGCCCAGAAGGTCAGAGGTGTGAGAGTTAAAAGACAAATATGCAATTATGATTTTGCTTGAATTGTATTATGTGTATCTATGTTTTCTAGGTGAAACCAAAATTACCACATAATTTTTTTTTATTTTTTACTTTCAATTTGTCTGTAAGGCTTTGACCACAGTATTTGTCTGACAGATTTTTTTTTTTAAGTTTTACGGTCACTTAAGACCTTGACCTTTCACTTTTCTCCCAAAAGCAAACTGAAGCGAGCATTGACTTTGCTTGTTATCATTAAAAAAAATATGGTCCAGATAAAACTTTGCTTTCAGTGGCTAATGCAGTTTCTTATTCATGTGTTCATTATAAGTGAACTTGACCATTGCAATAGTTTCCATAATCGCTTCCCTGCCGTTAGAACAATTTTTGATGATATCACCCTCATGCTTCACTTGCTTAATTAGACTTCAGTGCATCGATGAGTCATTTTAACTTTCTCCTGCGAAGGCTCTTCATGCCCAGGGCTAACCCCTGTCTCTAAGTTTTATGCTGTTCTTCTTAGCCAAGATCATAACATATTTGAGTACAATTGCTTTCTAGACAATTCAAATACGTTTTTACTAATAACGAAAAATATCTTTAATCACTGAGTTGATATTCTCTGAGCAGGGAAGGGAGGTGACATTTTTGAATACCTACTATGTGTGAAATTGTGTACCATGCATGTTGCATTCATGGTTTTATCTAAAATTAACATATTTTTCTTTATAGTATATTAATAATTGCTCACTGTAAAAATTTAGGGAATAAAAAATTTACAAAATATAAAACGAAATTATCCAATCTTTTCTCCTAGATCAGAAGTAACCATTTTTAATATTTTGATGTGTAATTTTATAGTTTTTCTAGAGATATATTTGACATGCGGATAGGATTGTGCTGTTCATATAGCTGTCTACTTATAAAACATGGATATTTTCTCATTTTATTAAAGTATTTTTGAAACAACTTGTTTAATGACTCTAAGTTCTGTTGTGAGCTTTTATGTTCTTTCTAATAGGAAACTGGAATTGCAACTGGTGGAATTAAAAGCATGAGTTGAAAGAAAGACTAAAAAATAACTTTGGGGATATAATCTAACATGGGTAATCTCATGATTTGGTACGCATATGTTATTTTTGGTTTAATTTAAAAACTGACTTTAAAAGTATGGTTTCTTATGTTGTAAGACAGTTTTGTAATAATCCTCTATAATAAAAATAATTGTGAATTAAGTTTTATACTTTAAATAACTGTCATTAAGTGGCTTATATTTCATCTTCTAACATTTTAGATGACACATTAGGATGTTAAGACATTTGCAACACAAATATCATTTGTGTTTTCAGTCACATATAATGCATGAGACCTGCTGGAAGTAATAGTAATATACTTTTCTCTTTCCCCCTAAATGGTATAAAATTGAACATGCCAATTTTATTTAAATCAGTTTCACACTGACTGTAAGCCAGGTTCACAAATTTTCAGCTAATTACTTCCAGTTTAACTGGGAGGCAATGGGATTATAGTGAACATGAGAGGTGGGTTGGGTTGTATAGTAATCAGAAAAATAAATTTACCAATATGTTGGTTCACGTATGGTCTTGTCTGATTTAAAGGGCTTATACCCGTACAGCTCAGCTTTGTAGGGTCACTGGAGATGGGGAAATGTGGAGCCAAACCTATATTTTATATCCAGGATTCTTTAAACTCTCGCTTAAATTCTTGTTCTGTTTGTTTGCTAAATGGCACACAGGTACTCTTGGGAAAAAGCATTAGTCAAGTTAGTGTGATAACAGTCATCAAACGCAGGAGATCTCTTTTCTCAGGAGGGCTTAAGCTGATTGTGGCCCAGAGTTAGGAAGCAGCTGAATGAAAGTCCCGTCTTGTCCTGATCACAACTGTCCTTAACATGCTGCTGATACCTTCTGCCCTCAGAACAGAGTCCCCAAGGCTCCCCAGCAGTCCTGAGAGGCCCTGGCCCACCTAGTTTCCTCTGCCAACATCGGGTGGGTTTTTCTCTCCTTTCTGCCTGAGCAAGGATACACGGGCCTTGAGCCTTCCCTCCCCACATTTGACATTGGGTTTGGATGCTGTGTGTTGTGGGGGTTTTTTGTTTATTTTTTTTTCTGAAATTAAAGTATGCAAAATAAAGAAGATTCCGTTTAAAAATAAAAAAAAAACATGCTGCTGAATCCATTCAGTGAAAGAAAAGGACTACCAAGAATAATTACGTGATTGTGTGGATAAAGACATTGCCTATGCCTTCATCCTACGTGTGAGGATTTTCATTTCAATTTTTTAAAATTTAGGATTAAATGCCTTGAAAAAAATAACTTAATTTGAAATCAGTGAGAAGACTTGAAGACCTAAAAGGACAACAGATGAAAAAATACCCCAAATGAGGAAAGCTAGCAAAAGGTTATGTGGAAAAGTCGTTCCACTGGAGAAGACCACCAAAGAATTAATCAGGTAAGGCTTACAGACCTCAGAGAAGAGGGAGCACACAGTTTATGAGTTTATTTTGTAGGATGCTGTTTTGATAGTGGTGGTAGTAAAACTTTCTCTGAGACAAATCGGTGAAGCAGAAGGTTAAAATCGACATAGTGCTGAATAAGACTTTGTAGACATGCTCCTAGCAACCTCAGAACGTGGCTATCAGTTGTGTAGTTGTATGTGTCACCCTCTAAGACAAGCCAGTATTTCAGAGTTTATTTTGAGGTAATTATTTAGAGACTCTAGATTGCTTGAGAATAAGTTATGAGCACAAAACCTTAAATCAGATAACTATTCCGAAGAACCAGTTTCACCTCTGTAATGGTTTTTAAAAGAGCAGTCTTGCCTCATCGTGGCTTTTTTTTTTAATGTTTACAAGTGTATGGGGTACTTGAGAGACATCTCATTGGCAAAACAAATTCAGAATGAATATATTATATTTGAATTATTCTCCCTGATGGCTTATTAATAAGTATAAAATGACTTCAAATATAAAATAATCCAACAAATGCTTCATTTTAAGTTAACCCAAGCAGTCAAAGATACAATGGGATATTTGGCAGCATTTTGGTAATCTGACCATGATAGTTGAGGATATTTATTATTATTTATTTGTTTTGTTTTGTTTGTTTGTTTGTTTGTTTGTTTTTTGTTTTGCTTTATTTACTGAGTAGAAAGAGAAGGAATGAAGAGCGTCAGGTGAAATTTTAAAAAAAATGTTTGATATGACAAATTTAATTAGCTAGCACAAATATTATAATATATCAGCACTTTTAATAACATGACCTTCAACTGTTCCTCAGGGGACAAAACACAAGATAGAGAAATATCTTCCTTCTAAAATGAAAGCTGTTGGTAATTCTTTGTATTTACACATTTTCCTCCTTCTGAAAAATACATGTCCTTAATTTTGTGATGTTTCTCTAAGGTGAACAGGTCTGAACTTATATTTCTGATAATTCACCTTTTGCACAGTTAGCCAAGTTCATTGCAAAATCAGGGGAATAAGAATTATTCCAAAGCTAGGGCTCCCAAAGGCCACAGAACAGGAATAGGGTGAAAAGTACTGAGTTAAAAGATTAGCATCGATCCTAGATTATCACACAAGTCGCCTAAATATTCTCCTGGTGTCTGTGCTACCTTCAGATGCTCAGATGCTCAATCTATCTTAACCTGCCTAAAGACTTCTTTTTTCTTAAACACATCTTTGATCACGTTGCAGCCACAAGTGAATCGTCAACAGCTCTTTATAACAGAAATATAAATGCTATCCCCTTAACCCTCTGGCCACTGCTTATTTTGCCATACATTAACACTCCTCGATCATGTAAAGTTTCCACTTCAGCCAGGCTGTTCAATTTGGTCTTACCTTGTCTTAAATCATTACTACCTCCTACCCTTGCTCACAAAACCCCTCCTGAACACATGTAGGAAGTGCTTAGTTGCTTCTTCTCTTTCTTCAAAAGAGTTATTTTCAATTCAACTTCTGCAACACTCTGCTCTTAGTTAGTAATGTGTCTGGCGTGCTCCTGACCCTTTATCTTGAGGTTACAGTGAGGTCTGCAGCTAGCAACCACTCCACTGCTTGCTCTTACACATCATCCCTTGTTACTCAATAAACACCCCGTGGTTAAACAAGCAATTACTGATACATATTTACCACTAAGTCTGAATAGAGTTGTGTAAATGTTGAGCTATGAATAATATAAATAAAGCAGAGAATGTAATCGTAGTGTCTCCAATTTGTATTTAACAAAGGTCACGAGAGAGTCAATCATGAAGAATAGTGAGGTAGGTGCTTCTGTACTTGTCTGCTGGTGTCCTTGCCATCTCCCTGGGCCTACCCCATGTCTTGTTTCTCTACAGGACAATAGCTGGACAGCATTCTGTATGAGAAACATGCCACCCGATCCTATAGACTCTTTGCTATTTTCCATGGTTAGATTCACCTGGTTCATATTTTCCCATTCAGTAATTCTTTTAGAGTATATAAAATAATTTAGAAAGAATGAATCCACACTGAAGGTTAATGTTTTAAAGCCAAATAAACAACATGTAGAGGAAAGTGACTAGCATTTACTGAGTACTGATATAGTCTAGGTGCTAAACAAAATTTTTAATAAATATTTTAAATATTCCCAAATTTTCAACAGTGAGAAAATTAAAACTCAGGATACTTAACCAACTTGTCCAAGGTCACAGTCAGAATAAAAAGCTCATACATACTGCTTTTAAAATAAGATTCTATTTCTCTTGAGTAAATACCTAGGTAAGATAGAGCTGAGTTGTATGATAGATGTATTTTCAACTATTTTAGAAGCTCTCACATAATTTTCCAAGTGGTTGCACAATTTTACACTCTCAACAGCAGTTTATGAGTGTTCCATACCACTACGTTTTGCCAGAACTTGGTACTTTCAGTCATTTAAAATATTAGCCACTCTAGTTTGTATATACTGGTATCTGAGGCTTTTACTTCCATTCTCTTAGTGACAAATTACAGTGAGCATCTTTTCTTGATCTTATTAGCCATTTATATATCTTCTTCTATGAAGTGTCCACCCAAACCTTTTGTTAATTTTAGGAGGTTGTCATGTGTCCACACAAAGACTCGTACACAAATGTTCGTAGCTATTTTATTCACAATAGCAAAAAATTGGTAAACAACCCAAATGTCCAATAGGTGAATGGATAAATAATATATAAGATATATCCATGCAATGAATAGTAGACAACAACCAGAAACTGCTGATATATCCAGCAAAATAAATGAATCTCAAATTGTGCAGTGTAAAATAAACCACACTCAAAGAGAACATACTATGTGATTCTATCTACTGTATATATGTCAATAGATGACAGGCAGAGAGCCAAGATAGCATACACACACACACATATAAAAAAAAACCTAGAAAGTGCAAATTAATCAATAGTGACAAAAGGTAATTATCATTTGCCTAGTGTCATAGGTAAAGGGCATCTTGAGTGTGATGAATATTTTGTTGTTTCATTGAAAAGATAATATCGTGGGGGTATACATTCGTCAAAATTCTTTCAATTGTACACTTTAGGTGAGAACAGAAATTATACCTCAGTTTTATGATAGATTAGATTAGGAGAGAGAGAGAGAGAGAGAGAGAGAGAGAGAGAGAGAGAGAGAGAGAGAGAGAGAGAGAGAGAGAGGGAGAGAGAGAGGGAGAGAGAGAGGGAGAGAGAGAGAGACCGACCCATATATGTATAAATAGCAGGAAACTGATCAAATAAAATATGATTCTAGTATTATCCTCCTCACTATGCCTAATGAGATTAAAGGAAGTGTATCCATACAGAAATATCTTTACCCTGGTTCTGATCTGCTAACTCTTGTTAATCTTTTTATTCCCATATCATTTACTCATTTTCCTATAATCCCCAATAACATCTGAAAACTCTGTTCATAATTGCTTACATTCAAGCTTTAAATTTATAGTCAACATTGTTTCTAAAACCATAAGGTATTCATTCTTTTCCTGTTTATGCATAATCCCACAAAATACTCCATTTGAAAAATGGTATTCTCTGCTAATGTGTACCTTTAAAAATATTCATTACTTCTGAGAAATATCAGGGAATAATGGATTCTCTTTTTGCCATTTATAGTCCCAGGACAAGCAATTATATATACACAATAATTTTAACAGGAAGAGGACAATTTTCAGTTTCGGAATTATCTTTAAGAAAAGTCTTCTCTTATCATGCTGTCATCACTGATCATGTGAGAAAGAGATCAGAAGGGTAAAACACCAGCCCACCTGCAGCTCCTGGATCTTCACAGGTATTCTGGCATCATAAAAAGACTATCATCAATGCTAACATACTTTCAGTATCCAAAGGCAGGGTGTCTAATAGTGGAATCCTTGCAACATTCAAATCATTTCATGTATGGTCTACCCAATGGGCAAGTTCTATTTACAAATTTTATCTTCAGAACACAAATCACATCGCCAGAATCTTCTACAGAAATTATGTGAAATATTAATACTAAATCAATAACTCAAAACTAAATAGTATAGCTGTCACCTCAGTGAGATTCATTTTATAATTATTATGGACAGAATAAATGTTCATATTATATGAACATTTTTTAATATTAAAAAATCAGTAAATATTTATTGAATATATAAATGAATTTCAGGGTAAATGTAAAAGATATTTTTCTTTAATTTCTTTCACAATCAGAAATAAACTAATATATCATGGAGACTGACATTAATACTCTAGTATAACACTTTCCTTTTTAAACATTTCTCTCATCCCTATTAAGTTCTGACACATGAAGGGAAAACATAAACTAGAAGAAATTTTACTGAAACTGAGTGAGCAATCTAGCTCAACCATGACATTGTGAAAATGAGTACTTGACCTGGTTACTAGCTTTAAAATCAGGCTGAGTGATATTCACATTTTCATATGTAGCTGTGGGTCAGTGAATCATTTGGAGAACTACCTCTATAAATGAGGTATGATGCAAAGATAGAGATGTGCTTAAGTTAAACTCAGGTTTTTTAATTCTCTGATCTTGATACTTTAAGTACCTTCATGCCTTTCTTTTGAATTAAAAAAAAAAAAAAGATTCCACATATCTTTTCTCTAATAGATTGTAGCATTCTCTTCAGAAACCTCTTTATTTCCCTCACCAATTCTCTCTAGATGTTCACCTCTACCTAACTCAATTATTCCCCTTTTAATTGGCAAGAGGGGCTTTTATTGTCCCAGATATTTGCCAGAGTATGGCATATATACATATATGGGTGATATATATGCTGATTTTTTATGTACATGTATGCTGATGATATATACACTGATTATATATGTATATATATATATGTGTGTATATGTGTGTGTGTGTGTGTATGTATATGTACATACACACACACACACTGAGGATAACTGTGTGATAGGCATGCATCTAGTTGTTCCAAAATCTAATCCTGGATAAAACCAGACTAATAGAAAGCTCTGTGTGTACCAGTTTATATTACAGAAATCAGTAGGAAAAACTGTTTTTTCTAAGTTACTTTTTGACAGAACATATCAGAATATCTGTGACCACAAGAAGGACATGGACATGGACACGGACACACACACACACACACACACACACACACAGACCTCAAAAAATATATTTTTAGTCATTTATCAATGTTTAAGAATAGTGGGTGGATATATCAAATTAACTACTTTATTCTCGAAGAAAAAATTATTCCTAAAAAAATAAAATATACCCATGTGCTTCAATTAAAAAAAAAAATCTGTGGTTTGATTTTTCTGAAATTTAAAAATATATTATTAGCAGAATGATTTTTTTTAAGGTTTTGTACATATTTGGGTTACAGTAGCTTACTTATGTGTCTGTCTCTTACAGTGTTAGGTACATTTTGTGAAGAATTTGTTTTCAATATGATTTTTAAAATCTTTTTATAAGTTATCTTCAAAGCTGCATTTTATGTTAATAAATTTGAAATTGCCTCCACCTTCTAATGATTCTTTTCTCTTTAGATCATATTTTAAAATATTTTTAATGAAGAAAATACTCTCTACAAGTGCTGAGGTGCCTAGTAAGATCAAATCAAATACTGTAAAAAGGATATTCTCAATTCTTTACATTTTCATATTGGTATGTATAAATACTTCATCTTAAAATTTTTCAAAAGATTAACTCTGCCTTCACTCAAAATATTTTTGATAAATATTTTTACAAGAAAATGCACATTAAATAAGTTGTTTCTACTTATAATTTTGTTTTCCTAAACTTAAATGCAGATCATAGACTTTTTCATTTTCGCAAGAAATATAAATACATAAAATTAAACAATATAAGCCCTATCAAAAAATTTCTCCTGCAAGTCAAAATATTGCAAATTATAATATAAACTTTCAGAATAAAGTTTTATACTTTACTTGTATTATCATATTTTAATGTATTTTTTCCTCTTTTGCTCTTATAGGAAGAAATTTTAATGTTTCCAATTTCCAAGACTTTTTCAGTAATGGCAATTCACTAAAGTTTCTAAACTGAAGATTTGGCTGCTCCATTTGTTGAACATTTTGGATAAAATTTATTTTTAACAAAAGCACAACTAAAATAAGAAATATTATAAATTTTGACAATGGCTTTTTTTAATGGGTAGACTATCACAGTTTTTTGGATGCTTACATCAAAGGCAATTCCAAGAACATTTATGTTTCATAGGCTTTTTGAGTTACTAGGACAATTTTATATCCCTGTGCTATATTCTGCTAAACTTGGTATTTGTATTTTTGTCACATAAACACATACATTTATTTTCACTGATGAACTTTTTAAGTAAACTTTTAAAGCATTAATAGTCATGTCCAATGTTTCATCTTAAACAAAAGGAACCAAAAGTTTTATATTGATTCCAAAAATTGGAAGGAAAAAATAATGAACCATTACCAGAATTAATTTATTTCATTCTTTATAGTTTCTGATGACACACATTAAACTAGACATCATCTAACTATTCATGAAGGTTTTCATGAGTTAATGCATCCAACACATTAACAGTTATCACTACTTTTTCTATGTTCATAAGAAAATTGAGATAAAAAGAGTGAATTTGGAAGTTTGGCTTCTGGGTGAGTTTTATTTTATATAAACATGTTCTAATATAAAAATAAGTGAAATTAATTTAGAAGGATAATAACGATGCAAATGAAAAGTCATTCTTCAGAATATGCCAATAGACCTTTTACAGCTTTTTGAATAAAACCATCAAGAGCACAATCTTTTAAAAATAACTGCAAACTTTTGAAGTAAATATTGGCCCTGCTGCAACAGACTTATGTTTCCTGGTTTTCATGTGGTTGGGAGCCCCATGGTGGATAGCAACTGGTGATAAATATGTCATACAAGTTGTACATTTATCATCATATTTCTTCTGAGAATGATAAAGACTGTAGGGCAGGGATTATTTTTTTATTAATATATACTTTGTTTTTGTGAGCCCACTTCTACCAAAAATGTATATTGCAAAAAAAAATTTAAAAACATACAGTAAAATAAGTAGATTTAGATGCACACTATTCATTTTAAAATTCACTCTAGTAAGAGTATTCATACTGATCTTTATAGTCTCTAGCGCAAGATTACTCAGCCTCTATTTCCCACACATATATCCCACATATTTCCAAGGGTTATCACCTATCCTGTTCAGTGGGGACCTGGGGGATTCACACACTCAGCAGGTCACTGCCTGGATCAAGGTACAATAAGCTGTTGTATCAAGTGGCCACCAGGGACAGCAAAGTGGAATGCCGAGAACAGTATGGTGTTCCCAAGCCCCTGTGTTGAGGGACACACCCCTTTAATAGAGAGCACCTTTCAAGCTTTCTTTGATTGGAAAGTGTTAACCTTGTTTTACCTGAAAGCGGTTGGAAAAAGAAATATCAATTATCACTGATTTCAGATTATATATTAGAGCATGCTGTTAGTTGCACAATTATCTCCCATGGTATTAGCAATCATGGCAGAAACAGTGAGTATAAATTGAGAGTTAACAAACTAATCTTACAC
This sequence comes from Eidolon dupreanum, assembly GCA_028627145.1. Taxonomy (NCBI): domain Eukaryota; kingdom Metazoa; phylum Chordata; class Mammalia; order Chiroptera; family Pteropodidae; genus Eidolon; species Eidolon dupreanum. The sequence continues at coordinate 6,825,553 of CM053508.1, forward strand.
TTATCTTAACTGCAACTATTATTAAAATTTTATTATAAAAAAATAAAAATAAAAATAAAAACAACAACAACTCTGGGACAATTTAAAACAGACAGGATGCAGTGCCAGGATAATAGGTATAAGCTGGGTCCATCTTGGGCAAAATGGAATATAATCATTCTAATTAAATCCAATACCTAAAATCTTTAATAACTCAGTTTAGAGTTTATGATATCTTTGATAAGCTCCTCCCTTAAAAAAGACTTAGTATAACCAAATTCTTCCCAACTTCTTCTATATATTAAATCCAAATCTGCATGGCTTGTATTATGTATTTTGCCTTAAAAAATTGACAGCACTTACATTACATAAAAGTCCATAAATCTCCATACATTTCATGTTTCAATTGATCTTGACCATTAACATAATAAAAAGGAAAATTCCTGAGGATACTTCTCAGATTTTACGACAATGTTTGGCAAATTTGCATACATTTATACTGAAGTCTTGCCTGATTATTCAAACGTTTTTCGTACATTTCCTTTACCCTTATTAATAATACACTGTACATGCTGTAGCTCTAGAAATTATAGAATAAATTCATGTTTTAATAGAACTTATCTAAAAGGTTAAATTTCAATTAGAGTCATATATAGCAATTTTCTAGATACTGGAGGGTTCTTCCAGAGTGTAATTCCCTTCTGAGATTAGGGACAATAAGAATAAATATATGTTAACCCATGAACATAGATCTGCATTCTTCCTAGTAGCTAGTTGCTATTAGGTTATGCTGTATTCTATGCTGCTGCAGACCAGTGGGAATACTTTATTCAATTTTTCATATTTCATCAGTACAGTGGACACTTGTTTATATCCCCATTCTTTGACAACAGCTCTGATTCCATCCTCTGTAAATATGATCTGGGGCAAGCATAAGGCCTCAAAAGCTATATGGTCCAATTTTCTCACAATGGCTAGATAGATAATAAACAGATGATAGATAGAGATTAGATGATAGATTTTCTTCAACCAGTCTGCGATGGATTTTCGTCACTTGCAACTGACAAAATTCTAAGAATAAGATGATCGTATGTTATGGAATAATGAATATTTTACCACATGGCCCTTATTTTAATGTAACATGACCGTACCTTTGGAAGAAGAACAGATTGACAATGTAAAAAATAAACTTTAATTTATTTTTATAATGCTTTAACTCAAAACTTAAGTGTACTTTATTTCCATTTTGTCCTCACGGATACTAATCTCCCCATTAGATTAATAGGAAGAGTAGTACTGTTATTATATACTTCTAAACATTGGCATTCAGATACCTAAAGAACAGTTATGACCAATTCAACATTCCCTTATAAATTACGAGCTGAATACCACACAGTTGATTTGATCTATATTATGGGCATTAGGCTGTTACTATGGAAGAATAACCTGCTGTTTATTCGTTGGTCTGCTTTTAATTTTACATGTCAGAGATACTACACATGTACTTACCCTATATCCACAACTCCCATCTTGGTAAATACTTGAGGATTTGGTGGTCATATTTTCCCAAATGAACAGATATTACAAAACTGCAGATGGATCAGTGTGCATGCAAAAAGCAGCTGAGCAGCTGCAGTTTATATAGCTTGTGCACAGGAATTTATTTTACAGCCTGAAGTACAATGCATCCCATATTTCTGTTATAAAATTGCCTTGATTTCTCATACCCCCAAGGACTATTAAACAGAATTTTCCTACCTTCACTGAAGCAGAATGAACCATGTGGTTTGGATGATGGGGCTGTGCCTGAAGTAACCGTGGCAACCTTTGCTTATGCCATAGAAACAGCCGAACTAAGGATTTATAAATGTATAAATATTCTATAAAATTAATTCAGTTTATAAGATGCATTAATTAAACTGATTTTAAAAATCTAGGGGACATCTCACGCAAAGCACAGGTTAGGGAGAAATGTAGCAATATTGACTGGGAAAGGAAAAACATCAGCTATGCAAAAGGAAGAAAAGTTGTGTATTTCAGAGAGAAGAGTCCCAAAGATGGGACTGTTTCCTTGTACTTCAAACACTGTGGTGGTTCACATTTTCCTTCTCCAGTTGGTATGCCTGGTACGTGTCTACTGACGTTGTTGTTGTCTGTCTGACAACACAAGCTCTGAAAGGCAAAGACTTTTTCCACAGAGCTTGGCAAGGAACCACATATACATGGACATTTAAATTAGGCTCATGAGTGAAAAAAGAGAAATGGAGAAAATGGGGATTAAAAAAATACTATACAAGTAATAAACAGAGAGTAAGAAAAATATTATTTATTAGTAAGATCAAGGGAATGAGAAATATACTATTTTTTTTCAATTTTATGAATATTCAAACAACCCTAAAGTATTACATTCTTTATCTTGTATAAACAACTGACATAGGTAATGACTATGTGTTAAAAATCATTTACCATCTACTTAAGAACTATGTGGACCCAAAATTAATAATCAATAAGAATCTTACTCTCAGCAGGTCTCTCTCCATCTGATCCAGAGAGTATTGGGGTGGCTCTGTATACCAGAATATGTCTTAGATGGCTTCCTCAGTTTTGGTACTATCATATCAATTTTGGCCCAATGATGAGCTCACCATATAATATTTAGCTGCTAATACAAATGACTTGCAATCTAGAACTTTGTCAGGGTATTTAATATTAAACTCACTATTGCCCAATATCAAAAGTTGGTTTAAGATAAAATAACATCTAGGAAGGACTGAATGAAGGTCATATAGTCTATCTATTTCTCTACATACCATATTTGTGCCTTTACTCAGCTCATCAGATAGGTGTACACCCAAAGTCTATCATATTGGTGTCCCATATAGGCTAGTGTGATTAAATTGTGACCTGATGTAATTCCATTGAGTCCTACATTGAGTGACACTATAAGAAATAGCCCTATGCTATTCAAAGCTGTGTCAAAGATGTGGCTGAGAATTTTGTTCATTAGGTTAGAGTGTCCTCTTTGAAAGGAACTTGGGAACAGTGTTTTTGCATTTATCTTACAAACATAAATTATCCGCTTGTCCTATTTCCTTTTTTAATTTTCTCCTATAGAGGTTACAAACTGTGACTAAACTTTTTGTGTTCTAGCCTCATTTCTAGATCTATTTGTACCTCTACCCTGATGACCTCTTTGAAATACCTTTCTACTTTGTTATTTTGCTAGATTTTTGCTGTTTTACGAACCTTCTTAAGTTTTTCTGGATTAGTAAGAACATAAATAAATAACACTAATGTAAATAGCTTTAATAACAAATATAGGTATATTCTGAATTTTAAAAAGAGCATTAAAAAACTGAATTTTTAAAACACATTTAAAAGACAATTTTGGTGTGTAGGAGTGTGTGCATGCACACACACATGCATTTTGGAAGGGGTTGTATTATTATTGAAAAAATTTAATTGGGACTAATACCAAAATTATGAAATGTATCATTAACAAAATTATACTTACTATATATTGAGTTCTTACTTTGTATCTAATACTGGGCTACCCATACATCAATCATTTCGTAGTTGAGAAAAGTGATGCTCAAAAAATAAATTAACTTGACTAAGATTGTACAAAGAGTATGTGTTAGAAATGAAACTTTTACCCAGGTCTTTTTGACTCGAAATATAGTATGTATTTAAAAAGCTCAAGGAAGCCGTTCAACATAATGTTTAAGTTATGTGTTTCTTTAGTTAAAGCAAGAGCTAAAGAACAGCAGCTTATACCTTAGAGACTCAGGTCAGTTTATCCTTTTCCCTATGAAAATCCCAATAGCAGGAAATTGCTGCCGAATGGCCAATCAGACCTTGAATGTATCAACAGTGCTATATTCATAGAAAGAGATGATTCTATTATACTCTGAATTGGTCATACCACATCATATACATATTTGGGGAGATATACTTTAAGAAGGAATCTGACACACCAAAGTGTTCTCATGAAATGGTAAGCAAGTATTTCATATGAAGTACATGGCAAGAATAGTCTATATTTAACCTATCAAAGAGAAATAATGCACCATTTATTACCATAATTATATTGTGTAATAAGCACCCACAACACCTAGGGACCTACTGCAATGAACGTTATTTTGGTCCTGAATCTATGGGTACACTGGATGGTTCTGCTATCCTGAGCTGATCTTGATAATATCTACTCATGTGTCTGTGTTCAGCTGTAAGTTGACAAGGCAGCTCTGCTCATCTTGGCTGGCATTTCTCCTACATCTTGTGGCTCAACTAGATCAACTGGGCTGACCATCCTGTTGCACAGGTCTAATCTTGAGGGAGGCCAGTCAAGGCATATTATCATGGTGAAGGCACAGGAATTAGAGAAAGTGAAAGCGGGCAAGGCTCCTAGAGACATAAACTTAGAACCGACATGATTTCATCTTTTTTTTTTTTTTTTTTTGCTACATTCTGTTGGTTAAAGCAAATCACAAGGCCAGCTCAAATACAAAGAGTAGGGCAAGAGACTCAACTTCTTGACGGGAGGTGCAATAATGCGACATTGCGACAGGCATGGGTACAGGGAGCGATGGAGGACTGAGGCCATTTTGCAAACATTCTACCACAAATACCAAGTGAAAACACAATGCAGTGCTTCCAATACTTGTTGTTTCTATGTATTTCTCACAACCATTAAACTCTATAATTTAGTCTTTTTCAGTTCTCCAATTTCTTGGATAGCCCTTCCTCAAATTTCTAGGCACTTAACATTCTTGTGCTGCACTAGCTTGTCTGAATCCTGCATTCAATTATTTCAGCACAGTCAACTATGATGCCTCAAGAAAATAAATCATTGTGTTTGAAACTCCACTATTCTCCCCAGACCAACAGTAAATACGAGGCAACTTTCAACATTTGGTTTCCTACCTCCACTTAAGAAATAGAGAGTTTCTAGAGCAAAATCTTAAACATGACTAAATAGATCCATTTATATTACTTCAGTTGGGCTCTCAGTGTTGTATACCTTTATTCATCTCTCTTGATAACACTGTTTATTCCCATAGCAGCTCTTCCAAGACTTTTCTATATTATTTAAATGTACCATATCCTTATGCTCAAAAATAGGCCAAGTATTCTAATTTACTGAGAAGACTAGTATCATAAAATATGAGCTCCATGTTCTCAGCTTATAGCTGTCACCAAACCCTCTGATCTCTTTAAAACGTTTCTCCTCTCTCATTATTACTGTTTTAGAGGAAGAGGTGTTTTCCTCATTTCTAATGAAGGGTAACTTCTATATTTCTTTTTGTGCTATTGCACATTCTGAAACCTACATCATTATTCATTTTCTCTTTGCAGAAACTCTACTGAGACTTCTCCTATGTACATTAGAATATGTTCACGGGTCCCTTATATCAAAGAATAAAAATAAAAAACAATCTTTCCTTATTAGGCTTGTCTTATATGTCTACCCCTTGCTTTTGCTATAAAGCTCAAATAACTGTTTACTTTCCATGAATGTAAGTTTACTACTACCATATTACTCTACCCCTTACTAGGTGCTTCTTCCTCCAAAGTGAGAACAGAACCTTAAATAAAAATGTCCTGTAACTTTCGGACAACTTATTAAGCATAATTACTTGTTCTCTGTATTCCTCAACCTTGACATTTTCTGCAACCATCAATTTTCGCTTACTCTGAAAAATCACATCTTCTTTCATTTTTTAAATTTGGTATCTTCATTTTCTTTTAACTATGCCTTCTTTAAATCTTCTCATGCTTCGTTACTGATCCTTCTTTTTCATTCCTCACTAAATAAATAACAATAAATTTAGTAATATTTATTGAGCACCTACTTTCTTCCAGACACTGAACTACATGTATTATATGCACCTCTTTTAACTTTATATGAACTCTATGAGAGTCAAGGTTAATATTTGCATATTGCAGATAAAAAATTTGAAACATGTTAATTAACTTGGATAGGGCTGCATAGGTATTACGTGGTTGAGGTTGGATTTAAACTATCTACGTTCAAAGACATTGATCTTACTTATTGGCCAACAAATAATATTCTATATTTCTCAATGTTTCCCTTTATTTTGTTAACGTTACCTTTTCTTTCATCTTTCTTCTATTTTTTGTATTCAAATGCTCAAATGAGTCACTTCAATTCTGACCCCTCACTTGTCCCTTAGTCTCCCTAAAGTCATCTTTAGTTAATCGTAGGTCATCTACAGTTCATCTGTTCTCTAGTCCTATATCCACCTGTCCTCTTGTCAAACTGAGAATAAAAGAGGTAAGCTAAAATTTATTGGATGCCACATACCTTGCCATTATTCTCATAAATAATAAGTTACCATTTATTTATTGTTTTTTGTATAAGGCACTGTGAGTAGCTTTCTCCACACAATATCTTATTTAATCTTCTAAAACTTTATAAAATAGAAAAATCTAACAGTGCTGGACTTACACTAACACATCAACAATAAATAAAAAGTAAAAATAAAAAATATTACTGTCCACAATGTTTCATCCTATGCCTGACTTGCTTCATTAATTTCCTGAGATGGCCCTGAAGCATTTGAATTTGCAGCCCTGACTTAGCAAATAAGAACTCTCATTTGATCTCTTTTTCCACTACATTTCTTCTGCCTGAATTCATTCTCTCAAGCAACTTGAAAAAAAACAACAAACAAAAATAAGAATTTATTGACTTGCTTCTGAGTATTCAATACTAAGGTAAGCTCATACATTTTTTCATCCTGTGGCTCTAGAATTTTTATGATTTTGGAGGCTCTGCCTTCTGTATGTGGCAGCTTCAGTGCTACGCTGGCTTCACAAATAGCCACAAGCATCAATCAACTACAAATGCATTCTTCATCATTCAAATCCAAGGAGGAAGATGTTCCCTCCCTTTACCATCAAACTGTATCCTGAGTTACACACCTGAGTCGAACCAATCTGATGCCCTTGGGCACCGTTTACTGATTTACTGATTACTTGCCATTTACTGATTGACTTGAGTCTGGGCTCCGTGAATCAATTATCATGGCAAGAGGCTTAAATTACTCAGACTCCTAGACAAATCAGGCCCACTCATGGATACCACAGCAGAGACAATGTAAAATCTCTTTAACCTTTGCACAATATGTGAGTGTAATATACGGCGTAATATATGATGCTGTTTTCTTTACCTTCCTGCAAGGGTGAAACTCCAGCTTTTATACAGTTTTGCAACCTGAGATTACTTAGCACAGTCTTAAATATAGTAAGTGTTCAACATATTTGTGAACAAACATTGAGCATCTTGACATTCTGGGAAGCAAAGAAATTTAAAGTTAATGGTGTTAATGTGCTCTACCAAAGCAAGCACAATTTAAGGTATAGATATTATGTATATTTGAAGCTTAAAAGTTAATTATAAATTTATTCCTTTAAAAATACATATATCTCTGAAGCATATGGAGGTATACATTAAAATTGTCTATCCATTCAAACTTTTGTAAATAGAAGCCATATTTTTTAATCATTTTTTTTCTGAAGGCAGTATCAGGAATTCTATTAATAAAATATTAAATTTTCTTATAATGTTGAAAATAATTTATATTACTTTAAATCACAGAATTTAAATTTTTCAGATGTTGTATTTATTAGATGTTATGTGGCATAGTGCGAAATATCCATGCCAACTATAGAATCTATTCTCTTAACAACGGACTGTGGGCAACTGTTATTGACTTTAGTTGAATAATTCCATTTAAAAGCGGACTCTTCCTGTATTTTGACATCAAAACTAAAACTTTGAAAGTTATCTACATTATCCATACCAGAAGTGTGTGAAGAGATCCACTGAAGCAAAGACATAATATTGGCCTGAAGAAGATGCATTAGTTTTTTTGTTTGTTTGTTTGTTTTAAATATAGAGGACGTTGGTTAGACATTTAAATAGTTTATGAAATGATCCCCCTGATTACTCTATCTTCCCTCTGGCTCTACATATAGTCATTACCTTACTACTGTCTGCATTCCCTATGCCGATGCAATAGTTTTTGTACTTCATAGTACAATAAAGTCTTTTTGAAATATTTTCCAAAAGATTGGGTATCAGAGCACTATATATATGAGAAAATAATTTCTCGAAATATACATGGATGTTTCATTCTAAAAGATTATGCTGCTCTACAATTCTTCAGCTAAAGTGGATATTTAAGCCTCACCATCCAACTGCACCCTTGACAAAGCATGAAGTGATATGAAACTTTCATCTTTAAAGTAGAAGTCTGTGTAATTTAATGCCAGGCTCAAAGGAGAAAGCATTATATAGCTCCTGAATCTCTGAAGTGCTGCCTGTCACAACAACCTCACAACCTACTTATAGGCATGCTAAACAGGTTGCAATGATGATATTTCTTTGGTAATGGCAGATCTCAAAAGAGCTGTAGCTGAGTTTTCTCTGTGCTCCGAGTATTTAAAACATGGCCCAATCATTTGTTTAAAAACAATTTTGAAGTTTTATTCTTATTTGTAAAATTCAACCCCGAGAGTTAATTCTACTCGGAAAAATAAAAATTACAGAATACAAAACCCACTTGAGGAGGCCTTCTAAGAGTCGAACAGAGAAATTTTGCAGAAGGTGGATGGAAAAAGATATTCCAGATGAAGAAATATCATTCAAACAATATATTAAGGCTACCTATCATACTTGGATCAGATAATCCTTAGTTTTAAAAACTGTGCTCTCTAAGTGTGGTCCATAGTCTTCTGGGAAGCTTGAAGACCCTTTTAGGTGGGAGGGGATTGGCAGGTGTTAAAAGTATCTTAATACTAACACCCAGACATATGTTTTCACTGTGTAGGCATCTGCACATATGGTATAAAACCAATGTTGGGTAAAATTTGGGGTAGCTTACTACCAATCAAGGCAGTGACACAAAACTGTAGTGGTAGTCATAGTATTCCTCACTGCCACACACTCCCAGTAAAAATAATAAAGCAGGAAAAATAATACTGGCAATCACCTTTATATAAATAGAGAGGTAAATTGAGGATGTGAGAAATAGGACCTGGGGGATGGAGTTTTAGCAAAAAGCAAGTATGAGAACTCCTTCATTATCACTACAGAATTACGGTAGGTGGAAAAAATATTTTTTCATTGTGTTATAAAGCTTACTTAAGTTCCAAAATAGGTTTTTCCAACAGTAAAAATTTCAGATATATTTCTTTCTACTATAATCTATTCTGTTTTCAGAACTAAATCAGTGTATCTACA
>CM053508.1:6835302-6867573 GCA_028627145.1 Eidolon dupreanum
ATGGAATTCAGAGTATGACAGATAAAATAACCAGTTTTATTCACTAAAGCATTTAAGAAATTGGAGAAACTAAATTGTGCTAGTAAAAGAGCCACAAAAGCCTGCTTTGTCAGTGTACAAATTTCATTATCGTATGATTTTAGTTAAATATATATTTGGCTATATATATGTAATACATATAAAATATAAATATACTTATTTAGTTCATGCTAGGCATTGTGAAATACACACAGATCAATCATACACACATCCATATACACACACATAATGAATGTTATAAAGAAGAACTGAAGCAACAAGTTTTGGTGTGTTTTATTTTTAGTACAAATCATAAGCTTATTAAGAATGTAGCAAGCTTATTTAAGCAGGAAATAGTGAGACTGGATTAAAAAGGAATACTCAGAAAAGATGCAATTCTGTTTTGACAAATACATCAGAAAGGTTGTAATTTTTTTAAAAGTTGCTGTTGAAAAGTGAATGAAAAATTTAAAAAGATAAAAAGTTGTAAATAATTTTCACAGACTATCAAGAGAAAACAAGAGAAATATCCTATGTAGGAGCATTTTCCAAACAGTCGGTTACTTCTAGGGTAATGAACAAAAATATGCAGCGCCATTGGTCATTGAAAAGGACCCAACACAACTGTATGAATTTGACTGGGCCAGGAAAGAGAGACACTATTTAATTAGCTAAACTTTAATATGGGTATATTTTAAAAATAACCTCTGATCTATATTTTCTGAAGAATAAATAATGTCCAAGTAAAAGTCCAAGGCCTTTAAACTTATAAAAAGAATAACAATGTATTTTCTTTTTCTTTTTTTAGATTATTTTTATGCACATTTTCCCCTGTTCTCCTTATATGTTTAGTGTTTGTCCCTTTTTTATACAATGATGTCAATTTAATATAGTCATCTGATGTAAAAATCTGTAAGAAACGTTACCTTTTCAGTAAACGACAAAGTCATGACACAAATCATCATACAATACTGTTCCTCCCAATAACTGAAGTGGAGAACAGGGCTGTCTGCTTCACAGGTGGAGGCTATGTGAACCATGAAGGTCATCACAAATTTGCTGTTACTGAATCAGGTGTTATTCTAGGAAAGAGCTTGATAAAGTTGTCCTAGAAGATAACAGCTCCCTAATTCAAGGCAGAGAAACTGATGTCACTGCCAAAGTCACAGGAGACAATCTGAACCACATGATTTCCTAAGATGTCCGTTAATATACAATCTAGTCTTTAGGACTAAACAAACTTCTGATGGAAACATTAACACTAAATTTTTTTTGATGTTGATGAAGATTCTGAGTTTTCAAAAGTCACTGACACAAACAATATTTTTTGTAGTCATAACAGGAACATTGATAGGAATATATGAAACAAAATCATTGGTCTAAATAATATGTCCTTAGAAAGTAAAATTATGTCACTCTAGACCAATCCATCTTAATTTTCATCAATTCACTTGCATTTATTCATGTGAAAGACAATACAGATGAAAGAGGTAAAAAATTGTGGATCCTAGCTTAAAAGAGACTAATTACATTGTTGTAAATACACAAACACATTCAAATAATAATAATAATATAGTTCTCATTGAGAGAATCTTTGTTTACTCATCTTTAATTGAAAGACTAAGACTACAAAGTCTCTTGAGTCTACTTGAGTAAATAAATATTAGAGTAAATATTAAATTAACTTCAAAAGTCTAAGCATGCTATTCTTTTCATACTTTACCAGCATTTTAAATAATGAAATTTTGAGTACAATTGGCAGATGATCTCATAATTTTGAAAAATGGGTCATTCACATAATGGATTTAAAAGCTTTTGAGATGTTTTTATATGTACCATAACAAATCACACTTTAATGCTAATGTATATATTTTAGAACAATGAACTATATCACTGATTTATCTACTGTGTGAATGAGGAATGTATTTTAATTATTGCATAATTTAAAAAATCAGGAATAACAAAATATTACTAGGGCATGTTTCTGCTACTTTATGTTTAAAACAATTTTCCAGCTATCTTCCAAATAAATGTTTTTGTAAATTTTCCTTTGGTTTTTAAAGGCTGCTTTAATTTAGTTTTTAATAGCTTTACTAAGAGATTCAAATAAGAATTTTTTTGTCTTCTTTTCTACTTTTTTTTTCCCACTTATTCTCCCCTCCAAATAAAGCAGAAAATATCTGCTTTATTTTCTGATTGTCCAGACATCATTTTTGCAGTGCTATCATCTTTGTTACATTTAATTCTTACCTCTTATCAAACGTTTTTTACTTAATAAACCAGAGCCTCACGACATTTATTTTTTTCATCAGAATCCTTTTATTTATTTATTTTTTTTTTGCTGCAGGTTGGCTCTGCCATTTCCTTTTCCTCTCCCTCTCTACTGCTAATGGGAGAATAGTACTACATACATTTGTATGCTGCCTTCTTGCTCCTCATCACATTCTGAAGAGCATCTAACATTCGCTTGCAGTGATAGACGAGAACTTGAACAAAGAAAGGGAAAAGACTAAAGCTGATAGCCTTCCAGCAAGATTGTAAAATCACTGTTAGAATGAGAAGCCAGCTGTTGCCATGGCATTTTGCCTAGCTTAGTTGAATCAGGTCACTTCTTTGCTGAATGGAAAATATTGGCATCTTATTACCATAGGTATAAGAGGTCACATATGTCATATACACTTGTAATGTCTGTGAGCTACTTGATTAAAATCATGGACATTCACCAATAATCAAAAATCTGATTTCAGCTCTCCTCTGTCAGTGAAAACCTACATGAATCAGTGCAGACAATCAGTTTGACTCTGTTTTGTTTTAACCAGTGGTAATCAGGGCTAATGATACCTATTTCAATTGAGGCACTTTATTTACTGTTTAAACATGAACTCTACATTAGCATCAGAGTACAATGACATTTATAATATTTAAAGTTTGCTAGATGAGCAAAGAAAAAATATTCCAAGCTTGACATTTAAAATTCTTGAGAATATTCTAAATAATCATATTGTCATTAAGCTTCATAAAAGACAGATAATCACTGAGTCAAGCAGGGCTCAAATTATTCATGTAATTTATTTTTGTCACAAAAATAAACAACTAAATTCTCAAGGTTTTAAGTGACACATTGTCTATTGCCAAAGAAATATTTTGAAGTTTAAGACGGTGTTGATAATAATAAAGAGTTTAAAGTTTGAAAGATATGTCACCATCTGGGCGATAGATATCATGGAGAAAATGAGACATGCTTACTTCCCATTACTTCTGTGTACTCAGAAGCACTCGATGACATGAGAAGAAAAATAACACATTCTACTGAAGATACTGGGTTATGTGTCCTTTCCCTGGAGATCTAAAATCATTGCTCTTTACCTGGCTTAAATCTGAACTAATTATGTTTAAGATAAAGAAAAGTGACAGTTGTTTTAGTTGCTAGTATGGTATAAGACAGAAAAGCTTAAGAAAATATCATGTTACTTTTTCCTTATCGTACTGATATCTATAAAATAAACTCCAAAATACATTTTAGTATAAAGATATTTACTATAAAAATAGTATTAAGCAGAAACTACATAGCATATTTTTTATTTCTCCACTTGAGGCATATTTAAAGATGGCTGAGCACACTTACCTCATGCCTTCATATCCAAGTCATAAATTTAAACATGTCCTATTAATTGACTAATACCATAAATTTCTGAAAAAAAATTTAAAAATTTGTATTATGTCAATATAAAGATTTATTCTACTTCATCAAGGGATCTCTTTATCCATTTATGGAATAGTTTATTCTTTTTTTGTCATTTCAAAAATTCTCTACTTTTTTAATAATGGTTGCAGTTAGATAAGTTCAAGATGAATTAGTTTTTATTACAAACCTACCTAAGAGTAGTGAAATAAGGAGACTTCTTCAAAAATTACCTGGGGAGATCATTTATTATTGACTAGAGGAAGCTGGGACTGGAGACTCTCACTTTCTCCAACAGGAAGAGTTACAGCTAACCTGGGCAAAATTCCACACATACAAGGCATTTAAGAGAGCAGGTAACAAGCTTCATTTCAGACAATGTTTAATGCAAAAAGAGTATGCATAATTATAAAGTATAAGAAGTGACTTTTGTGATAAAGTAGAAAACTAGGAAACATAATTAGACATAACTGATCAGGCCAGATCTAACTTGGAAATTGTGGGTTCCACATTCCTTCAAAGAGCTAGCTGTCTAGAATTTCTTTTCATCATAACCTGCATATCTCCAGGCACAGAACGGGCACCCAGTAGCTTGACCATTCCCTATTAAGGCTCCTTTTCCACAGATTCACTATAAAAAGTGAGATCCACAAGAAGGAGAATTTCCATATTGGAACACAGACCTACATTAAGATTCTAACAGAGGGACCCATGAGATGATGGGGAATTTTCTTGCTGACTTTTGCTTTAAGTAACTTTATACACTACCCAATAACTCTTTTCCATAACCTACTCTGTAAGAATTTGTAGAATTTTTCTGAAACCATTTTTCATGGCCAGGAGTAGACTCAGAAAGTATTCCTATGAATGACATGTGATAACTATGAAAAGATACACCCTATTCAAAAGAAAGAGAATTAGTCATAGTCAAATCCTTTTTTATGATAATTTTCTTAGTTCATTTACCCAATCCCCTCTCTGTTAAGAATAAAATAGAAGTTTCTAAAATTCTCTATCACCACTCAAATGAGTTGCCATAGTTTATTGAAGTTGTAGTACATTTTGTAAAGTTTTTCTTTGGACTTTTTCTTGAACAGAGAAATCCATTTCACAAAGACTACGTGGTCCTACAAATTAAAGAAGTGTGTTTAAATATTCACATTCTGGAGAAAAAAAAATGCTCCTGGGGAAAAGTAAAACCTTCTGCAGTGTTATAAATGTAATGAGTGGGTAAAGTATCATATTAAAAAATGTTTATTATAGCTGAGCGATCACTAAATGAAAGAAAACATATTTCCTTTTCAATGAGCATTAAGGACAAGACCTAGAGCTGATAGGCACAAGAGAACATATGATCTAATATCAGATTTCAAAGGTTTCTTCTGGCCAGTATCAAGCTTTTCATCCTTCCTTTGGTTTTAATCAAGAATGCAATCCTAAGGAAATTGCAAGTAATATCCAATTTCTTTTGTTTTTAACATACATTAATATAATCTATTAATTTTGTATAATAACTTATTTAATGTCTATCTTTTCTCCTTGTCTATGTTAACTGCTAAATTCCTAACACCTGGCATCAACACCAGGCATCTCCCTATATACAATTGTTGAATGAATTTGCTACTTAGAAAATCCAGTATCATCAATGAATTGGAGAAAAACAAACTTGATAAACAAGTTATTTGGCTGATAATAATTTGTATTTTTAAATTTCTCATTTTACTTTCAATGAAACCAACTGTGACATAAAAAAAGTAGACATGTCTTTTTTTAGTAGTTTTAATTTAGAAATTTTAAATTTAGTAATTTTAAAAGTAAGTTTCTCTATTCTTAGAATATAAAAATGCTTCATGTCCTTCCACTTTGTTATATGCATATCTGGGAGTGAGCTGGACATTGCCAAAGCTTCATGAAAGTCAAAATTATCTTTAGGTAAAATGAGAAATGGAGTTAAACTATATGCTGTAAACATTACTTAGTAACTATAAAAGGCTCCAATTTTAATATTTTATTTTCTATCCAACAAAATAATATTCCTGTGCTCAAATCAAAATGTTTGAATGAAATATTTTAGTTTAATATAATTTGTAAAACTGTCATCTATCTGTACTAATCACTGAGTTTGATACTAAAATGAAGAGGGAAAATGATGTCTTTCCTCAAGGAGTTCCTTGACTATCTTCTCACAAATACAGTTCAGAAACCAAGTATGAGTTAGGTGACATGTACTAATGGAGAGGTCACTGTAGAATCTCATGCAACGGGAACTTAACCCAAGTTGAAAGTATAATGGAAAGTCTCCTGAAACAGGTACTACTGGAGAGGAATACTTAGGTACTTGTAAAAAACACCCTCGTGTGGACATGGGAATGTGCATTTCAGATAAACGAGTGTAGAAATATTGAGATGTTTGACTAAATATGTTGCATTCACCTTTGGGTAACTAATTGCCAGTCATTCAGCATAGCTGTAATTAAGGTGCCTGTGAAGAAAGAAATGAGACAGGGCTAGAAAGTAGGCAAAAATGAGCAGTGAAAAATTTTCTATATGTAAATATTTGAAGAGTGAAAACCTATTGGCTGTCAAGTGCTAACATATTATTTAGAATATAAGTTTGCATATTAAACACTCTCTTTTTACTTAGAATATCTGTTTATTTTTCGGCCAGGTTTGGGAAAATATTTACCTGATATTGATATAGCCACCTGTTGTTTTTCATGATCAGTCTTTACATGATATATATTTTTCCATTTTTTAACTTATGTGTCTTTTTTATTGTTGAATTCTAGTAGACAGAATATGCATCATTATGTTTTTTAATCCAATCTGACAATCTCTCCCTTTTAATCGGAGTATTGAGACCACAAATAGTTAATTATATGATTGAATTTAAACCATCTTGTTATTTTTAGTCTCAACTATTCTTTGATTCTTATTTATCTTTTCTTGCCATATTTTAATACATAAGGTTTTTATAGTATTCCATTTTCTCTTCTATTGATTTATTCACCTCTTTGTTTTGTCATTTTAGTACTTTCTCTAGAATTATAACATATCTTTGTTATCACATTCTAACTTCAAATACTTTTCTACTTCATGAATAATGTATATAACATAGAACAATATGCTTTCATTTACCCTCATCTTGTCCCTTTTAGCTATTATTGTCATGTATTTTTACTATATGTGGTATAAGCACCAAAATAAATTGTTATATTTTTCTTTAAATTGCTAAATATTTTAATAATAAGAAAAATTATTTTATTTACCCTTGTCTTTATATTTATGGATGATTCTTTCTTTGTGTAAGTCTTAGATTCCATTTCCAACAGTTTTCTTTCTGCCTCAAGAAATCTATTAAATTTTTGTAGTGTAGGAATATTGTCAACAGATTTTCTCAGAAATTGTTTGCCTGGAAAAAAAATGTTGATTTTTTTTCTTCGTTTTGAATGATATCTAGTAAGACGTAGAATCCTCATTTAATAGATTTTTCTTTTAACATTTTAAGTTTGATATTCCATTTTCATGTATCTTGCATAATTTTTAATAAAAAGTACATGCTGAGGGAGCACTGAAGGCCTGTATAGAAAATGGCATCTCAGAGGGAGAGAGTACATGGAAGTGGAGGTTCTGGTCAAAACGGTGAATCATGTGAATGCTATGCTCACTTTCTCCCATGACCACAGTAAAATTATAACTAAATTATGGAACAATCAGCCTAGAGAACCAACAGAAGACTTGCTGAACAGAAGTCCTAAGGATATAAAGAAGCAGCCATGTCCAGAGCGGTAGGAGGGTCAGAGACCCCAAACTGGCTGGTTCCACACCTATGTGTGGTGGTTGAGAACTGAAAGGGATATCTTGGCTGCAGAGGTTCCCCCACCTCCAAGGAGAAAGGAATCAAAGCTCCACACTGGGGTCTCCATCTCAGAGAACAGTACCAGGAAGAGGAGTCCCACAACTCCTGGCTGTGAAAATCAATGGGGAGTCCATCAATCCAGATGAGATGAAAGGCTACTAGAATACCAACATATTAGCATACCAAATTCATCAATACATTAAAAGGATCATACACCATGTTCAAACTGGATTTATTCCAGGAATGCAAGTTTGGTTGAAATCCACAAATCAATTAATGTGATACACTACACATACAAAATGAAGGATAAGAATTATATGATTACATCAACAGTTGCAGAGAAAGTGTTTGACAAAATTCAGCATCTATTTATAATAAAAATTCAGCAAAGTGAGAATAGGGGGAACATACCGCAACATGATAAAGGCCATATATGACAAACCCACAGCTAAAATTATACTCAACAGAGATAAACTAAAAGCATTTTCCTTAAGATTAGGAACAAGACAAAGATGTCCACTTTCATCACTTTTATTCAACACTGTACCGGAAGTCCTAGACATAGCAATCAGACAAGAAAAAAAATAAAAATAAAAGGCACCCAAATTGGAAAAAAAGAAGTAAAACTGTTATTATTTGCAGATAAAATGGTATTATAAACAGAGAACCCGAAAGACTCCATCAAAAAACTATTAGAATAAACGAATTCAGTAAAGTAGCAGGATATAAAATTAATATTCAGAAATTCACTATATTTTTATACTCCTATAACAAACTATCAGAGAAACTAATAAAACAATCACATTTACAACTGCATTAAAAAAAATCTAGAAATAAGTTTAACCAAGGAGCTAAAAGACCTATACGTGGAAAATTATAAGACATTGAAGAAAGAAATTGAAGAATACACAAAGAATAGAAGAATGTACCGTGCTCATGAATAGGAAGAATGAACCTTATTAAAATGTTCATATTACCTAAAGCAATCTATTGATTCAATGCAAAATACCAATGGCATTTTTTGCAGAACTAGAACAAATAATCTTAAAATTTATGTGGAGCCACAAAAGACTCAAAATAGTCACAGCAATCTTAAGAAAGCAGAATAAAGTTGGAGGCACCACACTACCTGGTATCATACTATGCTATGAGGCTACAGTAACCAAAACAGTATGGAACTGGCATAAAAACAGACAAACAGATCCTTGGAACACAATAGAGACCCCAGATATAAAGCCATACCTATTTGGTCAGTTAATCTATAACAAAGGAGGCAAGAATATATAGTGGGGTAAAGACAGTCCTTTCAATAAAAGGTGCTGGGAAAACTGGATAGCTACATACAAAAATAAATGAAACTGGGCCACCTTCTTATATCACCTACAAGAATAAACTCAAAGTGGATTAAAGACTTGAATGTAAGACCTAAAACCATAAAACTCCTAGAAGAAAACATAGGCAGTAAACTCTCTGACACTGCTCTTAGTGATATTTTTTTCGGATATATCTCCTTGGGCAGAGAAACAAAAGAAACCATAAACAAATTGTACCAAATCAAACTAAAAACTTTTTTCACAGTAAAAGAAACTCTCAACAAAACAAAAAGACAACTTACAAAATGGCAAAAGATTTTTATCAATGATACATGAGAGGTACAAAATTTATAAAGAATTCACACACCACCAACAAAAAATAAACAACCAAAAAAAAACACAAACAATCCAATAAAAAAGAATAGACAAAGGACTTGAATAGACTTTTCTCCAAAGAGGACATACAAATGGTCAATAGGCATATGTAAAGATATTCAATGTCACTAATCATCAGGAAAATGCAAATTAAAACCAAAATGAAATATCACCATACATCTGTCAGAATGGCTATCATGAATAAGTTAACAAACAAGTGTTGGTGAGGATATGGAGAAAAGAGAAAACTCGTGCCTTACCGGTGGGATGGCAAACTGGTGCAGTCATTATGGAAAACAATATGGAGGCTCCTCAAGCATTTAAATACAGAACTTTGTTATGACCGGCAATTTCACTTCTGGGTATTTATGCAAAGAAATTCAAAACACTAATTTGAAGAGGTTTATATACATCTTCATTGCAGCATTATTCACAATACTGAAGATATGGAAGCAACCTAAGTGCATATGAGTAGACTATATATATATATATATATATATATATATATATATATATATATGTATGTATGTATATATATATAATCACATGAAATATTACCCATAATAAAAAAGAATAAAATCTTTACCATGTGTTCTCATTTATATGTGGAATCTAAAGAACAAAATAATGAACAAACAAAACAGAAACAGACTCATACATACAAAAACCAAATGATGGTTACCAGATAGAAGGGGGTTTGGGGAGCTGGGCGAAAAAGGTGAAGGGATTAAGAAGTACAAATTGGTAGTTACAAAATAATTACAGGGATATAAAGTACTACATAGGGAATATAGTCAATAATATTGTAATAACTATGTCTAGTGCCAGGTGGATACTAGACTAATCAGAGGGATTACTTTGTAAATTATATAAATGTTTAACCACTATCCTGTACACCTGAAACTAATATAAAATAATAGGGAATGTCAACTGAAAAATAAAATTTGAAAAAAATAAAAATAAAAATTAAGTAAAAATAAAATTAAGTTAAAAAGTACATGTCATCCCTATAGTTGGCCTTTTTACATAATATGTGTGTGGATTTTATCCCCTTTTCCCTTCTGGTTTATTTATATTGTGTTTCTCTTTATCCTTATTTTTTCAGAAGTTTAATTACAATTAATCACTATTATTTTCTTTGTGTTTATCTTGATTTTCTTTAATATATCTGTTTAAGATTCTCATCAAATCAGGGAATTATTTTTCCCTTATTACTTCAAATCATTTTTCTGCTGTTTCCTTCACATTTTTTCATGTGTTTCTCACCAAATCAAAGGTGGATTATTTGATATTGTTCCACAGAGCACTGAGATTATTTTGCTTTGTTTTTTTAAGCATTTTCCCCTACGTATTTCAATTTGGATAATTTCGGTTGCTCTCCATTAAAATTTATTGGTCTGACAATTTTTTCTGTGTTGTCCAATCTGTTTTTCAGTCATCAAGTGAAGTTTTATTTAGAATTTTATAATTTTGGGCTCCAGAATTTCCATTGTGCTCCTTATAATCTTCATTATGTTCACATTTTTTTCCCAAATCCATACATATAATGCACTAATGATATGAATCCTCCATTTGACTCACATATATGAATCATAGATGACATATATATAACTCATATATACATATATATGAACTAATCATATATCTACATATTTTAATGTCAGTGTTTTCTTATTTCATAATTGCTGTTATTTGTTTTGATTTTATTAAATGATTTTTTCTTCTGGTTATGGGATACAAGTTTCTGCCTATTTACTTGTCTAGAAATGTATGCCATATATATATTGATCATTATAAATATTACTGAGTATCTGGATTTTATTTTCTTCTTTTAAAAAGAGTGTTGAGTTTTGGCAAGTACTTAATATATTTTATTAGTTTGATCATTTTGAGGCTTATTTCTCAGTTTTGTGAACACAAGTAGAAAGTACCTTTTGTTCTAGAACTGGTTTAGCCTTGTGCCTAATTTATGGCCCTTCTGAAATCTCTATTGAATGCTACATGTTTTCAACAGGGGCTCTACACACAGGTTGCTCATGTCATAAATTATCTTAATGCTGTGAGATATGAGATTTCTTCAGATTACAGACCTTGGTAATTAATTTTTTCTTGGTAGTTATTCTTTGCCTGACCTAATTGTGTGTCATTGTCTAGAAGTGTTTCTTAGGGTTAAAATCAGGAATCAAAGGAATCCCATGCAGATTTAATTACACTGAGCTTCCAATCCCAGCTATATCACTTTTCTGAACTCTTCCTGTCTGCTCAACTTAACAAGTTTCCAAGGATCTGATTGAGCGGGCCCTGTTTTCCATGCTGGAGACACAGTAAATGCTCCCAGGTTAACGACACCTTAGCACCACACACACAGGAAGATGAATGTATGATTTATCTCATTTTCTTTTTTTTCTCATGGGACACAGGCTTATGCTGGCTTTTTTTCGATACATAAAAATGTTTATTTTATATATACTATCTAGTTTTCTTGCTGCTCTGAACAGCTGGTTTAATACCAGTTACTCCATCGTGACCAGAACAAATATCCCAGACAACATATTTTAACCACCTCTCTTTTCCACTGTTTGAGGACTGGGATTTGGTCTTTTATTCTTCTATTTATTTATTTTTGTTTTTGTATTTAATTTTTCTAATTTAAGTATATAACTATAGTTGGTATACAATCTTATATTGGTTACATTAGTTTCAGTGCAATTCAACATTTTCACACCTTGCAATGTATGATCATCCACTAATTCTAGTTCTAGTAATCACCTGTCACCATGCAAACTCAGAATATCACTGCCTATATTCCTCTTCCTCTTTTCACCTATCCTCCCATTCATTCCCTTCTGATAACTATCCCTCTGTTCCTATGAGGTTGTTCTTGTTTTGTTTTATTTTTATATTCAACATATAAGTGAAACCATGAAGTATTTGTCCTTCTCTGCCTGACTTATTTCACTTGGCCTAATACCACTTTTATTTTTAACACCTAGCTGACTACTTGTCATATCGCCTGAGGCTCCACAAATGAAAATATGAGTATTTAGCTCTGAAAACATACCAAGTTAAAGGTATATATTTATACATTACCTGTATATAGATATGCTTTGAAGATACTTGATTTCATTACTAAGGATTATTTCTCAACCACATATTCAAAACATCTGCCATATTACTAGGGAATATGCTCTCTTTACTTAATGGTTACTGATACTTTTTGTCTTTTTCTAATATGTATTCTTTGTTCTCTGGCTACTTGCCTTTGTATTCTGCCTGCTCAGCAGTTTGCTCAATTACCATTGTGGTAATAAGGATGATGAATCCAGTTTGCTTTGAAGCAGTAATAATATATTCCAGATTGCGTACTAACTGAAATTGGATTCCCCTGTTGGGCAGGAAATAAATTCTACGACATGTTCTGTGTGATTTTTAACAAATATTACCTATGATACAAGTACCCAAATTGTATTATTAAGAATGTTAACACCTGCTCTGTGTAGGCTACATCTTCTTTGTAGTTTTGTGTTTTGCTTCCATTCTCAGTCCTCTGTTCTTTTATAAGGAGGCTTTATAGTCATGAATCTATAATAAGTTAAATCCCTCTTTCCTTACTATTTTGTGAATTCTAGAGTTGATAACTTCTGGGCATTCACCAGCAACTCCGCTTTCCCATAGTTATCATTTAGATATATCTATATTTAAAATCATTTTCATCCTTTCCAGTTACTTCTGAAAAAAATTTAAACTTTAAAGCATATTTTCCTGGAACCACTTATTTTACTTCATTTTTTCTAACTCTGGCAGTATTAGATATTTCTCCTTCAGTTACATTTATTCAATAGATTCTTAATTGTAGTAACAGATAAAGAATTAAATGTACTACTTACAATATCTGAAATCCTATAGACCTATTCTCACTTAACAGCTCTGCAATTTTAGGTAAATTACACATTCTTTCTATACCTCAGAATTCTTACCTATAAAAGTTTATAGGCTGCTATGAGTATTAAAGGAGTATACATATTTTGGATTGTTTCAATATTTTGAGTAGTCCCTAGCAATGCTTTCAATAAATGCCATATAAAATGCGATGACGCTCCTATTATTCCTTTTCAACAATCAATTACAAAATAAAATTTTAGAGGTGACTGGGGCTTCAAGAGAAACAGAATTATCATTGCATGTTGACCATATTTGTAGACATTTAACATTATGTTGCCTACCAAGGGACCTCTGAAAGTATAGCAGTCATTTAGAATCCATAGGTCAATGTTTGCCAATCTTTAGGCACAGATTATAAAATATTCATTTGTTTTTTGTCAAAACAAGTATGTATTTGTTTATTGCTTATCTCCTTGATTAAAATACAAGTTCTATAAAGAATACCTGTTTGGTTTACCTTTATGTCCTCTATGCCTTATACAAACAGTGGCACATACTGACCATTCAATAAATACTAGTAAATAAAATGCAATATATACTCAAGTGTTTTACTACTAATACGTTTAAACATTTAACTGTAGAAATAGTATTAGTAGTGATCTGTGAGATTTTTTTTTCACCTAATATAACACAATCTTTAATGATGAATTGATAGAAATTATGTAGACACTATAAACTTGATCTAAATTATTTATAATTAAAGGTTGATCAAAATGTATAATAGTAATAGTCTCATTTTACTGTTACTGGTGATATCATTATTGCAATTTGAAAATTATGTCCCTGTTTATTAATTTAAAAAGAAGACATGAGCAGAAAGGAAATAAACCATCGTGGTGGATGTTTCCTAGGAATCTAACTTCTGAGAATCACAGAGAAAATAAAGATCAGTTTTAATCTAAGCTCTGTTTCTATGAAGATGTGGGTCGATTAGCCCATTCAGTTCAGACCACCACAGAACTTTGTACATAATGAGAACCTCAAGTACTGGTATTTGAAGATCAAATTAGTAAATGATAATATAAAAGTCAAGCCAGCCTGAGACTATTACACAGTCTCCGGTTGACATATCCTTTGAGAATTTCTGGAGAAGCATTTTTGAGAATGTCTTAAATATATATATTTTAGATGCTCCATGCTCTTTTATTCTATGGAACACAATTAAGGACTAGAAGTAAAATAGGGGAGAAATACAACCCAATTTTACAAAATAATTGGACAGTATTTTTGTTTTGTTGCCACAGCCTTAGAGACTATCTTCTGATTTTCTCTATGGGAGGAAGACTTGAGTTAATGGCTTGAAAAGTGTCAGACCCCTCAGGTGGATTTCAAGCCAGCCAATCTCCTTCATAACCACTTAGAATACATGCCAATTTCAGTTGTTGGCAGTCATTTGTATGACCTGCCTCGCTTAATATCGCCGTGGGATGGGAAAATATCCAACAAAGCACCACTTTGAGATAGAATTGAATACCTGCAACACAATCAAATTTAAAAGGAGAAGAAATTGGCCATGGTTTGGAATGAGTTAAACACAGACCAAAACTTTGATTAAACATCTTGAAACATTGATGCATTTTATCACTTGCCAATAATTTAAAAATACATTCAATAAATACACGATTTAAATTTAAATTCCCTTCTAAGAAAATATAAAATTATTTGATGCTAAAACTGGAAAGTCTTATACCAAAATGAAAAATACTATGTTAGTATAAGAATAATCATAATTACACATGTCATCAAATATTTAATCCATCTTTATCTTTCTTAATTTGTTTTTAACTACTTCTATAGTCGGTGATATTAGTTATGACCAAAAAAAAAATTTTTTCAACTTTCGTTCCTTTTTAAAATGCAATCATTGTTGCATTATTCTCTTTCCGGCACCAAATTCTTAAGGAGATAATACAATGAACAATCATTTGTTTCAGTCCTATCAGTCTCTGAGTTTGTAATTTCCTTTTGACCTCCTATTTGGCCACAAGTTATACTACTATTTTTCTAGTCTAAAGAACTCCAATGTCTTACTGCCTTTATTTGTTTGATTGAGATGATTTTGATGGTATCCATGTATTCTGTTCAATTTCAGCAAAGATTGCTCCTGTTCCAAAAAGGAATGAAGTCTTGTCTGTATGGAAATCAGTATCTAACTGTAAAATGTAGATGACTTTTTATTTTCTTTTAAATAAATATTTCCTTAAGACTCAATAGTTTTAAATCAGCTTCTTTTCCTCTTTTTTTTTTCTCAAAACGTTTAGAATCTGAACTCTATTGAATAGAAAATGCATATAATTATTTGGAATATACTATTACTTTTAAAGCTGAGTATTTTCCTCTCAGTTTTCCTTTTCTTTTTTGTAATAAAAGAATGTCATTCACATTAGCAAGTAGTTTTCCTCTATCTTTACCACAAGTCTATTTATTATTTAATTATAAAGGTATTCAATCATAAAATATCTTGATTAGTAGCCTCTCTGCTACTCTGATTCAGAAAAAAAATATTTTAAATTAGGGTGTTGTTTTTTTAGGTTTTCAAATAAATGTATGGATTGCATATATGGTACACTTATAATTTTGTAACAATTATAACTGTTACATCGGTGGTCTCACATTTTATTATAAAGTATAGGAATTAATCGATAGTCTTAAATTCTCTTACATTAACCTTAGAGACCATTTCTAGCATTCAAAATGTCAACTCTTCTCAGTAATTTAAGATAATTTCAATTAATTGCACCGTCTCTCTAATCTTAAAATTGGCAATAAATTTAGTTGGTGTGCCTCATACAGTCAATACTCCATATTCACTGGTTTAGTATTCATGTATTCAACTACACTGGAACAGAATTATTCAGAAAAAAATGTGTTACATTGTTTCTGACGTGTCCTATGTAGTTAGGTCTATGATGGTTGCATCTTTACTGAACCTGTACTAACCTTTTTCTTGTCATTATTCTTTAAACGATACAGTGTAACAACTATTTACATAGGGTTTACACTGTATTAGGTATTATAAGTAATCTAGAGATGATTAAAATATATGGGAGAATGTGCATGGGTTATACACCAATACTATGCCATTTTAAATAAGGAATTTGAGCACCCATAGATTTTGACATCCATAGAGGGACCTGGAACCAATCCGCTGAGGATACAGAGGAATGATCATATCACAAGGAAAAAAAAAAAAAAAAACTGTACCATAAAAGAGACATTTTAATTTGTCTCCTTAGAGATTTTTATTTCATCTGTTTCTTTCTGGTTTTTTAAACTTCATTCTGGCTATTTCATTTAAAACTATTTATTAATCAGGAAAATGTGATCATGTAAACATATGAGTTTATTGTATGTGTTATTAAGTGAAAACTACTGAACAAGTATTTCCAAAGTATGTTCCATGAAATATTGGTTTTTCAGGTGTTAATGGATGTCATCTGCAAACAGTACAATTTTCACTGCTGTAGAAAGTCAAGTAAATCTAATATGCGTAGTCTCAAAGCTAGGGATGCTCTGTGCTATATTTCCTCAACATTGTTTACACAGATTAGTTTTTCTAGGAGCATCTTTCAAATAAATATCTCATGGAATATTCTTCAAGAAAAGTTAACTTAAGTAAACAGATTTCCTTTGGTATCCTATGCTATAGAAAAAGTAAAACTGTGATAATTAGTAAATCTCCATCGGTACCTACCTCCTGGTTGAGTTAAGATGTTTCGTTTAGTTTTTCCCTCAAATTTTCTATTTCGTAATATGTTCAACATGTAAACCATCTCAAATAATTTTAGGTGAAAATATTTTGTTAATTCCCCTTTCTACCACAAATGAGAAAAGTTTATTCATCTTTATCTTAGAGTACAATATATTTGGTATACATATCTATTTTATCACATTAAATAGAATTTATTAGTCTTCTTGTCTGTTCCCTATACCAGAACTCTGAGTATTTCAATATTAGGATTTGGATCTTATTGTCTTTGTGTATATTACAACAGTCCGATGTTTGTCACTCATTTAACTTTGAAGGAAAGTAAAAAGGTATTAAAATAAAAGCAAAGTTTCTATCATTTTTATCTGGATATTGCCCAATTGATATGTCTAACTGTATCTCTTGTCTTTTAAAGAATTACTGCTTTTAATTACCAAAAATATGTGGAAATGCATTTTTATGTCAAGTTCTATATTTGAATGTGTGTATTTTTTCCCCAAGCAAATTTTGACTCTATACATCAAAGTTTGTGTTACTAGATGTTTCTAATTGACTATTGGTTACTTTCTGCAGTACAGTTTTCCTCTTTCTACTTCACATTTGCATTGAACAAGTGTGAAAAACATGGTGATTACGGCACAGCAAATTAAGTTCTACAATGGCCTAATTAGCATGGCAAATTATTCTGTTCTTTCCTTAGAATATTCCCCATCACTCTAGTGAAAAACATACAAAACAAGTGAGGCATTCAAAAGTATTTCTTAATTTTATATCTTGTTTTAGAAGGCAGGACTATAGTTAGAAAACAAAAAGAATATACTAAAAATTAAAAAAAAATAATATAAACTAAAACAGATATAAAGTCAAATGTTTAAAAATTTAGCAATTTTTTTTTACATTATCTGAGCAAAATAACTATTCCACAACATGCCTAAAATTTGGGCACTTGTTAAAATTTTACCCACTGCTAATTTTTCTAAAGAGAACTTCTTTCATCTTTGTAAAATTTCTTATTTTTTTGTGTGAATTTAAATGCATAGAATGAAAACACATAGGATTATGATGAAAATAATATGGAACTGTTCAGCAAGATGCTTTTAAAATAAATTTGTAACAAAGAATATACGGAATTTGTTAGCACATTAAATAATGAGATCTAGTATATGAACTAATTACTGTAAATTTTTCCAGTTCTATTGAAATACAATTGACGTATAACATGAGTTTAAGATGTACAACATATTGATTTGATATATGTACATATTAAAAAGAATTACCACAGTAAGTTTAGTTAACATCCATTGCCTTAGTTACAATTTTTTCTTGTGATGAGAACTTTTAAGATTTATTCTCTTAACACCTTTCAAATATATAATATAATATTATAAACTATTATCACCATGCTGTACATTCTGTAACTTTAAAGTACTAAGTAAAATACTAAGAATTTCAAAAAGTCTACAATGGAAATTTATATAAATATATACAGTATATAGTTCATTTTGGTGACAGTATCACAAATAATACTAAAACTATAATATAGTGAAACTATATTATAATTTTCCCTGTTCAGGTTTACAAGACTCATATTATTCTATCTACAAAATCCCTTCTTCATTAGACCATAGAATAAAATGGAAGTCTAATCCTCTATAGTCATATTAAAGTCCATGGTTCATCTGTGAGTTTCTCAGAATTACTAAATATCTCTGGTCCTCGGTCACCCTCATTCTTTCACTTATTTATGGAGTACTTGTTATCACTGTCTCTATAGTGAAGAGTTTAGGTTAGACATTTTTTTGCAGTTTTTCTATATTTAAATTATGTCATTTCAGTGCCTACCAAATTGGCAATATTAAGAAAAAATTATAATACTGCTGACAAGGATACTGAGAAATAGGTAAAATAGCTCTCATACACCACTAGTAAGAATATAAAATAGTACATTTCTGTAAAGAAAACTGGCACAAAGTATCAATACTTAAGACTTCTGACTTCTTGGTAGAGATAGAGGACATGAACATTAATGTTGTTTAAGAGACCAAAAATAACACGATTCTTTTTTTAAAAAAAGAAAATTGCCTCAAGATCAAGGAAAGTGGTAAAGTAGAAAAAAGCAACATTCTGGAAAGTCAGATGAAAGATTTAGATCAGAAAAAAGTCAATCAACGCTGACTGTGGGGAAAGCTGAGATCCAACATGATTTTTGTTGCCAAATTGCCAAAATTCTCAATAATGGGTGTATCCACATACCTAGAAAGGAGGGGGGTTAAAATAAAGAGTACTGGTTGAAAATTTATTTACAAAGCTATTACATGCATTCTCCGAACACTACCTCATCTCTAAATATGCTAACAATTGTCTCTCATCACCTAACCACCAACTCTTCAGAAGAGATTGAAACATTTTTCTCTAAAAAGTACAAATTGAGGATTCTAGGTTGTTTACATCAGATAAAGGATGGAAAAATATTTTTAATAAATGTTAAAACCCCCAGCATGTTTCCCTAGATTGCCTAACCTCACACAACATTGGGATAAATACATCACAACATTTATCAGTGGAAAAAAAATGCAATGCAATGACATTAAACCAAGTAAGTTTTCAAGAAGTAACCCCAGGAGATAATGAACAGACATATTCATGGCAAAGAAAACAGTATCTCAGAGAGATGATAGCAGGTATATCATCTTGAAACAAGAATGAAATACTATTTTGAAAAGAACAGAAAGAGATTTCTTAGAAATTAAATATATGATAGTTGAAATGAAAAATTCAATATAAGGTTCAAAAACTACAGTTGAGAAAATATTCCAGAAAATAGAAGAAAATTTCAGAAAAGAGAGTAAAAAAAAAAAAAAAAGAAAAGAAAAAAAGAAAAAAAGGAAGTGAGAAAGAAAATACAGGAGTAAAGGTAAGAAAATTTAGATTACTAGCCAAGAGTTCTAGAAAGAGAAGGAACAGAGTAAAAGAAGAGAAAGAAATCGCCAATTAAATAAAACATTTTTCCAGAGCTAATGCATGTGTTAAGAAAGGACTCATATTACTCTACTTGCTAGAGAAAAAATATACACCTACCAAGGCACATTATTTTGAAATTTCAGAAAACTTAGAATGCAATTTCTAGAACTATGTGATTCTCTATATAAATAATTTTGATTTTAGAAAAGGAATAAGCAAAATATATTATTCATCCATAAATCAAAACCAGAATTATACCTCTGAACATCTAAACTGTTTATATCAGTGTCTATAACATTGCAGCTAGTAAATTACCAAAATGTACAAAAATAAGGAAAAATTTTAATGAAATATGTTGCATACATATAGTAGGACATTATGTACTCATTAAATATTTGGAAGAGTTTTAGGATTATAAAAATGATTATTAATAGTGAGTAAAAAACACAAAGCAATAAAAGTAATTTTGTAAATAATTGGAAAGAAATATATTGAAATGTTTTATTAGAAAGTAGAATTATGCTTCTTTATTTTCCCTCTAAATTTTTTGTATTTTAAAAATATTTTATATGTTTATTATATTTATAAAATCTTAAAAGTTAAAAACTTATATAAAACTATAACTAAAGATTTTTCTGTTGAGGTTGTATAACATTCACTAAATTTTCAAATTCAATCAAAACTAGCAAGGGAAATTTGAATTTATGGACTTAAGGTAAATACTAATATGCTTATTATTTCTCTTATTTAGTTTCAGTGAAAAAGTTTCTCAAGTTAATAGAGAGTTTACAGCTTTCCTCAGGAGAATTTGGGGTGAGGGATTATCCTTGCCAATAGAAACATTTCTTACATACAATAATATTGTTATTGTCACAAATTGTAATATAGTCAGAAAGAGTTATTTTTTTATTACTTCAGATGGCAATTTATAACTCTTTCTTTCACATTTTTTTCAATGCCCGAAGAGGTGAAGGTATAATTTTCTGCAAATGTAATTCCCCAGTTATAAATCTTATTTGAACATAAGAATGCATATATTCATGTACTTGCTAAGCCAAAGATATAATAGGAATGCATAAAAGAAACACAAAATAATTTATGTCTACACGATGCCTCAGTTTCAAGAAGAAAATTGAAAAGCAAGCAATCAGCAGTCTCTGGTGTATTTGAGTTTTGTCACTGAGTTTCTTGCCTGATGTTTTAACTGAATTGACTAAATGAGGTCATATGGATAGACACTGCTCTAACATTGGCAGCTTGAATTGGCTATGACATTATTTAGTAAAGCTATGTTTCCAGGCGCTAAAAATTCTGAACTTTTTGCAGTTCTATACTTAGGAAGAACAAATATATTATTAGTAAGTCCTTCTCAGGACAGACAATACACCCAGCTCTGTGTTAAATACAGCAGAGACTCAGAACAAAAGACTCTATAGAGCCTTTTAGATGCAATCTTAACATTTGTGTCATATGTAACACAGGGTAATCTATTAGTGTAGAAAGTTGTAGGAGAGGCCACATAAATGCTTAGCGAGGGAACATCCGAATAGTCAAGGAAGGGCATACATAGACTTAGCATTTTAACACAAACAAGGTGCTTCCTAATTTTCATCAAATTCAAAAAGGGGTAAAGTTTCTACTGCATAATGTTCTATCTTTCATAGGTGTGTATATATGATAATGCATATTTCATGCATATATTTGCTATTTTTAAAATGACCTAACCTCTCTTCTCTGTTAAGAATGTCAGACTGGCACTAAGTCCAGAGGGGAAAAAAATTATTTTGATCTTGTGATTGACTTATGCATTGAAAATAAATAGCTTTCCTTGTCATCTAAGTACATATTAAGGATCATCTTAATATGTACTATGATATTTTTTACAGTATTGCCACTACTTAAAAAAGGACAACTTAGAAACACAGAAAAAATATTCTGCTATTTTGCCTTTCCTCAAAGGTCACTGATGGAAACAGTAGAGTTGGTGAACAGGTCATTTTGTCTCTGTTAATATGTCTGTATGGTGATAATCAATTCTTCTGAAGTGTAATTCTCTCACACACCATCAATTTTTGATCAAGATGAAATACTAAAACCACAGAATTTGTTCTAGAACTAGAAAACATGATGAGAAGAGAGATTTCATTTCTAAAACTATGATCTGAAATCAGTGTCATAAGTGAGATTTATGAAAGTGAGTACTATTTTTCCTTTGAAATAATTTTAAATATTTCATGTTTAGTTATAATACCAGAAACCATCCTATTAGACACATTCCTTGGATATAGTATGTAAATAATACATCTTTATTAAACATCTACTGTATGTGAGGCATTGTGCTGCAGTTTTGAAGTCATTTTGAAGCAGTTCTTAGGCTAAGTTCCTGTGGTTGTGTTAGCACCATTTGTCTTCGGGGTATACCACCTTAGAGATTATAGGCATGCCGTTAGTGGAGCAGTAGGACTAAAAAATGTATCGGTTTTCAGGTACCAGTTAGGGGAGTGAGTTAGAAATGAACAATAAAAAAGTAATGAGTACGTACTAGTTATGAAGTTAATCTCTTTCAACATTTGCATAAAACAGTACATGAATTCTACTTGAACGTACAAATTATCATGAAGTATAATCTTAGAAAGGGGGATAGAGTGATCTGAGATATAAATTTTAGAGAGTTCAAGACTTCAGAAGTGTCACAGTCAAGTTGATGACAGTATCCATGCAGATATCTCTAAATTGGAGATAAAGGTTAACAGAGTTGAGAAGGCAGTCACAGACACTGGCTGGACCATCAACACGGTCACTTAATTTGCCCAAAGTTGAGTGTCGTAATGAGAGAGCTAAACACTGTGAACTAGGAGGCAGTGTTCCAGAACTCTGAACTATAAAAGAGCAACCTGAAGGCAATTAGAAAATGACTAAAACAATACGAAAAGAAAAGGGTGTTTCATGAAGTTTCTATGTCTGTAGCAGCCCTAAAAAGCATAATGAATGTTATATCCAAAATTAAGATAAAAACACTAGTTAACTATATATATATATTTTCTTTGTCATATGTTTTCACATGCACTATGTTATTTCAACATCAGAAAAAAACAGGTACGGGGAATATAGAGTACTTTGAACAGTGACTTTCAGAATGTAGTAGTCAGCTATTTTCACATAGGGCTGCATAAGTAAGCACACTTAAATCCAATGGTTCGCAGCAAAAAGCATTTATGCTCATGTACGTGGCCTACAGGTGATTAGGCTGGACTCAGCTGCACTATATATACTCCCTTCAGGCTGTAGATATGGCTAGGTTTCAGCTCTAGGCTGCAGGCTGAATTCAAGATCTCTCCACCTATTTTGCTAGTGTTCAAGCTGGAGAGAAAGGGGTATCTATAGCATGCTCTTCAAATCACAGCCGAGGTAAACTGAGCCACCGCATATGAGGCCCCTGCATTCTTGTTTCTTCAACCAAACCAAGTCATGTGAACAAACTCAACATTAAGAATTAAAGAAGCATATATTCTACACACAGTAAGATTGAGAGGGAAAAGACATTTGCCAAAAAATAATCCAAACTATCACAGGGGAAATACAGGTCCCACTTAAGAGGGCAAGTTGAGGGAGATTTCTCAGTAAAGATGGTAAAGGCACACACAAAAAACAAACAAACAAACAAACAACAAAAAAAAAACTGCCCTTCATCTTTTCTAGTAAATTATATAATATGAGAAATTTAGTCCGTCCTCTTACTCTGTGCTTCTATTCCCTGATGCCTCATTCCTGCACAACTCCTATCTCGCCTCAAGGTACGAGCATTTGCAGTTTAGTTCATGTTCTTTTACTCCCTTTCCTAAGTTCATGCAGATGTGCACTGTCTTACTGATATAATCGGGGTTCCCAATAACACAGTGGCTAGCAGGGAGGTCGGAGTCCACACACATTTGATGGAATAAAGCAACTGTTTCACAGGCTGTAATTGCAGATGGTTGTATTATGGGATACTGCAACATTCAAGAGGCAAGTGGAATAACTAGTTTTCATGGGAAGTCTCTCAAAGTTGCATCCTCACACAGATTGCAAGTGGGGGGGGGAACAGTGGGATAGAGAGTGTGACTGACCACACATATGTTGTAATCTAACTACAACAGAAAAACTAAAAAAAACTGTTACCAATATTTATAGGAAAACGCTGTTTAAAACAGTTCCTTGTGTTTTGATGTAATTTAAGGAAAAAGTTAAATAAGACGAGTAAGCAAATCTGATTTCTAAAGAATAGGCTTTCAGTAGGTATTTCTAAGGATCATCCAGCACAGTTTTGATAGTGAGTATGCAGGGAAATTATTCCTTCTGTGTAGATGGGAAGAATTAATATGTAATATTATGTATTTGGATTAATCACTATTTGATTATCCATTCTCCTGCCAATGGCATTGTAGATGGTTTGGTTTTGACTATTACGAATAAGTCTGGTTTTGGACATACATTGACACTCCTCTTGGAAAGACACTGGTGGGTAATGAGGCTGATGTATACTTAAGTTTATGAGAAGCTGTCAAATAGTTCTCAAAGTGGTTTTACCATTTTACTCCAACAGAGATGTTTGAAATTCTTAGCCCTATATGTCTTGCCCTCATTTTATTTTCATTTTGTTTTGTTTCTCAGTCTTTTTATTTTAGCCATTCTACCATGTGTGCAATGCACAGTGGCTTGAATTTGTATGTCTCAGACGACTAACGATGAAAACTTTTTCTGAGTGCTTACTGGCCATTTGAAGTACTTATTCAAGTCTTTTGGCATGTTTTATTGGATTCCTCATTGCACTGTTAATTTTTTTTTTAAGTTCTATATGTATTTGGGAAACAGACTGTTGATAGACATATTTACTGCAAATAATTTTTCTGTGCTGTAGACTGCATTTTCCTAATGATATACTTTAATGAAAGGGAAATTTTAATTTTGATGGCACTTCATTTACCAGTTATTTTCCTTCATGGTTAGTGATTTTTCTGCCCAATTAAGTATGTCATTTTTCTACCCCAAAACACAAAGCTATTATCTTTTTTTTTTTTTAAGAATTTTGTGGGTCTGAGTTTAACATGATCTATGATCAGATTTTTGTGTACAGAGTGAAGCAGATATCGAGGTTTCTTGTATTTTCTATTCTTTTCTTTTTCTCAGCTGATAAAGTTATTCAGTTGTCCTAGCAATATTATGTTAAAAACATTCAATTCTCATTGACTTGATACAGTATCTTTGTCAAAATCAAATGGATCGATCTAATTAGATACAGCATAATTAGTGGAGGTTTTTTCTAAACTCCTTCTTTGACCCCGTTCTAGATTTCTTAAATCTGAGGTCTTACTTGGTTTTTCAAACTAATTGTTGATGTTTACTGCATACCTTAACTGAGACTTCTGTC
The DNA here is from genome assembly GCA_028627145.1 of Eidolon dupreanum. NCBI lineage: Eukaryota > Metazoa > Chordata > Mammalia > Chiroptera > Pteropodidae > Eidolon > Eidolon dupreanum. The sequence goes on from CM053508.1 coordinate 6,860,569, forward strand.
TCAAATACTCTACCATCCAATTAAAATTCTAACATAAGCTCCAACTTACAGGTAGCGAACTATTACAAAGATCTTTATGCCAATATTCTGTGGGTTATTAATGTAAAAATCAGTTTTGTTTGTATTAAATACTACCTTTTAAAATATGATTTTTATTAAAGTTGTCTGATAATTATCCTGAAGATATACTTAATGGAATTTATAGTAGCAATGTTAGAGTAATTATCAAAGTATATCTCCTACATGTATTTTGCAGATATTCCACTGAAAAGACTATATAAACCAAAGGCCTGCCCAAATGGAGTAGGAATTATTAATATACATCATCTTTAGGAGATTCACAAAGCCAGTAATAAATGCACATGTGTTATTAGTTTTTAGAAGTGTGCTTTCAGGTATGAATTATTCTTATCTCATGTCATCATAAAAAATTATAAATCAATAGGGTGCTCTTATCCAGAACAATTTTTGTGAACATGAATAATTTCTTTAAGATCAAAAAATTAAGGAATAAACTCAGGAACTGTAACAAGAAGAGCCTAAGGAGTCACGATGACTAAATATAGTGGGATGTGGCATTGTAGATGGGATTCTAGAATCAAAAAATAACGTTAGGTAAAAACTAAGGAACTATAAAGTATGGATATTAGTGAACAATAATGTATCAATTTCTGTTCATTATGACAAATGTACCACACTAATGTAACATGTCATGAATAGGGATGGAAACTAAGCAGGGTTGGGCCTGGTTAGTACTTGGATGGGAGACTGCCTAGGAATATCAGGTGCTGTCAGCATTAAAAAAAAAAATAAGAAGAATAGCGGGGAATTAGTGTTAGCTTTATGGAAACTCTCTGTACTATCTTTGCAATTTTTCTGTAAATTTAAAATTATTCTAAAATAAACTCTTTATTTTAAAAAAGCAAATTCAGGGAAGCCTTATATTGTACTCATTAAAATTTTATTGCCTTTAGTCATATCTAAGATGATTAAAGATATCCAGTTTAATAATTACTGAGCAGTATGGCATAAACCTTAATATTGGAACACAAGTTTGTATGGAATTCTTGTTCATGGAACCTATAGTAATTATTTATTATTCTCCATAGCTTTGGTAAGTATGTAAATATGGTATATTTAGGGTTTTTTTTTTAATGTGGGAAATTAAAAAGGTAACTTCTTCTCATTAGACTATTTGAGTCTACTATAAAATCAGTTAGCATGCTATAAGATGTAATTTACTAAATGAACCTTGGCTACCCAGAGTAACTTATTTATTTATTATGATTTTTTTAAAGATATGTAACTTTAAAAGTGAGCGATTTACACTAATTATCAAGAGAATTAGTCCCATTAACTGTATCAACTGTAAAATGGATTTAACTAATCAAAATAAAAGGGCAATAAAAATGCAGACCATACCATAGCAAATTTTCCGGGGCCTTGTTTACTAAAGCCTTCACTGCTTGTGGCAAACTGCAAAGCAATTAAGGACCGTAGTTGCTCAGATGTAATGTTGTGAATACCAATGGAGCCACACACTTCCACAAAGCTGGAAGGTACATGGACAAACTGCAAATGAAAATCCACACTTCTGATGTCAATCTCTTTCTAATTTTCCTCCTGTTTTTTTTTTTTAATACAATTGACAAATAAAATTGTATGTATTTAAAGTGTACATCATGATGATTTGATATACATATACACTGTGAAATGATTACCACAATCGAATTAACACATCCATCACCTCACAGTTACCTTTGTGTGTATGTGCGAGACTGCTTAAGCTCTATTCTCTTAGCAAATTTCAAGTATACAATTCAGCATGACTAACTATAGTTACTATATCATCAATTAGATCCTCAGAACCTGTTCATTTTGTAACTGAAAGACTAGACCTTTTGATCAACATCTCCCTATTTCCCCCACCCCTCAGTCCCTGGCTAACTCTGTCCAGTTTACTTCCTTGATCTCTGAATTCCCACCAGTCCGCTCTCTTCCATGGTCACTGATCCCTTAGGCTCAGTAATGTAACACTTGCTTCTACTCCCAAATGTGTCCAAGTATGTTTTCCTAAATACATTGTATAGCTACAATGTAGCTGTTATTCAAACTGTTTCAAAGAAAGAGCAGGAATTTCCAATCTTGGGCAAAGTCCCTTTGTGACTCAAGTATTAAGGTCATCTTCTTAGCTGTGATTATAAACCAGAGTAGACTTTGGGAGTCTTTTGAGGGTCACACAGACACAAATAAAAAAATAAAGTATATGAATATGTAATATCAATAACCACATTGTGAACTTATGAATAAATTATAGAAACTTAGACTAATGTCTTTAAAATTACCTTATTGATACTTCTAGCCTAAAAATAGTCATATCAACTTTCCTCATCTGACTTGCAGAAAATGTCCCAAAACAGCCTCAAGCTAGGAACAGTTTCAAATGGTCGAGATTCTCTTTAGATATATTGAACTGTGTTCCTGTAACCAGTTCTGAACATGAATAGTTTACATTTGATAAGAATTTTACTACATGGCTGTTGGCACTTTATATGCATATGCATTCACATACTTTTTAAATCACAGAGTCCCTAATCCCAAAGAATTTACATCCTCTGACCGGTAAAATTTTTATTCATTAAAATATTTAAGAATGGTAGTATGTTAATTCTTTCCATTTTTTTGTCATCCCATGCACTAATATTCACTTGAACTTTTTCTTCTTACCAACAGTCTCAATAATGATTTCAGAGTGTATATGTAGAATGGGCACCATCTTTTTTTCTAATTATACTTACTTTCTTAGCATAGAATCTGCCTAACTCTCAAGATTTTTCCATGTTAGTGATAATTTGCTATTATATGTCATATCATCTTTTTTAAATGTACCCCTCAATAGTTTGCATTTGTCATCTGAGACCACTCTTTAAGTTTGTTACTTTACTTACCTCATTTCAGAAAAATCTGCCAGTGTTTGCAATATAGCCTGCATGTATGTATAAAGTAAACTTGTGGCCGTCAAAACTACTAATCAATAACATGGCTTAAATAGCTAAATTAAATTCTATGTATTGGTCAATTCCAATTTCTCAACACAAGTTTGCTCAACACATTTCCATTAACACATACTTTTTAAAATGGGGTCAGATAATCCACATTAGTTAATAATTGAATCAAAACCTTAGACACAATTGTTTTTAGAAAATAAGGGAATAAGACTAATTCAAATTGGCAGATAATCAAAATATAATTTATAATTGGTTGTGTGTGTGTATCTTTGTGTGTTCATATATGTTTTTGTTAACATTTCATAGAATCAAAATGTCAGGTTTAGAGAACAACTTATTTGTAATTGATCCAACTATCTATTGAATGTTTCCATTTCTACAACCTCTTGGCAAAAAATATCTAAATCTATAATAAATTTGGGTCCTGGGAATTCTCACTCAAAATGAGTAATAATTTTCTAGAATTGTTTATGACACAATCTTAACTACATAGGACACTGACTTATAAGTTAACAATTTTTTTTCTGATGTCCTCAAAGTCATCTGTGTCTTAAAATTCTGAAATGTTAGGATTTTAGAAAGACAATGTTCATCAGATCCAGCTGGATCAGGGTGGTACCTCATAGTTGAATATTTCTATAACACACATATATATTTGCCTCAAATATCATGAAGAACATAAACATCTTCACATCAGTTCAAGTCAGGTTTTATTGTCAAACAAGCTCAGGTTTGATCACGTTTTCTGATCAAATGAATTACAAAAAAATGTTTCTATTTTCTGAGTTTTTGGAATTTCAAAATTACAAAATTCTGGATGGTTAATAGCTTTCTTTTTCAGATTACATAATACAATTATACCATAAAATTTTGAATAAAATGTTTTATTGCCATATAAAAGTGCCTTCTTGCTGAATATCTACTAGTACTAAGGATTATGTATTTTTTCAAAAACCAATAAAGAGATGACAACATTCATCCAGATTCTTCTCTTTCGAGCAGAAGCTATGAAGTTAGACATAGTGTGGAAGAACAAGGACAGCAGAATTCCCTGCGCACTAAGTAAAAGTCTTTATATTTCTCATTTTTACCCTGTTAGCAAAATGGATTTTGCTTATACCTCTCTCTATTGTATACTTATAAATGATAGATAACTCTTTATATATTATATGTGCTGTAAAACACATCATATAGAAATTAAAAACAATGGAAAACAACATAAATCCATACGCATGTTTTGATATGTTTCAACGACTAATGGATCATCTTAAGTATCCTCTGCGATTCAAATTCTTTTGAAATCTGTTGCAAAAAAACATTTGTATATCCCGTATCCTCTGTCCAATGGCTCAAAGTTATACTCCTAGGGTGGGAGCAGAATGGCACAGTGATATTTTCCAAATTGTGGTATATGTGATACTGATGACTCAAGAGGTAATTGTAGGTAATACATGAGGGAACGTATTTTATTTAATCATTATTTAGTAATTTATATTTATTTAATAAATTTAATTTATTTAAAATATCCTTTCAATTTATTTTAACATTTATCAAGAACTATAATTATATATTAAACTATTGATTTTATTGACATCCTCACTGATGTGAAAGATGTGATTTTTAACACTGAATCAATATAAAGAAAAATATCAAATTTTAAAATAAAATCACAGGTATTTTGTGTCTATAGCATGGATTGAAGTGATGCCATGTGAATGAATAAAATTGGGGAAACCAAACCTAGGGGCTAAGAACATAGAATCTAGAATCAGTCTGTCTATGTTGGCTGATTGCCTGAGAATTTGCATGGAACGTAGACAGTACAGTGCCTGACCCAAAGGAAAAATCCAGTGTATGCCAGAGTTAAATGAAAATACAGTAATTATCTATTTAGCTCCTTTCCTCAACCCACTAGGTTTAAGATCAGAGACAAAGTCAAATAGCGTGTAAACAGTCTTAATGCAAAGGGCCAATAACCTCTGGACTAAGATTTTCCTCATCCAAGAATAGTGCAGAGTACAGCTTAGTGTTCCAACCAAGTTTCTAAAAGAAAGAAAATAGTTTTCTCATTCAAAGGGTTGCAATGATTAAGCCACTCAAAGCCAACTAAAGTGCATGAGCGTACATGTATGATGAACAACTTACAGACAAGAATTAACCTTTTCTAGAGACTTAGTTTTGCTTTCTTTTACTTATTGAAGCTGCTTTTTTTGAATTCAGGCTTTATGTTATCCTCATCAATCTTGAACTGCTCACCAAAAAATAGATGTGATTTAAACAAAAACAAAACAAAAGTACTAATTCCTGAGACAATCTTCATACATTGTGGAATGAGAAACACCCATTCTTTTAAAGAACGAAGATAGGAAATGAGCATCTCTTAGCTTTATAGCATGAGGATTTTCTGAGATAGAAAATAAGTAATTTGACGACTCTAAGCTTTCAAATCATATGTTTAAAACCTAAGTCATACCAGATAATGTGCAATTCCCAAAACAAAAGTCTAAGATTTGCTTGAGGAATAAAAACCCACTTCATTCCAAAAACATAATTTACAATCTGTCTTAAAATAAAATAATTTTCTACAGGGATTTAAAACACATTTCTCAACAATTAATCAGATTGCTAAAATATGATGGCAATTCCCTTATAGCTCTTAAAAATAATTAACTGAGATTGACCTACATTCCCAGTAGAGATTACCTGCACAAGATATGCAACGACCTCGCACTTTACAAACTCAGAGAGCTTGATTGGTTGGCTTGCACTAAATTTTCTCTGACTATAAAGTCCGTCTTTCAAAAAATTCTGTCAGCTCTGGCTCCCATCCAACATGGTAATAGTGGTCATACCATTTAATATAGGTTGGGTTTGATTTGGTGTCTATTGTCCTTTTGTTTTTCTTTGGATTTCTTTGTGAAGAGTATGAACTCCATAATGCTTTTGGTAGAACTTAAGATGCTGACAGAGGCAAGGGGTAGTCCCACTCTTTTCCTCCCTCCCTCAACTACACAGACTCTCCATTAGCATCTGAATGCAACAGTGAGGAGTAAGCTCATCACAGCCCAGGCCCCTGTTAAGGAAAGTCTCCATTATAGGACATGGACTTTAAGATCATCCCCCATCCTCTGGACTCTAATTTTTAAAGGACTTTTACAGTGCTTGGTCTCTCATTTGTCTTACTCAGATGCCATTTACTGAAATCATTTCCCTGTGCCCTCTGAAACTCTGAGTCAAGTTTCGGCGGAATCGTTTTTATCCTCAATCACTTCCATGAAAATTCCCTTCCCCTTCTTGCCATCACTGAAACCTGATGTCCCCCGACAGCACTACTTCCCCTGAGTGCCTGTTTACTGTCTCACACGCCCCATCACCTACTTCTGGAGGTAGAGTCTCCTTGCCATTTCTCAGAACTGCCAGACACGTTCCGTCTCTGAGCCTTTGCACTTGCTGTTTCTTCTACCAAGAATGCTCTCCACACTTCACCCTTCATATACACATGGCTACATTCCTAAGTTCCTTCAAGTGAACTGTCTCAGTGCGCTTTCTCTAGGCCCTATCTAAAATATCGACTTCTCCTGTATACCTTTAACCCTCTCCCTGCTTTATTCTATCATTTTAGGACTACGTGATTAGGTCAAGAAATAATGAAAGCCTGACAGTTGCTTGATTTTGTGCTGTAGATATTACATCTGTCATTAACAGCCATTTTATCAGTGACTGCTGTGTGCCAGTTTCTATGCTTTGTACCAGATACACAAGGGTAAATGAGAGAGTCCTTAAGTTCCCAGGCTTGGAGACTATTGTTTTGTCAAATTCCTGCTATGTTTAAGCTGTTTTACACATAGTCACTATAATTTGTAAAACACCCCTTATGTGATCTCCTTTCTTCAGCATTATCTTTTCTTTTCTCCACATTACCATAGCAATTGATCTAAAGCACAAATCTGAATGATTTCCCCTGCTTAAAAATATGCAGTTTCCTTTCCTGAGGATT
>CM053508.1:6868073-6943829 GCA_028627145.1 Eidolon dupreanum
TATATACATTTAGGTTTTGTTTATTTGCCAAAGAACAGAGAAAATTAGAGCAACTGCAGCCGGTTTTACTCCCTCAGCCCCTCAAAAAAGCCTGTCTGGTATATTTATATTTTATTCTCTTCCTAAAAAGATAAGTCTCACCCTATATTTTTGTATAGCTTTAGGAATATGGACTTAACAATTAAATGTTATTAGGGATCAAAAGTAAACTTGTAGATATAATAGTCAACTATATTTATCCTTGTAAAGCAGAAAACTTTTCTAGCTAACAATGTTTAAAATTGTTGCCCCTTTATTAATTGTACTGTGTCAAAAGCACAGGTTTAAATAGCTAATTGCCTTTCTATTTGAAAGATGAAACAGGCAAGCTGTATTGAATCTGGTCATGAGATGTTCTCATTTACATTTGTAATTTGTGTGAGCTCTAGTCAATACAGGCACCAAATGGCAACTTTCTACAAGGAGGTCAGAAATCTAAGTGAACACAGGACAGCTACGCAGAAGTTAAGTGCATTTACACTTCTCTATATTCAAAGAATAGGGAAAAATAAGGAACAAAGTTGGGAGTACAAACAAGTTGTAGCAGAGGTTGAAGTATCAAACTCACCGTGAAGATGTCTTCTAATTTTTTTTAAAGGGCTCCTGAAAGTCTGTGATTTCACAAAATTTTGCTTGATAGCAGAGCTGCTTTTGTGCACATTATCATGTCATTTAAATATATTATTCAAGAATATCTACCATGAATATATTTTTACTCTCTACTTTATGGATTATTTTATCACATGGAAGAATATCCATTTCTCAGTATGAAGATTATCTGTGTATATATTTAATCTTTTGGAGTGTTACAAATATATGAATTTAGGCTGATATCTCGAGTTGAAGCTCACCAGTATAGAGTTAAATACTCACTAAAGAGTGCATTTAAGTGTAAAGTATTTTAAAATTAACTAGGCATCTTAAAGTTTCTGTTACTTAAATTAATTATCAACCCTTTTACAAGTTAAGTATGTAAAAAGGAATCAAGCAACTCACTAGATACAACTTACTTATTCACTTGTAAGGAAAACAGAACTTGACTATTTTATTCAAATGATATACTTGGCATACTATTATAAAATAGAATAATAGCTTAATAAGTCCTTTAGTTAGAAAAACAAATGTTTCCTACCATTTCTTCAACTATTCCTTTACAGATAGGATTTGGTTTTAATAAATATTGATGTGTATTTGGGGTTCAACTCAAAAACAGAATTGATTATTTGCTTTTTTGGACTGTTCTTGATCACTTTTAAATCATGAGCTATACTTCTGGGTATGCTCCACTTAAAATATATTTATATTTATGTATTGCATTTTTTTTTCAGATTGTCCATGCTTAAGTAAACATATTTTCTCCATTTAAAATCTTGGATTAATCTAAAATACGAAATACAATCTATTTTACTTACACAGTATGTATTTGCTCAAAAATAGGTTATTTACTAAGTACTCTAGACATACGACAATAAATCTACAAATACCCTTTAGAAAAGGAGACCGATGTACCTATAACTGAAATATAACATAGAATGTAAAAAAGCATTATCATAGATTGTATAAGTCCTCAAAGAGACCATTGAGAAGAGATGTTTTGCAGTGTGGTACGGGGAAGGGACAGGCGGTAAAGAGGTTTATCTAGGAAATGGTTTCTGACTTGAGCTTTAATAAAAAGGCTTTGCCACATGGAAGTAAGGTGGTTCGGACTTTTACAAGATTTTCATTATTCAAGATGGCATGGGATGGCTCAGTGAATGGTCAGTGTGATGAGAAAGGTGTTTGTGGACTGGACCTGTGGGAAAGAAGGTGACCAGGAACTAGAGAGAGAAGGCTACAGACAGCAGGCTTTGTAAGGATTGTGAGCTTTACCTGTACGTTTAGGGAAGAGCTGAGAATTTTAAATGGAAAATTACAACTGCACTTCAGAAACTTTAAATCGACCTGAATTTTTAATACTGAGTAGAACAGGCAAAAAGTTCACTTGGCAATACCTAGACTGGAGATTGGAGGCTGTGAGCGCCTATGTCAGGGCTTATCAGTGAAATGGCAAAGAGGGGCCACATTTAAAGTGTACGAGATAAAGCCAATCTAAAAAGAATGTGAATTTTTGAGAATATACAAAATACCAAGGACAAGGAGTCTCAAGACAGTGATCTTGAGGAAACGTTTTTAGGGGGAACAGAAAAAAGTCTGTGAAAGAGAGAAGTTTTATGAATTCTTTATGATTCAGTTCACATTCCCTTCATCTTCATGAAACCATTTTACCATCCCTTCCACAAAATGAATATTCCATTTGTGATAGTGGTTAAGTATATGCTTAGTGTAAGACTGCTAAGCTAAGAAACAGATCACCCAGTTTCAAATCCATAATCAACTAGGGGATCTTACACACAAGTCACTGAAACTCTCTGAGCCTCTGCTTCCTCGTCAGCAAAATAAGGGTTTATGTTACCTCCTGCCTCCAGGGCTCCAAAGATATCTGCTAACTTTAATACTTCTGTGTGACAAAATTTTGCATAACCTCTACATTTAGCTTGACATCTGTAAAGAGGAGTCCTCTATATGTGTCATGAATATATTCCAGTTCCTCCCAATTCACAGGGCTATAAAGCTTAAAACTTAAATCAACCTAATAACTTCTGCCAAAATACAGCATTAATTTGTTTATTCAGCTGATCCATTCAATTAAACTATATTTATTGAGAAAATACTATCTTTTAAACATTGTGGTAGAAAGAGAAACCAGCAAAGAAGCAAAGATCTCTGCCACCATAAACTTTAAATCTTATTAAAAGGAGAAAAAAAAACAATAAAAAAAAACACCCTGGGAAAAAAAAAGGTGAGAAAGTCAGGAGCATGGTGATAGTAGTGAGCAAAGTAGTAGCCAGTGATAGTTTGGCCAGGGAGATTGCACATAAGAAAAATGAGCAAGAGCCAGCCATGTATGCTGGAAAGACTTCCAGGATCACTGATGATCGTTAGCTTCTTCATTCACATTTTAGCCATCTCAGTTACATGGTATGTCCCAAGCAATGTGTTTCTAAAAATACAAATTATAATCAAGCTATTTACTCTCTCTTTGCCTCAGTTTTATCATCTCAAAATTGGTATAAATTAATACATGCCTCTAGGAAGGTTGTAAGGATTATGAGTTAACGTATGTAAAGTACATGGCATTAGGGAAATTCAGTAGTTTACTAATTATAATGGCTTTGAAGTTTGTGCATGATTTTTCATATATTTATATGCATATATTTATACTAATTTTCATACATCTACATACATACATGCATATATATGTAAACATACATGTATGTGTAGATATATAACACTACATATTTATACACAAATAGGTGTATATATGTCCATATATACAAACATATATATATATATATATATATATATAGTTAGAATAGATACAAGGTTATCTTTGTTTTAATGTAATTCTAGCTTATTTTTTAACATATTTTATTAAGAATAAAGTAACAGTACAGCAGCTAGCATTAGAATTTGCATACCATGTAGAGTATCCTGCCTTAGTCAGGATTCCTCAGTAACAAAACACCTAGAAATTTTGATGACTTTATGAAATACATCTGATTTCTTACACATGCAAAGTCTAAAGCCGGTCAAACAGTCCTCCACATAGCTAGCTAAGCCATCGAGACAGGGAATTTCCAAATATACCCCAACGACTCTTAAGAATAGGGAAAAGAAAAATGCCAAAGCCAAAAAGGGCTGGTTTGACTTTTATTGACATATCTTGGCCAGAACACAGCCACATGGCCCAAGCAAGGAAGATCAGGTAATACAGATTTAGACTTCCTATGTGTCCAGGAAGAGGAAATATGGGAACTCATAAGACTGCTTCTGCCATAGTACCCGATGGAGTGCGTTAGATACATACTATGATACTTATAGTGGAAAACAGTACTTTTATAACATTTGATTTAATAGGCAAAATAACCACCCATAAATCTGACATATTTGAACTCAGCTCTATCTCCACAGAGTATACAGCTAAAATATATCATTTACCTTGGACAGTCCTTGCTCTTCTCAACATTAATTTCTATTTCTAATTATCGTTCGGATAATTAAAAGAAAACATACCTACATATGCATTATAAACTACAACAACTGCAATGCATTACAAAACATGTTATACATATTTGTAAAATATATTTATATACAAGTACACACACACACACTAACACACACTGTCTTATATAGTAACTCTTAAACTGCTATCTGGCTCTGGTATTTAACTTATCTTGAATATTTTTACTAATCTTCAACCAGAAAGTAAAATCCTTCAGGGTGTTTGCAGTTATAAGAGACTGAGAATGCTAAACATATGGTCAGCTCTCAATAAATATTTGTCGAATGAGAGAATAGGGTCAGCTGGTGGAGGAGATTTCATGCCAGACAAAGGAATTTGGATTTTAGCCCACAAGGACAATCATAAGAAGTTGTAGAGCTGAGAAATAGCATGATGAAAACAGTAATTTAGAAATGTTACTATGTCACTGGATGCAGGAACGATGAGAAGGTAACGGCTGGACAAGAAAACTAATCAAGAAGCTACTATAGTAATGCAATATATGAGTCTGGGCTTGAACAGTGGCAGGTAAAAGAGAAATAAGAAACGAATGCTGGAGCTATTTTAAATACAAATTGGTCGATTATTAAGTAGGCAATTATTGATCATATAGGAAGGAGATAAAAAATCAAAGATTACTTGAAGATACTGAATTTAGGAGCTAGGGAAGGAGGGACACCATCGACGGAGAATGAACCACTGCGGTGGGGGGATTTGCGGGAATCACAAGCACTGTGTGGATTTCCAAGGCAGCGATGTTACCACTTGCCATAATTCTTCCATCTAGCAGATGCATGAAAGGGTACATGCACACCAGTCATTTTAAGTTAGATTTATTCTAAACAACTCTCATTTAAAGAATGTTAAATTTCACTTTTTTGGGGGGGGTGTAACAAAATTTTTAATATTAACTTAGGTTATGGGGCCACAAAACACTCTCAATACAATGCTTGCAAAGCAGCCTTATTCAAGTAAGTGATTATTTCCACTTCTAAATAATTAGTAATTAAATGGGCGGGGAAATATTTTCAGGGGCTATATTGTAAAATATGCCACACAGATTTTGTTATAATTAGATAAGGCAAAACTATTGTGTAAACTACTTTCCATTCCAAAAGTTAAATTTATAATTCCTTAATTTTATTTTATTTATAGGCGTATCATTTAATTTATGCTTACTTGTAAATTAATTTATGGAATTTGACATTTCCTTAACTTTATCAATTAAATTGCTTATCAAATTGCCTTGTTTTGAACTAACTTAATATAGAATATAGTTCACCCAATAAAATATTTAATTTCAATTTTTGTTAAGGTAAGTCAATTCCCACCACATCCACAGGAACTACTATGAAACCTATCCTTCCTTTCTAATAGAATACACAGAAAGAGCAAAGGTGTAAAAAAAAAAAAAAAAAAAAACAATTGTAAATAACAGCATTTCTGAGAATCAGGTTTGGCCTACACTGAACCTATCTTCCTGGAGGAAATACCTTTATTTCAAGTCAAATATACTGGAAATTTCTGTAGCTCTCTCTGAAGACTTACTGAAAATCTATTTTAGTAATATTTTCTAATTGCTTAGAATATTTATTATCAAATAACAGAGGTGATTATGAGTGAAAACATATATGTTTATGTAATTTTTCCACCGAAGACTAGAGACAGAATAAAAAGACACGTTCACCGAACACCCATTTAACAGTATTGTTGCACAGATGATCAGACTGAATCCTCACTAACTTTATGAAGTTGGATCTAAATTTATTGTCTTCATTTTACAGATGAAGGAACTGAGGTTTTTAAAGTCATATAACGTCTGTATTTCATCAAATCTAAATCATTTTTTTAAAAACACACTGCTATTTTATATATCACAAAGACAAGAAAACATAGTCAATTAGAAGACACCATTTAAAGAGACATCTCTCAGAAATATTACAAGCTGAGCACATGTGGGAGCGACATCAGCAAGATGGTAGACTAAGAGGCTGTTCTCCTTCCCCAGTAGAGACACTAAGTTAACAAAAATTATAGATTAAGATAACTCTGTGAGAACTCCAGAGATCAGTTGAGAATCTATAGTGTCCAGGCCATTGTAAAACCAAGATGAGATTTCAGCAAAAGGGTAGGAAAATATATTGCACTAGGCATGCTCATTTGGCTCTTCCCCCTACGTGGCATAATGCAGACCAAGTAGGAGGAAGCTGCTCACACCCAGGTTCAAAAGAATGGAAACAAAAGAATGGATGATGCAACCAATGTTTTAGCTTGTCTGGGCATTGCCCAAGGGACTGGTTTCTGCCTTGCCTGACTCAGGATGTTGACAGGATTGTTGCCTGAACCCCACAGCCACTACACCCTGTTTTATACACAGATATTATAGACGTTTGTTACCTTTCTTATTGTTATAATAATTTACATGATTAAAACACTATTTTTTTAATTATTACTCTTGTTGGTTCCTCAAGTTTATTTCAAGAATCACCTGACGCCTTCTCTGGCAAGCCCGGGCTATCTTGGATGAATTACAATGACAGTAATCAGAAGGCATTACCTACAAAACTGAAGCCCCATGACCCCACCCACCAGGCCAGCATAAAGTGGAACTGGGACATCTTCATGATGTCATCATGTCAGGCTCGTCACAAACACCTCTTTCCCCACCACAAAAACTAGGCGCACTGCACAAGTGTGAGGGCTAGGCCTCTCATCTCATCCCAAAAGTTCTGCAAGGCTGTTTTGTCAACCAAGAATACTGTATCTGATAAAACTATTCTTCAAAGATAATAAAAGAATTTCAGACTTCCCAAGGTCAACAAAAGCTCATGGGGTTTATTACCAGTGGACTTGCTCTATGAAAAATGTTAAAGTAGTCTTTCTAGTTGAAAAAAAAAAAAAAAAAAGATTGTAGACAGCAACACAAAGCCATATGAAAATATAAGATTCTCCAGTCAAGGTAGATACATGGACAAATATAGTAACCAGTATTACTGTAATTTCAGATCATAGAATTTAAATGACAAAAAAAATTTCTTAACTATTAATCTACATGAACATGTACACTATATATAAAGACATAATTTGTGACATCAATAAAATTAAATGGTGGAGAGTAGAGCTGTAAAAGAGTAGAGTTTTGTATTAATTGAAGTTAAGTTGTTATCAGTTTAAAGAAGAATGCTATAACTTTAAGATATATTATATATTTGAAAGGTTACCATAAAGAAAATATCTATTGAACATACACAGAAGAAAATGAGAAGGGAATCAGAGCATAACACTATGAAAAATCAATGAAACACAAAGGAAAGCAGTAAAGAGAAACAAAAATGCTATAAGATGTATAAGGACAATTAACAAAATGACAATGGTAAGTCATTCTCTACTAGTAATTACTTCAAACATAACTGGATTAAACTTCCCATTCAAAAGACATAGATTGGCTAAATTAATAATAATAATAATAATAATAATAATAATAATTTTAAAAAAACCTAACTATATTCTGGCTATAAGAGACAAATTTTAGATATAAGGACATACATAGGCTGAAAGTGAAAGGATGGAAAAGGTATTCCATACAAATGACAACCAAAAAAGAGCAAGAGTAGCTATACTAATATCAGACAGCATAGACTTTAACACACACACACACACACACACACACACACACACACACACAAATGTTACAAGAGACAAAGAATGACCTTATACAATGGTAAATTGATCAGTTCACCAAGAAAATATAGCAAGTACAGATATTTATGCACCAAATCTCCAAACTCCCAAATATAGGAAGCAAACTTTGACAGAATTAAAGGGAGAAACAGACAGCAACATGATAGTAGTAGTGTTATTTGCAATAACATAGTATTGGAAGCCCTAATGAGAAATTAAACAAGAAACTTAAATAAAAGGCATCCAAATGGAAAATGAAGAAGTAAAATTATCTCTGTTCACAAATGATATAATCATATATGTAGAAACTGGTAAGGATCACATGCATATACATACACATCTGTTTAAATAAATAAATTCAGCAAAGTTGCAGAATGTAAAATCAATATACGAAAATCAGGTGCATTTTCATGTAACAACAAACTTTCAGAAAGAAAAATTAAGAAAATGATCTCATTTACAATTGCATCAAAAAAATCTGAAATAAATTTAACCAAGGAGGTGAAATATCTCTACACTAAAAACTATAATATTGATGAAAGAAACTGAAGACACAAAAAAATGGAAAGATGGTCTGTGTTCATAGACTGGAAGAATTAATACAATTAAAATATCCATATATCTCAAAGCTATCTATAGATTCAATGCAATCCTTATCAAAATTTCAACAGCATTTTTCACAGAAATAGGAAAAAAAAATCTTAAAATTAGTATGGAACCACAAAAGACTCCAGATAGCCAAAGCAATCTTGAGAAAGAGGAACAAAGCAGTAGTCACCACACTCCTGATTTCAGACTATATTGCAAAGCTGTAGTAATTAAAACAGTATAGTGTCAACAGAAAGAGAGACACATAGCTCACTGGAACAGAGCAGAAAGCCCAGGAATAAACCAAGACAATCAATTAATTTACAATAAAGAAACCAAGCATACATACACAATGGGAAAGAATAGTCTTTTCAACACATTGTATTGGGAAAACTGGACAGCCAAATGCAAAAGAGTGACACTAGACCTCTCTTTTACTCCATAAACAAAAACAACCTCAAAATGGATTAAGGACATCAACAAAAGACCTGATAGCATAAACTACAAGAAAATATAAGGGGTAATTTCCTCGACACAAGTCTTAACGACAATTTTTTGAATATGACACCAAAGGCAAAGGCAATAAAACAAAAATAAGTGGGACTACATCAACCAAGAAGCTTGTATACAGCAAAGGAAACTATTAACAAAATGAAAAGTTAACCTACTAAATGGGAGAAAATTTTTGCAAATCTTTTATTTGATGAGGAGTTAATATACAAAATATATAAAGAACTTATATAACTCAATAGGAAAAAAAAAACAAACAATGCAAATAAAATATTAGCAGAGGAATATTTTTTTCCAAAAAGACATTCAAATGTCCTACAGATACATGAAAAGATGCTCAACATTACTAATCACCAGGGAAACGCAAATCAAAACCACAATTAGATACCTCCTTACATCTGTTGAAATGGCTATTATAAAAAAGACAAGAGAAACAAGCTTTGGCAAGGATATTGAGAAAAAGAAACCCTTGTTCACTGTTGATTGGAATGTAAATTGGTTAAGCCACTATGAAACCTAGTAATGTTCCTCAAAATATTAAAGAGAACTACCATATGATTGAACAACCCACTTCTCTGTATATTCCCAAAGGAAATCAAAACAGGATATTAAAGCACTTTCATGTTTATTGCAGCATTATTCAGAGTAGCCAAGATACGGAAACAACCTAAGTGTCCTTCAACAGATAAATGGATAAAAAGATATGAGATTATCTATCTGTCTATCTACATACACACACATACACACACACAATGGAATGTTAATCAGCCATAAGAAAGAAGGAAATCCTGCCATTTATAGCAACATAAATGGAACTTTAGGGCATTGAGTTAAGTGAAATAACCCAGACCAAAAAAGACAAATTCTGCATGGTATCATTTATATGCGGAATCTAAAAAAAAAAAAAAGTCACACATTTAGAGAGTAAAAAGTAGATTGCCAAAGGCTGGGGAGAGGGTGAAATAGAGAGAGGTTGGTAAAAGTATACAAACTTTCAGCTATAAGATGAATAAGGGCAAAGAATCTAATATGAAAATGGTGACTATAGTTAATATCACTGTATTATATAATTAAAATTTGCTAAGAGAGTAGAACTTAAATGTTCTCACCCACCACTAACAAAAAAGATAAGTATGTGAGCTGATGGTGATGAATGTGTTAACTAGCCAGATTGTGGGAATCCTTTCACAACATATATGTTTATCAAATCACCATGATGTACACTTTAAATTTTATTTGTCAATGATACCTCAATAAAGCTGTGAAAGATATTTATGCTGTATTCGCTTGTTATGGCTGCTGGAACAAATTACCACAAACTAGATGTCTTAAAACAATGCAAATTAACTCTCTTACTATTCCAGAAGTCTGAAACTGGGGCAAAATTGGGGTATCAGAATTTGTTTTTTGCCTTTTCCGGCTTCGAGACCTGAGTTCTTTGGTTCATGGCCCCTTCTCCTGCCGTCAAAGTCCACAGAACTACGGCATTTCAAACCTCTCTTTCTATGAAAGCCATCACATTACCTTCCAGCTTATGTAAGAGAATCTCCTCTGCCTTCCTCTTATGAGGACAATTCTGATTGCAACTAGGGACCCCCAGGAAAATAACGAAGGATAATATCCCTGTTTCAAGATTCTTAGTCAAGTCGGCAAAGTGTCTTTTGCCATATAACATAAAATTTATGGGATTAGGACCTGGACATATTTGTGTACCATTATTCCCTACCACAGGTGTGTTTCTATGTATTTTGAGATTAGTCTTTCTAACAAATGCTAACAATTACAGTGCTTTGCAAAGCATGAACTGTGCTTTGGAGTGGGCTGGGTGCTTTTTTTTTAAATACATTTTACTACAAGAGTATGAAAACATGTGAGGTGACAAAATTTGCCTTGTCCCAATGTCTTTCAAGGTTTACTTTTCTACACTTCTTCATATTAAGTTCTCTAAAAAGACTGACAAATACAAAATAGACACATAGCATCAGTGGTTATCAGATGAGGAGTTAATATACGAACTACGTAAGAGAGAGTTATTGATAGTTAATGACATAAATGTAGACAGTTAATGAAGATGTCACCTAATTGCTTTCCCCATAACTTCAGCATTCTTTACATTAAATTACACCCAGAAAAATAAACCATATTCATTGTCTTGCTTACATGTTGCTAAGTAGTTGATAATCATAGGATTATTTTTAGAAGTTATCTAAGTTTTATAGTTATCTGGAGGAGGCAATTAACTTTTTTTTTCTGATTCCAGTAATTCCAGTAAGAACGATTATGAAAACACGTCACAACTTCTTTCCTATGAAGCGTCGAAACACATTTGATCCCTTTTCAGTGTTCTCAGCTTTCATTGTTTAATTAAAACAATTACAGGGAAGGCCACTTGGAGGGCACAGCAAAAGGAACCATAGATGACTTCGGAGTCATTCATTTGGCTCAATGGTGTCTTCCTTACAATGATCTGTGGGATTTCTGCTGTCAGCAACTGTCCAGCCCATTGTTTTTGCATTTCTGTCTTCAGGGGGCAGCTGTTTCTCTACGAGCTCCCATGGAGCTTCACTGCAACACAGCACTCTATTCCAGGACTCAACTGTCTCCACTAACAGCATTTTCTTCTGCAATGTGGCTCCCTGATGGGTCTCCTTGTGTTTCATTTTTATTTTGTATGAAATGTACTGCAAATAGCTGTTTATGCTTCATCTATTTCATGGTGTCATGTCTTCTCTTTGGTGTATTAAGGGCTTGAAAGCCTTATATTAGCTGTTTTCTACTTTAATTAGTTGCCTGCCACTCTTGTGTCTTTGAGCTATGTAATCTCCGATAGGTAGCAAGCTAAATTATCTGACACTTTTCTTTCTGTCAATTTGTTTTAAAATGTGACTTAGCAGTTTTTAGTGGACATATATTATCATTAAGATAACATACCAATAAAGACTAAATATTCTGTCATGGCCACATACACTATAAATATACACACAAATGAAACTGTAAGAAGTGAAAAGAAATAACAAACACGTTCAATGCCAAAAAGAAACTGGGTCATAACTAAACAAGGTAAACCATAGGTAAGGAGGACATTTACTAAACATGGAAAATATGATCCTGAAATTTATTTGTAGAAGAGGGATAACAACATCTATCTCAGATGTAATATTTGCAAAGTCTCAGAATTTTGCCTGGCAAACAGCAAATGTCAATAAAAATTTTTTATATCATATATCATATGATATAAATATGTATGGTTATTCATTTAACCTAAACCTTTTTTTGTGACTACCATGTACCAGACCTACGGTTTGAGTGTCTATTATGTGACAATACTGTGTTCAGGTCATACTAATGTCAATGAATTCACTGCCTAGGAAATAAACCATAAAATTTTACTAAGCAAACTATGGAAAAGATTATTACATGCATCTTGGATTCAGAGATCATATCTCCTACAATGAATTAATGCTATTTCTTAACTGTTGCTGTTTATGGCATTTTAAAAGACTGTGTCTCTCCTGGCTTCTCTGAAACACTCAAATACTATTACTCAACAAATTTCATTATGTTCTAAAAATTTTAGGAGGAACTGAAATACATAGAAGCATAGGCTTCATATACAAGTTACTTAGATCACTCAAATATTTAGAAATCTCATGCAAATTACATTTATCACAGACAGCCATTAAAATGTCTATAGAGGCAGTCCAGTCTTGTGGAATGGCTAATTCTGCCATTTTCCTCTTCGAATGAATCTAAATAACTTTTACAGGCTGCCACTTTCATTGTTCCAGTGACTCCCAAATACCCACAGAGCATGTGATTTTGAATCATGTCCATCAATGATCTCCTCCCATTTCCGCCCACACAAAGCACAATAAGTGACTTCTATTGATCTTTGCCAAAGGATAAAATGGTGATCTAAAGAGGTTCTTGACAGTTAGCACTGTTGTAAAATATGGCCCCTTCAGCATGTGTCTTGTAAATTTTGAAACCTAAGGAACTAGAGATAATTTTTGTGTGTGTCTCTAAAACTAAGAGCTTGATGTAGGGTTCAAAGGGTCATTACACGATGAACAGTTTAGAAAGAGCTATATAATATATCTGCAGCATTCAAACATTTTATAACAGTGCCTAAATATTTCTTTATCACCACAACCAATGTCATGTAACAACTTAAAATAATTTAAATGGTGCAGTGTAGGTAAAGAGACGTAAAATTCCATTGATGTAGTTTATAAAACTAGCTATTACATTTTTTGTTAATAGATTCAACATAGTTTATCAAATGTGATTAAGATCCTTTAAAATAATCTAGTCAAACGATTGAGCCAAGTGTTTTATTCATAGAACTTTAGTAGATCTTATACAAGACTAACATAATAGAGGCAACAAAGCAAGGTTAAGAGATCAGATTTGGCTTCACACAGCCTAGGGTCAGTGTTCACGCCTGCCACTGTTACCTGTGTCCATGGCCATGTCATTGAATCTTCCTGTGTCTCCACATTTAAATATGCAAAATTCAGATAATCACATATTACAGCATTATTATGGAAATTACTAACTTGAGATTTATGAAAGTCTTAGAATAGAGCATGATATATAGTAATCATCAATAACTCTTACTATTAAAACTACAGATAAAATTGGTCTATAACCTAAATCCATGCCATGTAACATCAATTCCTATGGCACATTCACATAATAACAAATGTGAAAATATTGTAAACATCACTGGGGAAAATCAATACTTTTACTCCCGGTGTTTATTTTAGTAAATCCATATGTTTCATATGACCTAACAAAATAGAGTCACATTCCAGTGATTATGCTTCTTACTAACAGTCTATGCCATAGTCCAAAATAAGAAAGTTTTGTGAACAGACTATCCTATTAGTCTCTTACCATACTCCCATACCACCTTTTGGATTTGATTCTTCTCTTCCTCTGGCATTGGAGGTTGGAAAGTGAAGGCAAGAGTAACTGCCTTTTGAGATGGCATTCAAGTACTCCCTTTCCCCCACCACTTACTGAGGAAGACAGGAGATTTTATTTCCAAATCATGGACCAGTGCGATCTGATTGGTATAACTGCTTTGGGAGGGACTGGATACATGTGGTTTTTATATAGAATAGGAATATCAATAAATTATCACACCCTGCATCATTTTTTTTTTTTCAAAAGAATGAGACAGGCTGAAATGTTAGAGTATGTGAAAAATCATCCTTTTACTATTTTCCTTGTAGTCAGAGCCTAAGTTATGGTTCATCTACAGTGATTCTTTTCAACAGGGTTACACCTTGATGTTTGGGGGTAGAAATTAAAGCTAATTTCCAAGCCCTCTAAAAACTACTATTCTCACTACTCAGGAGAGAGAGAGAGAGACAGAGAGACAGAGAGACAGAGAGACAGAGAGACAGAGAGACAGAGAGACAGAGAGACAGAGAGACAGAGAGACAGAGAGACAGAGAAATCTAATCTAAAAACAGCCTTTTGAAGTGAAAATTTCTATCAGGTTGTGCTGAAGTCTATTTTACCATTGAATTTTGAACACTTTCTTAAATTTCATTAGGACATAATGTATTTTCATTTTTCACTGTTAGCTTAAATATATCAACCAATGTCTTTACCAATTCAGTTATGGATTCCACAGGCTATAACCTGCGTTTGTATGTTTTAGTAACTCTACATCGGCTCTATTTCTTCTAGCAATTATTTTCTAATATTTTTCCTTTTCCACTAAAACAGACTATTTCTTTTCACAGAAGTTTCATTTTGAAATGTTCATTATATGTTGAATGTCTATCAGAATCCACAGTCCATGTGTTCCTAATTCTTCTTCGTGCCTTTCAACTTTCATTTTTCTCAATGCAAACACTTCCATAGCTTTACTTTTATCTATTCTTTAAGGACTTGAAGGATGACAAAACCACTTTCAGAAAGAGCTGGGTCAGTAATATAAGGCATTTTTTATAAGACTCTCTACCATGCATAACAGAGCAAAACAAGAAACAAGAGGAAGCAAACTAGAGTTGTGTGAAATTGCTCATTTATTCTTCTCAAACAGTTTTCAGTTTTTCATGAAACTGCTGAAAAATTTACAAATTGCATTTCAATGAGATGAATATTTTCCAAGTTTACACCCAACTTTTGTCTTCAGGTAAACATTGTATATGCATAAGACATCCTGTTCCCATGTGTGCTGGTAGTATCTGCTTGTTTTATAGGCATCAAAATGGAAGGGGATATTAAATATGCATAAACTGACTGACTGAATAAGGAGAGATGCAAATAGTGTTGTGAGTAGTGAATACACACTAATATATTTGTGAGCATGTACTCTTCTCCCCTTAAACTATTCCAAAACAAAGAACTCAAGATTTTTCAATGGAGAGGAGTGAGTGAAAGAGAGAAAAAGAAAAGATTTTTCTAATAGGAAATTTTTGTTTTGATTTGCTCTTTCTACTTTTTTTTGGATGCTTTTATTGTGGGAAACCATCTTACATGTCAAAATCTTTTATTCATAATAAAAAAAATAATAATAAATGGCCCAGATGCTTTGGCTTTTTCCCAGCATTCTTGGTTTCCATGTATAACATTTTCTTTTGATGATAATGTAATAATTCATTCATTTCCTGCTTCAAATTGTAATTTTCTGAATGAACAACTTTAAATGCCATAGTCCCTTAATGGATCAGTAATATGACAGCAAGTTTGGGTATCTGCTAGTTTGAAATACCACGTAAAGGGTACTATGAAATTGGTTTTCCTCTATGTGCATTTAAATGATATTGAAGCATTCCTTAATTTGGATGAGGTAAATTATCCCATCATATAACTCTGACAGAGCCATTTGTAAGATAGGAGCCCAGCATAAAATGGCATTTTGGGTCCCTATAAGTGATTGAACTGAGAGGAAAATACTCTTTTCTTTGCCCTCCCTCCCTCCTTTCCTCCCTTTCTTTTTTTCTATTTATTTTCTAAAATCTCAAAACTTCTCGTATCAAACCTTACACTTCACATCAAGCAAAGCAGGAAATACGTATGTGGAAACTAGGCCGACATAGGAGAGCAGGAACTGTTGAGGCTTGTGTGCCCAGCTTAAATTTTAATTTCAAAATTACTATATAGTACTGTGTGCTGGATTCATTCTGCCTCCGCAAGTTTTGGGTACCATTCCAAAGCTTTAAAACTTCTTTAAAGTTCTTTGTCTTGATTTCCTATACCTCCCATCTATCAATGAATTCATTTATCTTATTATATAAAAATATATATCTCATGATTTGCTTATTGAGCATAGCATAATAAGACATTAGCATGCATTCATCCAGACATCTGTCCTCCAATATAAATAATACATCTTCGTGAGCATGTATACATTCAGGCTATTTTTTAGGAATTTTGAGGAGCAAAAAGATAATTGTTTTTCATTTTCCATATCTTTTTGGTTCTTTAGAGACACATATGTCCTTTTTGTTTTACTATCAGATTTTAGAAATAATCTTTGAATATGAATGTAATGTATTGAATGTTTTTAAGTTAACTGTTCCTTTTGAGAGCCTTGTCTATTTCTCATTTCAAGCCTTTTATTGCTATACCCATTTTGTTAGAAAGAAGAGCGGCTAAGGTATATAAACATAGAGAAGAACTCTAAGTATCCCGTTGCAGAACAGAAAAGTAGGGCCTTAAATGATAATTCCAGACTGGCAGGATGAATAAACATGATCCAGTCTCTTGTTGTATACTCTGGAGTGTTGAGTTCTCCTAAATTAAAGATCTAGCCAGAATTATCATGAAGGGAAGCCTAACTTCCAGGGTGTGCTTAATTTCCTACGTGGGGCCATAGGAGTTTTCTCAGGAGACAGAATCAAATAATGAGATCTCTAGGAGTTTAAAGGCTTTTTGTGGGTTACATCGGTACATTTGCTCATTGGAAATTTTCCATTTTTACCCCTTCAATTATCTTAAAATATGTATTGAATATCTGTTATTACCATTGCATTATAATGTACACTAAGGTCACATTGGTGAATAAGATACAAATCTTTTTCCTCAGGAAGTTTAAAATCTAATAAGTGAAGAGACAATTATGATATGTGGCAATGCAAGGTCTTGAGATGGACATCTAACCCAGCTATGAGAAATCAGAGTGGTCATGCAGAATAGTGCAATACCCAAACTAAGCTAGGTTTTTCTACGATTAGGAGTAAACCAGTCTAAGGAAAGAACAGAGAAATGAGAGTGCTTCAGATTGAGAAGACATGTAAAGAAACTTGGAAGAAAAACAGAGTATGGATAAGAGGAATAAGAAAAAGCTCATTTTGTCAGGAGGTTATGGTGATATTGAAAGGTAAGTGTGGAAAGGGATCAGTTCATGAAAGGCCCATCATCCATAATTATAATTATTCACTATCCTGATGGTATTGAGGAGCAGATGGTTATTAGGGAATTTTTGAATACCAAATGGTTTTAATTCAGGAAACATATAAATGCCTAATTGTATGTAGACTTCTTGAGTACTGATCAAAGATGGAAACAGTTATAAACCTAAGTGAGTACCCTGAATCATTTTAGTGCAAATCCCCACCTCTGCCACGCCATATATGAGAGATGCTTTATGTATATTCTGCTATCGAAGTACCAGTTTCACCGCGACTCTCAGTTTTGTGGAGGCAGCATGAATTGAAAAAATATACTTATTGGCTCCCACTTCTTATTAGCTACGAGTCTGGGCAAATAACTTAATCCCTCTTAATTTTAGTTTCTTTTCATTTGTTGATAATAATAAAAAAAAATTTTGTAATATCTCACTGGCTCAATATATAATGCTACAGAATATAAAATAATCTTAATATTTAGGGTCCACAGTATACTATTAATATGTTATATTAAAGGACCCTCTCAGATAAGGCTATAGTATGGCACAAATCATGATAAAGAAAATTTAGTCTACGTGAAGAATGATTGCTGGGTCTGAAAATTCTTTCACTTGTTTCTGCTTCATTCAGTAGACGTATCAAAAAATAAGAATGTAAGAAGTTTAGATGATCCACGGATAACTCTGATAGGGTAGTACAAGAATGACACTTTGAAAGTAGGAGAAAGAGAAAGGAGAGGGATAAAAATTTTAAAAGACCCCGAAATTTATTATTTCTTACAAAGCAGATGCCAGAGAGTATCATGTAGCATATGTAAATATGGGAAACAAATGCAGCAAGATAAATCTCAGTACCTTTTAAACAAAGTATAAATAACTGCTCTGAAATAGCATTGTTAGAGCACCTAAGATACAAGAATTTTTCAGACCATGCTTTTCAACACTCTTGGCTGGGAACAAGGTTCATCATTTCCAGTTTATCTCACAGGAAATAATGGACAAACCCGAAGGTGCAACTGTACTGAGGTCTAATTGTTTTTGCACCATGGACAGAAAAATGTAATTTTGTTTGCCTTGTTAATAACAAGTTCTGCATTTTTACTTTGTGGGTAGATCTTTTAGTCTAGTGAACATAGTGGCATTCCAGGGTCCCAGGCTCTTCTTAGAAAACAGAAGAAGTGCCCAGACTTCTTTGGTGTTTCAGTAACTCCTGTAGGTAAGCTTGGAAAGGCTTGTCTATAAGACCTCTGCAAATCATCTGTGGCCCTGCTTCCTACCAATTCCAGTAGTCGTCACTAACCAACACATGCATTTATTTACATTCTCAACTCTTAAGAGGAAAGCTTGATCAGATTCAGAAATCTCAGAACTGTATCTGGCAAGGGAAATATTACTTTCAGATATGTCTATGTTATGGTCTATCAATTAAATGCGTTTTTCTATTTAATGCAAACTTAACTAATTCAACTTTCTCAGGCTATCGAACAGAAATGTAAAGGCCCATTTCTTTAAAGGGCTGGAAGAAAGCGCCAGTTATCATCCAGAATACCCTTTTAGTTAAAGTGATACCTAAACTTTACCAGACTAATGAATTGAGACCATTTCATGGGAATTTTATTCTACCCCATTTATTTAATGTAGTATCCAAAATGTTGTACACTCTTTGGCTGCCTGGTGGGAGGATATGTTAGATATACATTTATTCACAACTCAGGATCACTATGGACTCATTAATAGCCCTTCTCATTATAAAATAATACTTTCTGCAAACACTTCCCATGGCCTATCAATCAACTCAATTTACATTTATGAGTGTCCTTCATGTGTCCATCCCACTGTGCTATGCAGACTTAATATAAAAGAAGATACAATAAATATTTAAAAGGCTAAATCAAACAAATAAGTTTTTTAGTTGAACCTTACAAATCAACAGTAATTTTAAAGCTCTCATGCATAAAAGAATAGATTCCCTGACCGAAGAGTAGGGTGTGGAAGGATTTGTAATCTATTAGAATCAGACTGCAAGGTGGCAGGCGGAGGTCAGTAATTGTAAATTGCGGCAGAAACTCTTCCGAATCAGAAAACCATAATGTGACAGGTCTTCACTGAATAGATACAGAAAAAAAAATTATATGGTTAGTAAAAGACACATATACACACACCACACACACACACACACACACCACACACACACACACACCTTTACAGTAATCCTAAGGTCAAAATCATGATTGTAGAGCAAAGAAAATCTTCTCTTTAAGGTTACCAGCATAGATTACATTTTAAACATTTATACTGGAGAACCGATCAGCAGCAATCCAATTTTATCTGTACTAAATTCAGGGAAATTTGAAGACATCCATGCTTGAATATCACACAGATAATTATGCAAAACATCGAGCCACTTCATAAGTCTCCAGGGTCGGGAAAGAATATCCGAGTATCGTCTGCATATATATGACAGTGCAGGCCACGGCACTGAATAATGTTATTCACTAAAAATATCTAAATATAAAGCTAAACAGGATTTCAAACAAGCCCCAGAGGAATGAGAAAGTGACCTGGCAAAGCTCAAGCCATTCCCTAAAGGAACAAATTGAAAGGAGAATATGGGAGTAAGGAAACTATCCAAAGCAATCCATGTTAATTCCGGAAAATTCAAAAACATAAGAGTTCTGTCAAAGAATGACACAGTCGGCAGTATTCAAACCAGGCAAATAGCCTTACATGGCTACAAGAAAACAGGCATCCAACCAACAAAATGCTCATGGACAGTATGTTTTAATCTAAGTCTCAGGGCCACTAGTGTGCACCATTAACAAAGAGCTAGAATAATATCCTAGATTCAGTCCCTTTGTCTAATGACTGATAAAATTTTTTGTGTTGTTGATGAAGACATTAAAAGAAAAAAAACTCTTGTGTCTAGCAGTCTAGACATTAGCATTTTATTAAATGTTTTGCCTCTATGATCATGGGACCTTTATTCAATGCCTCATTTTAGAAAATGAAAGTATATATACATATTTATATACCTAAATATAATAACATATTTATATGTAAATATATAACTATATAGACATATATAAAGATATAAGATGATAATAATAATAATAATAATAATATATATATATATATATATATATATATATATATATATATATCTTCTTCAGGGTGGAAAGGTGATATCACTGTGGTATTGTCATTATCATTATCCAGTCTAATAGTGTAAAAATAATCTGCTAAGTTTTCTTTCTGCATGCAGACCACACATTACCTTTTCTACATTTTATTCATGATTGGTTTCTCTAATAACACTAATTGTCAACATTTGCTATGTTCAAAAATATTGTGCAAAATGAGTTAAATTTGAGACAAGAGAGAATTTAGTCAACACTACTGCAATAGGAGAAGGAGAGATAGAATAACTTCTCTGAAACAAAAGTGAAGAGGATTTTTAAATGCCAGTATAAAATAATGGAAAAGGACTGGTGGATATTGCCAGGAGCATGGTACGTAATTGGATTATCTGTGTTTGCCAAATGTCAATTACCTTATTGAAGTGAGGCTTCTCCCCCTTCCCCATAGAAAATGAGAAACAGGGCTCTATCTTCTTTGATGATTACATGACTACATTTCAAAGGGATGGCTCCCAGGTCCCTGGGTTGTAAAACTGGCAAGAAGCTAGGGAAAGTTTATATCTTAAAGGGGCTAAGAAAGAATTTACAATTGCAAGTCAATGTAAATTTCTAAAGGCAACTCCCTAAGATACAGAAGAGTCAGGAAGAAATCTGTCTAAAGTCTATTTAGTTAAGCCACTAGGAATGCCAAGTCTCCTGGTCAGTCATACTCATCTAGCACTGCTCAACTACCACAGAAACTTCTCTCCTAGGCTGATGGCAGCTGGAAGTATTCTAAGTAGATTTCGATTAACAGAATACAGTTACCAGTCTCCATAGCAGAATAAAATGACCACCATTGCATCACAGAATAATAGAAGAGTATGGTTATGTAATGAATGTGCTCAGTATAATACAACAAAATCATATTTAACACTATCATTATGATCAAAAATGGACAATCTAGTATGTTTCTAACATCATATGAAATGAAAAAGTGGTAATAGACACATTCTCACATTTTTGCTAAGATTATAAATCTGTAGTCAATAGTCATGAATGTAATATATTATAATTTTAAAATCACAGCCTTTGATGTTTAGAAGAGTGACTATGGTGCTGCATAGACATGACATTGAATAAAATAAACTAATTCTTGACCACAATTAGTTTTAAATGAGTACTGCCACACCAGTGGGCAAAATGAAACCCACCAGATTGATTTTCTTTGCACTGAATTCTTTGTAATAAAATATTCATACTGATATGCCCTGAGGAGTTTGGCAGAACACATCTCAATTAATATATCTCAATGCTTCAATTTGATGGCTACCAAATTAGAAATTTAAACAACATAATGGAAAGAAGTCTTCATGACAAGTAAACCCTGTTGCTGCAAGGGGACCTCAGATCCTTTCCATTTCTTTTTCTTGAAACTGTGCTTGCCTGTAAGCTGCCTACCTGGCTGCTCCAGTTCTCCTTGGAAGAAGAGTCCACGGTCCTTCCCAGAGGAAACTCTATTCAGTTAACAGCTTTGTTTAATTTTCTCTTGAAAATAAAAAACACTAAAATTTGTTGGGAGTTTTTTTTTTTCCCTAAAGTCACTGCAGGTAGTTAACTGTTCAGTTAAAAATAATTAATCCAATTTGTTAATATGAAACTTAAACTCCTTTGGATAAAACACTAAGCTCACAGGATAAAAGAGATTGCCTAAGTGGAAGATTCTCCAGGAGGCTTGGAGCCAGACCCAGCATGAGGTGCTTTATTTTCTACTGTAAATCTTCACGCTTCTGCAAAATTGTTGGAAGCTAGTACCACTGTGGGTAGTTCTGCTTATTTTTTCCTGCATGTAACTGGTCCCTATTGGGAGTACCCCTACTTGCTCCTAAGCAGATACCCTACAGCTAGCTCAAAGCATGAACAGAATGCAGTGTGAACTGAATACAGTGTGACAGGTGCCTCCAGAAGGGACAGCCAGGGTAGAAACAAAAGAAAAAATAACTAAGATACACTGTATTTGTCTCTAACAAAGATGGAATTGAAGCTCGTTCTCTCAGAATAGGGGGAAAGACCATTCATTATGTTAGTCCTACTTATACTTCTGAATCATTTAAAGTAAATTGTCTAGCTTTCATCAGTCATAAATGCCTATCAGTAAAAGGTAAAGTGTTTAGTCTTCAAATAGTACCTTAGTTAACAAAAAACCTGATATTTCTTCTTGTTGCACCTAAGTCTCCAGCATTGATATTCATGTGTGCAGATATATTTATATACACTACACTTATTAATTCATTTTTCCATTCAGTTTATATTTATCGACTGCTTCCTCTTGTATCAGGCACTACTGATTCTGCAGAGACAAAACTCACATACTTTTGTCCATTCAACCATTAGATTAAAATAATTATATGAAGGAGATAGTCTTAAAACTCTTGATCCCAGGTTTAAGAAATTTGCTTTTTAGTTCCAAATCTTAATTATTTTTTTCCTTGTACGTAGGTCAGATTTCTTTGCCAATCTGCACATAACAGGTTCATAGGCAAGCAAGTAGTGCTTCATACCCAAAAATACCCCCAAAACGGAGAGGTACTTATGTTTCTCAGTAGGACTATATGCTCCTGTCAGTCTGTCCACATTTATATACATGTGGTATACAACCATCTAAAATATGCACATGGTAAAAACAACAAATTTTCATATAAAGGTTTTGAAATTAAACAAAAATTATGAGCACATTATAAAACACGTTATAATATTTATATGTAAATATGACCATATGCAATAATAAAAAATAATTAAATGATTTGTATTTTTCAGGAATATTTTGAACATAAGCTATATTTGTAATCCAGAAAGATCACTTGTCCAGTTTTAGAAGGTAATAGCACTGTATTGTTACTGATTCATCAATTTCTAATAGAAGGTTTTATATTTCTCTACTCTGATGACATATAAATCAATTTTAAAAGCTATATATTTATCTTAAGATATACTACAAATAGTTTATATTAAAAACAAAATATATAACTCATTGAATCTGATTTTAAAAATGTTCACATGTGAAGAATAACAACACATTGGAAAATATTTTTCCTCTCTCTTGCCTATGTTTTATATGTCCCAACTTATAAACATTAATTTTGAAAGACAGAAAAATATGATAATAATTGTAAATGAACAGATCTGTCCTAAATATTACTGATTTGGAAAAATAGCTACAGCCATAAATAAACAACAGGTAGAGTAAAGAAAGGCTCAATGTGAAACAGTATTGAGTTTACTAAATAAATGTTTTGTTTGAGACCCCAAAAGTGGATAAATATGTCCTGTTTATTTTAGTAATTATGAAAAATTCAGAACATGAGCAAGGGACACTTTGTTTTTAGTTTATGTTTTTACCTAAGATAAAAAAAATAACTAGATTAGAACTATTCTACAATCCAAATATCCTAAAGGTAAGTTGTTTTAGTGTTTCAGAATGTTTCAAAATTTATTTTTTTCTTAATCTCTGCCTCATACTTCAAGTTAATTTTTACTTCTATGCCATTTATTATTAGCATTCTAACATAATAAAACTCCTTGTTCTTCTACCAATAATCGAAAAGCATTTATTGAACACATACTGAGTACAAAGTGTATGAGAGGTTCTACAAAACTTACATCTTTCTAAGGAGATTAAAAAAATATAAGTGTACATACATCAAAACCAAGCACAGCATGTATAGATCATAACAGTAAGTAGCAGTAACTATGTAGTTAATGACTACCTACTGTTTTGTATTATAATAAAGGGGTATTTATTTACTGTGTACACTTCTATTTTACTTAATGCCAGATGATAAGAAATGAAAAAGCTAGTTCCTATACAAAAACTTCAAATCACAGAACACCTTAAAGGTATAGTACTTAAGACATTATTTAAGCTAACTCTTCACTGCCCTAATGAAGAAATTGATATTTACAGTGCACAAAATAGACTGCAAATGAAAAGAAAATGACTTTAAAAACAAGTACTAGACAACAAATTAAACTATAAGAAATAACGTAAATATGAAATATTTTAATTAAAATAAAAATGAAATGAAAAATACTAGGGATATATTAATTAGGAAAATCTTTGAAAAATGAGCTGAGATAGTACGTGACACCTCAAATGTTGCATAAGAGTTCAGAGGCTACCACATACGCGCATAATGCCCAAAATGATTGCTTTGAGGGGAACTTCAGCCAACTATAGACAAAGATCCCACAAATATTTTTATTTTCACACGGAGTATGTGAAAATTCTGGTACAACCCAGGAGTGTAGACCAGTAGCTGTCTGTGGCTTGCTAGGAACCGGGCTGCACAGCAGGAGGTGAGTAGTAGGCTAGAGTAGTAGGCCAGGGAGCAAAGCTTCATCTGTATCTGCAGCCGCTCCCCAGCACTAGCATCACCGTCTCTGCTCCACCACAGATCATGGGACATTAGATTCTCATAGGAGCACCGGTCCCTGGTGACAAAAAGGTTAGGGACCAGTACCCTAAGAAGACAAAGGATATGTATCAATATGCATGAGGAAATAAACATAAATGCAAGAGATTTCACCAAAAGTCTAAAGCCAGTCACACAATTATTAATGAAAACTCTTAAGATTCATCAGATAAAGGAAAAGAAATTCACAGCAGGGGAAATATAAATGACTAATATACATATTATAAAATGTCTAATCTCATTATTGATCAAAAGAATGTTAATGTTAATTGAAACAATGTAGAATCATTTATTTATATACTATAGTAATTAAATTCCATGATATTCAGTCTCTTAAAGAGTTTATGAAACTAGCAATCATTTAGTGATGGAGTATAAATTCAGACAATTTCTGTGGGTGCTGAAGTAATGCTTTTTGTTATTTTTTTTAATATTTATATTATACATTTTAGCACATCTCCTTCTTAGAAGCAGTTCTGAAGAAATGATTAAAAACTTTAGGCATAAAGATGATATTGTGCTTTTATTTATTTTAGTACAAACTTGAAAACAGAATAGGAAAGCTAACTAAATGTTTATGCTTCAACTATGCAGTAAAATATTATGCACTCATTAAATACTGTGTTTACACATTTCAAAATGTATGTAGTAATTGTTTCTACCTAGTGGGATTATGAATGGATAGTTTTCTTTCTCCTTATATTTCTATAACTTACAAAATTCCTTCATTGAATGCATTCCTATAGGATGAAAAGACTTTCTGAACTTTGGTAAGCAAAATATATGTGAAGGATAATGAAATGAATTATTAATAATGCAGAGGATGAAGAAGAACTGAAGACAAAATGTGGCAAGGTGTATCCAGGTCAAATTAAAGTTCCTGTGGTGGTAACTAACACAGGACTCCAACATATGGGGTTACAGTATGAAAAAGTTACTGGTCTCTGTTGTCATGTATCATGGTGACCCAGGGACCTAAAAAGAGGTCATTGAACCAATGTAAAATACCACTGCATCACTCCCAACGCCCCCTCTAAAATCTCAGGAACATTCACCTCAACTTACTTTCAGAAGTGTGAGCTCATAATAACATTTGATAATAGCTCACGCACATTTTCTGAGATTCTGTTTGAAAAATGGCAACATGTGAGTAGGCAAAAGGATATTCCTGCATCATTATTCAGATCTTTCAACGTTTTAAAATCTTGCTCCTATAAGGCCTAAGGCTGTTGAATACATATATAGTTTCCAATATCAGTTTGCAAGAAATATTACCGTTTTACTATGCTAGGTATTATCCATGTTAATATTTTATCCCGTGAAGCTAAATATAGTTTGGCTGATAGCTAAAACTGCAGTCACATTTATTTGAATATTTCACTTATACTTCATTTTTGTTTTTTTTGTTGTTGTTGTTGTTGTTTGTTTTTTCGATATTGCAAGGCATTGTATGGGCACTGTGCCATACAATAGATCTCTAGAGCTTTTTCATCTAGCATAACTGAAACTTTATATCCATTGAACAACTCTCCATTGACTGCAGCCCAAAGCTCCTAGCAAACTTCCATTCTCCTCTCTGTTTTTAAGTTCCTGACTATTGTCAGTTCCTCACATAAGTGAAATACAGCAGCATTTGTCCTTCTGCGGCTGGTCATTTCAGTGAGTATACTGTCCTCCAGGTTCATCGATGTTGTCACAAATAGCAGGATTTCCCTTTTTTAAGGTTGAAAAATATTCCATTGTATGTATATGTCACATTTTCTTTAATCATTCATCTGTCGATAGCTGTTTGGGTTGTTTCCATGTCTAATTTAGACTTTCAAATTAGACTTATACTTTGTTTATTCATAAAATCCATCTTTGTTTAAAAGCATAAAGTGACTGTAAACAAATACCTTGTCTATTTAAGTAAGTTTGATCTCTCAAGGCAATCAACTGATCATGAACACATCAGTAATTGGATTTTTTATTTTCTGGAAACAGACAAAAAATTTAAAAACATTTGACCTGTGTCACTTGCATCAGTAATATTAGCCATGTATCTAAACTTGTGAAAACTGTGTTCATTCCCTTTCATAATTTATTTTTAATTTCTTCAAATTAAGTTGATATTAGCAGTTAACAGTAATGCTGTAACAAAAATGTTAAAAACTGAACAAACATCCTAATGTCTGCTCCACAACAATAAGAGAGATGCCAACCTGGAAAAATACTAAAACTCCAGCCAGAAGGCTTCTTAGAGTCTATTTTTTACAATGTGTGCTTTCAGGTTTGCCTCAAAAAAAAAATTAAAAAATACCATCTAAGTTAAAAATGGTCAGTGTTCTCTCTTTCTTCCTACAGAGGAATAAGAACAGTAATTGATTCAAATATTTGGGTATAAATCAGCCATATCCTTCCTCTGTCACCAACTGATAAAGTAGCTAAGTCATTAGTACATTTCTGTGTCTTTATCCATAAATCCAGTAAAAATATAACCAATATGCATTTATTGTTAGTCCACTGGTATCAATTTGTTTACAGCCGTACATTTCTTCTGTACTATGTTGTGGTTTCATTTGCCAGTTTGTCTTAATCTCAATTAAAATAAAATATTAAACATTTCTTAAAAGTCATTGTCTTACAATTAACCTTGATCATTAATTTTTCTTTATATCTTCAGCCAATAATTATTTTATAAATAATTCAAGTGGTTGCAGTGGGAAGGAAAAGAATACAAAAATGAATAAGGCAAAGCCCCTTCATTGACAAATTTATAATGAGGGGTGGGGCAGATTACAGTGTAATAAGTTTCGTAAAAAGGATATTCACAGAGTGCTCTGGGAGCTCGTAGCTTGGGGATATCAAGAGTATTTCCCCAGAGAGGGGAACACTTAGCTGCTCTTAGAAGATGAATCAGGTTTTTCTATACGGAGAGAAGAGAAAAATAGAGGAGATAGATAGCCAAGTAGACCTTGAAAGAATATGCCAAATTAGAGAAAACACTAAAATCTGAGTATGGTTGGAACTTAGAAAATTTGACATGACTGTGCTTATAGGAATCATTATTGCTCCTCTTTCCTGAAAGCGGGACCATCTGGTCTTACTAGGTAAGGCCTTCTCAAACTGCTGCAGGGGAAACACCTCCCTTCACTTTGCTGCAGCCACATATTTTGGAAATACTTAAGTGCACAACACTTCTCTCCCTTAGGATTTAGAATGTCCTGTTCCTTTTGATTAGAACTCTGTTCTCCCAGCTCTTCACATGGTTGGCTCCTTCTCACTGTTGAGTCTCAACTTACATGCCACTGAAGTGGCCACCACATTAGTCTTTCTCACATATATAACCATATTTTATTTTCATCATGGCAACCATCACTTTTTGAAGTTATCCTATTTCTTATGTATCGATTACTTGTCCATTGCTACAAGGATAAAAAATTTATAAAGTCAAGAAACCAGTCTATTATACAACAATCGTATACAAAGTAAAGCCTACACACGGCAGACATTATATAAAAACTTTTAAATTAAGAAATGAATGATGCAAAAGGAAAAGCAGATAGAATGTATAATCTCTAAGAACCATTAATCAAATAATAAGTGTATCTAATATGTCAGCATCAAAATTACATCTCCCCTTTCTCCAGATATATTAAGATTGTACTTCATCAAGAAGCACTTGGTAAAATAGAATGGAAAGACTGTGCAGGGAAAGATATGGAGGTCCTATGTTTTACAAATGCAGTTGAATGAGTCAGTAAAATATGTGTATTAATATTCATTCGCTTCTGCTCACATTCTAAGGTGAGTTGACCTTGGAGATGTTGAGTTTATATTTACCTTACTTACATCACAGAATATTTGTGAGATTCAAATGAGAAATGAATGTAAAAGCATCATAAAATGTAAAAGATTATATATTTTTTGCCTTCTAGCAATAAAATAAATAAAATATAGATTCTTCTAGAGTAGAAAGAAAAACAATTTAGGATACCAATTAAAGAGACAACCACTAGTATATTTTCCATTACCATCTGGTTCTTCTCAGTCTATGAATTTCGTCAGGAAAACAATAAGTAAAAGAATTATAAGAAATAGATATTTTGTTGGTCTTCAGAAAATAATTGCATCACGATGAAAACAGTTTTCTTTTTGAAATGTCACACATAATTGGCATAGCCAGAGTAAATGAGCTAGTGAATGGCCTGGCATTAATAATTATACTGACATGCATGCAATTTCAAGTATTGATTAGTAAAATGATTGATAATTTTCAGATAATTAAATTTAAAACTATGGGAAAACTTAACAAACATGACTTGTAGTTTTAATGTTTAATTAAGTGTATGCTAAATGTAGCAATAATTTATTTTATAAGTAAAATTTTGTGAATAGTTATGGAAAGTAAACCAATTTCAACAAGAATATTAGTATCATGGGGCTTTAAATGTCATTCTTTTTAAAGATAATAGTTTATTTTCTGTGGCTATTTTTACCCTGGCTCTTTATTTTGCATATGATTTGATATTTCCATTAAGCTACAGAATTAATTAAGCTTTTAATCTCACTATAGACTTACAAACTACTTTTTGGAGCTCTATCAATAAGAATTTAGAAACAATTTAAAAAATGGCTTAGAAAAACATGTTTTTAAGTAGAAGAAGAAGAAAAAGAAGAAACAGTCACAACCAAGAGGAATAAGATGTGATGTCAAATGTAATGCAGTATCTTTGTTGGGATCTTGAAAATGAAAAAGAACAGTTGAGAAAAAAAATGAAGACATATGAATAAATTATGGCCTTTAGTTAATATTAATGTATCAATTCCATTGCCTTATTAATTGTGAAAAGCGTATCATACTAATTAATATAAGATGTTAACAATGGGGAAAATTGAGTGTGAGGGTAAGTGAAATCTGTACATCTTCACAATTTGGTAAATCTAAACTATTCTAAGATGAAAAATTTCTTAAAAACACATGAAAGGAATATATATTTGTGGATTTAAAAATCACCATGCTGTCTAGTTATTAAGAGGTCAAAATAATTGGTGAGTGATAGACTATAGAAACAACCTTCATATTAAGAACCAACTTTCAATCTTAATTCTATTAATCTTGATAAGATTTTTTTTTACAAGAACATTTGAATCATTTTGCCATCGAGTGACAGGTGCATATGTAAGAATTTTGAAATCTAATAGCAAACTTTCAGTGTCAAAGAGCCACCAATAATGAAACATACATGCATATATGTAATGTATTAAATGTATTTCTAGGCTCTTTATTGCATTGTTGGTTTATATACCATATGATTTCTCTAAACCTTGGCTTTAACTAATTAGATATGGTGTGGAAACCTGGTCAAGGAAAATTGATCCATATTCTAACTAGTGAATAGGGTTGTGACCTGGTTCAACAATATAAGCAGACTCACACAGATCTCTCCCAGAAATAACTGACTACAAAATGCAGATATAATTTGCCAGTTTCCAGTAGTGGCAAAAGTAATGCACTCTAAGGTGCCATGATGTGTAAGAACCTAGGGCAATCATTTTGAGATATGACTGAGAAGAGCGATCAAGATAATCTAAATGCAAGAAAGAGGAAAATAAAATAGATGAAAGAAATGAGCTGGACATTCACAGGAGATGAGAAATTGGAGAGAAAGGAAAAAAGAAATCACAAACAGAATCTGCCTTTGAGAGAATGCCATCCTTTGCTAAGAGCTCTCTCCAATTTTATGCTGTGAGCACAGAAAGGCTTGACTCTATTTTGATTTCTATACTTGTCTCATTTTCTTACAATAAATTCCTCATTCTAGAGCAAGGAGAGGTCAACTCATATACCTACAGTCAAAAGAATCCATCTAAGACAGACTTCAGTATTATACTAGTCACTATGCATGCCTATTAGATCTTCTCTCTAGCCATCATACTTCTTTATTTCTGCTGGCACTAGCTGTTTCTTGGTTCTCTCTGAACCAGTCTCATTACCATCAATATTTGATCAGAGTCTTTAAAATAAGCTTTAAGTTTAAATTTGTAACATTACAGTAGTTCAAAAATTACATTACCCTCTGAATTATTTTTAAATAATTCTGTCAGAAAACATCTTTGTTGTTACTATATATCTTGGTGTCAAAGATAAAATGACAAATCTATGGGCCTGTATGCTCACCCCTCGTCAACAAACTAATTACCATTTTGCTCATTTTGCTTATATATATAGACAGTTACATTTAAGATACTGAGAGCCAGAAAAATCCTAAATCACCAGAGAATAAATACTATGGCCGCTACCATTGGATTCTCTTCATAATAAATATCACTTCTCCTGCTGTAATTACATTGTCTCTCAATTTTCTTCTCCTCTGACAAATTTCTAAATTTCATGAGATCAGTGATGGTCTGCCTATCATTTTATCTTACAACCTGGACCTATATCTAGTACAGTAGTTGCTGAAATAAAATATTGAATGAAAAAAGACAAAGTAGAAATAGAGTTATTTCTTTAGCAAACCACACCGAGAAGAACTAAAGCAATAATGAAAGTAATAATATAACCAGAAAACAGTGAAATAACACCTTCAAAATGATGAAAAAAGTAAATGTAATTTTCCTATTTGCCTCATGAAATTATACTTTAAGAATTAGACTGAAATCCACTGTTAGTAAAAACAGAGTCTACAAAACATGAAAACAATATGAAGAAACTCCAAAAGAATGTATTTTAGGAAAAAAGAAAATTATCTCTGAAATAAAATGTAAAAAGTAACAAAGAATAAAGAGGAAAGAAAGTGAGAGACATCTAGATAAATCTGAGTCAATATTAGAATTATCTAATTTGTGGAGTTTAAAACGATAAATAAACAAAAATAGCATATAACTACAACAGATTTAAATTATTCCAGTCCTTGCACCTTTCCAGAGAAATGTAAAGATACTGATCATGTTTAGTGCCTGAGAAGGCTGGTGAAAGTTTTACAGATTCACAATAAGAAATCAGAAAAGAAACAAGCAATGAGTTTATAGATATGAATCTAATCACAATAAATACAAATGTATTAAAACAATACAAAAATATTCTAATTACAAAGACTCCAGGTGTGTACCATTTATAAGAGACGTACTAGAATAATAAAGATATAGGTAGAACAAAAGCAAAAGGTATACAAGTTGCAGCAAAAAATTTTAGTAGGGATGACTTCAAGTAGATTCTCACAGTTTTCCTTAGTAACTGAACACTGATTCTCTTCAGAATGGCAATTTGTCAAACTTAAAACTGCATTTCCCCAGCTCCATTGGCAGTAGGTGTAGCCAATGAAGCATAAACTTGGCTTCAAGGAAATCTCTTTAATAGATTCACTCAATTGGAAGGAAGACCCATTTTGCACTTCCTCCCATTTTCCCTCCCTGCTGCCTGGAATGTGGATATGAGGTGAAGGTGAAAATTAAAGCATCATGCTAAAAATGACATAAGAGAGATAAAAAGCATTGTACCATGGTAACTGAGGACCTGCCCTGGGCTGCCTGTTTCCAGACTCCTCTTACGCATGAGGAAAAAAATAACCTCGCAATGCACTTTGGGTCTTTGGTTTCATGCAACTGAACAAAATCTTAAGTGACATATCACATAAATAACGACCAAAAAAATGATGTGACTAATGATGAACAGATTGTTCTATCTATTGAAGCAAAATAAATTGCCCCCAAAAGAACAGTTTAAAACATTATTTTGTTTTGCTTCTGTGTGTCAAGAATTCAAACAGTGCACAGGAACAACTTATCTGATTCCCAATATCTGGGACCCTGGCTAGGAAGTTTCAAATTCTGGGGATGTTTCAATGGCAAAAAGAAAGAATCATGTGCAAAAGTCTTTACTCCCATGACTTGCTGTTGATGGCTGTTATTAGCTTAGTTAGACCTCACCTCCATGTGGCCTCTCTATGTGATCTCCTCATGTTACCCAGGGCTTCCTCACAGTATGGCAGATGAAAAGAAGTATTATTGCCTCTTATAATCCGCTCTCAGAAGGTACACAGTATCACTTCCTCCTTAATCACAAGTTTCCCAGATTTAAGAGGAGAAACCATGACCCATCTTTCGATCGAAGGAGAGTCAAAGTGACATTGTGAGAGGCACATGGAATGAGAGTTATTGTTACAGTCATTTTCTAAGACACAATCTACCACACAGAGGATAAATAGGATCGTAATATAGTCATGAAATATTCAATTCATAAGAAAGACATAATAACTCAATTATATTTATATCAAATAACATAGTTTTAGTATACATGAAGCAAATTGACAAAACCACATGGAAAAACTGAAATCGACCTTCATAACAAAAGTTTAACAAACATCTCTCAGTGAACTACAGATCACAGAGGAAAATAAATCAGTGAGAATAACAGAGGTTTGAGTAACAATTAACAAGCCTGAAAATACAGATACAAATAAGACACTGCACAATATTGGTGAATGAAAATTCTTTTCAAGGGTTTTAAAAGACTGAACATACACTAGGCCAGAAAGCAATCAAATTTAAATGATGCCTACCACATACAATTTGCAAAATTTAATTTCCAAAGATAATATAGTAGAAACTCTATAACATTAAAGAATATTAAAAAAGATTTTCAAGACACAAAGGTACAAACCACAAAGAAAAATATTGATAAAATTTAATAAGTTAATTGAGAATTCTAGTAATCAAAAGATGCTAAAAATGGAGATTAAAAATAAAAGCCAAAACTTTTACAGACATATACAAAGGACTAGTATCAATTATAAAGAACTCATACAATAAATAGGATAAAGATAAATAACAATAGAAATAAGTTTTGAAGTTGCTCTCTGAGAGATATAAATGGTCTTCAAGTGTTTGAAAATATGATCAACCTCATTTGTAAACAGGACAATTCAAATTAAAACTAGAATGAGATATAATTACGCCCTAAGGGTGGCAAAAAAAAAATTAATTAAATAAATATTTAGCCAGTTTTAGTAAAAATGCTGAACACAAGAAATTTCACAAAGAAATTTTCATAGTCTGCTGGTAGAAGTATAAATGCACATACGGCCCCTTTTGAAAACAACTGAATATTACAATTAATAAAGTGGAACATTTGCATGCCTACGAATCAGCAACTTCACTCATGTATGCATATCCAGAAAAATGCACAGGAATTTTTATTGCAGCATTATTTAAAATAGAAAAAAGAAAGAAAGAAAGAAAGAAAGAAAGAAAGAAAGAAAGAAAGAAAGAAAGAAAGAAAGAATCTAAAACTCCATCAACAATAAATGGATAAATAAAAATTATACCACACTATATGCAGTGAATGTCATGGATTAAATAGTGAATTATAATTACATATTAATATGACTAAATCTCACAAGCCAAAATGATTTAAAAAGAAAGTTATAAGAGAATATATACAACACAATTTGATTTACATAAAGATCAAAAATACGTAACTAAGCAATATGTTGTTTAGGAATAGATACATGAGGTAAAACTATAAAGAAATTCTGGGAAATAATAAATATATCATTTCTACTGGAGGACACCTGTATGCAATGGTGACAGGGAATACATTGGGTAGCTTACAGAGGCTTCAAGGAATTAACGGACATTTGGTCCTGTCTGAAACATTTGCAGGGACTTTGGTCCATGCCCACCCATCGACTCATCCCTCATTCCATTACCAGCTAGGCTACCAAGGCAAGAAGCATTATTATTGGCAACACAGCCACAACACAATTATTGGACCAATAAAACACATTTAGTATGTTTTAATAAAACAATGATAGTATTTTTTATGTTATCAATCCTATAAACCGAAAGCAGAAATGAGCGTTATTGGCCATTTGAATCCAGGGACGTTTTCTAAATGTGGACATTTTATACATGAACAAATATCAAGGACTATTTGGCATGAACCAAATGCCTCCATGGATGTTCTAGACAGGACCAAATGCCCTGTAAGGCTTTAAAGTTATCGGTAGTAGATATATTGATATTCAATTTTTTATTATTCTTTATGTCTGAAAATGTTGCACCAATCAAGTATTTTATTGCAAAAACTGCATTTGCCTCAAGACAACAATAATTTCATTAAAGTAATAGCCTACATTCTCACTTAGGAACATAACCCTTAATAAAATGACATAATAAATATAAACCCTCCTGATTCCTGGCTTACATTATGTTACTCGGCTTCTAGGTGGGGTTTTAAAAAGTACAGAGTTAATAATGGTTGAAGTTAAAGCAATCATCTGATTT
Source organism: Eidolon dupreanum (assembly GCA_028627145.1). NCBI lineage: Eukaryota > Metazoa > Chordata > Mammalia > Chiroptera > Pteropodidae > Eidolon > Eidolon dupreanum. The sequence continues at coordinate 6,903,222 of CM053508.1, forward strand.
TCTATCTGCTTCTATAACTCTATATTCCCCTGAATTGAAAAAGAAAAAAAATATGTATATATATACACAAATTATATAAAATGTACACTTCATTATATGCATATATATCAACATTTTTAAAATGATTTAGTACATACAGTGTTTGCAGTAATACATAGATGGATAGATAGACATAAAATGTTTTTAAAAGTGTATACGATTATAAAATACATAAAATAAGGAAAATATATACTGTCAATTAACTTTCACTCAACACAAGAATGTATCGAATTTATATGATATTGTTTTGGTAAGAACAATTTGTCTGTGAGATTATTAGAATTCTAATATCCTGGGAATAAGCAGTATAATACAACTTACTCATAGATTATAAGTGTATTTTTGTCTTAAGAAAATAGTTTTTATTCATGAAATAAAAAAAGGAACTGTCTTTTCATTCATTTTCTTTTTCATCTAGAGGATGGAGAGTAGAGTTAGTACAGATAATAGAAATGATTGGAAAGATAAAAATGAAGTAGATAATACAATAGGACTAGATATTTTTGCATTTCAGCCATAAAGGAAGTGAAGACTAGTGCCTTACTTAGTATATATATTTTATCAGCTAGCTAGTTGTAGCTGATGGGTGATGGAGCTGATGGGTGAGTGATGGGGCTGACACAAGCAGGTAGCAGTGCTCTGCTAGACTCTTTCAAGCCTTAACAAGAAATTAACATAAACAGAGCTATGTGCGCCTCTAGAGTAGAGATAGAGGTTAAAGAAATAGCCAATAGAAAGTAGCACGTGGAATCCTTTTTCCTATTAAAACTTGGTAAGCCATTACTGTAAAAAGGGATGGCCACGAAGATAAAAATAATTCTTACAATCACCAAGATAAGTGTGGACATGCAGACCTACTGCTGTGTTCGCAAATGCTTATGCCTGTTTATGAAATGGCATCTCTCATGTTTATTCATGCTCGTGGGATGCTGCCAGCTCTCTGAGATGGTTCCATGTGTGATAATAGCAGTTCTAAGTAGCAGTTCCCTGTGGCTAGGCACAAGGTCCTAGTGAGCTTACTCAAGGCTCCCTAGCATCTGTTCATGGAGGTTTGGAATAGCAAGTTTTTGAGGCTTTTCAGAGTTAGAACTCTCAAGGTTCAAACTTCCTTGTACCTTTCTAATTCCTGCTGCATCAAGTAGATTATAGATAGAGATACAATCTAATTTGAATATGTTATTTATTTGCTTAAAGTAATTCAAAGACTAGCCAGGCATTGGCTCTTAACTTTGACATAACAGGATCACCTTTTGGAAAAATCTCTTGGAAAATACAAATCTTGCATTCTAACCAACAATTCTTCATTATAATTTCTAGAGATTAATATATTTATATATTTAATCCATATATTTAATAAAATTTTCCTGCAAGGAATCAATACACTTAAGAGTTACCTGCAATTGCTGTGCAGTCAGTTTTACACTGGTCAACAGTGGATATTCCCAACTAGATGGGATTTAAAAAAAATCAGCTTCCATGGTCTGGCTATTTCTATTGCCAATCAATGCATTTAGTTTGACTTTCAAGAAAAAACAGTAGTCTATTTTTATTTCACCAAACAGATATAGAATCCTTGGCTATAGAGAGCAGTGAACAGTTTGGCATTCCTATTGAAAAATCAAGTAGTCTCTGACCACTGTCCATAGAGTCCACTAAAGATTCAGTACCAGTCTTTATCTCAACACCCTCCACATTCCACTGGATGATTTGTCTGTGTGTTTTTCTGTTTTCCCTTACTAGGTTTTAAATTCCTCAAAGATAAGGAGATGGTTGCTCTTAGTTTTGCATCTTCGACATTTAGTACAATCCCTGGTTGTGTTGTTTTTTTTTTTAATTTTTAATAAACTAAATCCTAAAACCTTATGGTTAAGTGGAAAAGAAATGCAAACAAAGTATAATTGGTAAGTATGCTCTGGAAATCGACACGAGTTACTCCATCAGCAAGGGGAAGGAATCCTCAGCTTAGGTTTGAACGCGGGGTTGAAGCTACGAGAAGACTTCACAAAAGATGTGAAAGAAAGTGATCACTGTTTGAAAATTCTTAAACTCAATTTTAAAAACGTTCATGTCAGAGTAGAGAAATGTGTCAATCAAGAATAGCGTCTATTTAAGATAAGGAAATGATAAAAGTGAAGTATTGAAAAAGCACAAACTACTGCTAGTGATAGCTCAGAAACAGATTAGCAGTATGGCTTAATGTTTAGGGTAGATTTTAAACTTTTTATCTCTTTTTCCTGTTTTCTGAAAAACGGACATTTACCCTGTATACTAGGTCCTCTTCAGAATATCTACTCCTGAAACATAAGACCTCTAGGTAGAAAAATGATGAGATTTGAAATAGCAGAAATGTGCTTGAGCCATGGTTCCTCCATTCAACAGCTTTTTTTTTACCCATGAATTGAGGTGTTTTTGTTTTTTTTTTTAAGACTCAGTTTCGGTAAAATGAGGATAATGAGTCCTGCTTTGCCATAAAATTTTTTTAAAGATAACATGAGAAAATGTGTAGGAATGTGATTAATAAGTTGAAAAATGCTTTATAAATATAAGGTTCTCTTATTCATAGTCTATTCTCATTTTGTGCCTGTTATATTTTGTCATTTTTTCCTAGAAAAAATATTCTAGAGTACATGCAATTATAGTTTTATAATAATTATCTAAATTAATATCAAATTATTTTATTCAAGTGTTCAATTATCCAGTTTGAAATTTAACAGGCATAAGCTCAAGAATATCTGATATATGGAATACATTTTCCAAATGTATTAACCAAATAAATACGTATTTGTAAAACGCACTTAATAATACTTTGTGTGTGTGTGTGTATGTGTGTGTGTGTATTTTTTTTTTTTTTAAGAAATCCACTTTCTCTCCCAAAGGAAAAATACTTTTTATCTATGGACTTGATCTATGGACTTGAAATTCCAGGAAAAAAAACAAAACAAAGAAAACAAGACACATATATCTAAGTTGGTGAGAGAGTAATAATGATCCTCGACATAATTATCTTCATTATCCATGGAGAAAATAATTATCATTTTTAAGATATTAATTTATTTTTCTACACATTATTTTTAAGGCTTACTGTCTGCCAGGCACTATGCTACATATAAAGGATATAGCAGTAGAATAATAGAGACATTCACTGCCTTGAGGAAGCACACAACATATTGGAAAAGGTACATAACTTAATTACAATAAATTAAGACAAATGCACATGGTAATATAAAAAAGAAAACCACGTACATGCAGATCCTGATATTTGAAACTTACGATCAAGGCAAACCATAATAAAAAAGTCAAGAAGTAAAAGCTTAAGATCGATCCTAACTATGTTTCAAAGTCAACCATCAGGGTGCCCTGTGACATGCCACTTGCTTTATGAATACTAGTTCTAGTCTATTCATATTTGGGTCATTTTATCTTGCTTTATTTTGGGGGGGGAAATAAGGCCAATCCTTACCTTCCTCAAAGAAATAACACAATACTTGGAATGAAGGTACTAGATAAGCAGGTAATATTGCTGGTATGAATAAAGCCAAAACAAAATAAAGTAAAATAATTACAAAATAAAATGGGAACTCCTACTTTAAAAGGAACTTGAGAATGATAACCTGATATAAATAAACTAATGATATTTTGTGAGAAATAGATTAAAATAGTAATTTCTTTGTTACGGTCTTCAAATAATGGATGAGAAATGTATAGAATTAAACTCCACAAATGAAGTGCTCATGTGATATAATATCTCACATACCCTGCCTATGATAATGGATTATTACAAAACCCTAAGAATGGTCAACTTCAGAGCTTCATGGCTCTGACAGACTGACAGCCATACTTTGCCGAGCAGGTTAAATCTTAGAGTGCAGGTATCCACAACTGAGCCAAAGTTAAACTCGGAAAGACAATTTTGACAGCTCAATAAAACACTGGAAAATTGTTTGTAGAGGTTATTAAGATGATTAGTTCTTGGAATGCAACATGTTATTAGGACCATTTGTAGGTCTTAAATTTTGTGGGTTTTTCTTCCTATAACTCTAATTATGATTTATCAGAAACAAATTAAATTTCCCAATGGTTCGCCTATATACTGAAATGGAAATGTTTCTCAAGAAGTGGCTTTTCTTTGTTTCATTCCTAACCACAAGCATAAAGGATCTTTTTAAATCAGCATTAATGAAGCCCCCCAATAGATCTTTATCTGATATTTATATTCAATTTGGTATGAAGAAAGCTGCCTGGCACATAATAGGTTATTAGTGAATATATACTGAACAAATTAATATGTACTCACAGTACTACCTTAAATAAACTAGTATAAAACAATGGCAAAAGCATATTCAGAGTGTGAAAATAATGTTGTGAGACCAGTTGAGGCAGAAAAATTAAATAAAGTGTGATTTATTCTCACAAATAAGATTTTTAAACCAGTGCCATAATACTACTGTACTTCCCTTAGTAATGAAAAATGGAAAGGCTTTGCCCTGTCTCAGTACTTTACAGAAATGATAAGGAACTCTTGCTACAAACCACAAACAAAATGATCCAAAGGCATGTGACTGAGATGGTGCCAAGCCAACCACTGTCTCTATCCACAAGAGGTACATGGCTAAATATAAAATGGATTTTTGAAATAAAGACCATATCTCACCCAATTACTGTATTAAAACCACTATCATTTTACTGGAGGGCTGACACATGTATTATCTAGCTGATGACAGTCTAATCATATTACACTTCTTTTGTTGCTATACATTTCTCCCTTTGTTGCTTTGATAAAGCTGAACAGTAAAATGTTAAAACATGCCTCAAAAGTTTAATTTTTACCTTATATAATGGGTTTGACTAAAAAAATGGCATATTAGCTATGCCTTGCTTCTTCACTATTGATCTTTGTATTTGACTTCATCCTCGAAATCCCCATCTTCTACCTGTAGCCCATTTCAAGGACTTTACATATTTTTTTTACTTTCTTGTCTTTACTTTTATAACCCCTTACTGTGATTTTTTCTTAATAAGAATCTCAGAATAATCTACCTAAGGAAAGGTAACTCACATAATACTAGTACACCTTCCAGCAATTTAGATCTCCTATATTTTTGTTGTAAAACATAACATAAGGGTAAATGACTGAATTGCACCACAATCAGGGTTGCTGCTAGAAAATCACAAAGCCCATCATCATTACCAGTCACAGAGTTAGAAAGGCATTTGAAATTTAGAAATGTATTTTTTAGTGGTACACAGGAAAAATCAGAATGCCCTAGAAATTGAATTTTTCCTGACGTGGGAAAAGTTATAATCATTTCTAATTTTCTTCTATGTAATATATGACCGATTGAGATCAAGTAAACAGAAATTTCTAAATGTCAATGTATAAAGTGTTTCATAAACAAGAGGCACAGCCAGGAAGTCTGCTGTATTTCTGGAACGATTCCCTACACTCTAAAGTTGACAAGGCAGAGTGCCATTGCAACATTAATTGCACCCTTTGGAATGGAAGAATATTTCTCTGTAATTAAGACTTTCTGGATTTAAAGAAATATGATCTACACAGCTTCTCTGCTGTTATGGCAAATTATTATATCATAATGAAATCAAGTGATTTAAATGGTGGCTACTGAACAGTCTCAGGTTTTTATAAACAGCTTGCCAGTATTGCTACATCATTTATCTAAAAATACTTATACTTTATCAGCCTAATTTTCCTTATTAGAAAGACCAGGAGTCCCTGCCAGAGAAGAGGTGGCAGTAACAGGGGTAGTGCTCCCTAAGGGCATAGAGCAAAGGTCAACTGAGGTCTAGTCCCAAGTGAAGGTGGCTCTGGCCATGGGGACACTCTTTCAGAGAACAACAATCACACCTGACTCAAGATGTGTCCACATGAGGACTGATCTATAGACACAGGCAGTTTCACTCACAGAAGAGCTAAGAAAGACTCCCTGCAACACAGAAAAAAGTAAATGCCTTATGGCTACTTCTGCAGCAATGTTCAGAAACTATGCAGGAGCCAATATAATCACAAGCTAGGAAAAAAATGTTCTCCATCTAATAAACACACTGGGGGAAAAGAGGTATTACAGATAACCATGATTTGTGTTTGCAGGAGTGCTGGAAGTGTGGGGAATTTGAAAGAACAAGCGTTGAAAGGGACTGCAGTGGGGTTTCATTCTTGGCGATCCTGCAAATTATCAGCCAGGCCTTTTCACAGCTGAGATAAGCTTTCCCCAGTCCTTGAGGACTTAATGCTAGCGCCAATGATTAAACAGATATTTTCCTGGTCTCCCTTGCACAGGACCACCGACAGTATTTCTTCTTCCACTGCTTTTGTCAGCCATAGTAATTCTGAAGAGATCAAGAAGTTCAGTGAGTTGTGGCTCGTAGCAGCCCACCATGCTTATGTACCTGTTAGCATGCATTCTGAGTAGATTTCTTCCACATTACACAATAAAAAGCTACCTGGCCTGATATTCATGTTATCAAAACCTTTAATCTCAAAATTAACATACACTTCTTTCCATTACTTGTCTGAAAAGTGGTTTTTGGGTGATCAGTATGGCCTCAAATCTGTTGTAAGGTATTTGATTATTGGGTTACACTCACTAAGATCAAATGGCTTGAGAAGCCATAGCTCTCAGGCACTCAGTAAGTCACTGCCTCTACATCACTGAGCGGTGTTTTGTGATCAACCTTGAAACATTCCTGTAATACTCAGGACTCATTTCCGGTATGTTATCATTTCTACCACAGGAAACAGCTGTCCACACTGCCTATCCCTATGTGTAAGCTGTGCTTTGGGTGGTATCCAGGACTCTACCTAATCCTTTGATTCATTCTGTATCATCTTTCAAAGTCAGACTCCCCACTCACTAGTAAAACTCCAGTCAGCAATGACTTGAGTATCCACATTCACCTCTTTGCAATGACTTGAGTATTTACATTTACTTCTTTGCAATAGTTCTCCAAATCAGTTGTCTCTAATTCCAATGGCTAAAATCAATCTATGATGCATATTCTACTTACACAAAATTTTATAGCTTGGGTTGAATTGCCTTATATGTCAAATATAAATCTTCCAAAATTCAGATGTAAATGAAATGCTACTGTTTTAGATTTTCTTTCCCTCCTCTCTTTCTCTCCTTCTCCTTCCTCTTCCTCTTCTCCTTTTTTTAATCAACATAAATCAACATATATCAACATAATCAACATAAATCCAGAGTGTTACTGCAGCTCCTCACCCTTTTCCCTTTAGGTTGCATGAGCAAGCAGAAGGCCAACTGGTCCCAGGAAAGGACAGAAGGCCTTAAATATTCCGTCTAATACAAACGACAAGTCTACCAACCTTTGGAAGCTCAGTGATGCTACTGTGTTTGTGCTAGGCTTGCTAGAGTGGGGGGAGGGGAAGATTATTCTCCTAAGACTGGAATACCTATATAGTAAACCTCTTTGAGAGGTTCTGAGCACCTCGCCTTCAGGGGCTCCATGAGCTCCATGATGTACACATCATATCATGTAGTCTTTGCCTCATTTTTTTCTGCCTCTACTTTCCTCTTTCTATAAAATCACCTCACAAAATTCGGTCTTCAAAAGAACAAAATCTAGAAAGGAGAGTTTACTTAAGTAGATTGTACATTTCACCCAGAAAATGCAAATCTTTGAGTAAAAGAGAACAAAGCAAGACAGACAACTTAGAATAAATGGGTATGGGCAGGAAGAGGGAGCTGGCATACCTTTGAAGGAAAGCAACTCATGAAAGACCTGCTGGAGGACGATGGAGCAAGAATGAATTTATATCTCCATGGATTACCATTGCTTCTTGTTTTCTGATGTCTTTTTAGTTCTTCCTGTCACAATGGCTAGTGCGCTGAAAAATTTCTGACCAAAAAAAAAATTTTAGTCACCTACTTTAAATAACTTTTCTACTTATTGGATGAGAGAGTTTAAGTTACTTGTGTAAGGCCATGCACCTTCTTATGGTAGAATTAGTTTTATCATTCTTAGGAGAATGATTATAATTATCACAGTACTGAGGTGATTTATATACTTATTTTATTTTCAATATGTCTCTGCTGTATATCTGCCTCACTATTTATTCTATAAGTTCCTTAATCGAATTATTTCATTCAGTGAGCCTACTGCACCTAATATTTCTTTCCATAAATCACCTTATTTATGGAACAAAATCCACATAAAGAAAAGAGTATTACTGATACTTTCAGGCACATTTTTGTGGTTACTGAACTTCAAACTTTTTGAAATAAAAGACAAGGTACTGATATAAAAAGAGAAATATATGTGTTCCCCACATCCCCAAAGTTTCTCGTACAGTATTGTCTACATATTAGGTAATGAGTATTATTTTTAACAATGAAAAATTAATACTGAATTAATTATTACTAATGTCCAATGTTAGATATTTTCAATTTGGTTGACACCTTGCTTAATTCAGAATATGCTGCACTGCATTCTGCTGGTGTCATGCTTAGCCTTTTTCTTAACCTTTTTTTTCTAACTAGAATTATAAAATCTCATGGCCCAGAACTGTTAGTGTCTTCATTCATTTGAAAAAAAAAATGACTTATTCCATAAGGCAAATGTGTGTGCATCAGTGTGTGTATTCATTTATTCAGGAATTGCTAAGCTACCCATACTACATGGTGATATGTAACATGGAACCTGCAATCTAACTGTGGGTTTAAAACCTGCCCTCTATTTATTAGCTGTGTAACTTTGATCATCTTAACTTCACTAAGCTTAAGTTTGTGACTCCCCAAAATAATATATATTTCATAGAGTTCTTGTCAGGAGTAAGAGGAATGCACATGAAGCACTTCGTAGACTACGTGGCACCACATTAAGCGCTAGTGAACATTAGCTAAACATATCTAGCATTGGTCTTCCAGGTCTTCCAGCATTGTTTTTTAGAAAACACAGTAAATAATATAATTAAATCGCAACTCAGTGAATTTATAAATTAAATGTTTGTAAAATTATATTTCTCTTATTATATGTGATGAACTCTGGTATTTTTTTTTCTCTTCCATTCTAGTCTACATCTGTCTATCATATTTTCTTTCTTAAATGCTGAGCAGGACCCACTAAATTTATTTCACAGTTGGCTAAAAAAAAATCCTATGTGACATGCAGAATAAAGAAATAGCATGTAAAAATGAATAATCATGATAGTAAATAATATTTCTGTATTTAAATCCATAATATAGTCAAGTCTAGATGATGATAGTTTTGGTTCTGAGGAATTTTAGGTTTTGTTTGTACTCATGAATAAAATGTAATGTTTTAGGAGAGAATTTCAGTGTCTGTTAGCAGATGTTGCAGGAATGTAATTTTTTTCTGAATGGCACCCAAAGATTTTGTGGTGAGAGGGATATTTCAAAAACTTAAAAAAAGAGCTAAAAAATTTTTTTTTCTACACTAAAATAAATAACACATGGCCTGAATGACACTGGACAAAATATTTTAAATAAGAATTGTCTTAGAATAGCTAGAATAAATATTTACCAAAATGATACAAAAATATTTTCATACTTAAAATAAATTCTATATTTATAATTTAATTTCCTTTGCTGATTTCTAGTACATTAATATTCTGGACACTGCAAACGTGCTAATACAAAGTCAGGGAAATGCAAGGGTCAAGAAGTTCATTTGGTATTTCTCTGGGCATTAGCACAAAGATACTTGCTCCTTTCAATATAGTTTGTAATTCATTTAAGTATTACATTTTCAGTTCTCAATTAGGTTTTCAAATCTTAGTAATTTGATGAATTTTCTTATCATCATGTCTGATTTTTAATAATTTAGTCCCTGACTCTGCTCCTTGATTTTATGTCATGTTATCATGACCTACTCACTGATTTTTTAATATGCTTTTCATATTTATGTATATATAAAACTTTCAAACACCTAGAATTTAACTATGATAGTACATGAATTGGAAGTATTTTTAGTTCTTTACTGCAAAAAATACTATTCTTGAGATTAAAGGTATGAATTATAATTCTAACTTGTATGAGAAAACTAGCCTTAAAGTTTCTTCATATCATTATCCTGAAAAAGCATGTTCAGAAGTTATATGTCCTTAGTGGTCATTTATTTTAATTTCAAAATAAATGAGGATGTAAAGTTATATTATTAAATTCAATCCTCTCATTGAAAAGAACTTTGGAGAGAAAAAAAATCTCAATTTAAAAATTCTTACTACCCTTTATTTTTCACATACTTCTTTTCCTAAAAAGTAAATCGGTTTAAAAGGACTAATGATAGAAGTTTGCTTTTGTAAAAACTCACATAAGATATAATACAAACAAAATAAATGTTGAACATGTGAACACAGAATATATTTAGTAAAACCTTGAAATCAGCCCTGTTCAAAGGTTTAAAATGGAATTAAATAAGAATTATTTCACTTTTTTAGACTCTAAGGAAGGAAGCTGGGAGTTAAGATCTGGTTACCAGGAGAAATGAAGATTTCCTCAGAGTATCAGAAAATTCATGACAATAATTTTTAAAATATCAATGAACATATAAACAACTTCTGATCCACCTAATTGCTGAAAACATTTCAGAGTAAAATAGTATAAGAATAAGTGTTTTATATTTAATGAAATTCTACTCTAGCAAATTGATTTTTCTTAGACTAAAAAAACTAAATAAACAAAGCAACAAAATAAAATAAGACTTCAGGTTCCAGCCAAGATGGAGTAGCCTCATTTCCCCCTTTTACTAAATCTAGAAACCCCATACATAACAAAACAAACAAGCAAAGAAGTACTCTGAAAGGTGAAGAGAAGAAAGCGAACTGCCTAGGAACCACAGAACTGGAGGAATGACATGGCACAGTATTCCTGGCTTTCCTTTCTGCCTCCCATACATCCTGGACAGAGTGCTCCAGAAGCTGCCAACCCAGAACTGCCAAAAGGCAGACAAAAATAAGCTCCAAGAAAAGCCTGCTTTCTCTGGAAAAGGGCCAGGAAAAAGGAAGCCTAATACTCCAAAGGAACCCTCCCTATCTCACCCCCCACTGTTTCAAAAGGGCCAAATGGCAGATTTTCTATTCACCCTTGACTTCACAGAATCAGGCTGCGTGTTTCAAATACCCCATAGGATGGGGTTTGCCAAACAGAGATCTAATCATTTCCTTACATTGCTGAATTATGTAAGCTTACAGTGATTGATTATTACCATATATTGTTTAGCAACTTCTATAGATTGTAACTTCTAATAATTAATCAAATGAGTCTTATTTCTGAATATAAACCTAATGCACACAATCTGTTTCATTCAAATCCCAGTTTTTATCTTGAAGACTCTTGATAAAGTGTTCGACTTCTGTTATATTTAAATTGAAGTCATATGATCTTGAGCATGAAATAAATCAATAGTCATTCCCCTGACTTGCTGCATTCATAAGGATACTTAATGGTGTTGATTGGACATGTCATAGCTGTGTGAAATAGAGGACTGGATTTCATTTTCGATTGCAAGTACCAAGGAGATTAAAATAGTCCTCTTCTTGCCCCACCACATTTGTCCAACAAATATTTTTGTATTGAATGTGTACTATGTAAAATCAATGTTTCATTTGCTGAGGATACAACAGTGAACAAAATGAAAACACCTGTCTCATGAAACTTATTCCTAAAAAGGAAAGGCAGAAAAAACTCAAGAAAATAAAGAAAATACCTAGTATCTGAGATTTTGATGAGTATCAATGAGAAAAAATATACATAGCATGAAATAGAAATAAAGTCTTGGGAATGGGGACATTTTTAGAAAGGGAAAGTTTTGTTCGAAGAGTATCATTTAAGATTTATGGAAATGGGATAGTCAGCTTTAGAGCTTTCTAGGGAAAGGACCTGAAAGAAAAACATGCCTGATATAATTAAGGAACAGTGACTAGAATGGAGTACCGAGGGAGTGAAGAGCAAAATATAAGAGTGGGAGGCTATTGCGTATATATTATATGGATCATTCTTAAAAACTTTGGATTTAATTCTGATTAGCAGTAGGAAAACTAAAATATTTCGAGCATAAGTGTAACACTATCACTTCACATGTCAATAAGATCACTTTGGCCACTCTGTTGAGAATAGACTATAGCAGGGTAAAGGCAGAGGGAGCTATTCTAATAATTAGGCATGAGATGATGATTGATTGAAGCAGTTGCAAATACAGATGAAGCTTTGCTTACTTGCTCAGCACTCATCTCCTGCTGTGTGACCCAGTTCCTAACAGGCCAGGACTCGTACTGGTTGGGGACCATGGAGTACAGAATTTAAAAGTAAGAAGTATAGGCTGAATCTAGATATTTTTACTTGGAGTTCTAGACTATGGAGCTGCCATTTATGAAATAAGGAGAACTATAACATAAGTAGTTTGGTTTTTTTTTTTGGTGGGGGGCGGATGGGAGGTTAGAAAGGAGGTTTGGAGAGTGATAAAGAACAAACCAAAGAAAGATTTGAAGAAGTAGAAGAAAAATAGAATAAGCTTAATGATCTGGAAGCCAAATGAAAAAAAGCATTTTAGAAAAAGGGGGTGATTTACCATCTAATGCTGCTGCTATGTCAAATAAAATGAGACCAAGAATTGGCCATTTGGTTTAGCAATGTGAAGGTCCCTGGTGATTTTGACATGGAGTAGTGGGAATGAAAGACTAACTGATGTAGGTTTGAGAGAGAACTGGTGAAGAGAAATGGAAGATAGAACAGAAAATTATTTTAAGGAGAAGAGAAGGGAGGATGGACAACACAGAGAATAAAGATGACACCAGCTCAGCTCATGTTTGTTCAGCCATTTATGCATGCCAGTTTAAGTGCTTCATGTACTTTGTTTCACTGAATCCTTATAACACGTCTATAAGGCAAATATAATTATTATCTGCATTTTGTGAATAAGAAAACTGAGGTACATAAGGGTTAGGAAACTTGCTCAAGATCACAGAGACCCCATTTTTTAAGCACTATGTTATGCTAACAATCAGACAGTAGAACTATATCAATTAGAACATTTTTTCCAACTTGGTGTGCTTAAAGCAAAGAGATGCATCAACAAAGTTCACTTAGCAGGAAGTCTCGAGTTGTACGACTGTAGATCTAGCTAATTTAGCAATGCAATAATGTCAGAGGTCCGGTATGAGTTCTTTGGGGAAAGGTTGCAGAGCTCCAAGAATCATGTCTTCATAAGGAAACATTTAAAAGTTAGAAGGAAGGGCAAGGGAATTCTTTTAGTGGGTATTTTATAGAGGAAGAAAACTTTCCTAGAATTTTCACCTTTTGCACTTATTGGCTAAGGCTGAATAACTTACTGGAGCTCTTGCTGCAAGGGATGCTGGGAAAGTGAGCAGCCAGCTTTTCAGCCTTTGTGATGGGATTTCTGGTATATCGGCAGGGAGAAGGGAGTTGAGACTATCTGCTGGGTTAACAAGTACAGATCTATTAGAAAGAATACTCAGGAGAAAGAAAGATAATCATGATACATCATACAAGTCTACCTTCTGAGTAAAGTGACAATCATATTCTGAGATGATATATAAAAGGCAAAGAAAGTTTCTAAGCTTAATATAAAATTTGTGCATTATTTTTCACCAATTGATCTAAAATCTTTCTGGGCTGATGAATCTCATTTGTAATGAAAATCCCAAACTAAGAATAAATGGAATTTTAGTGTCCATAGAGTGGAAAACTTAATATTGCTAAAATGCCCATACTACCAAAGCAGTCAACAGAGTCAATGTAACTACTAACAAAATCCCAGTGGCATTTTTTGCAGAAATGGAAAAAAAAATTCTGAAATCTACATGGAATATCAATGCATCCAAATAGCCAAAACAATCTGGATAAAAAAAAACAAAGCTGGGAACCTCACACATCCTGATTTCAGAACGTTATAAATACAGTAATCAAAACTCTAGGGTGTTGGCAAAAAGGCAGATATAGAGCCCAATGGAACAGAATAGAAAGACCAGAAATAAATCTTTATATATGTAGTCAAATTATTCTGAACAAGGGTATCAAGGTGACTCAATGAAAAAAAAAGAACCATTTCCTTAACAAACAGTGTTGGGAAAACTGAATATCCGTAAGCAAAAGAATGAAGTTGGACACTTACCTTACACCATATACACAATTTAACTCAAAATAAAGATCTACACATTAGGCCTGAAACTATAAAACTCCTAGAAGAAAACAGAAGAAAATCTCCAAGACATTGGATTTGGCAATGATCTCTTGAATATGACACCAAAAGCACAGGCAACAAAAAGCAAAAGCAGACAAGTGAGACTACCTCAAACTTAAAATGTTTTACACAATAAAGAAAACATTCAACAGAATTAAAAGGCAACCTATGGAATGGGAGAAAATATTTGTAAACCATGTATCTGCAAGGGGTTGTGAAGAGTTTAGCTACATTACTCCTTGGTATTGTTGCCTTGTCCTCTATTTTGCTTGACCAAGCAGCCTTAAGGACCTTAAACTGCCACTAGACCCCTCATGCAAGTACACTGCCTCGATGGCAGCCCTCATAGTCCCAAGAAAATGCAAGTTCCTGATATGACTTCCCCGACAACCCTTGTGAAAGAAGGTCTCCCCTGCCTCCCATCCATGGACTCGCCAAAACTGCACTTTTTGTTTAAATTGAACAATTCTGCCTTAGCCCAGAAACCTTTAACCACTCCATCCACACGCCCTAATGAAGGTAGGTGCCCCAAGTCCTATCGCTCTTTCTCTCTCTGCACTTTGCCTGTCAGGTATTTTCCAATAATAACTCCTCTATTTCAGTATCTCTTGCAGTCTGTTGTTGAAATATGGTCCACAATCTGGTATCCTGTGCTCCACTTTACAAGTGTTAATTTGACAGATCCATGACAAGGCTTAATATCCAAAATATATAAAGAATTTCTACAACTTAATAACAACAACCAAACAACCAAAAAACAAAATGACAAAAATGGGCAAGAGATTGGTAGATATTTTTCCAGAGAGGGTATACGAATAGCCTATAAGCATCTGAAATGATACTCAACATTGCTAGTCACTAGGGAAATGTGAACCACAATAAGTTAACACTACACTTATTAGAATAACTGCTGTCAAAAAACAACAAAAAATAGAACAAAACAAAAATAACAAGTGCTGGGAAAGATGTAGAGAAATTGGAACACTTGCATACTATGACTGGGAGTGTAAAATGATTCAGCCACTGTGGAAAACAGTATGCAGGCTCCACAAAACTTTAAAACTAGAACTACCATATACTCTAGCAGTCCCTCTTCTGGGTATATTTCCAAAAGAAATGAAATCAATATCTCAAAGTAATGTTTTCACACCAATGTTCACTAAAGCATTATGACAACAGTCAAGAGATAGAAGTAATCTAAATGTCTACTGATGAACGAAGAAAATGTGGAATACACATAAAATATTATCCAGCCTTAAAAAAGGAAAGCTTATCATATGATAAAATGCAGATGAACCTTGATAATATTATGCTAAGTGAAATAACCCAGTCACAGAAGATAAATATTGCATAATTCCGCTTAGATGAGATATCTAAAGTAGTCAAACTCTGAGAAACAGAAAGTAGAATGGTGGTTGCCATTAGCTCAGTGGGAGCTGGGGGAACGGGAGATGTTTCAAGGTATAGTTTTCCAGTTTTGTAGCGTGAAAAAGTTATAGAGATCTGTCTCATAACAATAGGCATATAGTTAACACTATTGTACTGTGCAGTTAAAAATGGCTCAGATGGTATGTTTTGTGGGGGTTTTTTTTACCACCAAAAAAAAAAAAAAGAATAAATTAACCAAGACTAAATATGTTCTTTCATTTCATGCTTTTACTGTGATCTGAAGTTTCTCAATTATAATAAAAGTTTACATTTACTGAATATTTACCATGTGTTGGGAGCAAAGAAAGAGAATAGCATAGATTGCTTACAATTCTACTCTACCAGTGAGGAAATCAAGGTTTAAAGGATTAAGTATTTTGCCTAAAATCAGATGGCTCATAAATGATTACATTATTATTCAAATTAAGTACATATGATTCCAAATAAGTACTAAAATATACACCCTTGCTTTGTTGTTGTTGTTGCTGTTTTTGTTTCGCTAACCTGGAAAAATGTATATGGAAAACATTCTGCAGCATGAACTTTCTCAATCTATTAAATTTTAGTAATTTTGTCAAGCTCATTAAGGTTATAACTATATATGAGTTAATTTTATTTGTGATATATAATATGTATATATGTGTAGAATAAATGTAGATATTCATAGCAGCAGTATATAATGAAATTCTGCCTTGAATAATATTTATCTCATTTGACTCTTTTTATAGCTCTCACATGGTATAGTCTGTGTGAGAAGAGATGGATTATTATCTCATTTTGTTGATAAACCGAAGTTAAGAGAAGTTGAAATAACTGAGTTTATCAAGGTAGATTTTTTAATAATTTCTCAAAAGCATGCTACTAGCTACATTTGGCAACTTTACCTATTATCAAAAAAAGACTAAAATTTTCCTCAATGCTTCACATGAATTGAAGAGATAAAGCAGAAGCTTTTAAAAAAATTTCTAGCAGTGGGATGCTCATGACTCTATTTACTTTCTCCTAGAAAGTTCTGTTTCATCTACATTAATAGCACTCAGATGAAAAACTGTCAGAAGCCTTGCTTTAAATTATTTAGAAACAAAATTCTATCCAGTACCATATATACACTTAGGGAAATAGAAATTACCACTCAAATCTATATAAAACCAAAGCATATTCTTTTATCCACTCAATTTATGATACATCAAGGATGTCCTAGATTTAAGTTTATTTATAATCATGTTGTTTTAATTTCTCTCTCTCCCCCTCCCAGTATTGGTGTTTCAGTCTAAATGACACCCTGCATCCTCCTCACTTCTTGCTGCCTTCGCTCTGCTTAGTGATTTATTGTTCCCAGGCCGTTCCGATTCTTGTGGCCTTCCAATGTAGTAGATGTGCTTCCTCAGCTGTTTATGTGGTTCTCTGACAATAGTATGTGTACTGCAAACCACATAAGAAGGGGCTTTAGCTCCTTAACTTCTAATTATTCTGATTTGTACTGGTTTAAAGTCAGTTGAACAGAGGCAAGAGGACCAGCCTCAGCTTGCTCCATTTTTTTTAAGATTGAACTTCCTATCTGTGTCTTACAAGAACAGTATTCATTTTATTCTTTTAATGTATGAGTAATTCAATATATAACTATCCTTGTAGTATATATAATCTCTATTTTTCCCTTCACTTTCTTTTCCATTAGTCCTTTTTAAATGACATTAAAAAAAAATATCCATGGGGCTAATCAAAGTGTAGATTTTACTGAAGGCATAGGCATGCTTTTCCCTCTCATTAAATATTTTAGTTAAATTTTTTAAAAAGTATTTATGGAATCATAATATGTGCAGAAGGCAATATACGGATTATGAATATCAGCTACTACAAAGAAGGAAAGATCCAAATCCAGCCAGAAATCTACTTAGGTCAATTACATTTCAGTGGGTAAAATTAAGACAGAGAAGTCTGCAAAGACATTGGGAGGAGGAAATGAATAAAGAAGATGAATATATATTTCATGAATTTTTAGTTATTTTTCATTCAAAATTTAGGAAATGGGTGTTTGTGGGATGTGAGTAAACCCTGTTTTTCTTTTCAAATTGTTCTTGATTAATAGTTTGCTGTTATTCTCTCATACTTTGTTCTCTATAACTAGATTGTGAAAAGCTCAAAGAACCTCATGTGTGGACAGCATTATATGAGAAAATGAATAAATGATTACATACATTTCTTAATTTCTCAAAAAGATTATGTTGTTATTTAATTTCAAAAGGTACTAGATACACTGCATGAGTTTATAAAGCCTCTCCTCTTAAAAAAAAAAAAAAAAAAAAAAAACGAGAAATTCTTCTCCCCTCTCATTCAACTAACGTAAGTACTAATAATAATCTGTCTTACAGTGAGTTAAATTTTTGCCTTCTTTTTAATACCATCTTATTACCATATTATCCTCTAAAGATAGTCTTCAAATTTATTGCAAATTAAATTCCTAGAAAAGGAATTGTAATTTCAAATAATGATACTCACACCTTATTTTCCCATTGGAACAAAATTATAATAGGAAGTTACATTTCTAACCCCGAGAGGGCTGGATGTCCATTTTTACAGAAGTAGCCACAAATGTTACATTTAACCAACTATAAATTATATGCCTACATAATCGAGGTTTCTAAAGGATATATACATTGGGAAAGGAGGACAGTATCGTAAGCCATTATATAAAATTACACTTAATGTAATAGAGTGCAACAGAATACATCACAAAAGATTTAAAATAATGCCCTATATGGTGGAGTATGTGAAAAGTATTTCAGAGGCACAGAGCCCAGGCTTTGAAACTCTTTCCAGTCCCACAGTACTTTGAAGGTCAGAAGACAAAACTACTGACCCAAAACTCTGCCAGGGTATTCCAGGTTCCTAGAAACAGTATGCAAGTCAACAGGAAGAGAGGCTCATTCCTCTAAGAACCTTGTTAGAAAATCAGACTTCATGCCCAGGTTACTCTGATCCACAAGTAGGAGGCAAACACCTCCTGGTATCTGTGCCATCCGCATGCTTGTCCCATCATAGTCTGGGTTTTCTTTCTCCTAACCTTGCCTCACTGGGCTTCCCCTCCCCCCAACCTTCCCACTCAGACCTCTGGCTTCACTGGAAGTTTTATTTAACTCATTTCCTTAAGTAAAAATGTGTTTTCCCTGAAGATACTATTTGCTCTGATATATTCAGAAGTGGAAGTCTGTGGCAGAGGCTGGTTATCTGTTCATCAAAAGCTTTTTTTTTTTTTTTCCCCTCTTAGCCACATGTCCTCACTGTCCTTGCAATTAGGTGTGACCATGTATCAGTATTTTGGTCAATGTGTGTAGGAAAAGCGTTGAGCGTTGCTTCCAGTTCTGGACCATTAAAAATTTCTCATGTGTAATCTTCCAAAAATTGTTCCCTGTCCTTCCGGTTACAATGGAGATGAGTTCAGGGAAACCATGGGAATCACCTGATGGAATGGTAATAGAATCTTAAGTAGAAGGAACCCAGGTCCCAAATCACTGCTTGGAGGAAAGCCAGTCAGGAGAGTTAATGACTTTGGAATTGTTACATGAGCATACAGTAAGTAATTTTCATTGTAAACCTCAAAGTTATGGATGTTTTTCAGTTATAGCAGCTAGTGGTGCCCTAATGAATGAACGCATTGTCCATTTACCTGCACCATAGTCCCTTGGGACTAAGAGGCACTTTTTGCTTCCTTTTTTTTTTTTTTAATTCCCTAATACCTTTTAAGTTTTTACTTTTTCATCTCGAGTAAGTTTCATCTCCACTCCTCTTTAGTTCCCCCCAGCCATGGTTCCAACTGGAATTTATCATTACCCAGAACATCTACACCTCTGAGATGTTAAATCTAACCTCACATTCTCATGTCGCAGCCTCCATTTAGCTCATTCACTGTTTCTCTTTCTTCCTTACTTTGCTTTCTTTTCATCTTCATACCGAATTCATTCCTTCGACTCTACTTCACTTCCTCCTCTCCCTTAACTGCCCTGTCTGGCTTAGATGACATGCCCCAGCACTTCCGTTACCCTCTTCTCAGTATTGGCAATTCCATTTGCCAATTGACCCTCCTCAGCAGATTAATAGCACTCACCTGCATGGATTGGTACCTCTATCAATTCAAGGTCTCTAAATGTCAATTAAGCTCTCAATGTGCCTGGAAATAATTCTATGTTTTCCTACTTAATTTCTTCTCCTATTCTTCACAGTGGATATTTTACACCCTCTACGTTTCCCTGACTCAGTGATACAGCCACCAGGCCTCTCTCCTAGCCGGTGGCCTGTTTCCCACATCACATTTAAAGCAGAAGTTACTAGCAGAAACTGTAAAACTTCTTGTTATGGAACCTAAATATAATCCACATCTTATCCACGAAAAACCTGTGTCTTAATATAGCTAATCTTTTACCTGTGATTGGCCTCTCTTAGGTTGCTAGATGAAATACAGCATTCTCAGTTCAATTTAAATTTCAGATAATTTTTTAAGTATAAGTCCCTTGCATTATTTGGAACATACTTATACTAAAAATATTGTTTATCTGAAATTCAAACTTTTCCGTACATCCTGTCTTTTTGCTTTATTTTTTACTCAATATGGCAACCTGATTTATTCCACTTCTACCCTTTATCCTGCTTCTCACTAAGTATTTCATTCTCCTTTGGCCTTCAGTAGAGCATCTCTGCTGGTTAGTCCTCATCAGCATTTAACGTACCCAGTTATCTCCCAAACTAAATTATTCTCCTCAGCGCCATGTTCCCCTCCAGTGACTTTTTCTCTCTTCTGCCCTCTTCAGCCTCTGGGACGTTGTGTGTGCACGCTGCT
Organism: Eidolon dupreanum; assembly: GCA_028627145.1. Lineage (NCBI taxonomy): Eukaryota > Metazoa > Chordata > Mammalia > Chiroptera > Pteropodidae > Eidolon > Eidolon dupreanum. The sequence continues at coordinate 6,923,716 of CM053508.1, forward strand.
CCCTCTTCCTCACTTCACATTCAGTAATCTGATCTCTACCTTTGCCAATCCTCTATATTTTACCTCATCAAAGTTCACGTTTATGGACACTTAGTCTTTACCTTACTTGACCTTCGAGTAGCATTTGACCCCAGTGAGCTGTTCCTTGTTTCTTGAACCACTTTTCTTTCGTGGATGTTCGTGACACTGCAGCCTCCTTTTGTTTTTGTCTCTGACTGCCCTTCTAGGTTCATGTTCAGCTTCCTCTCTTCTGCTCGAACTTTAAAAAGGCCAGTGTTATCAGGCGTGTGCTTTGTTTTAGGTCCACCCTCCTTCTTGCACTCTCTCTAGAAAAGCATCCCCAACGTTTTGCTCACCGTTTCTAGTAAACCTGAAGCCCGTATCTTTCTCTTAACATTCAGAAGTGTATTGTCTACAGTCTTCCAGACACTTGTATTTAGATGTGCTTTAGAATCATCAAATTTAATATGGCTAAAACTGAACTTATCACCTCTACTTACAAAATGTATCTTCTCTCTTTGTCTATATCTCACGGTAAGGCAGCAAGAAACTGAGTTGTATCTCTGGACACCCCATACCCTTCGAATATAAAAACTAATCATAAACACCAAGCATTAGACAATTTATCTGGTACGCTCTAACCCTCGCCATCACCGTCTCCACTCTGAGACCTGCCCCTTTGATTCAGGCTCGACCCTACACTGTATTTCATGCACAGCCTCCTCCTTCTGCTCCCCAGGGAGAGTGGAGTTGGGACTGCCTCTTCTTTTCTGCCCAGGTCTTTTTATTTGTTCCTTAACGGGCAATAAGCAAGGCAATTTTTAAATTTTGAGGGACCATGTTGTTACTACTTCACATTTTGGTCTAAGAGGTCCTCTGTCTGTGTGACCAGCACACAGTTCTCACTAGGGTTTAAAGCAAAGTTTATTTTTGGTCCAGAATACAGTACTGTGGGTTCACTTTCTCCCCACCTCTCACCAGACAACGGAAGTTTCTGTGATGCACTTTTCTAATCACCACAGCCAAGCCCAGCTACACCTTATGGTCTGGCAGGTTCTTATTTATTGATTATCAAATAGGCAGTCCTCTTTCAATATTCTATTAACATACAATAACTAGAAGGCTTTCCCAAGCCTAGAGCTCCTGGCAGCACACCTGAGGGCATTAATGTTCCTTCTCAGAGTTAAAGCATCCACCAACTAGTAATATCCTTCATGTTTTTCTTGGGTTTAACTCCACATGGAGTGCCACATGCCACTACTGTTCACTCCTCTGTCCTACCTCAAAGCAGAAGTAGCATAATTCAGAGCTCTCATCTAAACATCAACAAATGGGCTAAGAAACCAGTTGACACAATTTTGAGAGCCTCTATGCATGGCCTCAGACATTATTAAGAGCTTTTGTTCTTTATGAAATGTTTCTAGCCTATTTAATAAAGTTCTAATAAATAGCTTCAGTCTCTCTAAGAAGATCTAAAATATCTAATGCCTTTATTATTCTAAGCAACTGACTATCCTCAATGTGGCCATATTGTAAAACCTTTCTATTACTATAAATGAATTAAAGCAGCCAACATAAACCCACAAAAACTTTCATCACGATAACAAAATTCAAAACAGAGGCTTTTTTTATTCTAGGTTGGTGGTCTACAAAATCCATGGCTAAGATATTCTTTGAAAGAAAATGGTGGTCTACAAAATCCATGGCTAAGATATTCTTTAAACCATACCATATACTTAATGATTTTTTTTCTATATGTGAGGAAAAGGATGAAATATCACTTATAAGATTAAACTCTGGTTCTCAAATGAGCTCCCAGAAAATCTGTATATATCTTTCTAAAATGAATATCACATAATCAAGCATAACACATGAAGTTTACAAAATTTATATGAGAATATTTTTGCTAAATGTAGGACAGATTTTATTTACTGTTGCCATTAAAAAAAAACAAGAGATCTGACTTTGAAACTGCCTCAAAATACCTAATGGAGTAATGGCTGGCTGCCCTCACCATCAGCCCTTGTATCTGGGAGAAATTTTAGCAATGTCCAGACTATAGGATGCCCACTGGTTGCTAGCTTTCTGTTGTCCTAACTATATGCTTCATGGCTTATTTAAAATAACTAAAAATCAGGCCAATCCTAGAGAAAGGAGTTATTTGTTATTTTATCAACTACTTAACAGAGACATACGCATAGAATAATGAGTTAAATGAGCCATAGGCACTAGGATGTTGCACAGATATTGTCTGTACAGTTCCAAAGCAATATTTTGAGGTATTCTGTAGTCTCTCTTGCCTCTTTTTGCCTTTCGTTAGGCAGTGTTTTCTGCTGCCTGCAGTGGTAGATGGAAACACCCTTTTCATTCGGGGCAAAAGAAAAATATCCCGAAGACCTCTAAAATGTGTCTCATCATCATACCTTTTATTATGGGGTTATTATTTGGGGGATAAATTTTGGGGTGGAAACATAGCTAATTTATGGAACACTGTAACATTTATAACCAGTTCCTCAACCTTGGCAATACTGGACGTGTCCAGGAGGTCGAGGGGGTGGTGGTGCAGGGGACACTACTCTGTGCATTGTAGGACATTTAACAGCAATGCCGGCCTCTACCTACCAGATGCCAGTAGCATTTGCATTCAAGTCATGACAACAAAAAATGTCTCCAGGCATTGCCAAATGTCCCCTTTCAGGGAGTGGGGCAAACTGCTGTTTGAGGAACGCTGTTTGATACAATACTCTGTTAATGTGGAACAATATCTGAAGTTCCCAAGGCGAAGCTGCTCTCCCGCATCTTAGAAGATGCACATCTTTACTCAAAGGGCATGACTCCCACCACCCACCACTACCTACACTTCCAAACTGACTCACGAGGCTCTTTGCTGGCACAAAGGAATACCAGGGGAGGGTTTCATGACCTAAACCAGGGCTGCTGTCACTTTTAGGCTATCATCCTCCTGGCCTTTCCCAACGACTCACAGTGCCTCCTCACTAGAAAGGTGTCCAATGACTGAGAGTGCGTCCAGTCACACGTATTTTCTCTCCTTTCATTCCTTAGAAACAATACATACTGATTATTATTGCCAAGATTTACCACCCAGTATTATGTCTAATCTGACACTGATAAGGGAACATAAGTAAGGCAATCATCTTATTCGACACTTAAAATGGCATTCTTTCCACAGAATCTTAAATACGTCTGGGGTAGCCCACTTTAGTGCTGGTGTAATGAGCAATGTGTCTTAGCTAGCTGTCAAATTGTCTGTGACTATAGCAAACTCTGAGTTTCTTTTCTCTGACCATTCCCTTGATATCATTCTGCCGCTAGTCCTTCTGAACAGGTATTATTGTTTATTGGAGTTAGCAAATTAAATTCAGAAACAATTGTTAGTTGTTTCAGAAGAATTAAGAATGTCTGCTCAGGGAAACTCCTACCCAATTCCCGCTCAGTAAATTATTCCAAAGGCCCATATGCCTAGAATTATATTACAATCAACAGTTAGCAGTAATGTCGCCGTGGTCTAAAACTCAAAGAATCATTTCTCATAGTCTTATAAACTGCTTTCAAAAATGCATATATCAACCACACCTCACCCGCCAACAGTCCATATGCCTATTTTTCTACTAACGTCTCTGAAATGTGGCAAGGCTTATGGAGATGCTGGAAAAAATACTTTCAACCTGATAAATAAATGGTTTTAACCCATGACAAATAAGAGCTGTCTGCTTACCTTCCTTAGAAATAGGAAGATACTCTTTAAAACCAATACTGAAAACTGCTGTCTCCCTAGCGGGCAGCAAGAATATCTGGCTTCTAGCTCTGTGCTTAGTGACTGGAACCCCAAATATATAATATCTTCCTAGATAGCTTGGATAGCACCCTGACTAGAAATAAACTTAAGAATCCAAAATAATGCCATTTGTTCATATTTCTTTTATCTGGTCGCTAAATCATTGACCTATGACAGAGAGACCCTCCTCCAATTATTCTCTAAAATGCCTGGAGTCCTGCAGTTAGGCTCCTCTGTTTCATTTTTTTTCTTAATCATTTATATCTCACTAATGGGATAAATACTTTTGATTCCTAGTTTATAACCTCCCGTGCAATCTTCTTTTCCCTTTCTGCAATGCTGGGGGATCAGGTAAGTGAAAGTTGTATAGGTTTAATTCCAAAGCACCTCTCCTCATCAGTACCTTGACAACTGGAACTAACTGGGAACTACCTACCTGTGTCATCCGACTTCTATTTGATGATGTGTACTAACCCAGAGGCCAGCTTTGGGGAATGTAGCCAAACACTGCTTTATTCTCACTCAAGTGGATTTGAGTCCACTTATTTTAACCAAGTTTCCAGAGGCCTATCAGGTCTCATAAAAGAACATGCATCATTTAAATCATGACTAAAATAATGCAGTGACCAGGGTCCCACTGTTTGGCATTTCAGCAATTCAGATAAATGCTCTGCAAAAGTAATCCACTGGTCTTTAACATCTGACTGTATATTTCGTTATCAAAAAAGACTTCCTCACGTGGAACCCAAAAAGATGAAATAAAAAGAGTATTTATTTTGGACTCAAACTATTATAATTCATACAGATATTACTCCAGTGCGTTAAGGAATATCTACGTCATTCTCTCATGTTGACATCTGCCTTTGCTTCAGATTCTCAAAATGTAAGTGGTTCCTGTTCTCCTGTGAGTGGCAACTCGTACCTGAGATCTCAGGGAGCACATCCACCTCCCAAACTCCATGCACTTCCTTTCTCATTTCATCTTTCTCTACAATCTTGTCAAGCTTCTCATTCTGCCACTTAAACATAAGCACTTTAGAACAAAACTACCATCTTCTCCCACTGAACTGTCACTATAAGCCTTCTAAGGCATCCCCCTATAATCATTTGTGTTTTCTTAAACTCTGTTCTCCATACAGAGGCCAGATGAATACTAAAAATGTAACTCATGTATTTTTCCTTCTTAAAACCATCTAGTAGCTTCCCATCGCACTTGGAATTAAATCCAAACTCTTTGCCAAAGCCTAAAATAGCCATCATGATCTGTGGTCTGGCTTCTGTCCTACCACTCTCCTCTTTAATGGACTCTACTCAGTGACTTTATGCTCTTCCCGAAACACACCTCACTTGGTCCTTGTACCCAACTTATTTCCTCTGAGGAATAGGTAGTTCCTCATCATTCAGATCTCTGAGTCACCTTCTCGGAAAGGCATCCTACCAATTCTTTCCAAAAGAGCACCACCTCACTCTTTGCCAGATATTATAATTTCTTCAGAGATATTACCACTTTCTGAACTGTTTTAATATTTGTTAACTATTCAAGGCACAAACACTCTGTTGTTCACTCTATCTCTAGCAACAAAATAATGTCTAGCATATGGTAGGAGCTCGATAAATATTTATTGCAGGAAGAAATACCTTCCTTCCACTTCTAATTCCTGTCTTGTTGTTTGCATTTAAGCCCAAGTTATTAGTTATTCTATTCTCTGTGTTTTGTTTCTCCCTGAATGAAGCTGGATGAAGATTTCAGGCACAGAGAAAGAGAAGTAGAAAAGAAAGGGAGGAAAGATGGAGGAAATTCTCATTAAAAAATGTAGAGTCTAATGAGGCTATTTATACAAGAACGTGGTTAGCCTCTTGTCATATTTCTAATGCTCTGTCATACAAAAAAGAGTCTTAGTCTCTACGCTCTAATTTTAATTATACTACAAATGACTCCCATGGATTTTTTTTTTGCTTGCACAGTTTTGGATTCAAAGAAATTAGATGAAGATTATCCTGTATATCCAGATCCCAGACCCAGATGGAGACCAAAATGGAGATTTGAGGTGGATACAGAAATGGAGAGCAGACAGAAAGAAAAGTTACTGCTACCTCAAAAGTTAAGGTATTTTAAAGGAATCGGAAGAATGGGAAATATTGAGAGATGTGGAAAAGAGAAAAGATAAAGCAGGAAGAACTGGCTGAGTGGTGGATGTGGGCACTGACAGTATGAAATTAAGGCTGATTCTAGGCGTTTTGCCAGAACTGAGCCAACAGGGGAATCAGTTTATAGTCAAGGGAATTGGGAGATGAGTAGGTTAGGGGACGGTTTTAAATACATGTTTAGACTTGTAATGCCAATTAGAAGCCAAAATGAGATGTCAAGTAGGTGACTAAAAATATAAAGAAAATCAGAAAAATAAATTAATGGAATTTTCTTTTAAAATAGGTGATATTGTGACATATCTCTATGTCCATATAAATGATCTTAGAGAAAGGTTAGTGGATTTGAAAATAGAGGGATAAATCATAGAAATAAATGCTTGGAAGTAGGTTGTAGGTGATCAAATCTTATGCCAAAGAAAGGAATGAACATAGGCAGAAAAAAGGGAGTTTACTGCAACAAAAGAGAAGAAGGATCGGGGGGCTGATGTGTGGTATTGAACAGTCCTGAAAATCAAAAGCCAAAGTAGATTTTGTATTAGTTTCCTACTGCTGCTGTAACGAATCACCACAAAATTAGTGTCTTTAAACGACATGAATTTATTCTCTTTCAATTTTGGAGATATCAGTAGGGCTGCTTTCTGTCTGGAGGGTTCAGAGAAAATCAGTGTCCTTGCTCAGAGGTCTTGCATTCCACAGGTCCTTCTTCACACCACTCTAGCCTCATGCTTTCACTGTGACGTCTGCTACTGTCTGACTCTGATTCCTACTGTATCCTCTTGCATGACCCCTGTGAGTACACTGGGCCCACATGGACATCCAGGATAATCTCCCCACCTTGACTTGATCATATCTGCAGTGTGCCTTTTGCCATACAACATTCACAGGTTCTGCAGATTGACATGAATATCTTTGGAAGAGGGAGAGGACATATTATTCAGTTCACTATACTTTTCTTCTGATAGCTTCTGTTTTCCTCAGTTAAAAAACTAAATAAGATCATCAGCTAAGTGAGAATAAGGGGAAAAAAATTATAGGAGATTGAAGGAGAGAAGATAAAGTGTAAAATCATTAACTCAGAGAGTGGAAAAGAGAATTGACCAGGCAAACAGTGTAAGAATGCTTGGCATTATGAGGGTCAGCTCAAATTAAGGTCCTTAATTTAAAGCAGCACTGTTACCACAATGGAATATGCCTCCAGCCTTGTTAACCTTTTCAAATTCTAATCTACAGTCAGAAAGTTTGGGTTATAAGAATTAGGTTTGCCCGGGTTAGCAGAAAGAGAGGTGAACTAAGTTGGGTTAAAAAGAAAAGAAATAAGACAAAGAGTAGAGACAATGGGAAAATGAGAAGGTTAATTGGTAATCATCATTGGTGGAAGACTGTTTAAATGTGAGTTCTAGAGTAAGCTCTCTAAGAATATATTATGCAAAATCACAATATTGAAGGTGTTAAAGATTTGGTAATAAGGTCAAGGCTATAACCCTGGGAAGAAAACAACTACTCTATTCTCAGGCTCTGTTGTAGATAAGGTATACAGCTATGTACCAAAGCCACAATTAAAAACAAAGAAACAAATATCTGTAGAGAAGCAGTGACTAATAGAAAGCTAGGTTTAAACTATAGGGAGGCAAATAAAATGCTCAGAGAAGAAATTCTATATAAAGGTGTTATGGACTGAATCATATCCCCCATTAATTTGTAGGTTGAAGTCCTAAGCCCCAGTACCTCAGAATGTAATTGTATTTGGAGATAGGGTCTTTAAAAAGGTAATTAAGTTAAAATGAGGTCATCATGGTGGGCCCTAATCCAATGACTGGTAGGTATCCTTATAAGAAAAGGAAATTTGGACACAGACTGTTACAGACACAAGGCCACATGAAGACACAGGAACAAGATGGCCACCTATAACCCAAGGAGAGAGGCTTCAGAAGAAACGAACCTTGCTGATACCTTGATCTCTAACTTCTGGCCTCCAGAACTGCAAAAGAAAACAAACCCACAATTTTTGTTGTTTAATGATACTTTGTTATGGTGGTCTAGCAACTATACAATAGGGGATTTTACTTTGTCAGTTTGAGTTCCAGAGAGCATGGTGAGTTTGAACAGTTGAGATGGGGAGCGGCCAGATCCTGAATCAAATCAGAGGATGCTCAAAAAAGAATGAGGAGAGAAATGTGACAATGTTGAATGATCTGAAAGACTTGCACTTCTTGGGTTGACTAAAGACAGCAGAGATGTAAGATACCCTAGGATTAACATGGATGGTCTTTTATGGGGAAAACATACTTGAATCTAAGTATAGTTTGTATCTTGCAACTATCCTTTTAGACAGTTAATAATGGGTAGGCAAGAAGTATTAAGGGGAATGGGCAGTCATTGACACATGATTAGCAATTGAAAATACGTTGCTTACAGAATTTCTGGTGTAAAGGGAATGATAGTTTTTTAATTTGACAACATAGCTAAAGAAATTAGTGGTATTGACATTATTGTTTGAAGAATTTAGGACTGACCAATGCATAGGGCTGCAAGTCTGATAAAAAATAATTAAAGTAAGAGAGCATGGCACTCAGTGTCATATACACAATGGACTTTAACAAATGCTTACTGAAGGAAATAGCAGTAAATTAGTGCTACCAGGAAATAGTCAGATTAAATAATGACAAAAAAACTAGGAGTGAAAAATAACAGAAAGGTTAAGTTAGTTATCGAATTCACATACAGCTACAAGCCACTTCGTATAAAAACCCTAACACAACAGGAGAGTAAAGTTATTAGAAATCACAGATCCACTTTTTAGATAATGAGACCCAGTTTTATAATTGTGAGTCACATTTTCTGCAATTTCCTGAGGGAATTCCTTTTTAACTTTCAACAACTGAGTGTATTGGCAAATACTTGGTATATCATATCTTAATAAGCAAGAAAGAACAACCAATCAATAAGCTGTGAAATGACAAACATTAGCAATTAATGTTGAATATAAACTGTAACCACATCGGAAGGTAAATACACTGCTAAGTATTACTGTTTTACTTTAAGAGCTGGTAACATGTCCTGGTTTTGATGCTGTACCCCAGCCCAGTGAGCCTCAGTAAAAAGACCCCAAGTATTAATTACTGCTTACTTCTCTGACTAGCATATAACATCATCAGCCTTTTGACACAGTAACTTTTTAATCGCTAGAGAAATTGACAACGCTTTCTTTCCTGTTGAATCCAGTTCAATTAATTCCTACTTGAATGTATTAGTCTATGTTTTATTTATTACACATATATAGCTTGTACTTGAGTTGCTTTATTATTTACAACAAATATCCATCTTTTTTCTTCTTAGTGTATATTAAAAAAGCAGTATATTAATATTCTCCTTGAATTGATCAATCAGATTCATAAAAGAGAAGATAAGTTTATCCTTAAAATTTCTAGCACATTCTTATAACTAAGTGGTCATGAAAGAAGATAAATTATACTAATTAATGCGGTAAAATAACAAAAGCTGCCCAGTTGGAGCTGACAACTATAGAGATGAAATAAAAGTTAAAATTCTTGGACTTAAAGCTGTTAATAAAAACGAAAAAGTGCTCAGTTGTCCAAATCTGAAGTTAGGAACCTAGAGTAGTGAATACAAAATAAACAGATCAACAAAACAACTTTAAATTTCACAGAAGGATCTTAGAGAGTAGTGGCTAAGAGGATGAGCTGTAGAATTATATCGACCTCCCTCACTTTCTAGCTCTGTATCTTAAATTCATTTCTAAATTGTGGATAGTAATAAATCTGCTTTTTATATTTTGTGAAGATTACATGGGTCGGCACGTAAGAAGCATTTAGAGCAAAGCCTCGGTCATCCCGATACCCAATAAATATTAGTGATATTAGTTTTGACTGTATCACTGTAGGACACCAGACGTGCCACAAGATATGCCTCTGTGGCATAAAGATTACTTCGATATGATTATTTTCAAAACTAGCAGATACTGAAGAAGCTTTAAAAAGCATGCTACCATTTTGTAAGGGCAATTTACATTTAGAAAGGTATTCTCCATTTATAAGGGTGTCCCTTCCTTCCCTGTACCAGGAAGAGAAGGGGGATCCTAAATCACAAGCATCTCTTATCAGTGGAGAAGGCACAGACTTAATCTGTAATATGCACAGCAAACCTCACCCTTGTTTACCATACTATCTCTAGTAACCTTTCTATAACTTGCCTTCTCCCACTCTTTTTCCTTTGTTTTACTTGAAGATGATATTTAAACTCAAGTGCTAATCACCAATTTGAGTTTACTCATCCGTGCATTTCTCCTATATATGAGACATACCTATTAACAAACTTGTTTGTGGGTTTTATTTTTTATTTTTTTTGTTAATCTAGCTTTTGTTAAAAGGTCCTCAGCCAAGAACCTAGAAGGGTAAGAAGGATAAATTTTTTTTCCCTCTCCCTTCATCATTATTGTAAATAATTTCACTAATATTTATTGAGCTTCCACTAAGTGAAAAGTGATTATACTAAAAAGCAATTTATGTATCTTCAGAATGACAATTTTAAAAGTTCAGGTTGAAATTTTATTACCCAATTCTTCCCCCTCCACCATCTTTACAATTCCAGCCTAACCTCCTGAATGCAAAATTACACTCCTCAGCAATTTAAATTGCGCCATTATTCCTTTGCTCATTTATTATCACAGGTTTAAGCTCTACAGTGCCATGAAACCTGCAGACACAGAAGTTCATGATTTATGTATGTATTTGATAGCCTCACCCCTGACATCCTAGCCTCAAATCTAGACTCTTAAACTGCCTGCTTAGCTCTGTTAACTGATTTTAATCTTGGATGGTAGAGGAGCTATTCAAATGTTCTTCAGCAATATCGTCTTGGCACTTTAATTGAAATATATCTTTACTTTTTAAAAAAATGGAACATAATAGTGAATAAGAGCAGCCCTTTATTCACACAGTGTATGCTAATGTTGACCCAACTGCTCTTGGCTTTTCCAAGGACTCTTGTGATTTCCTGGAATTTCCTGAACTCAGCACTTTGATGACCATGGCTATTTTAACTTCATTGCTCTCCCGATTGCAAAGGAGCTTTTGACATTTGGATCTTGTGTTCATCTAATGGCAACTGAAATTAAAGCTTTCCCACATCAATGCGTTAACTTTCTGAGGCCATTTCAAAGGGTGAATTCAATATTCGAATTGCATGATGCTCATTGATCTGTGTGCTACTATTTGTGTGACTGAAAAAGTACTCATTAAAAATTTTCCTGACACTACTGATTTAAAAAAATAGTGAACAGAACTAATTTCACTCAAATATTCTGCATTCATATAATGAGAACATAGCTAAAGCCCAAATAATTCATTGGTTAGCATTGGGCCTATATAGAGAAAGAAGCCAAACTCTCAGGCCTGACCAAATGGTGCTTATTTTGAGAGGATCAATATCCAAACTGCATTATAGATTCCTGAAAGTGTAATTTAATCACTTCAGAATCACTTTTAAAAGGTCTCCAAAGAAATTGTGGACTCAGACAGCTTAGAAATAGAAGCTTCCACTTTATCTCCATCACCTCTAGTACATTTAAGAATTCCTGATGCATACTCTAGCTTCACAGGCTGCAAGTGAGAACTGCCTTTTTTAAGGTCTACAGATATTAAACACTGAGTCTTTATGTTGCTGTCATAAATATTTTCAATTTTATTTCTACCAGATAAACAGGAAAAAAAGAACAACTTTTGCACATTTGCCTAAGACTACATCTACCCACAAAAAGTGGATTGGAGAATTATTATAATTATCTGGGTAAGCATACTATTAAACATTTCATCTTTGCCAAAACATTTATTTCAAACTCTTTTTTCTAATGTGCTCGCTACACAGCAAAAAAAAAAAAAAAAAAAAAAAAAAATCATTCTGAGTTATCCAATAATCAGCCGAAGGACAAATTAGAAGCTTTACCTTGGCTAATATGCCTTCTTAGGTTTGGTATTTTTAATTAGCCAAAGTAAAAAACTCTACTTTAATTAATTTTATTATGAGTATTTAGGTGAGAAAAATCATAGAGAATATACAATAATCATAATCATTTGGAAAATAAAGGCTGCTGCCATTCATTTCAATATCCTTTGCCTTGAACACTTATTCCAAGCGAAGAAAGGGAAGCAGGTAGATATCCTCAGATCTCATGTTTTGAACTTAAGACAAACGGGCTGGGAAATAGCAATAAAATTTTTCCTCAAATTCACAAAAAAAAAAAAAAAAGTAAATATGTGATAAAAGGGAGAGACTTAGAAATATACTCTGCCAGCTCTTTTTGCAAGTATCAAGAATCCGATTCTTGATGATAGTGTCCCTTCTAGATAATAAATTGCAGTTGTTGAAGGCACATCAAGATGCAGCAATTACTGCTTTTTTAATATTGTTAAAATTTAGTATACTTATATAACAATATTTATATAATTAGGTCCTCATATGATCTCTCGCAATCGATAGTACAGTAATTATTATCCCTATTTTATAGATGGAAACATTGAGATTCAGAAAGTTCAATAACCAGTTAGTGCTAGCTACAGATATGTTCATACCTTGTATACAACAATTTCATTAGATGTACACGTGTCAAATAGGCATGTGTAAAAAGAGAATGTAGATAAGAGGCAACAAATGTAAATAGAATGTATAAATTTTACTGAAATTCTTTGTGTGTGTGTGTGGGGAGGGGTATAGTGTATATGTGTAGAAGAGAGAGAAAGAGAGAAAACAATTAGAAGTAATAATTACAGTCTTGTCCTGAGAGCCAAAAGAGAAAAATACCAAACCATTAGAACAATAAAATTAACACCAAAAGGAGTTGCTTCATAAGTTGAGTGGTAATTGGCATAAAATAATGAATACAGTTCTGTTTGATAATTGCATCTGTTCTATGAAAAGACTATTTTATCTAGCTGATAATAATGAACATTTTTCAATGCCTATTTTGATTTTTTTCTGAAATGATTCAAAAAATAAATATGAAGAAAAATTCATATCCAAGTAAACAATAAACTAATTTTTGTATACTCATCATCTAAATATCAAAATATAACAATTTCTATAAGTATCTGAAATCATATCTATGAAGAGTTTGTACACATTTTATTATATGTGAATATATAGTATTTCTTAAGTCTTCCACTATAATTCCTTTTATTAAGACCAAATTTCTACATATCATCATTCTAAGATGAACAGTTCTGAAAAAACTTTTTTCTTAAGACAATTTTCTAAAAATAACGCGGTTTGATCAGGCATTCATTCATTCGATAATATTTCCCGAGTGCCTACCATGTGACTAATACTGTGTCAGGTTCCAGGAATATCAAGATCTAGAGCATACCGTCCATTTTCCAAGTAGATGAGGATGCAGACAAGTCAATGTAGCTCTACAGTGTGATGCTCAGGGTAACTGAGGAAACGCAGCATGCGAAGGTTATCTACTGGAGGGCTCTTAACGCAGATTAGAGAGGTCAAGAAACGCATCCCCTGGGACGTGATACCTCAGCTTCAGAATCTTCATAAACAAGCAGAACCTAGCCAAATAAAATGGAGTGTAGACAGGGAGAGGGGGCAAGGATGATATTCTTAGCCTATACAAGATATTCTTAGGAGGCCTATTCAAAGAAAATTGGGTACAGAGCGGCTAGACTGGGAAGGTCTGTGAGTAATGTACTTTAGCTGGAACATGATGGTATGTAAGGAAAGATGAAATGAGACCAAATGGAACAAAAAGATCATAAAGAGACACATGCATCGTATTAAAGGAATTACTTGTGTGAGAGCGTTTGTGTATGTAAGATTCTGTTCAATACCTGCCTTTTGGACCTAAAAAAGATTTATTTTAGTTCATTTATACTTTGTATTTTATTTTGAAATAACTTTGAAGATTCTTAGAAATGAGAATCACAAATTTCAAGAGAATCTCTTGCTAGTCAGAAAAATATTCCACACTGTTCAACCTTTGCACTCCTTCTCATACCAAATGAGTATTCTATAGAATTGTCTTTATCTTTTATATTATGAATGGTAGTTTTAGCTTCATAAATGATGATAACAAATATATATCATAAAGAATAGAAATTGATAACCCTTATAATTTTATCTATGCTTAATGTAACCACAAAGGTTATTCATATTTCTTATATTTCGAGGCTTTGTCACAACAAAAATATATAATACAAGCAGAACATTAAAAGTATGCGTATAAGTAGTCCTCAAAAAAAAAGTTTACATTCCATTGTCGTTACAATATTTCTAAGCTGTTTGCTTGAATAATATGTGAGGTAAAGCACTTGACAGGTTAATTACACATCTTTTTAAAAAGTATTTCCTAGCATTTTATTTAGAACTGCTTCTGTTTTAATTCCTTTGATTCTCCTGCTACTCTGTTGTTATGGAATCATAAAATAAAAATACCTTTTGAGAAGATTCCACCTATCGGGCGCTTCTTCCCTTATACCCAAACCTCTGCTCACAGCCTTTATTGTTTCCTCTTCGAGGTAGGAGTTGTTACAATTCTGAGCGGCCAGTGCCTGAGATATTATTTGGGTGTATGTTTTACTACTAACGTCTTATAAATTATGAGCCACATGCAATTTCCAGATTATATGTAGGCAGATTTTCCACCCAGATAACTGTTTTTTTCTGACCAACCTCCTCTCTCCACCTTTCTTATAAGTAACTATAGAGGGCCAGGACACCATCCCACCCATGTTAGATTCAAAGTAACAGTATTGAATCAGGAAGTCTTGTTTAGTTCTTATGGCTTAAGAAATGTTCTCCAATTAAGCTTTTATCACAGCTCTAACTCAGAAGTTGTTAAGAATTTGCTCAGCGATTGATATAGCAGCACTTCATCTCCTATTTGACCTTGGCTTCTAGTGAGTGTAGTTCTCTAAGACAGAACTCCAAGAGCAGAGGAATACTGATTGTCACAATCATTGAAAGGCAAGGTATTATACAACAAACTGTGTACTACAAGCTGTCCTTCCGGTAGTTATAAGGTAAAGTAGCCCTCTGCCCCTTATATGCAGGGGATATATTCCAAGACCGTCAGTGGATGCCTAAAACCGTGAATAGTACCAAACCCTACATATACTATGTTGTTTCCTATACACACATACCTTTTCACTTTACGGCTTCTATTTGACACATCCAAAATATTAGCTTCACTGCTCGCACAGTTTAGGACCATTATTAAGTAAAATAAGAGTTATCTGAACACAAACACTGCAATATCACAACAATGACCTGATAACCCAGGCAGCCGCTAAGAAACTAATAAACAGGGAGCGTACACAGTGTGGATATGCTGAGCGAAGGGATGATTCACATTCTGGGGGGATAGGGCGGGATGGTAGGAGATTTCATCACGATATTCAGAACAGCACACAATTTAAAACTTATGAATTGGTTATCTCTGGAAGGTTCCATTTAATGTTTTCGGAACACAGTTCACCACAGGAACCTGAACCGCAGGAACCGAAACCGCAGGTAAGTGGGGAGCAATGTACTTACTGTGATCCGTGATCATCAAAAAGAAAGAGATCCACAGATGCAATCATTTATCAACATGTATTAAAGATCTACTATGACTTTATATATTCCCATCCATATCTCACAAGTACACTTCAGACTCTTATTCTCAAAATCTACTTAACGCATCAATTTCTGTATCCGTTTAGGTAAACATATCATAAACATATCAGGACCAAAAACGTCTGCCCTTCCAAAAATCTTCCCCATCTCAGTCAAATCTGATTTCTTCTTTCTCACTGTTTACGCCTCATCTGATCAAACTTACTCTTGGCTCTAACTCCAAAATAGACGTTGCATCTACCCACTTCTTCTTCCACTGTTGGGACATTACTCCAAGCCCCCCATTAGTTCTCTTCTCAACTACTATCATTTCCTCTTATCTGATCTTCTTACTTCACATGACCTAATCTTCACATGAAAGTATGTAAAATCACACCAAATTACTCCTTAAAACCCTCCAATGTCTTCCAACCCTCATAACAAATACAAACTCGGTATCTTAGTCTAAAAGATCCAATACGTGACTGGCCCCCAATCTCATGTCTTACTCCTTTTTGTTCATCTTTGACACAGACACTCTGGCTTTTTGTTTCTGTGCTTAGAACATAACGAGCACATTGTTAATCACCAGCCACCCTTTGGCCTCTGCTCTAGCTATTTTCTCCACCAGGAAAGTCCTTGCCATCAAGTTTTGCTTGCTGGTTTATTTTTGTCTTCAAAAAACTTAAAACATATTTATTTTTAATCTTTTCTATTATATAGTAAACCCATTTAAGTAATATATTTTGCTCTAAATATCATCTTCTATAAACTTTAAAATTTACATTACAATTCATTTTTAATGATCTCTAATGTCTGTCTGCTTTAATTTTCTCTTTTACTTAACCATTTCTTAAAGGGCATTATTTAAACTCCCATGTGTGTACTTTTAAGAGTCGAGGTAGCATTTTCCCTTTTATTATTAAATACATATTTACTTATTGCATCATTATCTGAAAATGATTTATGATATGGGCAGTTAAGTTTTTCTTTGTGATCATATTTTTTTATAGTTGTTTTTAAATGTGGCTGGGAATTTCATAAGAATGTGTGTTCTAGTGTGGGTTCAAAAGTGTACATAAACACACATAGTAATACAGTATCTTTCACAGGGTTTAGAATCTATAGTATTGTGTAATATAAAAACTAACAAGAGTTAGTATTGTTTTTTAAAATTTTTAAAAAATGTTCCAGTTTGATGACCTACAGAACAATAGTGGAACAGATCAATGGGTCTCATGCTCAGCATAGGATGATAGTTAATGGTTTGCATTTAAAAGCCATCTTCTATTTTCTATTTTTTTAAATGCATATTTAAATAATAAAAAATGTTTACCCTAGTGACAACCTGCTTGAGAAGCAATGGACAACTAAAACTAAATAGGTCTCCCATCTCAGGCTTATTTTGAGAATATGTTCATTCATAAAAAATGGGGCAGAATCAGCAACACTATTTGTTAATTTTACCCATCTGTCTCTCTCTTTCTCTCTTTCTCTGAGTCTGTGTCTCTTTCTCCTGTTTATATACACATACATTGTACTATGTCTTCTTTTAACACTTTTTGCCTTAGGTTTTGTTTCGCCTGATATTAAAATTCATACTCTTGTCAATTTGTTTGAACTTGATACATATATTTTTGACACTCTCTTATTGTCAACGATTTTTGTGTCTTATTTTAGATATAGATCTAGTAAAGCAATTATAGCTTTATTCATCTGTATATTTACTTTGCTGAACTTGAAAGTCTCTTTTATGATGTGTAATGTAGTTTTATTATCGTTACTCTTTTAGTTTTTCTTCCTTTCTAATTTGAAATGTATATATCCTATTGTCCCTGCCTATAAGTTGCTCTTGGATTTTAAAATATATATTCACATGCATATGTTCTATCAAAAGCTTCAGCAAATCTATCAAAATATTCTTATTTCTTTCAAAACCACCCAGAGTAATAAATTCTCTCTTGACATTTATATTGGTTGGATATTTTCTAACAATCACTTTCAGTTTCTTAGATAATCACTTTTTTTTTTACA
The DNA here is from genome assembly GCA_028627145.1 of Eidolon dupreanum. Lineage (NCBI taxonomy): Eukaryota > Metazoa > Chordata > Mammalia > Chiroptera > Pteropodidae > Eidolon > Eidolon dupreanum. Next base: position 6,941,309 of record CM053508.1, read on the forward strand.
TGTAAATATAACCACCCCAAGGGTACTATCAACTGAGGGTAAATGTGGCAAGAAGCTGTTCTATATGCTGGGAAGACACTCTCTAGGCAGTCTTTCTACTCAACTTCGTCGAGAGGATTGGGTTGCAGTTCAAGATGGGAACATACAAGAACCCTAACTCAACTCCTCCACAAACACACCTAATGGAAGACCACCTCGCATCAAGATATTGAGAGAAGACCCAGGCCGAAGTGGGCAGGAGGCTGAGACTCAACCTCACCATAAACCCACCCCCAGCGGTGGTGACCCCAGTGGGAGGAAATGCAAGACCCTGAGGAGCCAACGGTTTGAGGCCCACACTAAGCACTCCCAACACTGAAGAGCCACATCCGACACAAGAGCCCCCCAAAACGGCTAGTCAGCAAAGCTCCCACCCAGAAGCCCACAGTCTGCAGCCATCTAAGAAACACCTGAAGGGCTGGGCCCTTGGACTCACCTGCCCCAGGGGCCGGCGGGGAAGCAGCTGATGGTGGGCGCCAGACTCGTGTGGGGGGAATGCGTCTGCTTGACCTGGAGCCGCAGGTCTGAGGAGCAAGCATCCGACCTGATACGCATTCAGGGGGCCGCTGAGGGCTCCCCAGGGAAGAGGGCTGTGCTTTCCTCCTGCTTTCTGCAGCTGTCGGGTACCGTTTTTTTGTTTTGTTTTTATTTTAAATGTATTCTTTCCCAAGGAGCCCCATCTCTACCCTCTGCCTCAGTCTCACTCCAGCAGGTGGGCACCGTATCTCTGTGCTCTCCATCCGCCTCACCTTAAAACGCTAGTCTCTCTCAGGGGGCAGCGTTTACCTACACGTGCTGCCCTGGCCTTTGTGGCTGCAGCCCAGGGGTGTCCCTTGAACACCTGGCTGTGTGCTCCTGGGTCCCACGGAGAGGCCATTCTTGGCAGGCTCCCCACCCCCAGGGCACAGACGACGGATTGAAACACATGCCCAGTCTTTCTGGGCAAGAGGCCCACACGCTTGTCCAGGAGCTTCAGCCGCAGGGGCAGGCCTCAGGCGGGGCCAGCGTCCCAGGCTGTGGCGCCAGCCTGGCGCGCTCCCTGCAGCTGGGCTGCAGCTCGCAGGTGTCTCCAAGTAGGCGTTTATATGCTTGTCTCGAGCCCCGCCCCCCCCCTTTTTTTTGTGGCCAGATTAAAGATTTGAGTTGAAATTGCTGCTGGAGTAGAGTAGAATGTGAGATAAAGAGCAGAATAAAGAGTCACCCCTGAGTATCATTTCCTGAGAGACTAGCATATGAACAGGTTTTAAAAGGTATTACGGTTCAGTGGAAATGGAGAGTTCAAGTTTGGGATAATTACTTCTTTTTTTTTTTTCCTTTGCATTGAGATGTTCTAATGGAGATGGCAGGTAGGCAACTGAGAACATATGACTGAAGTTCAAGGGTAATATCTGTGCCAGGGATAAAAATTTGTGAATCATCACAATAGAAATGCTATTTAAAGACACAGGTATGAATAAAATCTCTTACTGAAAGCATACAGAGAGATGCAAATGAGAATTCAACATTGAGCCTAGGACGACATCAAAATACAGGAGCTGAGTAAAGAGCAGAGCCCGTGAAGGAGACAGAAAGATCAATTATGAGAAAGGGGAGAATGCGTGAAAATGATATAATATAGGAATTATTAGGTGTTTCCAAAATGGAGTAATCAGATCTCCCAAATGTTGTTGAAACACCAAGTAAGACTACAGAGTGGGGAAACTATAGATTGAATTTGGTAAAATGAGACGCTCTTAGTGATTCTGAAGAGTATGAAGGTAGAATCTGTGCCAAGAGAGATAACACATGAGTTACAGCCAAAGAAGCATGGGTGTCTCTATTTAGGGTATTAGATTATTGAAAATAATCCTAGAAATAGGAAAATGCCTAAAAAGGGTTGTTCATTCATGGAAGGTTTTTTAAAGAATGTAAGGTACTAAAGTTTGTTTCATTATGATGGAAACATCTTATAGTGATTTTGATGTACTATTAAGACATCATACCCATAGGCACGGACTTCTTGAAGTGATGGAAAACAATGGAAATGCCTTCATGTTTACATGAAAAAAAGGAGACACTGGTTTCAGTAGCAGGTAGCTTTATTGATAGAGTGATAGGAAGATAAGAAATTTAGGGTTCCCTAAGTGAAGTATGAACAAAATGAATAGGGAGAGGGTGAGAGAGTTTTAATAATAGATGAGTATATATGAAATAGTTAAGCAGAAATATCAAGCTAATAAAGAAATTATAGCAGACTTAATGATCATTGATTTCAAGTGTGGCTGGCCTATGTGGTTGTGAAATTGCCTTAACAAGCTGAGATAAGACAAATACTGTGGTTTATCCCAGGTTTTGGTTTGGCTTTGGAATGTGACTAACAGAAAGGTGAACAATTATGATAAAAAAACACACAATCTAAGCTACAGAATGAAGAAATAAAGAGACAAGCTAATAGGTCCTAAGTTGTGGAGTTAATGGATGGAATGTTTCAATGGAGTCAAAG
>CM053508.1:6944329-7037616 GCA_028627145.1 Eidolon dupreanum
TATTTAAAAAAAAAAATCATAACTCTGTATTCTATTTGATGGAATATCTCAGGCATTTTCTTACATGAATTTCATTGAGTAGTGTATATTTTTAAACTCCACAGATCAAGAACTACATCTACTTGTTTGATTTTTATCCCTTTGCCCAACCATTTTCATAAGTTACTGCAAAACCCAGGTCAGGGTCGCATGCATTTGAGTCTTTACTAAATATCACCTTCAATTTTCATACTAACTCTGTCAGCTTTAGCATTAGTAAAAATATGTAAAACTTTTGTGAACAAAAATTTTGGCTCTCAATTTTTTCTGGTTGACATAATGTTAGCTCAAAAGCTTCATATGTGGTGTTAACTGTCATGTTGTATGTACTATTTTCATTTATCTTCCCCCAACTTGTCACCTGGTCTCTCATAATTCTGATTAGACCTCATCCTCTACTCTCACTCCTCAGGGATATTTTCCTTGACTTTCAGATCAGGTCAATATTCTCCTTGGATACGATAGCCAAGATCCAGTTACTGTACCTTTGCTGCCATTATTATAATTGGAAATATCCATGTTCTTTTATGATCTTTTAATCTCCACTTGTTTTCCCTACCTGACTATGTGAGCCTTTATTTCTTCTTGCCCTACTATCTCAGCGTTTACCAGACTTAGTAATCACAGAAGTTAACTTAAAGTGCATTAAATGAATAAATGCATGAAACATTTTGCTTTTTGTTTTCAAAATCATTATCCTATATTATCTAAAGCTTATCTTCTAGTTTCTTCTTTAATTTTTATATGTGCTTTTTGTTCTTATGTTTTCAACTCTTTTTCTGGACAATAGCACACATTAAAAATGTTGAGTGTAAATACTTTTTAAAGAGTCTATAAAAATTCTATCAAAAAAAATCTTTAAGGCTCTTTACTCCTATTAATCTCAAGGGATCATTTAATTGCATTACAAAAAAAAGGTGATACAACAGCTTTGAGGATTCCACACTCAGCAAGATATAGCAAAATGACTTAAGCCATATTTGTATTCTTCCTTTCAGGAACCTCCAAGACAAGAGGTCAATTTAGTCCCATTTTATTCCCCCCAAAAAATTTAGTGTTTTTGACAGGTGTCAGATTGCAAGTCTTTAGAGATAAACATTTCCTGTTTGCCATCAGAGCATTTGTAACACAAACAGTTGTATGTGGTTTTTCTTCCTCTTCCCCAGTACCTTACCTTATTTATCCACAGACCACAGACCTGACCCTCAGGAAGCAACTCCAGATACAGGAGAGTAATACAGTCTCCTGAATATTCAGTCACTGACTCCTGAGCACGCACTCTCTACAGGGGTGGCACTTGTGATAATGTTTCTTATGTGATGTTATACTTTGTTCCCTATTAAGTGGGTGGAAATATTCAACACATTACACAAAAGTTACTGAATAGGCATGCAATCAGAACACTTTCAACCTTTTTTTTTTGTTGTCATCAATGTCAAAATTGGTGCTTTTAAAATCATATATTTTGTTTTATTGGCCTCAAAATTCAGTGTCAGAATTTTAGCAAGTAATTTTTCCCACTGAACATGTTCTGATTTTAAGAATGAGTAATTTAAAACTGGCATAAACATAAAATATAGTGTTCTACCAAGCATTTCTTCCCAAAGCTTTTTTCAATAGTATTATTAACCATTATTATTAGCCATTCATAATTTTCTGGGAAATCTCCTATAGCCTTTTTATCAAATGTGACATAAAAAACCTAGAGGTATATAGTTAGTCTCTTAACATGTAGAGCAAACATCCTAGGAAGCCCAATCGGAGATGAGCTTCATGCACAGAATATTACCTGTCACTTGATAATGATGACAGCATCATCGGATTTAAAGACTCTGAGTCCACCTTTTTTTCATAAAGGGGATCAGTCTTTCATGTTAACCTTAGCAACTTTCCAGCAATGAAAGGGAGGTGAGAACTCGGCATGGATACAGGGACAGTATGAATACGGACTGGGTGGTTCAGTATGGTGACCAGTAAAATCTGAAACTCCCATGATAGGTTGTTAATCCACCACCAGCCACGTAGCTGCAGCAGACAGCTTTAAGTGACAGTTTGTCACATGGACATCCAACTTATTATCATTCATAGCTTCATTTCGAAAATTGAAATCCATGTTGACAAACTTTTCTTTAGTTTGAACATTGAATAGGACAACGATGCCCCACCGTACATAGTCCTGGAAGGTGAGTCTTTATCTGACTCATATTATAGTACCAATATGCTAATTTCATAGTCATCTTGGAAGGGCAGATTAAGAGCTCTTAGATGAGTTGGTGGCAAGATAGAATCAATACTTAAAAAGAAATACAGTTCCAGAAACATTGTGGGTGATTTTATGTTCCTCTTCCAAGCATTTTAGAGCTTGGATCCCAGTATCTTGTCAACATTCCAAATAATAACTGGCAAAAATGTGTCCGACTTTCAGTTGCAGACCATTTCCTCAATGTAATTACTGACATCCTTATTCATTTCTTCATGTCCCCTCTGGGCATATGGAGAGAGTCAGTGCAATGTTAAAAAAAAAAAAAAAAAGAAGAAGAAGAAAAAACAACACTATGTGTAAAAGGAAAGGCATATTCAGACACAGTTTTGGTTGCAATTTTAGATACAAGTCTCATACTCATCATTAACCTCAGCAATAATCAGGATAGGTCACTGAGCTCTACTTGTAACCACATGTTTAACAAAGACCTAGGGTCCTAGGATCTCTGTGATGATCTCATAGAAGGTACTGATTTCAAATTTCTCCAGAAGGATATGAATGACATCTTTAGTTTCACCAAAACCAAAATATATTCAAGGGATTTCTTTCTCATCTCAGAGGACTCCCTCAAGCTCCTCATTTGTTTTTTTATTAATTCCATCACTTTTATAGTTCCCATGGTCACCAGTGTCCAACATGTTAGAACCCATGTGTCTACTGATCACAGCGTTGATGTACATCTCCTTCTTTCCCATCTTCGTTGGGATTTAAAGGTGCTTTCCATGGTACTTGAATTGCGGTTGAAGATATACTGTGAAAGGATCACTTATAGTGGATGTTAAAGAACACGATCTGTGAACTGTTCTATGGACAGTTTTCCACTATTATTAAAATTACTTTCATAATATTTCCTGAGCACTGTCTATACTACAGGCCTGTCACCAGCTGCTGGAGATGTAGACATGAGCAAGACACTGTCCTGGGACTCACAGTTCAGCAAGACACATTTGTTGGCTTCCTTCATTCACTAGGGTAGCTCACTATCTTTCTTTTTCCTTACAGTGGATGCTGATACAACTTGTACAAGGGAATTAATGAACACAAGCAAAAGAGACAAATGGCAAAACTATCTGAAGTATTCTTTCTTGTGCTGGCTCTTCTCCAAATGACAACTGATAATTAGGTAAGTAAATGAGACCTTACTGAAACAACTGACTTTCTCTGATTAAAATACCATGCAGCATAATGACATATTGCAGAGGGAGCGAACTTTCCCCTTCATGCTCACTACCCTCTTGTTATCATTCAGGACTGGGTAGAGAAGCAGCTAAATGTACAAAGTTTAGGGTCAAGTGAAAATTACCCGAAGCTTTATGGGTAATTAGGTTGGGTTATATTAGGCAAGGGAGTTTTCATTAGTTACAATGCAAACACTGTGTGGTTACAGGACATTCACATCCCGGCATGGTTCCTAGTTCAGCCCATAATTACCTATTCACCAGATGATCAGCTCTGCAGCCTGGTGAAGAAGAAATCCTCAGGAAACACTGTTGTGTCACCCTGGAAACGTGATGACTAACAGAGCAAGTGGGCTAAGCAAAGCATTATTGTTTCTGAAGAGGAAAAAGGCTCTCTTTGGAATTTCCCTACCCCCAGAGAGAGGCGAATGAATCATTTGGATAAGCAGTCTGCTACATATGATTTTAAAAAGTTCATAAGACACCTTTTGCTCTAAAATATCAACCCTGATGATTGCCCCATTGCCCTTATAGATTCAATTCCTCAAATACTGGATGCCTTTCAAATCAAGAGTCACAAGGTAAAACCCGAATTCTGCCAGGAGGCTAATATTTTAAATTAGTGTCAGCTAAGAGTTTAGGTAACCATTTAAGGAAGGTATGTGGTACCTCCTGTTGCAGTTTAAGACAGCCCTGGTTTAGACTCTTTGTTGTGGCATAATCTAATCATTAATAATGCCACCATTCACTCTCGGTTTGGGTTAGATGATGATAAATTATTGGATCTCTAAATCTAAGGTCCAGCCAGTATTCATGGCTTTGAATAACAGAAACAACTTTGGCTAATTAAAGTTTGGGGCAAGATCATCTGATTGGTTGATCGAAAGCTCTGCATTCAAACTGTAGTTGCCGGAGATCACGGAGAGCAGGGAGGTGGCTTTTAGTCAAAGTGCTACTATCAAATGAGTTTGTGGGCACACTCATCGAACCAGAAGAAGGGTTCAGAGGCCGAACACTAAAAAAAAAAAAAAAAAATTACCTATCAAAATTTCTCCTCCTGTCTAATCTCTAATGAGTTGAATTATAATTTGACATGACAATATGTGTCTCATAAGGATTTAAAGAGACATTAGTTAAATGGAAGAAAGAGCCCCAGACAAATAAATTTCTCCTTCGTCATAGTGTTGCCTAGAAACAACCCTCTACAAGTCTCATCAGAATACATTTCATAAATGGTTAGATGCTCTAAATTTGTTGATCGCTCATTCAGATCTATAAGGCCCTAAAATAGACAAATAATAAATATTTCTGGAAATTTCATATTAATGTCTTCATTAAAAACGTACTTTACTAATATATGAAGATTACCCAAATGTTATTGCTAGTCCACTGGTTTATTAGGCATATGTAGTGATTGTAAAATGGGAAGAATGCCACGGCTTGAGATCTTTAGCAATGCTTAGATAAAAAGTGTTTATGTGTGAGTATGAGGCTGTAGTTGATTTTTAAATGAAAAATGTGTTTTCATAAATGACCTCTTTATTGAAAAAGATGAAAATATTTCATTTCCTATTAAAGTTTGGAATAGGGATGAGAGACCGCAAATGAGACTTTGGAGGGAAACCAAGCTCAGTTCACAGATAGTAATAAAATAAAACTTGTCCTGTGGTTATAACAAGTATATTGGTAGAAAGAAAACTATTAGGTTCTACTTAAACTCAGAGTAATCATTTGCCTTATAATAAAAATGTTTAAAATACCAGTAGACATGATTAAGATACATATCACATGACACTCAAGAAAAAAGCTTTGATTTTTGTTTGATAATAAAACATATCTCAGAATACTAATTTAACGAGGTCTCAACAAATGCACATTAGGTAATATACTCAGAGAACAAGGAGAAAATAAGAAAGCATTAATCCCTAGAAATTGAAATAGCGATTTGAGAATTGAACATCCTTTATTCTGCTCACTAATCTTTATGTAACCATAGCCTGGAAGCTGAAATTCTGTTTACTTTAACATCTAAATTGGTAGTATAATGGTAATATATCTTTTGTTAATACTAAATTCTATTCTACCATTAAATATGATTTAACTTTAATTTTGAAGATCTAAAACAAAAATAAGATTCCATATGAAGACTTATACCTGGCCCCACATACTGTTTAAGATAAAACACCTCTTTCACAAAAGCATTTTTCTCTGGCAGACTCATTATAACTATGCTTATACATTCTATGTTCTCCATAAATGTTCTTTCTTTACCTCTATGTTTCTTGATTGATGATGAAAACGAACTTCAGAGTCATGTTAAGAAAGATCCCAATATAGATTTTGCACTGTAAAATAAATGCCTAATCACAGTGGGACTATTTCTAAGTAATCCATCCTAACAGAATGAAAGTATAACAAAGTCTATCTGTCCTGCCGTTCAAAGTCTTTGAGAACATGAGCGATGGCTAATTGAATGCTAAAAAAAAAAAAGTTCTGACAGTAGAATATACTCCATTCTTCATTCACTGGGAATTGATGAGCTGCTGCATGCCAATAAAATAGACACGCTTCAGTTTATTAAACTGTTCACATGATCAAAACAATGTCAATATTGAATAAGTTCTTAGCCAAAACAGAACTTACTTAAACATGAGGGATTATGATATTATGTTCAATATGTTATATATTATTATATTACAAGAAAATAAAACAATATTATGATTTTCAATTAAGAGTATAAAGATGCACTTAGATATGAAGTTAAACTTAATCAAAGGCACAACACTTATTACTTTGGGTTACCTCCAGATTACTAATCAACTTGAGCCAGTTACTAGAAGTTAGGCTAAGAACAAATTATCCCTAAATAATTTAAGAAAATAACATAAATTCTTTATATACTCAAAATATCTACAACTTCAAAGTACACAAACTTAAATGAGCATAGTAATGGATATGGAGAGAAATAACATAATTCATATATGTTCTATATGCATAATTGTCTTTGTAATATTTTTTAATCATATGAATAGAAGTATTCAAGTTTTACAAAATTTTACCACCTTTTATAATGGAGAAGCTAAAGGACAAAATTACCTACTTTTTAGTATGATAAAACAGAGATAGTAAAAATTATTTAGTAGTTACTGCATATGTCACAAGTGAAAACCAAAGTCAGAATTTAAGAGTTTTATGTTCCATGTTCTGCCACAGATCACTACAACATTCTATTCAGTAGATAATATGATGTTTGCATTGCCTTAGTGTACTATGTAAGGCTTATTATTTAGTGAGTGATTATGAATTCAAACAGAAAGGATCAATTTAATATACATATGACATGTTACTGAATTGTACACTTAAAACCTATATAATTTTATTAACCAATGCCACCCCAATACATTTAATTTCAAGGATCCAATAGTGAATCCAAACAAACACTTCCAACAAAATATCTTTTCAATTAAAATATTTCATTCCAAAGCCCAATATCTATCTGATTCAGGGCTTTCTTCACAAATGAATTTTCAAATAGCTTAATAGTTGATGTTATTAAGAAATGCTTTATCTTTTTCATTTCTTTCTTAGCCAAGGTATATCTGAGATTCCAATTTCCACAGTTACACAAATATGATTCTTAAGGAAAATAAAATATAGTCAGAATTCATTTCAAAGATGCCACTAATAAATAACAGAGAGAATTAATGGCTACCACATTGTGTACAGCTCAGACCTCAATGATAATTACTTTTATGAATTGTACTATGTGAATAAAATATAAATGTATAGATAATAACATATATACATATATATTTAATGTAGATTTATATTTAATTTCACATAGAACAACTGATTTATATTTTAAGGAAAACATACATGTTAAGTGACAAAAGTACTATTCTACACTTGTAAAGTCTGATATATACTACAAGTAATTTTCTTTAGCAGGTATAGCATCAGGATATACAAAAAAAAAGGATAAAATATTTTAAAAAACAATTTCTGTTTTTCTGCAAAAATGAACCCCTCCCTAGATGTACATTACTTCTAATATAGCCAAGACTTCCCTCTTGTGGCTGGTTGATGTCAATATATACTCTTATCTTTTAAGTGACCAATTTTTTAAATTCAGTATGAAAATTGAAAAAAAAAAACAAATTGCATATTTTAAGATACATGAAATCAAAGATAAATAACATCTAATTTGAGTAAGCTAATCAGATTCTCTGAAATGCTTCAGATTTTAAAATCCCCAGTATTCCTCTAACACTGGTTTAAAACCTTTGCAGCCCTGAGTGTTGATATCCTTCTTCTGCTCCTGGCTCACATTTCAAGGAATATTGCTTTGTCAAAAAGCATTTTAATAGTTTCTGAAATAAAGTATTTCCTATGTTCTTTAGACTACTTTTCTCATCCTTACTTTAAGTGGGGGGAGGGGGAGAGGGGAGACAACAGTTTTCTTTTAATTGGCATTATGGTCTTGAAAGCATACCAAAAAAAAAAACAAACTGATTTTCCTGAAACTAGAATGTACTGGATAGACATAGGAATAAGAAAAACAGCTTTAAACTTTAATGCATCATCTTTGACTTAGAATAACAACTCCACTTATGAACAACAAGTAGTAAAATTCAGAAAAATTAAAGAGGAACAAAGAAATTGAGGGCCTAATCTATTTAATGTCCTTTACTATTCATATTTCAGTTAATATTTATAAAACTGTGAATATGTTACTGACTTTCATCTTGTACATAAGGAAATTGCTGATTTTATAATTTCCATTATTAAGCCCCAACTTGGACTGTTAACAATACTCACAGTTAACTGCTATATTAGTTTTCCGAACAAATTTCTAATTTTTCTGTCTATGTTTTTTCTAATTTCTAATTTTCTAATTTTTCTGTGTTTTTGAGGTAAAGAGTATAAATAGTTTGATCAAAATTATAGACAATTTTGGTCCAGTTATAAAGTAAACCACATGGGTTTTTTTATCACAAAGGGAAAATATTAAAGATCTATCCTCTTTTTTGTCCATAGACTTTACCTCATTTTAGCTGAGATGACTGTTTCTTGGCTGCCATAAAAAAAATAACTAACCCAGGGAAAAGTAAAAATAGCAAGGTGCTTCAACGAACTTGTTTGGCATGAGTTTTGAAAGTAGTCTGTTTTGTGATAAGAGGGAATACAAAATACTAAAAAAAAATGCAAAGAAGTAGAGGTAATATATTTGAATATTTCTATAAAACTAAAACTTAGGGATACACATAATTCACTAAAAAGACTTTTGAATTATTAACAAGCTTGTCAGCAATTGCTATTTCAGTACAGGCTGGAAGGCTGGTTGCTGTGCCTCCTCTTTGATAAGGTTTAAAAAAAAAATCACTTTCATGGCAGAATATCTTAGAGGCAACATTAATATCATTGCCCATCACATCTAATGAATTCTAAAACATAATTACCACAATTTAGAGCACCTTTCCTTTTGAGAACTATATAGAAAAAAAGGGAAGATTTGAAAATATTTTAATATAAAAATGAAAATTTTCTTCTGAGAATGAATAGTATCCTACAGGAATTAGTACGTTTAAAAAAAGTTTTATAGTCACCTGGAAAGTTCTACTAGATCATCACTGATTATTCTCAACTATTTTCTTTGCAGCAATGTTTCCAATGATCCATATGAAAACCACTTGGCATGAATAAATATGTAAGAGGGGTTGAAACCTGACGTTATTTAAAATGCTATGTTCTTCTTTATTTTAATATATAGAAGTGATCTGAGAAAGATTTCCTCGCTAAGGCTGATAGAGATATTAAGTTAACACTTAACATGAAAACTTTCTTCGGAGCAGAACATGCTTTTTGAGTTTCAAATTGTTTGAGTTATCTTTAATCTATTAGAAATAAAGCATGAGATAGTAAAATTTGCTATATCTGAGAAATGCCATTTGTCTTAATTCAGAGAAATCTTTCAGAGAAATATCAAGGATTGTCAAATGCTGCTAAACCAATGGACCACATTAGATTTATAGCATGATACATACTTCTGTTGAAAGCAATATTTTATTAGTAGAGCATACAATAGACTTAAATACAAATGACAAATCTGGCCATATACTTGTCATAAGATATGCATTCATAAGTTCTCTATTTCAATTGTCATAAAGTAGCAAATACATCTTAACTAAACCTTCTGTGCTTTTTAAAAAAGAGAGAGATAATGATACTTTTATAAAAAGGTCTTGTCTGCAAGGGCTTAACTAAACATTAGATCATGAAATACTTGAGCTCTTACTACTACAATAGAATCAAATTAGTGCTTTCAAATTTCAGTTATTAGAACTCTGTCGTGGGGGAGTAAAATGTTTGTTTTGTCATATGCGGCAACCATATTTTGAAACCTCAACCTATTTTTTTCCTTTTATATACACTTAGCCACTTAAGTTATTCCATTATGTTTTTGATAATTAAACCAATCAGACATGTTAAAGAAATAGTGAATCTGTCCTGTCCCCAGTAGATTAATTCATTTTTCGAAAGAAACAATAAAAATAGTCTCAGAAAAAAATACCCTTATCAACAAATGAAAAATTGTAATAAAAACAAAGAAACTAGTCTTGAAGAATAAATCAAAGAAGCTTTCATAAACAAAATTGAGAAAATTCTAATGAATGAAATTTGAGAAAACCAATAATGCAGTAATTTAATATAATACAGTTCTAAAATTTATTCAAGTAAATTATGACATTTGTTTTTTACAATTATTTTTTTAAATTGACTTTCCAATTCTAGTTAACATACAATATTATATTAGTTTCAGGTATACAACAAAATAATTAGACAATATTTACCTTATGAGGTGATCATTCCCAGAAATCTAGTACTTATCTGATATCATACATTGTTATTACAGTATTAATGACTATATTCCCTATACTGTATTTTATGTCCATATGACTATTTTTATAACTGGAAATCCATGCTTCTTAATCACTTTCACTTTTCACAATTCCTTAAGCTAACATTTATTATATCCATTGTAAATAAATTAATTTGTAAATTGCTGTAAGCTTAGGTATAGTGGTGGTAATGGAACCAAGAATTTACACTACTAGGTTTGCATATGATAAAAGTATGAAACTAACTGTGTGTTCCTGAGCAAAGGATACGACCTCATTAAAAAAATTATAACAACACTATATCTTTAAAGACTATGATATAAAATGACACTGAAGAAATTTGAAATGCTTATTTTGAAGAAAAGAAGACTCACAGAAGATAGATTTAAAATGGTTGTGTCGTGGAATAGTTCTATTCCTTTTTTCCCATAGTGCTACATGGTGATCCCATGGAAGCTGACGTGTCTGTTCAGATGTCTAACAATGTTTTTTTGGAAGGAAAGACTCCCATCCCTGCACGTGTTCAGAATCTAACCATCTGTGAAGGAGCATACAGAAGGGCTTTCTTGATCTAGAGTTCTAATGTCCAAGTGTGGGGTTTGGATCCCAGATCTACCACTGGGACTGTGACCTTGAACATTGGCAATAACACAAGTAGCTACATCAGTAGGTTGTTGAAGATTAAATGAGACGAGACATGAAAAGCACTTAATACAGTAGGCTCTTCATATATAGCATGATAAAACATCGTTAAATTGTAAGCGTTAGTATTTCACACGCATGTAAACTCCCTTCTGTCTATAAGGCATTTCCAGACCAACTGCTATGCATTATGCGATGATGTACCACCTAAAGTATAAAGTATAAAGACAAATAGGACCACCCCTGCTCTTGAGGAGCTTATCTTTTTTTATTTTTTCAGATGAAAGCCAAATCATTTCAATATGGCCTGATGACCTGCTAACCAGAAACTGTGGGATCACAGAGGAGGCAAAGTACTGGGCACACCTTAATTTCGACACAGCTGCAAGGCACGCAAAGGATTCATAGCTTAGTTGCTTTTTTTTTTCATTTTGGGTGTTTTTGAATTCTTTAAATTGAAAGTTTCTAGAAGTGGCTAATCTCATCATTATCTTTTACTTCACATAAATTTTGCCATTAGAAAGAAACCTGGTACTCAGTAATGACTTCAGAATTTCAGCATAGAAGGAGCTGGAAATGAGGTTGGAAAGTAGGAGTAGCGCATTTACCTGAAGCTATATTTGCATAGCAAACACTCCTATTTTTAAATTATGATGTCTTTTTATTGAGTTTAGGAAAAGCGATAGAGATCGTGATGATCACAAACCCCACAAGCCATCCTTTGGCGCCACCACTGCTGGCTTTATAATATGAACCACAACCTTATTATTTTTTCGTAATTCTTAAAACATCACTTTGTTAAAACCTAAAATTAAAAAAAAAAAATGTAATTTTGACAATACCTTTCTCCCACTGTAGAGAAATATAGTTTGTCCTTAATATGACAAGGTTTTCTCTCTGCTTAGAGGACCCTCTCCAGTGTTCCCACTTTTCAGGGTCTTTTGCATTCTTCAAATACCCACTGAATACCTGCCCTCTGATTCTTCTGAAAAATTGATCTTTTGTTCTATGAAATGCCATAGAAGTACCATTCCTATGTTCTACTACAATTTCTATTTTTTAACATAGTTGTTTTGTAGTTTTCTTATTTTTCTGAATCTTATTCATATTTGCATCATTTTCAACTCCTAAAATCATAGTTTGCCCTCAGTATGTGGCCCATAAATATTTGGTAAATACTGAAATTGAATAGCCCTTGTTTATCTCTGTTTAATAGTACCAGAGGTAAGGAAGTAGCTATAGCAAATATTCATAATCCATATGTAATTCTAGTTTTAAAAACTTACAATATAATTTGAGCTCAAATAATGTGGTTTATAAGAATGAGTAGTTTTGTATTTCCATCAAATTCCTTTGTTATGTGATTGCTAAATTGCAACTCAGTAGCCAATATCCTGTGTTTCAGTCTTGCCCTTTGATAAAGCTGTATAAAATGTGTGGATCACAGAAAATAAAGGGGCGAATTGAGCATTATGAAAATCATATGGCTAACAAATAAAAGCAGCTCATTGGCATATGCTTCTGAGCCAACATTTTATTATGGCAAAATGGTCCCTATGTCATGCTAATATAGATTAGGAAGAATCATTCCTTTTCTCAGGGCATTGATACACCCTTAAAAATTAAGTCATGTACAAATTTTAACATTATTAAACTAATTGAAAGAGATAAGTAAAAAAAAGATATCAAAAAAAATTAAGAATTGCATTGCATTAAATTGCATTTAAAATTAAATCTTATTGCCTCCAAAGAAATTTTCCAATTTTGACATTTGGACAATTGAATGTCTTATACTTCCTGCAGAGAATACCTAGAAATGTGATGTAATTTTGTGATGAACCTTAGAAACTTTAATACTTCAGTTGGCCTTAGGATAAAGACAGCCAATATGTTAGAATAACATAGAAGTGTATTAATAAATCTATTTGCTCTAAGCTAATAACTATACACTGTTTTTTGCCTTCACCCTGCCTTCTCTATGCTCCTTTTTGCTTTCTTTTTGCATTCTATTTTAGTTTAATAATAGTCACCTAAAGCAGCACTACTTGAGTTGCATAAAATAGTAGTTCTGTGTTCTACAATAAAATAAAATTGTCATACAAGCATGAAAAATATTACCTAAACCATTTTTTTCTTAGAAATTCAATGTGCATATTAGTATATTAAAAGTTCTAGGAACTTATACGTAAACAAACCTCTTTAACTTGGTTAGCCAATATTTTTCAAATTTATTTGATTTTCATCATGTAACTTTTAAAAATAATAATAGAAAATGTATATACACAATGGACCCCTTTGAGCAACTTTACCTTCATTGTATCATTTAATCATTGTGACAACTCTAGGAGATATGTATTATTATTACCCAAGTTTGCAGACGATGAAATTGAAACTTTGCTAAGTTAAGAATTTGCTGAAATTGATAGAACTGGCAAGGCTCAGAACTGATCAATTTAAAAAAAAAAAAAAAATCCATGCTTGTACCCACTGTGCTCCTCTTCTGTCTCAATATAATTAGACATTTTAATAAAAGCTATTTTAGATTTGAGGTGAAGGGGGAATATAACAAGGGTGGTAGAGAAATTATTTGTTCAAATTATGTTCTTGCCTTGAAAAATATATGAAAGAAAAGCATGGTAGCAGTTTAATAAATTTGTGAAATTGTCTTAGCTCCAAACTAAAAAGAGACCGAAAAGAACTGAAAAGTTCTTATTTATTGTAATGCATGGTTCTCTGGGCTATACCAACTCTCTTTAATAAGATTTTTACCTTCACTCCTCTTAACTTGGTATCTGATCCATTCATCCTTTTTTAAATTCATTTTTACTTTATAATTTTGGTATTTTGTTTACAATTCAGATCTACAAAGTGCTAATTAATGTTTCAGTTGAAGGTCAAAGTTAGTCTTCTCTCACATTTCTGCTTAATAATTATCTTTCCATGAGATTCATTTAAAGTTAATCAAGCTGAACAATTAAAAAGAAAAAAACAAATAATTGACCACATATGTAATTAATTCACATGATAAATTATGACTTAGGGATTCAGTTAACTTCAGTAAACTCTTACTTTGTGTTGGAGATTATACTAGAAACTAGAGGTAAGAATTAAAGTGCTATATGAATTCTGTTTTCAAGGAGCAGAGAGTCTAGTGAAGAAAATAGTCCTATAACAAAATTCTAATATGCTAATACAAAGAGTGATAAGTAGAATGAGTGGATAGGCATAAAGAATTAGAGGACCACAGAAAGGAAGGTATCTCTCTCTGATTTTAGGAAGATCATTGAGCTAGCCAATGAAGAAGGTCATGAAAGAATGAGGTTCCAGCACAAGAAAAGCAAATGTAAGAAACAGCAGGGTGTGTGTGTGTGCATGCATGTGTGTTTACATGTTTGAGCAGTAAGTATTCCAGGACTATCAGGGCATGAATTATAGAATATAAAATGGCACCACAAAAGAATACACACGTAAACACAGATTAAGCCATGTAAGTCTACCATATTGTACCAAGATTTCTGAAATCCACTAAAAAATTATAATTTTAAGTAGAAGACTAACTTGGTTAGATTTACATTTTATTTTATTTTTATTTTTATTTTTATTTTTTTTAGGCGAAGCAACACTTGGTTGACCTCACAGATTGCAAGGACCTTGTCAGCTTACAATTCATTATTTTTTATTTTTTACACCTACAGCACCTGGTCTTCCTAGGTGGTCTCCCACCCAAGTACTAACCAGGCCTAACCCTGCTTAGCTTCTGAGATCAGACAGGATCGAGCTTGTTCAGTAGATTTGCATTTTAGATAGATTATGATGGTTTTAATCTGGAGAACGGAGTTAGATGAAACATAACTGGTGACGAGACCCAATTGGACTCTATCATGATCATTGAGGTGAAAGATCATGTGGGCTTGAGTAAGAGTAGTGATAATAAAGATGTAGATGAGCAGATCAATTCATGTAGCATATGCAAATTAGAAGATTGTGGATCACATTTGATATATGTGTGGGGAGGATACTGTGGACCGAATGTTTGTGTCTCCCGTCAAATTCATATGTTGAAGCCTCCAGTGTGATGGTATTTAGAAATGAGGACTTTAGAAGGTAATGGTGTTCAGATAAGGTCATGGGCCTCGATGATGAAATCAGTGTCTCTGTAAGAAGAGGAAGAGAGACCAGAGCTCTTTCTCTCTCCATCATGTGAGGACACAGTAAGAAGCTAACTATTTGCAAGCTAGGAAGAGAGCTCCCACCAGGAACTGAGTCTAACCTGTACCTTGGTCTTGGACTTCTCAGGCTCCAGATCTTAAAAATAAATATTTGTTGCTTAAGTCACCTAGTAGTCTTTGGTATTTTGTTGCAGTAGCCCAAGCTGACTGAGACAGAGAGTAAGACTAGAAGTAGTCAGATTTAACTCCCTCATATCTAGCTTAGGGGAAAGGCTGAATGATGGAAGCACAAACTGAAATAAAGAAAATAGGAGGAGTACTATATTTGGAGGGAAGATAATGGGTTTTGCAGTGAGAATACTGAATTTGAGTCAAGGATGTCTTATGAGCAATTTCATTTATATAGTAAGTGATAGATACATGACAAAAAGGAGAAAGAGGCAAAGCTACTATAAGATGGAAACATGTGTAGATATACCTTAAATATTCCCAAATAACTTTTCCTTCTTTATGTATCATATAGGATAAAAAGTATTTGGTGTTAAGCTAATTGAAAAGTATATATTTTTTCATACTTAGCCTCCTCTAGTGAACTTTGCCTACTTTTGGTGGCACTTTATTTTCCTAAGGGATGAAAGTCATTTTGGAAAAGTCTTTATTGGATGCAAGTAAGAAAAAAGTTAAAGAATTCTATGCTGGTTTCTCAATAGCAACTGGAAAACAAGGAAGAAAAGCCATCTGAAGAGAAAATTCCCCAAAAGTGTGAATGACTCAGAACCTTTTCTACTGCAAGAGAATGAAATCTAATCCACTCGCATAAGAGGGAAAAAGGAGTAATTAACTAACTCACAAAAGGTCCAGGATGCTGCCTTCAGGCATCGCTTGATCCAGGGTCTCCAACAAGATCCTCAAGATTCAAATACTATCTATCCCCTTTCTGTTCTGCTTCTCCCTGGATGGCCTGGTTCTCATGCCACTTCTGTCAACAGTTGGGACCCCTATAAGGAGTTCCCTGTATGTATCATCGTAAGAATTATATTAGGAAAAATGTTTCTACTTTAAGCTCAAAAGAAAGTCCCAGAATTTTAGCTCATTGGCCAGGCTTGCGGCATGTGTTTATCTCTGAAGAATTACATCAATTGGGGATAGAATATGTAGGTTGACCCAGCTTGGATCATTTTCTCACAGCAAGTGCTAGCAGAAGCAGAGGAGACAGGTCAGCACCACTGAAGTAGGAGAGGTTCCCCGACAAGAAGTCAGGTTCTGAGCAACAGCCACTGTGATGGCAGAATGAACAGCTGTCCATCACAGATCCTCATCATAAAAACAATTGGGTTGTACGAGAGAGCATGTGTGCCTTCATGGTGTGTTTGTGTGTGCAGGTGTGCACATCCACAGTGAAAATATTCCCCAGCATCCTATTCTCTTCAGAGAGATTCCTCCCTCACACCTGCCGCATCCAGCAAGTGGTTGGTAAATCCTGTCTCGTCTGGCCCTGGAAAATAAACCTAAGTGGGAACAGTAGGAGATAAAGAAAACAGAAAGCTGGGATCAGAAGGACTACTGTCCACTGATGGTGGAGCAATGGCCCAGTTTAATTTTTGCAAGCTGCTTTCATACAATTGCATACAATTGCTAACTAAAATAAGATTATCCCCACCCAACCTACACACCATGCTGTATTTGTTTGCATTCCCCTCAACACTGCATTGTTCTCCTATCAGTTCTTACTTCCCCATTCTTAGGAGGGTTCGTAAAAGTGAGGAAGCCCTTGGTTGACCTCACAGATGGCAAGGACCTTGTCAGTTTGCAATCTGCTCTCCCCACATACCCACCACATCAAAAAAGCTAGAGAAAATCCTCACAGGATCTTGGCTCCGAATAATTGTGTTTGCTCTTGAAAAGAAATCCCTGGGTAACTTAAATCTCATCCTTTCTGCTGTTCCAATATATTGCCCTGGAGCTACATATTCAAAGCAAATACGGCCCTATCCAATTTAGAATCAGAGAATCTTGGAGTGACTCATTTTCTCTCCACTCACTCCCCAAATGTTTGGCACATTCCAAGGAAATGTACAAATGGCAGCCCATCAAAAGTAGGTAAAAGGGTCATAGACCATAATATAATCAAGACAATATGAAATTTAAAACGTTTTTACTGATGCCTTCTTTCCTTCACAAAGTCAGTACACCCATTTTTCTGCTCCCTCCCTCATTTCCTTGCTGTCTGTTTCTTTCTCCCATTGTATTAACACAAAGGCAGTAATCAGTCAGGCACAATTCAATGTCAGTGGCTCTCAGACTGGCAGTCTTGTTTGCTGTCCCTCTATAAACTTCTGGGGGCCAGAAGGATTATGGAGCCAAAATTGTATCTGGAACTAGAAAGACAGTACTGATTTTTACCATATTTTAGTGCAAACACATACCATGTCAGTTAAATTGTCAGATAAACCCTGAGTATCTAACTACTCTTTATAAAATTTTAGATGTATAAAATGATTTAATGTGTTAAATATCAAAATTCCAAACAACTTACTTTTAAACAGTACCTTTATAAGAAAGAAAGAGATGTAAATTTCCCAAAGAGAGTTGGACACTTTCACATAACCCATCAATAAGTTAGAAGCCACCTGGCACTGCGGTGGCCACGTATTGGGCACTCAGTGAAGATGTGTTTTAGAATAGTTGTGCATGGCATAATTACAGTAAACACAGAAAATGAATGCTCTGTAAAGGCATTTATTTTCATAAATGCTATGTGCCCATTACCCAGTACAGTGTCTAACACACAGTAGGTATTGCATAAATATTTCTTGAATGATCAAGTGAAAGAGAATTACAATTTATAAGATATGGGACATAGAAACTGTAAGAATATTATAAAAGTTCTTTAAGAAAACTAAACCAGAAAAGGGGGTGGGGGGAGGCAGGGATCATCAAACTGAGCTTCAGCTACACCAATCTCAATTATTAATCAAGGTTCTATATTACTAAGAAAATTTTTGAGAGAAAAATTAGATTGCTTCCTGAGAGCTTCTGTAATGCTAATAGAATCTTTAGACTTCATTGTTGCACTGATGATGATTTACTGGTAAAAACCAAGCTCACTTTTTCGGCCTTCATTATCAGCCCATTTCTGTCCAGATTTGCTTTAAATGACATAAGATTCTGCTGCATGTGAACTGTGACTTTTCATATCAGAAAAGGGAATGAAAAGTGAACAAAAACACAAAGAAGAGGCAGGGGAAATGTAAGAAGGAAGAGAAACCAAGAACAAAACCAAAAACCAAGAACAAAACCAAAAACAAAGATTTCTTATAGTTCCTTTACCCAGCGGTAAGACCTGATGCAGGCTTATTTTTATTAGCCTCAGTATCTGCAATATTTATGTGTGTTTATACTCAACTCATGTAATCATCTTTTTTAAGACTAATATTGAGAAATAATCAAAATTAATATAAATATTATTACATAAGAGGTGAAAATAGGAACTTCATTTTGATTTGTACAGATGTCATTTTTTTTAATGTGTCCCTTGAGAAAACTAAGTCTATGACACTATGCACACAATGACAAGACTGTAGCCTGGTTGGATCCAAACATATTGGTTTATATGCAGATAGCTATACATTTAGTTGCTATATTAATGTAATAAAAGTTTTTAATCCTTTAATACAATACTTTAGATCAGGCTCAGCAATGAATCACACCGAATTCCCCCATTTCCTAGTTAGTCCTATTCTCTTGTTCCCTTTCCTCAATTATCCAGCCTGGCTATATTGCTCTATTACACATATGGAGCATTTTGTTGTGTGGAAGCTTTCTGGCAATGCTGGAATAACAGAATCTACCTTCGATTTAAATGTTTTTTTAAATTTGTCCAGTCTCTCTCCCATGGTGTAAGAAACTGAGCAATCTCTCTGTAGAAATATGAATTTTAAGAGGAGTTAAGCTTACTTTTAAATAATCAAAAACTTCTGAGAGCAGGCTACATTTTAGAATTCCATCAGAAAGCCATCATTTCCTTTAATGCACTAGATTTTATGAATTAAAGCTGCTTTCCCTGGCCCTTTGCACATTAGCATTTTTGATTGCTGGTTAGTAAACACAAGCATCCTAATGAGTTCTTCTAAAACGGTTTTTAAGAATCTTTACAGAGCTTCTTGGGCTTATCTATATTCATAAAGATGAAAACATCACACCTGCAAAATTGTTTTGTGTGTAAGATAGTCAAAAGCCAGTTTCGTCACTATTTTGTCCAGTAATAAGTGGAGGAAAATAAATTAAAATTCACTTTGTTGCTGTAAAATCTGCCTTCTTAGCAAACGTCAAGTATACAATATTGTTACCTCTCATTGCAATGCATTCATTTCGCTTAACTTTCACACTCCCCCCTGCAGCCCTGGCAACTGCCATTCTACTGTCTGCTTCTATGGGTTTGACTGTTTGTTTTTTTTTTATTTTATTTTATTTTATTGAGATATAATCGACATAATATTGTATTAGTTTTAGGTATAGAACATTATGATTCGACATATGTATATACTGTGAAATGATCACCACAATAATTTAGTTAACATCCATCACCACACATTGTTAAAACATTTTTCTCTTGATGAAAAATTTTAAGATTTACTCTTTTAGAAACTTTCACATTTACAATACAGCGGTCGTGACTATACTCAACAAGCTGTACATTATATTCCTAGGACTTATTTGTCTTGTAATTGGAAGTTTGTACTTTTTAACCATCTTTACTCATTTTGTGCACACTCCCACTCCTCACCTCTGGCACTGTGGCAACCACCAATCTGTTCTCCGTATCTATGAGTTTGTTGTTTTGTTTTTACGTCCCACATATAAGCAAGATCACGCAGTTTTTGTCTTTCTCATTTTGACTTTTTTCACTAGTATAATGCCCTCAAAGTCCATCACATTGTCACAAATGAGATTTTCTGATATAGTTTCTAAGAGCCTGGCACTGTGTAAGCATGTACTCAATAAAATATAACCAACATCAAAGGATGTAGCAATAAAAAAAAATTATTTGACAATTATTTTTCCTCCCTATATTTTTAAAGGTATAATAAATTGCATAGTACCATCTTTAAAAGAAATAGTCTAAGAAGAAGGAACTACTGTGAAACATTCACTGATAATTCTACTCAGTTCAGCCCAAAAGGTTGCATGCTATACTTTCTCAGGTGCCTTCACAGGGGACAAAACATGGAGTTGATGATAAGTTTATATTGTAGGGGACACTAGTGATTTTCATGTGGAAAAATAAATGCTTTACTTGTTATTATCTCTACCAATAGATCTTTTTGAGTTATATATGTGTTACATGTGTGTGTGTATATATATTTACTTTGAATTATTCTTAAGTTAATTTCTGAGATCTCTGTCAGAATTGAAAAAAGAGGTGCAACCCACTGAATGAATAAATTCAGTGGGAAGCTCAGTCTTCTGTCCAAATTTTATAACTACAAGTTGTCAAGAGCAATCAATTCCAATTAAAGCAAACATGATCAAGAGTCATGAGTTAGCAGTGAAGTAATAAGTTTAAAATGCAAATTTCATCCTGAAATACAGAAATAAGCTGAAAGAATATATTAAAAAAAAAAAAAAAAACAGGAAGTCACCTTTGTATTCACATTGCAGAAAGAAAGAGAAAGTGAAAAATGTGCTAACTGGTTGGAAGAACCCCAGGATTATAAAAAGACAAGGCTAGGTTTTTACGGTCATCCATGCTACCTACCACTATTCTCCCAGCCCTAACCTTAAGTGACATTAGTATTTAGAGTCATAGAAAGGGCAGCCCTTATTATCTCTAAAAATGAATTTTTAAGCTCTACAAAGCACATAAAGAGAGAGGGAGTATATTATTTATTCTGTTTGAAGGGAGCAGGATGGATTAACTAAACCATCTTTGGCAAAAGTGTTTTTATGCTACCCCTAAACCTAAATGACCCTCTGCTGTTGACAACATGTCCTTGGGGCTTTAGTATTCCTTTGACTGAGTGCGTTTATATATTTCTGAACCCCACTGTCCTCATCTCCACACTGAGGAAATAAGATAAGTGTGCTTGCCTAAAAGAACTGTAACAAGAACCAAAGGCAAAGCATTTTATTAACTGTTAGAGAACAGGTTAAGAGATAGATTCTAGGTTGACTTGCCTCAAATCTTATCCAAGCTGTAAGCATAGGGCTAGTTAGTTAACCCCTCTATACCTCAGTTTCCCCATCAGTAAGATAAGTATAATACTCCTTATCTCATAGAATAATTAGCAGGACTAAATAAGTTTATTTAGATAAAGATTTAGTGTCTGGTGCATAGTGCCATTTAAGCATTTGCTGTTTATTATTAAGATGTTGAGAAATCTGACAGTCCTTCACAAACAACATAAATCTTTTATACTGCAGTTTAAGCACATATGCTGGTTGGTGGGAAAGAACTTCAAGAAAATGATTCAGCACAGCAAGAATGAAAATGACCTCCCAAAAGCTAAAGCAATCATCAAAAATTCCCCAACCTTTCATTACCCAAAGTTGTCGATTTATTGTATTACAGTGCCCCGTAATGATGGTGGTCATTATGTTTTGCTCAAAGTAAGTGCATTACATCAAACACCTTTCAGAGTATATGTAAAATACAGTTATTAACAAGAACCTAAGTTATACACACATATAAATGTAGATTTAGAGTAAATATTTAGCTTCAAAAATATTTCTACATCTTTATAAAAACCAAGAAAGACAGCTGGATAGAAAGATGATGAATAAATGGATAAGCAGTCAGAGATAATAGATATTAATTGGTTGAAAATTCTGGATTAATGTCCATTTTTATCTTATAGAGTACTCAGCAGTTTCTACAGAAGACAAAGGAAAAATAAAGATGTATCCAAAAATAAACTTTTAATGTCTCAAGCAGCAATGGCTTTGCAGGTAAGAAAAAAAAGAAGTCATAAAAGAAGAAACAGGCCAAGTGATTTTAAGGAGGCCTGCAATCATTTTCTACTATAAAACAGGAAAATTGAAAAGCAAAAGGCTGTTTAGATTTAGAAAAGAAAAAAAATTACATATGGATATTTTCATACATATTTAAAATGTTTTATGCATTCACAACAACACACAACACAAATTCATTTCACACATAAAAAGTGTGAAATATGAAATGTCAGGGTTTCATTTAATTCATGGATACACGTATGTTTGACAAGCAGGCTCGCTTTATTTCTCTTTTAATAAGAAGGACACTGCAGCAGAAAATATGGAAATTTCTAACAGCATATTCATATATATGATCACAGCCTGTTTTATGGGGAAGACGAGCTATCCTTGACTTTGTGGTCATTGTAAAACTCGGTGGCCTATGAAGGTAAGAAATTACTGGATTCTGTTACTCCTGGGGCCATGAATCTGGTTGAATTTCTGTGATATCATAAGGTACGAAGCATGTATTTTCTTAAAGGGACTATGCTAGACATTTTCCATAATCACGTCTTCACTGCGCCAACCAACATAACTGCTTTGACCATAATAATCAAATCATTGAAAAGGATGAATTTTACACTTTAAAGACTTGGCTATAAAATACAAATGAACTGATTATGCCAGTTGACTCAGAATAATCCACCCTCAAGTGGTAAATTATAGGATGAATTATCAAAATAAGTAATTTGCTTTTGATGCTGGGGAATAGTCACATATAAAGGGCAGATACATCATTTAGTGAGCCACAAATATTAAGCTTTGAAAGGTATCTTTTTCATTATCTTAAGGACTGTATTTCAATTCGTAACAATCCTGTGATTTTAAATTCCACCAAAAGTATGTGATGCTTGAGTTCGTTATTTGGCAAGACAGAAGAGCAATAATGGGACCAGAGATTTAAAGTTTGCTCAAGGGCCTTGGTTGCTTTTGACACTCCCCACCCCCCTCCGCCCCCAAAAAAAGACACTAGACAAAAGATCTAGATTCTGAGACTAGATACGATATTACTTTCTGAGTTTCTAAGTCTCAGATTTATCATCATAATTCAAGCTGCTCAAAACATATTTTTATGTCTAGGGACAAGAGGCTGGAATATCTGAAAATAAGAAAAAGAACATGAAAAGAAAAGCACAAGATTAATTCATTCCATCCACACACACAAACACCCGTTTCTCCATCAGCACCAATGTGTGAAGATAGCCTCAGATAGGTATGTGACTATATAACATAATATAATTCTCTCAAAAATGAGAATCATCATTGTTTTTCTTCAAGCTGAAACTCATTGATAGTGGTCCAAAGCCATTCCCAGCCAAGAGGAAAACTGAGTCAGAGGAAAATAACACCCACCAGGACCTCTACACACATGTACAGTAAGGCTCAGCCAAGTCCCCACTGCCTTTGCAGTCCCAAACTCATCTTTAGCAACTAGAGTCACACTTAATATGAAAAACAGAAAGTGGGCAATCCTTTAGAAAGTTGAAAAACCTGGACTATTTCTAGATCATTCTTGATGTAGTATAAACTGTCCTCACTGCTAGTGTTTAGGTGAGATATCGGGTTTTAGAGTTCTGGAATCAGGCGTTCTCAGGAACCTGTGCCCAATCATTTTCAAATGTGTATTCTGTGAGCCAAAATATCTTCACGAAGCTGATTATTATTGTCCAGGTCCTGGGGCAACAAAGAAGGGAACAGAAGGAAGAATATAAAAGGGGTGGCTATTTTTGTCTTTTAATACAAAATGCATTTACTAGCATGAAATGGCTAAGAGTTCTTTTTATCTTTCCAGGTAATCTGAAGCACTTTTTATACAAATAAAGTTGATTTCTTCATATATCTATGGATATCTTGTGCATAAAATGAATAGATGTATGGTCCTAATACCCTGCTTACTGAAAACAAATCTTTTCTGATACACTGTAACAATCAGCACTATATTCTCTCCCTATCCATATTCTTCTAATTGCATTAAATTTCAACGATATTTTTGAATCTAAAAATTATTCGTTAAATAATCTAAAAAAATAAATCACTCTCACTCACCCTCAGATTTGTCTTTTTTTCTCATTTGGCAATGTTATACATCACTTTTCAGCTTCATAGAGAGAGGCAGTATTATTAGTTTTTCAAATACCCATGCGACTTAACTTCTCCAATACATAGGCTAAAATAGGTAGATTTTTAAAATAATGGTGATGGAAAATTTTGCTGAGCTCATATGAAACTCTCAAGAAGAATCTAATGCCCATTCTGGTATGCATTGGTTTATTACTTTCCAAACATATGTTTGATTTTTTCTTTTTTTGGTAGACACACAAAACACTTCATAGCTGACTGCTTAAGACTGTTTTCTATTGAATTGTTAACCTTGGTGGTGTGTCACAACTTGACAAAGTGATCCACAAAACTCCCGTGCTACCATTGAAAGATCATAGGGATATTTGCCATTCATGTCTGAGCTCACAATGGTATTTGATGAATATAGTCTTTAAAGATTGTTGGATACATTTACTATTCAGAGTCAAACTAAGTTTGTAAATTTTTTTTTCTTTTTGCATTTTTATCTAGTACTCTGAGGGAAAGTTATTTTTACATTCACAGACATTTAACAGAGTTGAATATACAGTATATGTTATTTTCCAGATATAGTAAAGGCTGAGGTCTGCATTTTTTTTTTTAAGAAAACAGCTTTCATCTTGGGAATGTGCTAATGTTACATTCTTAGCATAAAGTAAAGCATTCTGAAGGATATACTCATCTTGACTTTAATACCAAAAGAAACGATTTGATTATTTTTTAATGATTATAACATATTGCAGAATACTGAAATGGGCTTCTTTTTTAAAATAATTTTCCAGGAACACCCTCGCTATTTTCCCTTTGAACAATGTACACATTTTTTTTAAACTAGCTATAGAATCATAGGATATTAGAGTTAGAAAACATCTTAGATACTCTCTACTCTGACCACACCTTATGACATACCATGGTTGAATGTACTGTGGCCATGAGCGAGTTTTTCTCAACTGGGCTTTATGGGAGTAAGCAAACAAATATTATCAGAGTAATTACATTTTTACCATAATGTTTAGAAATTTTAGACTGTATTGCACCATCAGAGTCCTAAAAGCTCCTTTCCTTGTTAGACCCTGGCGAAATGAGTGTTACGGATAATCATTTCTCCAATTTTCAATAGTTCTTGCTCTAGAACACAGAATCAGGTAGGTCAATGCCAGCCTTATCAAGAGATATGCAAAATAAGGGCCAAAAGATGAGAAAAGATTGTCAAGGAATTATTTTTATTGAATTTTGGAAATATTGCCTATCAGATGATTCCTGTTACGTAGAAAGAGCCAATCACTTACGTATTTAAAACTAAGTGAGAACTACCTTTAGATATTTTGAAAATGAATTGGCATTATTATTGGGACAGATATGGAAAGGTGAGTGATGGTACTGAAGGGAGAAGAAACTCAGCCTCCATTGCTGAAAACCTGAAGCTCATCTGTCTCTCTGATGTTACCACAATGAACAAAATAGAAGTTTCTTCTCATCTTCACCCTGTGCACCTTATTCAAGCTGGTTTGCCTTTGTGTAACTGATTTTTCCCATTAAGACTGCCTTTTTATCTTTTCATTTTGGAAAAAATGTGTATAAAGAATGGAGTAGGAAGCAGTTAGAGGAGGGTGACACTTGTGCGAAAATAGATAATATCATTATTTTGGGCACCAATTCATTTAGAATTATCAGGAAATCCTCAACTTCATTTCATCCTTTCTTTGTGAGGTTTTTGTTTGTTTGTGTTTACTTCCTAATTTGATTCCATTGACTTTTCCTCACTCAGTCATTGCTGTATATGAGACTGATGACTCTGGACCAGATTCTCGACAGAAATTATTAGAAGAGAGAGCAATCATAAATACCCTAAACTAAAGGGGAAAAATATATATATATTAATGTCTACTTGTGTGATAAGGGTTTCCTTCATATAGTCATGAAGCTATTTTTAGAAAATTTTGTTAACTGACCTGTCTAGAGAGGTATCTTAAAAGCTTTTATTAATTGATTCATTCACTATTTCTCTTCCATTGATGCTGTATGCTGATTACTTGAGTCTGGCAGTAGCTATATAGATGGAATGCTTAATTGCTTATTTTGGTTTATATTTCATATTTTCAGTATCACCAGATCTATTAGACTCTTCTCATCTGTCTTGCCCACTGTCCCTATTTCTCTCTTCTTTCCAGCCTTCCAGCTAAGTATCTTATTCTAAGCATCAAATGGGAAATTCTTTTTCCTATTTCTCTAGTTAAATAGGTTGATTCTTATCTCCACTTAAATCTAAGAAGACATTAGGAACATGGCTGCCTTGGCAGAATAAACAGAAAGCCATCTCTGATTGTTACCTCCCCCTATGGACAGGCTACACTAGAAGATAATTTCCGTCTTTGGTCATTTATCAGCCCATTAACAGATTTCCGATGTGTCGCTGCTTTAAAGAATCCATCAGGACACAGATCAGGAAATGCAAACAGAAAACACTGCACAATTACTGGTGTTACCCAAGTGAATCCTTTGCACACCGTTTTTATATCCCTTCAGTGAAAAACAGAATCCACAAGGAGTGACTTAATATTTTAATGTACGCTTGTTACCTTAAAGTTTTTTTGTGTGTGTGCCCAGAGGCATTTGGGGGGCAACACAAAGAATGAATCTACTCACTGTACTAATGGAAAATGCTTAGGCTCTAATTGGTATTCACACTATTAAACTCAATGATTAGCTATTGAGATGCTATAGAGAATATGAAAATATATATAGCCCTCTTCAAAAGCATGAAAATCTAATTACTTGCTTACCCAAGAGTGATGGCCAAACTTTGACAGAGGTGTGGAGCCTGTCGCCTTACCACATGCCTCAGCATAACTGAGGATTGTCATGATTCAGTATTAAGGTTGATGCCCCACCCCCAACCACTTTGCCTTTCATCACCTAAAGCTCTCAGCCAGAAAGTGGCGACAGAGGCGGGCCGGGTTGTATGTCAACAGATTATCAGGATGTTTAGTAATATTCCTTTGCTAGGAGCCTTTTTAAATCCCTGCATTGGCAATCCTAAAGCTCTGTTGATTTTTGTTACTTGATGATAAGGCTTTTAATGGCCAAAGCCTGATATATTTTTAGATCTTTTGTCACCATGGGTCTCCTGTCACTCAGTGAGGTTGAGATCAGCAGGCTATTAGTTTGCCCAATATATAATCTCAAGTCCCATGGAACAAGGGCTTGTAGCAAGTAGGCCTCCCGATTCTGAATTTCACTTTTGATTTTTATTCATAGAGCACAGTCATTTCTGTCTTTAAAACTGAAGTGGAAAACATATGTATCTGGAGCTGTGTTAGAACTTTATTAAGAAAAATATATTTTAAAGCATCCTGCTATTTTTCATTAAAATTATATATATATTTGCTTAACACATCCAAGTATAGTTCAACTACTTTTAAATTACTAATTCTTTCCCCTCCTCAAGAGAGGTCATTAGACTCTCTTTTTAATTTAGATTGCAGCACTTCCTTAAGATAGAGTGTGCATATCATCAGAGAAACTAGATGAATGATAGAAAAAAATAAATACCTTCATCACATCAAGAAACATTGGGCTGGTGTCTTTTAAGAGATGCAATATGGAAACAATCCCTTGGCCACCACTGAAATGGTTTTTAACTGGAGGTTTTTGTTAATGGGATACATCCCTATCTTCAGTCTCCCATTTGTAACCTTGGCTCCTTCTTCTTACCCAGGAGAATAGAAGAGTAGAAGGGAGTGTGGAAAAGGAATTTGAAAAGATTTCACCAGAGTAGTTCACTGGGAAAGAAGCAACTATAGATATTCAGAAAGAGAAAAGGAAACATTCACGAAGCAATCAATCAGAAAAGGTAAACACACTGCGAGTTTGACATAGGATGCGAACACATGGCAAATCTCAGTTTCCATAAGAGTGAAAAAGAGATATCCTGTTAAGTATGTGACTTCTGCTTTTTATTTCAACTTTTAAATTATAAAATATCAAACTGCAAAAAAGGTAAAGTGATTCTACCCTCAATGGTCTGCTTTGAAAGCAAATTTTAAAGATAGGCCTGCCCCAGCATGGCAGGTATCATAGTGGGCAGGACACGGTCGAGACAAAAAGGGTCATCGTGTTGAAATGTAATGAACAAAACCCATGTAGAGAATAATGAATGTGTTAATGCAAGGTACAATGAGGTCTTAGAATAAATAACTCAATTGGATGAAAAAGCCCTTTAAATAAAAAGTGCTAACATGATATGAAGACATTGATTGTGAAATGTGATGAGGATTATATACACAAAAGTTTCCTGGAAAAATCAGCCAGTATAGCCTAAAACATATGACCTCATCCAACAGTTCATTTTCTTTCACTATAAAAATACATCCTCCCTTTCACTAAATTTTAGCTAAGTCTTCCTACAAAACCTAATTCGTTTTCAGTGGACAGCTACCTGACTTTCAAGAACTAATAATTATTCATTTCATCAAAAGCTAAAGAGACACAAAGAGAGAAAAATATTGCAGTAACCCCGACCGCGGGGCAAAGCAAGTCCTCAGCGAAGGAGTGAGTTACTAGATGAATGAAAGCAGGGAGTTACAGTAGCAGGTGGAGCAGACTCCATCCCATCTACTCAGCAGGGATTCCGTCCTCTACACTGAGTTCCCTCCGATTTTCAAAGGAATAAAATCATATGGAAGTGTGGAATGCTGCACGAACAGCACATTTCCCCCCTCAGCATCTGACTCTGAAGCCCAGCCATACGGATTCTCTACTGGTGATTTTCTCTTTAGCAACTCTACAATGGTTCCTGTCATTTCCCCAATAGTGAAATTGCACTCGCTAATGATGACTTTGATATTGCCGGAGCTAAAATTCCATTTTTTGGTGGTGGATTTCTCTGACAAAGTAAATTATGATTATACGAAAAACCTCCTTTTGAGCAGCCACACACTATTTGGTGTCCCATCTTTTTTTATACCCCCTCGGTATTTCCTCTGTTATGATTACTCTAAGAAAAATAGCTGTAAAAGAAACACTGAGAAAGTCACTGGAAAGGTAAGAGGCAAAATATATTTTGTTAAACACCCATAATTTTAACATAATTTATTTTTATATATCTGCCCTTTAAATAATCTAGTATGTATATAATGACCATTTTATGTCTATGATCGTATGCTCTATGAAATACATAACAAAAAAAACATATAGCATGCCATTGAAATACTCAAAACCTCATTATAAGGCAAAGTATATATACCTTAAGTACGATTACAGTGAGGATATTATGAGGTTCAAGCAAGCATATAACATAAATTGTGTGCTTCAGTATTTAAATGGAATAATATTAGGACATCATGAAGACAGGTTTATCTGTAAAGGTATCCTAGATGATAAAATTTGAATCATATAATTCTAAAAAATCATTTAAATAGATTGGTTAAGATAAAAGGACATTCTGTCAACGAGAATGACATGTGTACACTAAGTTACTAGGATAAAAATTTAGGGGTAGAAGCTGATGGATCTAACAGTTTTCTAAGCCCATTGAATATTTCTAAATAAGATATTTTAGTGTGTTAATTTTAACCATATTGAATGTTTGAGTTGTTTTCTAGTGAATAACTTTAAATGAAGGATTTGCTTTTAATGAGGCATTTGAATTTAATCATAAATTTGGAATGCGGCATCTTTAACTTGGTTATTTCTTTTGGAACAGGTTCTTTCAGGGCTTTATGCATATCCTGTAGTAAAGACACAGATTCTTCAAAATATATTTCTAATGTAGAAGATGAAAGAAATACTTATTTACAGAGAAACCTGGGAAAAAACAGTACTTACAATAGCAAACCCAGAGTTCTGTAATAAAAATTTCAAAAATGTTATTACTAAACCATTTACAACAGCTCCAGAAGACTATTTTTAAAAGAAAGTCAGAGACAGAAATTTTAGAAGAGTGATTCACAAGACAGAAGCTATTGATAGAGAAAAGCTGGAGTTCTGAGGAACGGATGAGTCAGAAGCAAATTTAGGCGTAGTACATCAAAGAAAGTTTTAGAAATTTATCATTTGTGAGAAACTGTAATTTATTCTAGCCATAACAAGTAAAAGAAAAAATAAGAAAAAGAAGTATATTTACATAGAATTAAACTTATTAACAAAAATCCTTGATAATTTTAAAACTTGCTCACCTCTTTTTTTTTTAATAATAGCTTTATTTGAGATAATAAAAGTCACCTTTGAAAACTGTACAGTTCATTGGCTTTTTTTATATTCATGAGACGAGGTCAAAATCTCAACATTAGCAAGAGTTTAGAAGAAGATGATTCCAACCCTCATGGATGACCTTGAGGGCTCAAGACTTCTATGGAGGACATAACTGCAGATGTGGTAGAAATAACAAAAGAATTAGAATTAGAAGTGGAGCCTGAAGATGTGATTGAATTGCTGCCATCTCATGATAAAACTTGAACCAATGCTGTTTCTTATGGATGAGCAAAGCAAGTGGTTTGTTGAGATGAAATCGACTTCTGCTAAAAATGCTGTGAAAAATTACAATGAATGATTTAAAATATTACATAAGTTAGTTGACAAAAAGGTGGCATGGTTTAGAAGGATTGACTCTAATAGTAAAAGAAATCTTACTGTCAGTAAAATGCTATTGTACAGCATCATTTGCTACAGAGAAACCGTTCGTGAAAGTTTAAGAGTCAACAGATGTGTCAAACTTTATTATCACCTTATTTTAAGAAATTGTGACAGTCACCTCAACCTTCAACAACCACCACCCTGATCAGTCAGCAGCCATTGACATCGAGGCAAGATCCTCCACCAGCAAAAAGAGTATAACTTGCTAAATGCTCAGATGATGGTTAGCATTTTTTAGAAATCAAGTATTGTTAGTTAAATTATCTACATATTTTTTTACACATAATACTACTGAACACTTAATAGACTACAGTATAATGTAAACATAACTTTTATATGCACTGGGAAACCAAAATATTTTTTGACTCATGTATTTTGATATTCGTTTCTTTGCCATGTTCAGGAACCAAACCACAATATCTGTAAGTTATTCCTGTTAAGATATCATGTAAATTAGATCTCTAGAACTTATTCATCCTACATAACTAAAAATGTATATCCTTTGACCAACATCCCCCCGTTTTTCCCACCTCTCAACCCCTGAACATAATGGTGGTACCAGAATGACTCACGAGTTAAAGCTATAAATTACTGTGGGTCATTTTTGAAGAATAGTAAACATGTGAATTGAAGTGATTTTGTTTGCTTGCTTTGTCTTTGACAAAATTTTTACTGGATTCCTTGTTTTGTTTTATTAGCTTGGATTCCAAGCAAGCTCACTGGATGACTGCTTCCTCTCTGTGGAAGACATTTGGAGAGTTCCCGCAGGGCCTTTATTCATAGAAGCCAGAGCTTCAAATATGACTTACCTCTTAACATGAGAAGTATGTTATGCCTCTCACATTTAAACCCCTTTACCACTTTTATTTTTTACGAGTGTTCCTGAACTTTGGCTTCCATTGGAATCACCTAGAAAGCTATAAAGATATGATGCCTGAGCTCACATGTAAAGATTCTTATTAAATTGGTCTAAGATGTGGCCTGGCATCAGGATTGTGAAAAATTACTAAGGTGTCGCTAATGTAAAGCCTATTGTTGAAAATCATTGCCTTAGCTAAACCCAGCTGTATGCGAAGTTCTCTACCTTCAAAATCAAATGCTACTGGAGAAACTCACCCATGAAATTTTATTATTAATCCATGACCTTGAAAGAGGTTTCAACACCGCCAAACCATGCTACTCTAATTCTCTGATTGACACATTCATACTCTATCAGAACATGTTTTTAAAGCTTTTCCACTTGATTTAATTTTAAGGCCCAGTGCATATCTATACATGTTTTGCCTCTTTATTCGTAGAGAAAATGAAGCCATTAATACATAATCTTCTCACTCACAAATGTTAAATCCTACACTATCACACCCATCATGTTTTCCTTTCTTCCTATGATAATGGCCAAGTGGCTTCTCTTTCTACATGAGGGTGTTTCCCTAACCTGTGTTTTCAATGCATCCAGTCCCATCCCTCCCTTGGTGTATAAACCACAGCTCATCAACTAGCTCCTTCCCCAGTATTTCAACAAGCTTATATTCAACCTGTATCTCCCTCTAGTAACACCCTATATCTCTCTTCTTCGTCTTCTTAAATCCAATGGACATTTTTACTCTCATATTACTTTATTGAAGAGTGTTGAATACATACTTTTCTTTAAAGATTCCCTTCTTTTGACTTTCATGAAACAATATTCTCTTGTATTATCTCCTACCTGTCTGGTCTCTCTATCCCTGTCTTTGTGTCTGTCCATGAGCCCCTACCAAACCTGTATTTATTAGTTACTCAAATCCCAAACTTCTCTTGTGGCTTTACTCTCTCCTTCGGCAATCACATTTATGTCCACAATGTCAAATCCCACCCACATAATTCCAAAATTTATATATCTCCACGAGACACCTTCTCTTCTAAAAATTTTTATTTTTTCACCTTTGAATCTCTAATGTTTTAAGAGTAAGAAAGGGTCTAGATTTTACTTCCCTTATAAGTTAACAACTTAACTTGTTACAGTGAATGGGCAGAAATGCCCAGGGTGCATGACAGATGGTCTTTCTCAAAATAAGACATCTTAATTGTATACATATCTGGAACATTGAACTTATCTCAGTCTCTCAAACTCATGCTATGTCTTCCATTTCAGGACCTTTGCAGAGGTGGAATTTTTTTTATGCCAGGAGTTCAGTGTCTACTGTAGCAGAATCAAATTAATAACAAGGTGGTTTGTATTTGTTGAAGAAAGCAGTATTAAAGTGAAAAAGTGATCTGAGAGCAAAAAGAAAACAAAAGCATTATTCAACGGGGGAAATGTAAACCACATCTACAACTTCTATTGAAAAGTCTCTGAGATGAAAACAGGCTATTGATGTAAATTGAAATCCATAATATTTACTACTGTTTGTATTTTGTTCCCCAGTGTTATAAAAATTACCTAGTGGATTATTCCAGAGAGGTATCGCTCTATTTTTTCTTTATCTACAAAACTGTACATGTTTCTCACATTGTTTCATAAACAGATTCCCAATGAATGGCCTAAAAACAATGTGGAAACACCCTGCCATTTTCTCATTTCTAAAGAAAATTATTCAGTTCTGAACTTCCTCTGTGGCATCTCACAGGATAGCTATTTACCCCAGGCCAAGCTGTGGAAATGGATCGTGAGCTTTTTCAACCTACTGTGACTCTTTCTACCCCCTGCCTTAAATATAGACCCCTGCTTGGGACTGTAAAACTTCACTGAGGCAGGGAAAGAATGTTAACATACTCAGAAAGACACAAGTCAAGGCAATTTAAAGAAATCTCCTCTAATTATTCTTCTGAATCCATACAAACTAAATCAACAGTTTCCACTTTAAACTTGACTACGACAGTCTTGCTAATGCCTTACCATCGTCTTTGCTGACAATTCGTTTAGTAGTATTCTAGAAAGTTGATTTAATAGCATAGTTTCTTTAATTTTCACTTACAGGCTTGTGATTTTTTCACTTAGCTCTAAGAATTTCAGGACATGATATATTTTGCAGGTGTAGAATGTCTTTAATTTAATATTTGCTGTTACTTGCACATTTAAAAATAGATCCCTTACTTTTATATTTATACATCAACTGCTTTCTCCAGCTACCATTTTACCTTTTTCTCTAGACTAAAATTGATATTGCCACCCCATCCCCCAGAGCATAACATGGATTTACTAGCATTAAGACATAATTAAGAGACTGAATTCAGTGTTTTCTGGCTTTCTAATATTGGCTCTTTAAAATATAAATTTAGTTATGAGGCTCTGCCCCTGAGGGGAAATACCAGTGACAACCTAATCAGTTTTTGGCAGTTAAGTTTCAAATAACAGTGGGGTTTCTGTGTTGGTTCTGGGCAATTTTTCTGCTGCCAGTCAAGCATCTTCCCTTAGATGCATCTTTTGTCAAACCCATGTAGGGGCAGACTGTTGATTGACAATATAAGATCTGATCCATCGATATGATGCCAGATCCATGCACAAACAGCAAGGACTTTTGATTAACAATTTCAGAATCACAGAATTCTAATATTTGAATATTTTAATACACATTTAACTAGAATCGTATATACACACTTCTTACCTACTGCCAAGCATATCTTGGCATTTAAAATGAAAGTGTTAATGATGAGGATTGAAGCTTTAGGACAGAGGTTAATAAAGATAAAGGAGTGATTTGAATTTATAAGGGGAGGGTTTAGTAATTAAAGTTAGCACAGCTGTGGCGATGTTAAAGATGATATGGTAATGAGACTTCATCACAATAAGGCCCTGGCACCCCTGCTCACAAAACCTTCTCGGTGGTAACATGACCATGCCCACTTTAGAAATGAAGAGATGAGAGAGAGCCTGAGCCACATGGCATCCATTACATGGCTACTTTTCTCTCATAGCAATATGAGGGCCAGAATGACCCACAGTAGAGAGACATTTTTTAATGAACATCTCCTATATTCTACAACACAACTCTTGAAGCTACATCTGCTACATATTTGTAATGAAAATTCATTAATGCAGTGTCATTAATACTCTAATCTAAATAAAATTTCTGTTCCTGGGAGCCCCCAGGTGGCTGCACTAGTATACACCTCCCCAGTTAAAATGATTTAGTGTATTGGCAGGGTCCATTAATAGTTCATTATATTTTTCTCTCCCCTCTCATTTGCCTCATTTAATCCATGAGGGGAACAATGTTCAACACTGTATAAATTATTTTCAGGAGGGCTTAGAAAAAGATCAAAATGATGTTTCCAAAGTCTTCATATACAATTTGAGACACGTTTTCTAAATAATATAAGAGAATGCACCAAGGATGGCACCCAAAATGTGATATAATTTATAGGCAACAATAAGTAAACATTATTTTGTATCAGATAGAGTTTTTTTAATAGTATTTTAATTTGACATTCTATAAATCATCAAAAATTGACTTGCTTTTTAAATTATTTTTCAAATCTATGGACTTTTAGAAGTTGGAAAAGACAAATTTTATTCAATCCTCGCTTGCCAATAAATATCAGCAAAATATTTTTTACAATTTTGACACTTTCCTGAAACTCTATCTTAATTAAAAGGTAAATAATAATTTTAAACTTTAAGTCAAATTAATTGTATTGTGAAATCAAATGATGGCTTTGCCAAAAATAAAAAAAAATAAAAAAGGTATAACACAGACAAGCATAAATTAAATATATCTTAATATATCTCAATATATCTATTGAGATTCATTTGCTACACAATATCTGTGCACATGTACATGTTTTCAATATATTTACTATACAGTTTTTCTCAATAACAATCTATTTTTAACCCATATTTCTCTAAAATGAAAAAGAAATACACTAGATCTTCTACAGGAGCAGTGTCTTTTATATCAATAAATCACTGAACATATATTTGATAATATATTTCATTTATCAGACTCATTCTACATATTTTTTACAATTGGAAATTAATCGTGAATTACACTGGCTGTATTATATATTCATATTCTGTAGTAATTAGCAATTTAAGTAATTCAGTTTACCCATAACTATAATAGCAATGATCTTAATGAAATGATTCTGTGTAATACCGTGTTATATGGTGTACCGTTAATGGTAACCCCAAGTCACTGCTATGTCCTAAAGGTTTATGTGGACTTTGGTTAGAGTCAACTCATTTGTTTTTTACTTCTGGCTCTCTCCCATGACTCTATGGGGCTGGTCTGGGGACAAATTCAAATTAGAGCCATCACACTGGACTCAGAATAGCGTTTCAGGACTTTTCTAGGGGATGAGCATCATGCCTGGGGACCTCTTTCCCTAGGTGTATTCTCCCCAGAGATCCTCTTCCGTCCCTCTTGAAAAAAGATTCCTCAGTCTTTTCCACCAATCCCCGCTACATTTAGGTACCACGTAAACTTAAGCTAGGCTTTGCTATGTGACCTAGAGAAAATCATCTTAAATTCCTGAGCTTCATTTTAAAATGAAGAAGTAGTATTACACAATTCTAAATCCCTTTCCATTACATTCAAAGAAATATATTTTAACACCATCTAGGAGATTACATCAGATAGGAATATTATATTTAACAAATACTCTGAGCATCACCATGTACCTAGCAATGTTCTCATCTCTGAGGATCTAGAGAAAAAAAAGGTCCCCGAATTTGCAGAGCTTATAGTCTACTATAGTCAGCACATTCCTGCACCCCAAAACAATTTTCTCCAGTTTATCCCTAATTAGGCACTGTAGTCTATGCAAGAAATTTCAGCTGACTTTAACCATTTTCTTAACAGACTCTCTTGAGTCGAACATCTAAAGTCAAACTTCACTTTGAAGCACCTAAGGAAAAGAGGAACGTGTAAAAACTACAACAAAACATGTTTGTGAAACAATCACCATCAGTATGAAAAGAAGCCATACTAAATCTATTTGAATTCAGTAGGTTTAAGTTTTCATTCAGCAACAACCAAAATCTCATATGTCAAAACATCAGTAAATAAAATCCCTAGGTACATATCAACCTGAATTTGCAGAACTACATTATAGTGGAATGACACTTAGATCCATTTTATACATATTTTTAATATTTCAAAGAAGAATATAAGAATGATATTAGCCTACTAAATTGTAAATGATGGATCAGCAGTCTCGTTCCCACTTACCATACCTTATACATCTTCTGCTTGATGACAGCTTACACTTTGGAATGGCTGTCTATGAATTACTCTTAAGGAACTGAGCTATCTAAACCAGGGATGCTTTTCTGTCGTTTCTTTCCTAGTGATGAAGCCTTCCTCGGGGTCTCTTTTGAAAATGCTATCCTCTTCTCTATTTTGCCCTATGATTTCTTTCACTTGTGAGAAATGTAAAGAAAAAGTTATTAGAATAATCTCGTGTTTCCAGAGGGGCATGTAATATTGATAGTCTAAAGACACTAAACCACATGTTGCCAAGAAATCTCTCCAAAGTTGTTAGCTCCTTCTTGTGGTTAACTAGGCAGGTATTGGGCATCCAAGGAAAACTGAGCCAGAAAACATATTTAAAAAAGAAATTATTTTAGTGTTCAAAAGCAACATATAAACTCATAGATATTATTCAAATAAATTTGAAAAACTTGCACAGGAAAAAAAAGTATTTTAGCTCTAAATATTTTTTTGTATATACAATGAAGATAACTGTTCTATAGAAAAAAAGAAAGGGGAGACAGAGTGGTAATAGGTAAGAGTACTTATTATGTCCCAAGTACCTTACATATAGTATTTAGTTAACTCCTCAATAGATATCATATGTAACATATAATGTTTATATATTAAGGCATGAAAATTCAAACAGGTAACATATCTCACTAAATTTTCTGTAGTTAGTATGTGGTAAAGGCTGCAGCCTACGCTCTTGCCTCATGTTACCACCTCTGGAAAGAACCATCCACCTGTCAGCGTGGTAGAATCCATGCCAGCCCAGAGCACTAGAAAAGAAAGATGCACAATAGGCAAAAACCTGCACATAAATTTTAATAGGAAAAAAAATTCTTCATAAAATTTTTGAGAGAAAAAAAATCTATTTCCCATCAGAGAAAATGCTCTTGGCTGCGAAGAGGACCTAAAGAACAAGAAGTGCTAGTTCAGCTGGCAGTTTGGTGAAGCAGGTATGTGAGCATCTGACTGACACTGTGTCAAGAAAAGCCATTTTTCACATTTGGGAATTTTCCAAAAGGCATAAAACATTGTATTTTTTAATCACATGTACACCCTAGAATTTAGCAAATTTTCACAATTTTTTTAAATGTTAGCTAGTAGAGATAGTTTTAGAAACTATAGCTGTTACTTACAAAAAAAAAAAAAAAAAAAACAACAACTAAAAACAAAAACAAAAAAAAAAACATGCCAGATCTCAGAATGTAATAAGTGTAACATCCTCATCAGCAACAAATGAAGGAAATGCACTCTTTAAGATCTGAGTTAAAGATCCTCAAGTAGGAAGATCCTCCCAGAGTTTTGAGAAAACGAACTCCAGGACCCATCACAACGGAATTCTTAAACTGCGTGCCACTGGACTCTGAGCCAAATTGTGAAATATAAGAACTAAAATAGGTGAATATAAATATGCAGAAATACAATGGAGCTAAACTCATCTAAACTTATGAAAGGTAACACTAGTAAGTTTATAGCATAGGAGCTTTACTCTCATCCACAATGTCCTTGAAAAGGGGGAAAAAAAAAAAAAAAAAAAGATGAAACAGTTCAAAAGTTAGATGCTGGCTCCCAAGTAGCAATTATTAGATTTGTATGACTGATAACTGTGTTTGGCAAGGGAGCTGCTTATTATCCTGAATATTTTGCAAATGTACCTCTGTAAACATGTTCCTTTTGAAATCTTAGCAGAATTTTGGTCACTGAATTTAAAAATATAATTCTGAAAGAGTTTTTAAATATTTTGAGCATTCGATTAATTGTAAAGGCTTTATTTAAGGTAATGCTTAAATTATATTTCACAATGAATGTGTCAATACACCTAGTGGTACCCACTGGTTTCGTTTTCCAGTAAACCGTCATGGGAGCTATTTCTAAGGACTCTGCTCATAAAAAAAGGCTCCTTTCTGTCTGATAGCATATTATTACTATAAATGCAGAGATTCCTTAAGTAGTCAAAGCCGTCCACAGATTTGCTAAGTGCCTATTAAAAACTGCTTTAGTCTTTGCTTTGCTTTTGTTGTTGCTAT
Source organism: Eidolon dupreanum (assembly GCA_028627145.1). NCBI lineage: Eukaryota > Metazoa > Chordata > Mammalia > Chiroptera > Pteropodidae > Eidolon > Eidolon dupreanum. The sequence continues at coordinate 6,983,431 of CM053508.1, forward strand.
CATTGTTGTTGTTACAGTGATGGTTGTAATTGTTGTTCACTGAAAAAAAATGTTCTTACATACATAAAGAAAGAGAAGTGGAGTGGGGATGGACTTATGCTTTTTTGTGAATTTTGGTCTCACTTCTCCCACTCTTTTCTTCTTATTTATTGGAATGGCTCAGAAAGGGGAAAACAAAAGGAATGAAAATTCATTTGAGTACTCTCTTTTATTTATGTTAACATTTCATCATATGCTGTTTAACAATTTACTAAATGTTTATTATGCACAGTGTTGCATTCTCAAGAGAATAAATAAGTTTCTGTCAGCACTTCTTTTATGAAATCCTATTTTGGTTGTAGATTTTAAAAATTCATAATAAACATTTCCTTCAGGAAGAAGCCAAGAAAGGAAGTGCTTTGACACTGTTGATAAGTGAGCTTGTAACTAAAAAAATGGAAAACAAACACAGCATAAATATTCACTGTATGTATGTATAGAGAGAGGGAGAGGAGAGAGGGAGGGGAGGGGAGGGGAGGGAGGAGGAGAGGAGAGGAGAGGAGAGGAGAGGAGAGGAGAGGAGAGGAGAGGAGAGGAGAGGAGAGGAGAGGAGAGTTGAGTTGAGTCGAAGGAAGAGAGAGAGAGAAAGAGGGAGACAGTGAAAGAGAAAAAATGGGAAGATTAACTCCTGGATCATATGGATAAAATAAAAAGCAGATCTTTCTGATAGTTTCAGTGTTAACATTCTCACAGTCATGTCACCAGTTATACTTGCAAAATAGAAATGGGAAACCAGAGAATGGACTAGACAATGGCCAAGTTTCTCTCGGCTTCAAGTTTTTATTATTCTATTATATTAAGAGAAAAATAGAATGGAAAATAAATGTCAAATAAATGCCAAAAGATGACAATCTCTAGTACTCTCATAATATATACCTCATATCATTTGGCTTATATGGATACACACACACACACACACACACACACACACGCACGCACACATATATGTATATATACATGTACGTGTGTGTGTGTGTGTGTATATATATATATATGTCAAATTTTCATTCTCCTTTCAGTACATAGCTTAGAACTGGTGAATTACAGTATTCATATTCTGTAATTCACCAATGCTAAGCTATATACTGAAAGGAGAATGAAAATTTGGAAGGGACCTGAAATCCTTGTCTTCACTTCTTAGTTATTGAAAGTTTTATAAAAGGTAGTGAGAACATTTCTTAGTTGATTATTATTTGTCAAACACTCATATAAATCCTTTATCTATTAATTTACTCAATCTTTTAAACAAACTCATAAAGTAAGTCTATCATAATAGTATCTTAATTTTTCAGATAGAAAAATTTAGAAACAGAGCAATTAGCAGTTTGCCACGTTCACAGTGCTTTTAAGTGGCAGAGCTGGGCTTCCCAACCAGTAGTCAGGTTCAAGGTTACCCAGCAGATCTGTCTAATTCTGTCTCTCCAAAGAGGGGACTGAGACATAGACCTCACTAACCAAATGCAGAATTTATTGATATATGACCAAATGAAATGAAAAACAAGATATTTTTTCTGTCTATATAAAAAATTTCTGAATATGAAAACTTTAGGACAAACTATGACAAAAAATAAGCATCTCTGTAAGACCATGGTCTAGATATGACCGTTATTATCTTGGTAAATATTCGTGTAGTTATTTTTTTTTATTCTATAGAGCTTTACTTTAACTTATTAACACAGTAAGCATTTTACAACATCACTCAATTTTCATCGAGTGCATGCTTCTGAATAGTCACCTAATTGTATCCTAATTTATTAAACAATCGCCATTTTTTGGACAGAAAGACATAGCTGGTTTACTCAGGAATCTCAATGAACATCTTTAAATAATCATATTCATTAATCAGCTTGTATTAGTTTTCAATGCTGTATAACAAATGATCTGAATTTTAGTAGCTAAAAACAGCACACATTTATTCTGTAACAATTTCTGTTGGTCAGAGAGCAGACACCGCCTAACGGAGTCCACCACTCGGTCTCACAGGCTGCAGATAAGGTGTCAGCCAGCCTGCTTTCCCATTTGAAGACTCGACTGGGAAGAAATTTCCTTTCAATCTTTTGCTGCTGTAGAACAGAGGCTTCCCTCAGCCACAAGAGGTCATCTGTCATTCCCTCCCACGTGGCCCTTGCCATAGGCAGTTCACACAAGTCACTTTGCTTCTTCAAGGCCAGAGAGAGAGTGAGAGAGAGGGCTGACAAGAACAGTCTCATAATGTTACATAATCTTGGGCGTGACATCCTGTCACCTTTGCCATATACCATAATGTCATCATGAAGCTGGCATCCAAAGCTTTTGCCACATTCTGTTGGTTAGAAGCAAATTGCAGGTCCTGCTCACACTCAGGGAGCGAGTGGGTTACTCGGCACGAACATCAGAGAGTGGTCCCCTGCTTCCCGACACCGCTGTGTCCACTCCCCCGGGAGCTTCCTTCTACAGAGCTGTCCAAGCAAAAAGCATCTCACTGACAAACCACTGCTGCCAGTGAGGGCCTCTGTCTTAGTGACATTTAATTGGAGACTCAAACAGCTGTTAATGTCCTTGTTCGGGACACCTCGCCACGTGTGGCAAGTCCCTCAGGAGTTCAGTGAGTGGTCACGTGATTCATCCAATTTCTCCCACACTGAGGGACGCCGGGTTTCAACGCCATCAGGGTTCCACTAGATCAATTTCATGTGGAACGCGTAATATCAGTCAGACTACACCAAGTGTATTTTCAAGATCTGGTGGCAATCTATCCACCATTTTGTATGTCTTTGTAGCAAGTACCCAGATTACAAATCTCCATTGTTTAGTGAGATTATGTGATTAACATTACTTTTTTCTCTAAACGGCCAAATTTCTCCATGCCAACTGTTAACTAGCACATCTCTTTATCACTTATTTATACACATATCCACTTCTTTGTTTAAGGGCTCGAGTTACCTACTCTGTTTCAGCCACCTTGCCAGAAGCTGAGGACGTAATGGTGAACGAGATAGGCTTACTGCCTCAAAAGGGTAAGAATCTATTGGGGAACAGCACACAAGAAAAAAATAAAAAACTAACTAAACAAACAACTGGAATAGTAAGTGACCACGTGGTGATAAGAGAGATGAAGCAAACCCACAGAAGGGTGCTCGGTCAGAGAATAAGGAGAGGTTTATTTCATTAGCGCGTCCCAAGCAAAGAGGCCTAGGTGTAATCGTGTGAGTCTCTGCCCCAAAGGCTTTTTTCAGTTCGGGTGTTCAGAGAGCTCGCCTGATACTGGCTACACAGAAGCATAGTCTTTCTTTGTCCACCCCAACCGACCCATGCACACACATTCTCTTAAAATACAAGGCTATTCTGGATCCAGCAGACAAGTAGGAAAAATGAGGTTATGAGACTGTTCCTTTCTCCCTCTCTCTCTACCTTAGAGACAGGTCTTCTTATATGCAGAGACCTGCAGAAAATAGAAGGTGTTTGTTTGTTTTTTCCTACAGCACCTGGTCTTCCTAGGTGATCTCCCATCCTATTACTAACCAGGCCTGACCCTGCTTAGCTTCCAAGATCAGAGGAGATCACACGTGTTCAGGGCGGCATGGCTATACACAGCAGTGGGTGTTTAGATAAGCTCTTCAGGTCACTGAAGACCTGCTTGACCCCTGCTGGGGTTGCACTTCTGTCCACGCTGGAGAAGGGCCAGGAGTGCACAGTGAGGTCACAGTCAGTGATCCCGAGCCAATAAAGAAACCCCCGACCCAATCATCCTACCTGCTTCCCTTGGTGAAGGAACTACAGGCTTTCTTTAACAGGCTTTTAAAAAAAAATGCTTAATTTTTGGCAAGATTAAGCAACATGTACAAGCAATAAAATTAATTATCCTCTGGGCAAATCATCCCTTAACAGAAATCCCATATCTTTCTTAATTTTTGTACGAGAGAGAACTTCATGGGTTTTTGATCCCTATTTCCCCTCAACACGCATTTTAAACTGGCATACGATATTCCAAAGCATAACTGAACAATTATTGCTTAATGATTTGGTAATATTGCTCAAGATATGATCACAGAAAAATCTTTAATAATTCTATTTGATAGTAGAATCATATGTAGAATCCAAATGATATAAGCAGTGAAAAATATATAGAGGCTGATTCTTTTCTAAGTGCATTTTGTTCCACGATAAGCCCACACATTAATTTGGAAAGAAAAGTTATCTTTACATTATTCAAGCTGTGCATTGAGAAACATGGTATAGCTCTCTGTTTACCTAAATATTTCATCTCTCTCAGTAAAGTTTTATAAAGTTCTCCCTATAGGTCTTACCCATTTTCTTGTCAGGTTATTTTTAAATAATATATGAGTTTTGTTGTTATTGTTGCTATTAAGTAAAAACAGTGGTTCCCATTGTATCTTCAATGGCTACCAGTGATTTGGAAAGCAAATGATTTTTGCACATTCATCTTATATTTGACCAATTTTAATTCCATAAAATTTTGACAGTCATGTGAATGAAAATAACATTAACAAAAGGCGTGTCAAGAGTCATTAACGCTGGTTTCGATCTTCATTTTTACTGACTAGTTATTTCTGGGGTATGTTTCATTTCTAAGCAATTTACTTTGTTTAAAGTTTAGTATTACTTTTGAGTGTTAGAAAATATTGAGAAGAGTACAGAGATTTTATTTTTGATCTACCATAAGAATAAATTTTGTATATGTCCCACAAGACTTATAACATCTTTCTTTTTATTCCTTCTATTCTGTCTTTTGCTGCATGGCATATTTCTTTACTATTTTAAAGCTTCAGGGACATGGAGGATAAACAATTTAAAATTTAAAAAAAATCCACTTCTACCTACATATCTTTGATTGTCAATACCAGAACCAAGGCGCCTCTTCTGATTTCTTCCTCCCCCTTTCTCTTCAACATATCTATATCACTCCAATTTTGTGACATAATATTATTTTAAAAATAATTATTTCTATGATATCGTTTATAACAATTATTTAGACTCAACAAAATGCTTAATTGGCAGTAGTATGTATTACAAGTCCTTTTATATTACGATTATTTCAAGCTTTTAATTTTGTTTCCTCTCTTGAAATCCAGAAGGCATTGTACTGTATAATTTTCTGTCTTTACATAGTTGAGACTTTTCTTTACATAAGAAATGAGAGTACAGAGCATACAATCAGTTACTTGCAATAAATAAAAGACCCTAGCAATAAGCTATTGATAAAATTGTTCAAGTATTTACAAGTCTACATTCAGGATTATACTGTTTGTAGTATATTTAAAATATTTAGGCTTAAATGAGTGAAGTATAAATATCTAAGAATCGACAGAGCAATAAAAAATTTTCTTTTAAATACTGAATGTTTTATAAAATCTATAAAGGTCTAGAAATGTCCTATTTTATGAGGAAAAAATGAAACATTTAACTGACTCCACTCTTCCCCTTGTGTTCTTTTGAGTAAAACACCTGTGGTTTCATCTGCTAAATCTTTGCTCAGGGTGATAGGTGAATGCAGACTTTCTTCTTTTTTGTGCTTAAACGTCTTCAGAAACTTAAAGGCCATTTGTGCCCTAAAGTTAGGTCACATACAAGTAAAGACTCTCATGCCATGTAACCCCACCCACTGCTCAGGTACATAATGCCATACTTTGATTTCTGTCTGACTTTGTTCCCTTGGTCCTTGGTACATGGTCCCGCCTCTGTGATTTAGGCCACCCTGGATGTGTCACTGGCAAAGACTCTTTATAACTGTGATTCCCACTTCTCTCAACAATTACACCCTGCAAGAGGTCAAAAGGAATATCCCAGGGCCTTACACATGCTGCTTGCCTACAACTTAAGTCATGCAATTCCCAGGTATTACACTTTAGCAGAGCAGCACTTCTTTGGGGACTATTCAAGGCTGTTATTTTTCACTTTCTTAGCGATGAGCAATCTAGGGAGGTATCTTTCATTTCACTTCTCTGACTGTTTTGGCTTACTTTGCAGTTGTAACAAGAGAAAGAATCTTAGAAAATAAATCCTTGATAATACGAGTAGTGCGCTATTTAAGCCACTTCTATTGTTCAAAAAAATCATTTGTAGGAAGGAGGGAGGAATGAAGTAGGGGAGCTCCTCCTTTCTCAAGGGATCCTTTCTTTTGTATTTTCTCACTACTCTTCCTCCTCTCTATGTGACAACTTTGGATGGATCCAGTGCAGGTTTCCACATGGGAGACTTAGCTCTTGGAAGGTAGAATCAAGAGGAAGGAGCCATGACATGGGCAGCTTAAGGATGGGATGAGAATTGCTAGATGTCTGCTTAAATTTGAATTTCAGATAAACAATGAATAATTTTTTAGTATAAGTATGTCCTAAACATTGCAAAATACATACACATACTAAAAGATTATTTTTTAATCTGAAATTTAAACTTATTTTTTTCTGCATTTTTATTCGCTACAAGTGCGAACCTTAGATTGGGTTAAAGTATGAGAGTAACATGTTGCTCATCCTAGGTCATAATGTAAGAAGTGCTACAGAGACTTAGAATCCATTCCAAACCCAGGATAAAGATTACATACTTGCACTTACATGATGCATCCCTTTTAAATGCATGTGAGGTCTGTGGGGGTGGAAGATGGAGGGGTGATTTACGGCAGGGTTATTGAGAGTTGGGAGATTAGAATCCAGATGTAACCTCACTACCAAAAGACATTACTCATAGGCCCCTGTTTGCCCGATTTCCATTTAGGAGATCAATCTTGTCAATGGGAGGGGTTAAGATTAAAAGTAACTGTTATAACACAACCCCTACAAGACTCAGTACAACCTGTAGTGTGTGCTAACATAATTTTGGCACAGTTATGAATTTTTTTTGTTTTGAATACAATATATTAGAAGAAAATAGAAACAACTTCTCCTTTGCAAGACATAAAGTTACATAGTATTCCATCTCGTTTGTGAATGTCTCTCATCTCACCTTCTTTAACTGGATAATTTCCTATCGCTCAGGTCTCAGGTCACTGCTGTAGAGCACCTTCTACTGATCACTTCCTTCTTCTATTTGTTTATCTCTCTCCCTCCCTAGACGGAAAGTTATCTGAGGACAAGGAATGTTTACGGTTAATCTCTGTATCCTAAGACTAGCAACCATCAGTATTCAAGTAAGCAATATTTGTTGATTGAATAAAGAAGTAAAATATGCAATATAACTACATGAAAACATGAACCACTGAACAGATTTTGAAGTAAGGAGATTTTTGGAAGAATTCTGAAATGGGCAGTTACAAATCTTTTACAACAATATCAGAAAACCATTGAATGCAGATAAGCCCAAAGAAGAAATAAGTCAAAAGAAATTTCAAGTTTGTGTACCCCATACTAGAAAAAGATATTTATTATTTAAACTGAGAAATGCACATAAGTTTCAATGTGAACATTCTACCTACTGTCATCTTATTCAGTCCTCCTTTGGAACATAACTTGTTCGATGTAGGAAAGAATTTCTCAAATAAGCTTTTTCTATTTACTAATAATAGAAAGAAATTAAACTATATGCCACTGCATTATTTAGGTCTCACTTAAATTTGAATGATCATATATAGCAAATGGCAACTTAAAGTGCCACTACATTTTAGAAAATCAAACATTTAAGAATCTTAAAAATATTTATACTATTTAACCCAGGAATTCCACTTCTACAAATTAATTCAAGTAGTCAAACCTTTTTATCTACAAAGAGATATATCAATTCATTGTATACTGCCACAAAGTACAGGAAACAATCTAGATAACCAGCAAGCAGGAAATGGCTAAATACGTTACAACACCTATGTTCAACTGGAAATTATTTAGCTTTTTAAAATACTGTTTTAAAAAAAAACAGATTGTGTATGGAACTTAAAATTACACAATTAAAACAAAATATAATAAAACTATCACCTATACAAAAACATTACCAGGAAAAATAAGTAGAGTAAAAAAAAAAAAAAATGATAACATTTAAAAAAATGATTTAACATTCTCTATGTGCCAGTCATTTTTCTAGGTATTTTAAATATGTTAACTCATTTACGCCTAGGAGCACCCCATGAGATATGTACTATTATTGCTGTCATTTTACAAATGAGGATATAAGTTACAAAGGTGTTAAGTAATTTGCTTAAATTATATAGCTAATCAATAAGAGAGGATATTCAAATCCAGGCAGTCTACAGCAAGAGACAATACTCAGGCACAGGTATAATTATGTGTCCAGGTTAGCACTTATCAATTTTATCATGTTCTTTATGTTGTGTCATATTTCATGTGAAATAATTATATGCAGAAGTATATTACCGATTACTTAGTAATATCTAATTTTAAATCATGAAGTTCAATACATCAGTACTTTGAGACATTAAGATGAACAGACAGCACTATTTTGTCTAAACTTGAACTTCCTTGAGTTCTGCCTTACAAAGAAGTCTTTTGTTACTCTGATATCTAAATGCTGAGCAATCAGACCCAAAGATGATGTTGAATTCCTCTCTATAGCAGAGAGCATACCAGGGTATTATTTAATTGCAATACCAGGAGAGTAACTGAAAGAGATGAGATCGCACGAAAGCCATTAGTCTCAAGGCATAGGTGGAGATCAGCCAAGTGAAAAGGAAGCAGGTGTCTAAGTTATATGGGAAGAGATGCAATTAGTAGTTCCCGAGATTTGCACAGGAGCCTCCTGAGGCTCATGTAACCACTTGCCAGCAGGTGTGCATTTTGATACCTGAGTTAGCAAGCTGAGCTCGGGGACCTCAGGATAGCAGCTACATAGCTGGAAACAGGGTTGCTACTGGAGGGAGGACAGCGATATGTGACAATGCTCACGCAAGTCCCTGAAGGGCGCTGCTCCATTTCCCTCGGCCTCTGTCTCTGCGAGGTGTGCTGTAAACACGCCCTGGAAATGCATCCGTTCCACGGTCACTGCCATCCCAGCCTGGCACTGCGGTGGCCTTGTTTCAAGTCATACCAAGTTCAAAATCCTCCTACTTAAGCACAGTCTGGGGTCACCTCACTTACAAATCTGTGTGTTCAAGTAATCGAAATCACAAATGTAAGCATGCCTTTGTATAATCTTCTTTTTTACTGTTGTTTAATGTACTTTGGCATCATCCGGTCAAAAATAGTAACAAACGGCTAAGATTTAGCCTCCTTTCCAAGATGGGCAGATCTCAAAATTGCATTTTAGGCAAGAATGACATTAAAGTGTCCAATCAGGTGAAAGATCAAGATACATAATTTCTATTCTCTTCCATGTGTTTCCAAAGCACTTCTAACTTTATGCCCCTACTACTTTAAGTACGAGTATTTTCAAGGAGAAAGAATATCTGAACTAAGATGTTAGACGTTAAATAGTAAAATTCAGTTTATATATTTATATTTAACCCCTAGGCTAAGCGGTGTCACAGTATCAACTTGCTACAAGGAACTTCCCTGCTGGAAATGACCGGCATATCATGTCCTCTAACCACCAAGTTTCCTTCAATTGATTAGCACAGTACTTAACCCAAGTTAAATATAAAATATTAATACAATTAATGTGTCCATATCTGTCAAACAATTTAATCACTTGGTAACAGCTTGAAACAATAAAGTATGACTCTGTTTTTCTTGTACTACATAAGTGACTTATCAAGTGCTTGTAGGCCCGTTATTAAGACCCTCACAGACCAGTACAATTTGAAACATTATATTTTCCCACACCACCCGTTAGATAGGTATTCTATAATTCTCAGATAGATATGTATATATCTATATATATAGATATAGATATATACATATCTATCTCCAAGGATAAAGGCTTTGTGCTTAAAGTGCTTAAACAAACTTTAGGGTTGTTGTGTTTTATATGCTTAAACAGATTTTGGTGTTGTAAACCTTCTTTTTCAAGTGCCTTATTGCTATAGAAATTAGTTATAACCTGACAGTCTTTGCTCACAGTAATGCCCTATACAAACAAATATTCTGGTTGAGTGTTCTAAATGACATTAGTGCTAAAGCTTTATGAAGACAACTGCTGTGACATAATCCCTCTGTCTTCTGGATAAACTGTATGTCAACACTTGGCTACATTTTCAATGTGTGTCAATTCTGGATGTGAACAAACTAAGCTCCTCTAGAAAGTTTCAGTCTTTATAAGCTTAACGTCTTTTTCTGAGTTTATTCTACTTCACAAGTTGACTGTAGCATTCATGAAAGGGAATACTGCTACAGATACTTATGCTATTAATGCCATGTTTTTCTTAATGACAGCCCCTGATTAATGTTTAAAACAGCTTGCACTTGGAGAGGAGGTTGTCAGAATAATTGAAACCTATCCCCACGGTTCACACTAATAGTCATGAGCCCTGGATAAGTCATTTAACTTTTCAGGAGTCAAGTTTCTAGCCTCTAAACTATCCTAAACTCAAATCCCATGGACCTAAATACCTCTTCTAAAGCAAACTCTGGGTTTATATTTTTTTATCCAATAAATAAATTTTTCGCCTCCATTTTTATGCAAGCAACATGGTATGTATAGCATTACACATATTCGTTCATGGAGATTAGCATGTGGATATCAAAACATAAACAAAATGCAAGAAATTGAAGATTACTGTAATTAGCACCATAGGACAGATATATAAAAAAAGTGCTCTGGAATTTCAAAGGAAGAGCAGCAGACTTTTTCCTATAGTCAATGAATATTAATAAAGATCTATCAGATGACAGACATTGTGCTCAAACCTTGGGTTTCATGATTAAAAAGCAGGTCTATTTCTAATATTTTCAGGCTCAGAGGAAGAATACAAATAGAGGCTTATATATCACGTCTTACTATTTAGAAGTTAGAGTAATAAACTATTAAATAAAGTATATTTTCAGGTGGCCAATAGACATATGAAAAGATGTTCAATGTCATTAATCATTAGAGAAATGCAAATTAAAACCACAATGAGGTATCACCTCACACGTGTCAGAATGGCTATCATCAATAAATCAACAAACAAGACGTGCTGGTGAGGACGTGGAGAAAAGGAAACCCTCGTGTACTGTTGGTGAGATTGCAAATTGGTATGACCACTATGGAAAACAGTATAGAAGGTCCTTAAAAAATTAAAAAAAAAAAAATACCTATGACCCAGCAATTCCACTTCTGGCTATTTATCCAAAGAAATACAAAACACAAATTTGAAAATATATATATACATCCCTATGTTCATTAAAGCATTATTTAGAATAGTCAAGATAAGAAAGTTATTTAAGTGCCCATCAATCTATGATTGGATAAAGATGTGGGACATATTTACAATGGACTATTACTCAGCCAAAAAAAAGAATAAAATCTTACCATTTGCGACTATATGGATGGACCTAGAGGGTATCATGCTAAGTAAAATAAGACAGAGAAACACAAATACAATATGATTTCAGTTATACGTGGAATGTAAAGAACAAAACAAATAAGACAGAAACAGAGACACAGACACAGAGAACAAACTGATGGTTGCCAGATGGGAAAGGGAGTTGGGTGGCTGGGCGAAAAAGGTGAAGGGATTAAGAAGTACAAATTGGCAGTTGAAAATAGTCACGGGGATGTAAAGTACAGCAGAGAGAATGTAGTCAATAATATTATGATAATTACGTATGATGCCAGGTGGGTACTAGACTTATCGGGGAAATTACTTCATATATTACATAAATGTCTAACCACCATGCTGTACACCTAAAAACTAAAAATAATATTGAATGTCAGCTATAATTGAAATTTTTTAAGTGCATTATGGGTGTTATAAATTCTTGCAAAAGACATTTTTAATGATTTGTGTGTAAATTGATAAGAAACAAATACATAGTACAAAAATTAAAACATACAGTGTGTTTTATCATGCTACCTTGATGAGCATAAATTCACAATGATCTGGAAAATCAGATTCAAATTCAGAATTTTCAGAATTCCTTGCCCCCGGCTTTCCACCACCACTACTGCTTCTTCTCCTTTTATTTTTTCACCTCTGACTCTACTCAATTTCTTATAGGTGCCTCACATGTGCTCCAGAGAACTCTCTAGACTATGTATCCAAGATCTTTTAGTGAAAGCTGAAGCTCCCACTGAAAGCTGAAGAAGTTTTAAAGAATAGCACTAAAAATGTTCCAAGAAGAAAAAATGATTCTTAAAACCTTTGGTGGAAAGCAGCTTTCGGGCATGATTGCAGAATGTTGAATTGTTCAGTTTTGCTAGAGTTTCAGCAAAGCAAAACTATGAATGCTAACCCCACAAGAATAAGCCCAGATCATAATGTCAAAGGCAAAGAAGTTTAAACTTTACTTGGTAGTCGAAGAAGAGAAATTCGAAGGTTATTGAGCAGGGGTGACATAACCAAAGCTGGACTTTAGGAAGATTAATTTGGCAGCCAAATGCGGAATGAGTAGATTAGAAGCGAGTCTGAAGGCAGGGGGAAGAGTTATAGCAGTAGTTTAGGTAAGCAGTAATAAGAATGTTGACTAGGGCTGGGGTAGTAATGTACACGAAGACATGCAGTGTGAGACAGCAGAGGGAAGGAAATGACAGCCCTAGATGAATCATTGGTGATGGGGGAAACGAGAGAGATAAATCAAAGATCCCTTGGAGGTCTTGAGGGTATGTGACTGAAAATGAATATTGGAAAGTATTAGCAAGAAATCAGGAAGAGGAGCTAAACTGTGGGGTGAAAATGATGAGTGGCGTTGGCATATGTCGTTAGCAATGTCAGCAAAACTCCACCCAGCTGAAAATGCCATTAAGGATTCACGACATAGGTCTGGGATTTGGAAAAATTATCAGAAAATCACAGAAAGAGGTAAAAGTCATAAGTCTGACTTTCTCTTAAATATAAAATATTCTTTATGCAATTGTCTACTGGTCTTTAAAATTTTCTCTGGTTTATAGTTTAGTTCCTTGGTTTGTCAAGTTGCTAAAAATACATGTGTCATCTGAAAATGGTTATTTACAGAGTCTGGGCCAGTTAATTCACTTTGGCAAGATCTACTTTATACTCAATAGCAGAGTGGTCTGCTTTGTCAGGATTTGTTGATAACAATCCAAGTTTCTTCCTAGCATAAATCATTTCCCAATATCACACTATTTAATTCTGGGAATTTTGACTTTGTCCAGATTTAGACTTTGTGCCTTTGTCTAATTTAATGCTTACAAACAATGAGTCTGCCTCTGGGGTGACATTCCTCAAATCTACTATGATGTGCCAGAAGTTCTTTTCAGCTCTCCGATGACACATCTATTGGTTGATTATAAAAGCATTTGTCTTTTTTTCTCACACTGGCCACTATTATATGTACAAACACCAACACATCACACACACACACACACACACACACACACACACACACACACTTAGGATTTCAAGCAACAATAAAGATGAGTTAATAGAGCTAATGCTTTTCTTCCTCTGTCTGCTCAATAACATTCTGATATCTCCTTTTCACTTGACCCCCAGTGAACCTCAATACTTAGTCACTGGTGAAAATCTTAAAATGACTGCCACTAGTACCAGGATGTGGAAAGAAGCCTTGCTATGGTAAGAAAATCTCAGTCTTTGGGCCAGAACCAGCAACTATGTTGATGTCTCTTCTGTGGGGACCAAGGGGTTATAAAAGGTCGTGTTAGATTATGGTACTTGAATCCCTCTGCTTATATCTACTTTAGAAATAATGTAGGCGCCAGAGCCTTTATCACTATCAATGCCTCAGCTTTCAGAGTTGATAACCAGTCCTATATCTAAGTAAATATCTAAATAATTTATGTCTCCTCCTTAACATATGTCTTTAAATGAGATAGCACAGAGTACATATGGTTAATATATATAGTCTTCCCCTATGTAGTACAGGGTGAATACAGACTTGCAGATGTTTATAAAAATATATATATAAATTTAAATTTCAGTAGTGGCTTTTAGATAACAAAAGTGTCAGGCTTCTAAAGGGGACCACATAACACTAATAAAAGAGCATTTTTCAAAATAAAGTGTGCGAGAAAGACAACTATAACCAAAAATATAAATAACATCAAAAACATGCTATGGCTTATAGGTCAGCTGATTGCCTATGGCCTTCCACAGCCAAACAGGATCCAGAAAAAAAACATTATAACTTCCGTAACTTTTCAGGGTCTTCTTGCCTGAGTCTTAAATAAACATACATGTAACCAAAAGAGGGATTTTTTAAATAGGTAAGCAGTTGTCAAGGAGACAAACATAGATGTTCCGAAAGAATATAAAACTTCCTTTAAAAAGTAAATGAGCCTGAAAACAAAATTTCTAGAAATCTAGAAAGAAAAAATAATAATAATAATAATAAAAAAAACAGAAGGAAGATACCTTGGACAATGTGTGGGAATCCAATAAATTTATGTCTGAATTATGGAATTAAACTAATAAGGGCCACTGTTGATCTCTGGAGTGTAGTCAATACACTTCCAAAATATAGTAAGAAATTCTTTTAATATTTCTATTCTCCACTCACCATATGATATTCATTTTCTGAATTTTTTTTCTATACTAAATTACATTAGGTAATAATTTTTGTCTCCTATTTTTCTAAACAAAGAGAAATAATTAGAGCTTCAGATCAGTATGTACTGAATTGAAGTTTATGAAATTGAAATGTTCATCAGACCATTAAATATTTTTGAAATGTCATAAGAACTCATCATTACCATTGAAGAATTCAGTAGTCTGATGTTTTCAGATCTGGAACCATTGCTTAAAGTATTAGGCAGGCAAAATGGCCTAAAATGCTGAGTTCAGACAAGCCGCTAGATCCAAGGTAAAGTCAGAAGGGCCAGAATTTATGACTAGTACTTCTCAGAAAATAGAAGAAAAAGTGGATCCAGGCAATAGACAGGGTTTGATAAAAGAACGAAACCAGGTTGATAAAAGGAGCTCCAGTCACATGAGAAACTCATAGGGAAGAGGAAGACAAGGTCAGGTGGTCAAGCCATCAAATGATTAACGTATAAGCCCAAAGTGTGTTGAGACAACAGTGGAGCCAGTTAAGTGGACTGGTCAAAGAATCTCCAGGCCGGGCAGTGGATAGAGGTCATGTTACAACAAATTCAAGTGTGAAAAACTACCTCTAAGCTAAGTATCTAATGGGGATAACTCAGGACATCCAGGAAATCCAATGATTGGAAGAGATAAGTCATTATCTTATTGAAAGAATGATGCTTCAAGGAGATTCTCATAGAGACTTTAAAAACCTTGAAAAGAGAGGAATAAACAGAAATGTCTTCAAGCATTATAAATTAAAAATAAATTAAAAGAATCACAGGTTTAGCTCCATTGAACAGATATACAAGAGGCTTCAGGCATAGCACAGCAAGGTTTTCTATTAATTTAAATGGTGTAAAATGAGAAAATTCTCATCAGAAAACTCATGAAATAAAAATGTAGGTTCTGTGCAATGTCAACACAAGTTTACAGTCAGGGCTCAAAGCTTCTTGTACCTAGTCTCGATGGGGTGCCACCTTAATGCTATCTGCTCAGTGTCCTATTGTGTTTTACTTTTGCAAGTCTGATCTTTAACTGTGAATTTCCTCCTCCTGATTGCACTAAGGTGAAATGTAATGTCTTTTTGAAGCACTTTTGCTGGGTGAATATTTTAAAGCTAGGTCTGTGTTATATAGAATGTACAGGACATTTTTACCAGTTTATAGAAAAGCTTTAGCAATCACATCACATCTATATGCACTATTAACGCCAGTGGAAAGGCAGTGAGCCTGATGATCCACATGTATCTGCTAAAACTGCTGGATCAGAATAGACAATGAAGAAGGAAGTAAAATTCATTATGGAAAACCAGCATGGGGCCAACAAGGTTGAAAAATATATTAGAATGCTTTGCTTCGGAACTTATGTGTCAATGACTGTAGAATAAATCCATTTAAAAAAATCAATATTAAAGTATGGATGCTGAAACTAGTATTTTAGAAAAAAAGACTTTTATTACTTGAAAATTTTAATTATTTGCTTTTGATTTTTTATATGTTCATTTTGTTTGTTTTAAATCTAGCGAAAGGATGAAACACAATTATAGTTGGATCGTATGTAAGAGGTAAACATTAAGGTGGAAGAATTTCTGTTTCCAAGCATATGAGCACATCTCATCATTATCAGTAGGTTAAATAAATGTTACAAATACATAAAAATTGATCATGTATAAATTCATATGGATTATAGAGAAAGTGGTTTTAAGAATACCATAAGTGTGTTGGAAAAAAATCATATATATATGAACCTATTTAATTTTTATCGGTGATGACTGATCTTGTCATAGACTCAGTATAAAAATATTGAAGAAAAAGATCAATGACATCTAAATTTTAAAAACTGAATAAATATAAATCAAATTAAGATGTAAATGATCAGCCCTGTAGAAAATATACTTATAGTACAGGTTGCAAAGCATTAGTATTCTTAATAGAGAAAGTCTTAAAATGTTATCAGAAAAAAACAGAAGAGGAAAAAAGGCAAAAGATTTGAAAAGTCAATTTTCAAAAAAAAGTACTAAAATATGAAAAAATATATTTTTGAAACTAAAAAAATAGAAATCTAAATCCAAGATTACATTTTGATTAGAAATTAGAAAACATTTAAATATGTAATAATAACCAATGTACGTGAGAGAATAGAGATTATAGATTCTACAGATTATAAATTCAATCTGTATTCATTCTTAAGTATTCTTGGTCTTTAGCCTTATAATTCAATTTACAGAAATTTAACTGGAAGTTAATTCTTTAGAATGTGTTTTAGGAAAGGAAACAATTGTACATAATCTACATATCTAGTGTTTAGAAGATTCCTAAATAAATTTTGCCCATAAAATTGTATATATGTAAAATTATGTATACAAAAAATTGTTTTTATATATATTTATATATATTATATATAGTTTTTTAAATTTAAAATTTCAGTTTCCTAGTTTCTGATAGCAAAACAAAAATTGAACTGAATTCCCCATTTCTGTCCTTGGATATTACAATGTGAAGTCATCTTTGAGAAGTCACAAGATATCTGTAACCCTAAACACAGTGAAGGTCAAAGACAAGTAAAGAAATATGCTGAAAGAAAATATTGAGGTTGCAGAGTTAGACAAAGCCAGCAAAGTGTACTTTTCCAAGGGATATGGCATACACTGTTGGGAGAAATCCAGCAATCTGTTATTTACAAAATAAGAACAAGCTGGTGGCAGGAAGTTTCTGGACCTAAACTGGCAACAAGTTGATGTCAGAAAGGTCAGCTTGAGTGAGGAGTTACAGTGACAAGACAATTTGCAGGAAGCAGTCTGTCAGCAAAGGCAGAAAAAGGAAAATATCCACTGTTGGCAGCCCTACAGCTTCTGATCTCCATGGGCCAGCTGAAAATAAAAGCCAAAAGAATTTACATACCCTAACCCTGCTACAAGAAAATTTCATGATGAACCAGAGTAAATACCTGGTAGTGTGAAACATGGTTATACCCTGATCCCCACATGATCCTCCTGCAAGTACTGGTTCAATAATTTACTTCAATAAAATATGTGTAAATTTATAAAAAGAAACAGCATAGAAACACCTAGTTATAGCATAAGAGAAAACTACATGTAGTAGAAAAAAATTTCAGATGACTAACACAAGGAAAAAATATTGTCATAGAAGAAATAACAACTATGATCAAACAGTATGGCAAATTAATATTTTAATTAACAAATCACCTTTTTAAAAAGAATACCTCAAAAAAATTTAGGGTAGATACAGAAAAAAAACAAAAATAAAGCAAACAAACAAGTAAAAGTGTGAGCTGATAGATATTAGGAAATAATTAAGAGGTAAAAATTAACTATCACAGAAATGAAAATTTCACCAGAAGCAGTACACGAGAGAAAGACAAAGCTGAAGAGAGACTGCAGAGCAGGAAGAGTTATGCCCTCCGTCCTAACACAAACACACCTATTCAGCAACAATTTATGGACAGATTTCTTTTGTGAGACTTTTGTGAGATTTCTTTTTCAGAAACTGAAAGGCCCCTGTACCCCAGATAATTATGCAACCAGACACACTGAAGATATTAGAAATATTTCAGACACCTTCTCACCAGAATCTCTACCCCAGGCACAGGAAGAGACTCCCAGCTTCCAGGTTCTTCCAGAAGAGAGAAAGAGTTGGTTTGTACAGCCAGTAGCCAACTTTTCTGAAGAAACTCCCCAGGGTACTGGCTTTTGTCTTGCCAGTCATGGAGGTTTATTGGAAAGGGACAGTGCAGCCACTTGAGGGAAAATGGAGACCATGGTCTGGACTGATAGACACCATAAATCCTCCCCACTGCTCACCTCAGGTCAACTGAACAAAAAAAAACACCCAGCTCTAAGCTTCTTCCAGGGGAAGGAAAGTCAATCTGTGCATCCAACACCCCCACTTCTATGCGGCTGCCCAAAGAACTAGTATCTATCTTGGAGTTCTGACAGGTCCAGCACAGTCCAACTGCCTGGAGAAGAATGGATATGGTAGTTTGGAATGAGAGATGCCATAGCTTCCACCTCAAACCCAGCTCGGCACAGAATAAGCAGACAAAAACCATAACTCCTTGGGAAGGGAAAAGGTTGGTAGAAGCCCCCCAAATCTCTGGCTTAGCTTATTAATGATAGACTTTTCCCACAAGGCCAGTCGGTAAAGATTAGAAGAGGTGCTGAGTTTGTCTAGAGTATAGACAACAACACAGAGCGTCAAGAAAAATGAAGAATCAGGCAAAATGTTCCAAACAAAGGAAAAAGATAAATCTCAGAAAATCGATCGTAATGAAATAAAGACGAAGAATTCTGAATAATTAGTATAAAGATGCTTACTGAATCCAAGAGAATAATGCATGAACAAAGTGGAAGTTTCAACAAACAGAAAATATTTAAAAGAACCGAACAGAAATGAGAGAGCTGAAGAACACAATAACTGAATTGAAAAATTCAACAACAGATTAAATCAGGCAGAAGAAAGGATAGGCAAACTCAATGACAGGTCATCGGAAATAATACAAATGAGTAAAATTTAAAAGAAAGAAAAAGAATGCCTAAGAAACTTATCTGACACCATTAAATAGACAAACGTATGCAAGATGGAAGTCTCAGAAGGAAGTAAGAAAGAAAGAACCAGAAAGGCTGTTCAAAAAAAATAATGACTAAAAAATCCCGAAATCTGAGGAAGGAAATGAACTTCCAGATCTAAGAAACCTAAAAGACTTAAATTTTGATGAGTCAAAAGAAATATACCCCAAAACAAAACATAATTACCGTCAAAAGTCAAAGACAGAGAGAAAATTTTGAAACCAGAAAGAAAAGAGCAATTTGTCACATATAAGGGAGACCCTCATGACATAACAAGCAGAATTTTCAGTAGATGCCTCGCAGGCCAGAAGAAAGTGGCATAATATATGCAAGGTGCTGAAAGAAAAACACACACACACACACACACACACAAGCCAGGAATACTATACCTGGCAAAACTGCTCTTCAGAAATGAGGACTTTCCCAGAGAAACAAAAGCTGAGGAGGTTCATCAGCACTAGCCCAATCTCATGAGAAATGCTGAATGGAATTCCTCAAGTTGAAATGAAAGAGCACTAAACAGCAACATGACAATACACAAAGTATGAAACTTGTAGGTAAAGATAAATATATAGACAAATAAATAATACTGTATTATTGTTATAATGGTAGGTAATTCACTTTTTAATTTTAGTATAAAGGTTAAACAACAAAAGTATTTTGAAAATAAATATAACAAATATATATTAAAAGATTTACAATATGAATAGACACAAATTCTGACAACAATAACACAGATGGGAAAGAAGTTAAAGTGTAGAGTTTTTGTATGCAACTGAACTAAATTGTTAGCAGTTTAAAATAGTTTGTTTTAACTAGAAGATATTTTATATAAGCCTAAAGTTAACTACACACTCACATAAAATGCCTATAGTTGTTATACAAAAGAAAAAAGGAAAATAATCAAAGTGTATTAATTTTTTTTTAAATTAACAAAACACAAAAGAAGATAGCAACACAAGAAAAGATAAAAGAACTAAGAGACTAACAGAAAATGACACAATGGGAATAGCAAATCATTCTCTATCAATAATTACTTTAAAACTAAATGGATTTAACTCCCCAGTTAAAAGACACAGAGTGGTTAAATGGATTTAATAAAAATAACATCCAACTATATACTGTCTACAAAAATCTTACTTTAGACTTAAGGACCCAAATATTTTAAAAGTAAAAGGATAGAAAAAGATATTACATGCAAATGGTAACCAAAAGAAAATTGCATACAAAGAGAAAATGGTTATACTTACATCAGACAACATAGACTGTGTTAAGTGAAACTGTGTTAAGAGATAATGAAGGACATTATATAATAATGAAAGGGTACATCCACCAGAAAAATGCAATTGTGAACACATATGCATCCGATATCAGAGTACCTAAATATATAAAGCAAACATCGACAGACTTCAGGAGAAATAAACTGCAATACATAAGAGCAGGAGACTCTAATACCCCACTTTCAATAATTGATAGAATATCTATGCAGTTGATCAACAGAGAACTTGAACAACACTGTAGACCAGATAGACCGTACTAATACACATATAGAACATTCTACCCAACAGCAGTAGAAAACACATTCTTAAGCATACATGAAACTTTCTCCAAGACAAATCACACGTTTGGTCACAAAACAAATCTCAACAAATTTTAAAAGATTAAAATTATATCAGTATCTTTATTGAACACAATGGAGTGAAACTAGAAGTCAATATCAGAAAGAAAACAAAAAATTCAAAACATGTGAAAATTTAAAAAAACACACTTTGAACAAACATTGAGCAAAAGAAGAAATAGAAGAGAAAATTAGAAAAAATCTCAAGACAAATAAAAATGAAAACGCAACACATGGGATATAGCAAAAGCAATACTAAGAAGGAAACTTATTAAATACTTATTGGATATAGCAAAAGCAATACTAAGAAGGAAACTTATTAAAATAAATCCCTCTTTAAAAAATAAGAATGATCTCAACTAAATTTTACATCTCAAGAGGCTACTTAAAATAACAAAGGAAGCTCAAAGTTAGTATAAGGAAGGAAACAAAGATCAGAACAGAAACAAAATGGGGAATAGAAAAAAATACAAAATTCAATAAAACCAAGAGTTGGGTTTTTAGAATATAAACAAAATTGCCAAAGATTTGGGTGAAGAAATTAAGGGAAAAAGAAAGAAGACTCAAATAAATAAAATCAGAAATAAAAGAGGCAACATTAAAACTGATGCCACAGTAATAAAAAGAGTCATATGAGACTAATTTAAACAATTATTCACCAACAAACTAGATAATCTGGAAGAAATGGATAAATTTCTAGAAACACATAACCTACCAAGGCTAAATCATGAAGAAAGAGAAAGTCTGAAGAGATCTAGTATGGAGACTGTAAGTGATCAGAAACCTCTCAACAATCATAAGCCCAGGAATAATTGGCTTTGCTGATGAATTCTACCAATACATTCAAAGAAGAATTAATGTTAATCCTTCTCAAAATACTCCAAAAAACTAAAGAGGAGGGAACACTTCTGAATGCATTTTAATGGGTTAGCATTACCCTCATTTCAGAGCCATACAAAGACATAACAAGAAAAGAAAACTACAGGCCAATAGCCCAGATGAATATAGATACAAAAATCCTCAATAAAATACTAGCAAAACAAATCCAGTGGCAAATTAAAAGGATCATACACCTTGACCAAATGTGCTTTATCCTTGGGATGCAAGGATGATTCAACATATGAAAATTAATGAATATGATACCTGAGAGTAACAGCATAAAAGATGAAAATTACATCATCTCAATAGATGCAGAAAAAGCACTGGACAAAATTCAACATCTGTTAATAATAAACACTCAATATTTAAGTAGGAAAGAAATGTGTCTCATCATAGTAAAGGCCATATATGAAAAGCTGGGTCAGCTTATGAAGTGGGAGAAAATATTCACAAATCATGTATCTGATAAGTGGTTAATATCCATAATATTTCTACAACTTCTACAACTCAATAGCAAAAACCAAAGAACTTAATTTAAAAATGGACAATAAACTTGAATAGACATATCTCCAAAAAAGACATACCAATGGCCAACAAGCATATTAAAAGTTGTTCCAGATCATATAAATGCAAGTCATATCACAATGAGATGTCATGTCACACCTGTCAAGATGACTGTTACCAAAAAACAAAAGACAAGTATCGGTGAGGATGTGCAGAAATCAGAACCCTTGCACACTGTGGGTGCAAATGTAAAACAGTACAGCTGCTATGGAGAACAGTACAGAGGTTTCTCAAAAAATTTTAAAAAAAAAAAAGAACTACCATATGATTCAGCAATCTCCCTTCTGGGTATTTATCCAAAAGCACTAAAGTCAGAATCTCAAAGGAATATTAGCACTCTCATGTTCATTACAGCACTATTCACAATAGCCAAGAAGCGAAAACAACATAAATGTCCATTGACAGATAAATGGATAACAGAACATTATGGAACCTCTATAAAGAAAATCCTGCAGTATGAGACAACATGGATGAAACTTGAAGACAATATACTAAGTGAAATAAGCCAGTACTGAGACCGATACTGCATGATTCGACTTGTATGTGGTACCTAAAACATTCGAATTCATAAAATCAAAGAGTGGAATGTGCTTACCAGGGGCTGGGAGAGGGGGACATAGGGAGTTACTAATCAAGGGGTATAAAGTTTGAGTTAAGCAAGAGTTGCTCTACGGCTCTGTACATACAGTCAGCAATGATGAACTGTGTACTTAAAACTTAATTAAGAGGACTGAGTACTTAACCACAGTAAAATGAAATTACAAAAAGAAAAAGGTTCTGGGTGTCAGTGTGGCTCTTAGCATCAACTCTAGAGAGGAGCTCATAGCACTCTATACCTTACGGTATTAGTTTTCTATTGCTGCATAAAAAATCACCCCAAACTTAGTGACTTAAAATGATATCTTGTTTATTATCTCACAGTCAGAAGTCTAAGTGAACTCAGCTAGGTTCTCTGCATAGAGCTGAAACCAAGATGTTGACCGGGCTAAGATCTTATCTGAAATCACAGGGGAAAAATTCACTTTCAAAATCATCCAGGTTGTTGGCAGAATTCATTCCCTTACAGCTATCATTCTGAAGTCATGTTTCTTGCTGCTCACCAACCAGAGTTCACCCTCAGCTCCTAGAGGCTGTCCACATTCCTCAATAATGGCTCTCTTCATTTACAAGTCACCAACATCACATCTAATCCTACCTTTGCTTCAAATACCTGACTTCCTCTTTTGCCACTGGACAGAAGTTCTTTGCTTCTAAGGGCTCATATGATGAGATTAGGTCCATCTGGTTTATCTCCTGTTTTAAAGGACAACTATACCATGTATTATAAGTTGAATTATGTTCTCCCAAAAGATATGTTGAAGTTCTAACCTCCAGTCCCTCACAGTGTAACCTTACTTGGCTAGGATCTCTAAAAGGTAATCAATGAGGTCAAGGTGGGCACTGATGTCCTTACAAAAAAGACATTGAGACACACACACAGGGAAGCTGATGTAAAGATACACAGGAAGAACTCCATGTAACAGAAGCAGAAATTCGACTGATGCAGCTACAAGCCAAGGAACATCAAGGGTTGCCCAACACCAACAGAAGCTAGGAAGAGGCAGGGAAGGGTTCCACCCTGAGTCTCAGAGAGACACCTAGCATTTAGGCGGTGATACAATAAATTTGATATACAGACAGTTGTGATCACAGTAAGGACTTGAGAAAAGAGAACTGATAAAAGTCAAAAGGAACAAAGATTCAAAAGAAAGTGTTAGCTGAGAAAGAACAAGGAACAGACAATATTTTTTAATATTTTAAATGTTTTTTAAAAATATTTTTAAAATATTATTTTTAAAATCTCCAGAAATAAAAAAATGACCTGAATATATAGATTGGAACATTACATCATGTTGATCGGGGCTCATCAGCACTGAGTAACATACTGGATAAAATTTCTGGACTTCAAAAAGAAGGAGGAAAAAACCACTAACATTTAACTTCAGAAGGAGTAAAAACTTGAATGGCTGTATAACCATTTAAGAAAGTAAAAAGGTCTTTGCTTTATTTTACTGAACTTAAATGAACAGCTAATTTCTAAGTCTATGAATATCGTTCTGAACAGAAAAAAAGATGAAAAGATTCCAAGCCCATCATAAGGAGCTAACATTAATCAAACCCCAAAAGCTGGTAACTATGCAACTAAAAAGAAAACAATAGACTAATGACATCTATAAACCAAAATATTAATAAATAAAATGAATGTATTTAAAGACTAATACACCATAATCCATTTAGTAAACCCAGAATGTATGAAAGGTTATACTAGAAAACTTATTAATAAAATTTTTACATTAGCTCATTAAAGAAGAAAAATAGAGAAAAAAAAGGCAATAACAATTTCTAATTTTAAAACAAAGGGAAAGTGAATAGGATCAGAAAAATCTTATCTATAGAAATCTATAAGGGAAATATTGTAACTCAAAAGAAATAAGAGTAATCCAATTAAAGTTAGGATTATCAATGCCATCATTCCCTAGTTTAACAGTTTTATAAAATGCAATAAGCCTTGAAAAGTAAATGACCAATATGCTTATTACAAAGAAAAGGACCTCATTTTCACTATCTACAATCAGATCAAATCAATTAAAAAGGCTACAAACTCACAAAAACATCATGAGATTCATAAATAATCTGTGAACTGGAAATTAGAATAACAGAAAAATTGGAACAGAAAACATTTTTAAAGACAAAGAAAAGAAATGTTTTCTGGAATAAAAGAAAAATTTAATGTACATGTCAAAGGAAACAGTTATTTCTTAAAAATATGTATGCCCAACAATCAGCATTGTGACACAGCCTGAGATGTTACTGGATTTAATATATTAAATAAACAAGTCACCTACAGGAGGGAAAAAATGAAGTAAAAATGAAACCTAATAATCTAGTAGACAAAAAAAAAAGGCATAGAATAAATTAATACTATAATAATGTAATTTATATAAGTGTGTGTTTATGTATGAATATATGTATTCTATATACTAAAAATAGGGTGATATAAAAATTGGATTGAGCTTAAAAAAGAATTAACTTTAAAAATTTGAAAAATAGCCACTTCCTCCAATTTTTAAAAACTAAACATAAGAAAAATAAGTTTATCTTATTTCAGAATGATCGATAGATGCTCTGAGGTGCATTTTCCCAAGCTAAAGCAAGCTCTGTAAACTTACATATGTGTTTTTGACTGCAGGTATATTTCTGGTGGTTTTTAGTTGTTGTATTTTAACACCTGCTTCACAAAAGTGTTAAAGAGATTTATGTACATCCCTAATATAGAATACTCTGCAACTTTAATAACATGGACAGATCTCCAAGACATATTTTTATACGAAAAGGCAAGTTGCATAGCAATATGGAAAAGTATGTTCTAGTTCATATTTCAAAAATAATTCTGTATGTCAAAGAAGTCATGCAAGTAAATACATTGAAAATATACCCAAATTTGAATATCAAATTATTCATGGGAGAGAAGATTTGAATAAAACTTAGATGTTTTAGTCTATCTATTTCTAAAATGTTTCCATCTTTCAAAAAAGTATTTTCATGTATTTTGTGTTTAAAAATAAGAAGATATTTTGAAAGTATTATCTGACAAAAACCTAAGTTAGACATCTACGAGTCGCAACTACTTTAATGAATTATTAGCTTGATTATGCAACTTTTCTTGGTATTATTATGATTATGATAATGATGATTTTATTTTACTTTTATTTTTTTGTAAAAGCAAAGTAAATGGCAGTCAGTAAGTTAGAAGAAACAGAATTATCACTGATACCTAAAGAAAGTATTTACCCTACCTACTATTCACTGGTGGCTGAAAGAATACATACCTTTAATTTAAACTTTTGATCTCATTAAAATATATAATGCCTTTGAGAATATAGCACTTAAAATAATTATTAATGATATTTAAAGGTGATTGATTTGGGGTCTCTTTCTTAGGAGAAGGAAGACATTGGAAAAATCTGAAATAAAGAATGAGAACATTTAGAGAAAAAGAGGGAGAATCACAAGTCCAGAAATACCAAAGATTCACTCACTCACGTACTTGACAAAAATACCTACGGCCTGAAACGTAAGTTAACATGATTGGCAGCCTTTCTTCATTAAAATAGAAGGAACATAAATGCGATTAAAGGAGGAAAGGAATCTTAAACTCATTAGCTACTTTTAATAGTTTAAAATATAAAACTGAGAATTTGGATTTGGCATGCTTCTGTCCGAAGAGGAAGAAATAAGGAAAAATAGTGATATAAATACAGATGGAATAAACTTCAGCAGGTCCCTAAAGCCCAGTCCTGCACTATTGCTTTACATTTTTAATTCCTGATGAATAATTTCCAAACAATTCAGGCTCTAAATTTAAAAACAAAGACTAAAGACTGTAGAAATCAAATATCCCAGGAACAACTAACCCAAGCACCTCAGAATCTATAACAAAATAATGTTATGAAGAAGCTATGATGTTAAATTTAAATTCAGCATAATTGTCTTTGGATAAGAAAACTAGACCAAGAAAGAACTGTACAGATTAACTTTTAATATAAAACAAAGAGAAAGCTAGTCCAGGGTAGAATACTGAAGCAAAAATTCATGATAGTCATAATGCAGTGTCATAGTGGCTCTTATAAATGTTCACCTGAGTATTTTCCTACTGATTTATTTTCATATTCTTAGAGAAGCAGGATATATTTTTTTTAAAGGAGCAGATTTTATTAACTTTTTCCCAAGGAAAGAAAAGGTTGTGTCTAATAAAAACAGAACATTTTTCTCATTAATCTAAATACACTTTTACTTTTTAAAGTAATATACTTGGAGAAATATTAACATATTTTTCTCGGCAAAAAGGGTGAACAGGAAATTTAAGCACCGAATGAGGATGGTAACAAGATAACCTTTAAGGTCCCTTTTAACCCTGAGAGTCTATGATCCAAACCAAATGAAGTTGCAGTTAAAATGCAGACATTGAATTGAAATCATCTACCAGTCCCAGACAACCCTTGTAAGCTGGATTTTAGGTTTATCTTTCCTTTTATTCAATTTAATCAAGAATGAGATTGCATTTTGAATACAAAATTAATTTTAAAAACTATTGAAAAACAAATGGTTTTATTCAAGAGAGATAATTCACAACTGAGAAATAAAAGGGCTCTTAACATAGCACCGCCGCTGAAATTCACAGCTATCCACAAAAGCACTTCCATCCCTCTCATTATTCATTCACTTTTACTTGCTACTATGTATCATGCTCAATTTTCTAGCAAATAATTATTTGAAACTCATTGGCTTCTGGTGATAAGGTTACTGGCTTTATAAAAGAAAATAATACATTTATTTTTATGTCTATTGTCCTTGGTTTTATTTTTGTAACTTTTTACTTTGATACAATTTCAAACTTACAGAAATTATGTTTGATAGTACAAGGAAGTCTCACATAGCTTTTACTCAGATTCAACAGCTACAATTTACCCCTCTTCTTGCTTTATCATTTTCTCTAAAAGCACACACGTGCGCATGCACACACACACACACACACACACACACACACACACACACACACACACACACACTTTTTTTTCCTGTATTATTTGAGAGTTCATTGGAGGTATCTGGCTTTTTTCTTTCTTTCTTTCAACTCCCATAGTTAGATTTCTTTCTGTCACCACATATTTGACCCCCTATACCCCATCTATCTCTCCCCTCCCCCTACACTCTAGTCTGTAATAACCACTAGTCTATAGTCCATGTCCATGAGTCTCCATTTGTCCTGTTCATTTGTTGCTTTTAGGTTTATATCCCACATATCAGTGATATCATGTGATTTCCAACTTTTTCTGTCTGGCTTATTTCACTTAGCATGATTATCGCAAGGCCCATCCATGCTGTCACAAATGGCAGTATTTCATCTCTTCTTATGGCTGAGTAATATTCCATTATATATATGTACCACAGCTTCTTTATTCAATCATCTATTTTAGGACACTTCAGTTGCTTCCATGTCCTGGCCACCGTAAATAATGCTGCTATGAACACTGGTGTGCAAATATCTTTTTGGATATAGGTTTTCAAGTCTTTGGGGTAAATACCCAGTAGAGGGACTGCTGGATAATATGGTAGATCAATTCTTAGTTTTTTGAGGAACCTCCATACTATTTTTCATCGTGGCTTTACCAATTTGCAGTCCTACCAGCAGTGTATGAGGGTTCCTTTTTCTCTGCCGTATCTTGCTTTTTTATTCCAAAATACGTCAATGTATATATTTTCAAAAAGGAGACACTCCCTTACATAACCATAGTACAATTATCGAAATCAGGAAATACTATTCCCTCAACCAAAGTTTGTATTCAAATTTGTCAATGACCTCATTCAGATCATTAGTTAACATCTCTCTTTTCTCCTTAAAATTAGAAGAATTCTTCAGTTTTTGTCTTTCCTTACTTGGGTATTTCTAAAGAATACAGGCCAGCAACTTTACAGAATATCTTTTGATGTTTTTTTGTTTTATGTCTTCTCAAGTCTAGATTCAGGTTATGCATTCCTAAAGGAAATACCACAGTGTACCATATTAGAAAGCACCTGATGTTAGTTTTTTCCAATACTGGTGATATTATCTTGGATTATCTGGTTAAGGTCATACTCACAAAATTTTTCTAGTGTAACATTAATATTTTCCTTTTCTAATCAAAAAATAATTTGAGTGTAGAGTATGTTTTAAGACAATGAAAATAACCTATTCCTTCTCATATTTTAACCCACTAATCTTAACATTCATTGATTTCCTAATTGCATTTTTCTAATAATTATTAGTCGGCTTATTATGGTAAAGAATAGCTTTCTCTTCACATTTATTCATTTTTTTCATTCATTTATTTACTATGTTAATATGGGTCACAGATTCTTATTTATTCATTATTTTTATTACTGATACTATCATTTTATTTGTCAAGTAATTATTTAATTCATTATCATCACTGATACTCCCATTGCTATTTTGATTTTAATGCTCAATTTCCTCTATTTGGTTAGCGAGAGTCTTTGAGGTTGAATCCAATAGTCCTTTCATATGTTATCATCTTTTTTTTTCTTATGCAAGATAATGTTCCAGAATTAGTCTGTACTTTCCCCATCCAAGCCCTGGGATTAGCCTATTAATCAAGTATCCCTAAAACTTTTTATTGGTGAATGACATTTTGAATTTGAGATTTGGTCATTTGGTGAGCTCATAGTTATTGGTATGTTATTACTTCATGGCTATCTCAGCAGACAATACTAGGGTATACATGGTAGTCATGCTTATACACATATGTCTATAATTGCTTCTCAATCACTTATATTTATATCTATAGATATATAGAGATTCAGATAAAGATACAGATATGGGTACATATAATTGTGTATATATGTAGTTCATACTGATAAGTCCAAATTCAATCCAAAATCACATTCTTATCTTTCACATTTTCATTCTTGTAACTCCCTTCTCACTGAGAAACTTGACTACTATTATTCTCAAAACAATTACTGATTTTCTCGAGTCTACAATATATAGAGAGCAGTTTCAGTATTATTAATCTATACTCCTACAAAAAAACAAACCTACAAACTAGGGCTCAAAATTTATTATAGTCTTTGTTTATTTTGGGATATGCCTATAAAACATAATCAAAAAAGTGCCTATATCGTAAAGGTATAACTTAGTGAGTTTTGACTAATACATACCCCCATGTAACTGCAATAGTCTCATAAGATATAGAACATGTCCATTGTCCCAAAATGTTCCTTAGTACCCTTCCTCTATAATTGCCCCTCCCACTAGGCAGCATAAATTAATTTTTCTTCTATGGAAATTCATATAATTAGAATCATACATTATGCAGTACTCTGTATCTATCATTTTTGCTCATCATAATATCTATGAGATCATCTATACATTATTGTACTTAATCAGTATTTTTTTTAATGACTGAGTAGTAATCTCTATGTAAATGTACCACAATTTCCTTTGCCTGTTATCTCATTGATAAATGTTTTAAATATCTCAAATTTTTTACTATCATAAATGATATTTTATGAATAGTCTTTAATGATCTCTTTGTGGTTATTTTTTGTAATTTCTATTAGATATTGTCAGTTCAGCTACCATGTCACATGTTTTCTTAAAAATTACTATGCTATGAAAAACTGTCCAGTAAGAGAGTACAGGGTTTCAGAGGAAAATGAGGTAAAGAGCACAACACTCAAAATCTTTGTCACCAAAACACAAACAAAAAGAAAGGAGCCATATGAAAACAGTTACATTGTTTTGCATACACTTAATGGTTAAGAATACAAATACTACAATATGTCACTTTACCATGAAAAAGATAAAGTTGGCTTGTAGAAGTGGGTATTCAAAAGATTACAATGAGTTATTTTGAGTGGTGGAAGAATGATTATTTGAAATAAAAAGATGTAATACCAGATGTGGATAACACACTGATGAATTGTGAAGTAGCTGGCAGATGTTTAAGATGTGTACATATGTATTTATCTATTTCTACACAGCTCAGTTCAGCTGAACTTAGTGGTTTCTGCACTGTTTCTCAGACAAAATTTAACATAAACAAGTAAAATATGTGTGTTATGCTCAAATTGTTTTGTAATATATCAATATAATTAAATTGAATTTGCATTTTTTTTTAAATAAGCATCATAGCTAAACTGACTGTACCTAGAAATGCATTTGGTGAGTCCCACGGTATCTATACATTTAACTTTATAAGTAACTGTCAAATTGTTTCCAGTATTATTTGTACTGTTTGAGACTCCCATTAACATTGATTTCATTAATTTTTGATCTTATCATTTTGTTTTTTCTACTTATTTTGAGTTTAATTTGCTCTTCGCTTTCTAGTTTCGTAAACTGGAAATACAGATAATTCACTTTAAACTTAAATGCCTTAAATTTCCTTGTAAGGATGGTTTAGTAACTTTATTGATTTATATTTTGCTTATGGTAATTCGTTCTATGTATATGATTACAATCTTTTGCAAGGTATAGACTCTTTTAGAACTCTAACTATGGTCTATCATGGTGAAAATTTCTTTTATACAGAATAAATATATGTATTATAAATTTTAAGATGTCACGTATTACAAATATAATTAGGATCAAGGTGGTTAGAAGTTTGCTTATATCTATACCATTACTGATTTTTTGTCTGGTTTCTCTAACAATCACTCCCTGTCAGGTTGAATAATGTATTTTTATACATCTTCAAGTTCACTGATCCTCTCCTCAAACTCTTTCCAGTTTATAAGTAAGGTTATCCTATGAGCTTTTCATTAACAGTTTTGTTTTTCTAATTTCTAGATTTTCCATTTGCTTCTCTTTTATAATTTTTATTTCTGTAATGAAATTCCCCATCTGTTTATCATTATGAGCATATTTTCCTTTAAGTCCTTGAACATATTTGAAATAGCTCTTTTAAATTTTTTTCTTGCTAATTCCAACATCTTGATCATACATTATCAGTTTCTATTCACTGCTTTTTTACTTGACTTTAACATTTTCTCATTTCTTTCCACATCTAGTGATGTTTGGTTGAATGGTATGAAAAAGCATTGAAGAGACTCTGGATTCTATTATAATATAAAAAACATTGTTTTCTTATTATCAGTCAGTAAAATTGAATGTACACAAATTTCAGACTCTCTTCCCCTTGTAGTTAAAATCTTTGTGCATTTCTTTCAGCTTTCTCACTGTTGCTTTTTTTTTTTTTTTTTTTTTTTGGGTTAAATTGGAGTATTCTTTGAGGGTTTGAGTGGATTTAGGTGGAGGATACACACAGATTTTGAAGCTGTCCTTTCTATGGGTTCCTCATTTCTAGCATTTTCCCCCCTTGCATTTTAGCTATCCTGGAATCCCCAACCTCCCTCAAAAAGTCATTAAAGATTGAAGCTTTTCGCTTCAGTTCTAGCCTCCATCCAATGAAAACCTATATAATTTCAAAGTAGCCATATAACTTCCTTGTCTCAATTCTCAACTCCCCTCAATTTCTGCCTATTTCAATCACTCTCCAGTGCCTTCAAATACTTGTCGTAGTTCTTAATTTGTTCAGAGTTTATAATTGTTGTCTTCAAAAGCCTCAGTCAGATACTTGTCTACTATATTAGTATCAAAATTTGTCATTGATTAAATTTTAACTCATTTATTAATTTGGTCAACAAATATCTACTACCTTCTCATTATGTTTCACATATTTTTCTAGTCCCCAAGGCTACAAAGAATATAACCTAGCTCTTTATGGGAGGGATGTCATAGTATAGAACAATTATTCTGACACAGTAAGATAAGATTAATTCAGGAGGTACAATGAGAGCATAGAAAAAGGAAATTTGCAGATATATCTCTATTTCTTATCTTTCCCCAAATTCAGTAACTCATTCCCACTTGAGATAATTCTATGTCATAAAATTTCTTGAGTATTTTATTTATGCGGTAATGACTAGAGACTCTCCCAGCATTGACTTGATCAAGATAGAATGTCAAAAATGTTTAAATACATTAATTCGAGAAGTTGCTATGATTGAGCGTTTGTTTTGTTTTGTTTTGTTTTGTTTGCTTAATAACTAACTATTTTAAGGTCTGGGGATAATTACCATGAATGTGCACTGTAACTTATTTTAGAACACACTGCTGTTTATAAAAGCAAACAAAATGGAAACTACTTAATCATCCAACAAATTTAGATACAATGAAAAAAGTCTTAAGAGAAAATTGAGGAGACTCTACAACCTAGAAGTTGAAAAGATCTTTCCAAACCAAGAAATAAAATGCAGATGTTGTAAAAATATTTCTATGCAAAAATATATCAAGATTGATAGACATATGCCAGTTTAGGAAAAAATGCAATGCTGACAGATAAAAGACTAAATATCTGTAATGCATAATGAAATTTTGCAAAAATGGTTTCAATAAGCTTGACAACCTGAAAGACACAAATGAAAAGCATACGAGTAGAAAATTCACAGAAGAGCAAAGCCAAGTGGCTGATAAGCATATGAAAACATGCTCAATCTTTACTGATTTTAGGAAAATATGAATTAAGTTAAAAAGATAGCACCTAATGCTGAATGGAATCAGAATGAAAGAGATACTCTTATATATTGTTGCAGCAATTTTGGAAAGTAATCCTGCAACATCTGCTAAAAGTCAAAATGTACATTTCAAATTTCATCCCAGCAATCCAATTCCTGGATTTGTGTCAAAAAAATAAAAGCACCAGTAAATAAGAACAGATACACCATGTGGTTTATCACAGTACAGTTTCATAAAAAGAAAAAAAAATCTTAGGTTTTATTTTGTGAACTCAGAGCACCTTATTGCCATTAGAGTCAGAGATTTAGTCATTTTAGCCATGAAGCTCTAGATTCGACATCTTACTCAGTTGACAAGAGTCATCAAAAAAAAAAAAAAAAAAAAGCCGAAATCAGATGACATCAGATAAGTCATTGCATAGACTTAAGCCAAATAGGGGAGGAAAAGCAAGGCAGCAATATTCTACAACTTAGAGAGGGTTGTGAGAAGCTCTATTTGAAATCCCTTACTCTATCTGGTCACTCTCTAAATGAGCTTAAGCTGATTTCTTCTGTATCTTTCATGTCCTTAGGATATCTTAAACTGCTCTTAGGTGGGACTGAGGAGCCAAAAAGTTCCTCCTCCTACCCAGGAACTATCACAATATTTGCTGCTATATATGATATGAAGGAGTGTGGGTTATTTATTGAGCTGAAGAACTTTATAGTCCACGTTATTGTCTGAAATGCTGAGCTTAAAAGTGCTGGATGCTCTTTAAAACTATATGAGTAACAAATGTACTTAGGTATCTGAATATAGACAACTTTCTACAATTTTGTATCGTCAACATAAAAATACATTGAAAATATTTGTGAAACTATCAAAAGATATTATTCAATGAAGTTCTGTGATAATTGTCTAAAAAAAATTCCCCAAATAGTCTAATTTTTTGGTGTTTTTCCCATTATTAGGCCAATGAAGAATTATAATATTTAAAGGATGCAGTTCTTTGAAAAGGCTTCACATGCACACAGAAAGCATTAAATAAAAGGACGTTAGCCAAACATACTGACAAGATTATAATAGCTCTCATCATCTAACTTGCATATACTTTGTAATTACCCAGGAAAAGGTGCAGAAGTATAATTCACTGATGTCACAGAATAGCAAACAAAGATATATGTGATAAAACTGTGAACTAGTAGGTAAAATTAGTCACTGCTCCTCTTGCTCTTTCTGACGGCACCAACACTATCCAAAGGGAAGGCAGAATGTTATTCACAGCTTCATTCTTCACATGCCCTATCCTATGATATCTCTACCCTCACCTGCTCTGTGAAACAATAATTCTCTTCCTACTAGAATGCATGTAAATTCATTGCAAATCATAGACAGCTTCAGCACACACAAAAAAACGTTGAAATTTCAGTAGCACCATTGCAACACTTTGAAGTGCAAGACAAAAATAAGGGGGAAAAAAAGAAAAGTTAGAATTAATTAACTGGTGATCTTATACCTTAAAATAATTAATGACTGTATTCGAATTAAACCATCACCCATAAAGGTTCTTATTCTTTCAAGATTATATTATCACATATTAAATTTCAGTTAATTACTAATTCTTGAAAATATAAAGAGGATTCAGTGAATATCTTTTTGCTGGCTTTCATGTTTAATGAAAGTTTTCAAATAATTTTTAATGAAAAAACCCAACTCAGTTTAGTTTTCATATATTTCAAACATTCAGAAATATCACACGAGACATTAAATTGAACTTTCTGAATCTGTTGCCTCACTTGTTAAATTAGGGAAATAACATCTATACCATAGGATTATTAGAAATAGTGAATAAATTGGTCAATGTAAAATATCTAATTCAGAGTTTAAACCATAGTGAATGATCACCCAGTTTTAAATCTTTTTAAAATAATTTGGGGGGTCTGTTTGCAATACCATATTGAATATAGTAATAAGATTACAAATATAAAATTTATATAGGTTGTGTATGGAAATATATCTAAAGATAAGTTCTTGAACCACTGAAATATGGAAGTACATTGTATAGTTATCTATACAGGAAGTATGAAATTTATATTGTTCTCCATGGTTGATCTGCTTTCTTCTCATAACCCAAGTAGTAAATATTCTTCAATTAAAAGTGAGGGATAGTGCCATCATTTTAACTACACAAGGACAGAAGTACAAGGGTGAAAGATAAAGTCAGCTGGCTAGAAAACCCATGCATTTAGATTGCAGCATTGACGCTTTAACCAAATATGCATTCCCAGCTCTCTCCTTCTCTGACAGAATATAGAATAATTGGAAATAAGGAGAAAGAAAATATAAGGAAATTACATCTTTTCGTTTTGTGTATTAAGATTCTCTAAAGTTTCAACAAACATTCTGGATATGCTTGATAAAATGAACTAATGAAAGATATTTGGGGGAATTTTTAAGGCATTCTTCAGCTCATGTTTTATATTATATTACTGTATCATACTTCTTTGAGACAATGACTCATAGAAAAATATAATGAAAGCGATGACCTTTCTTCCATAAAAGGAAAAGAATATTATATAGGTTCAAAGGATTCAAAGACCCTCTAAAGTTTGTCTAAAAACTCTTTCTTGTCACCTGATCCTCAGTTGATGAGCTCCCGATGAAAAGGGAGTTATTTAAACATTGATGTTGTCATCATGAGGAAAAAAAAGGTGAATTTCAAGTTCTTCTAATTCTCACACTTGGACCCCCTAAGGTCCATGAAATACAAATTTTTATATTGTGTTTATTTTTTTAAATCACATTTTTGCTCCAAATAAAAGAGTAATTTTTAAATAAGTTTTGTTGATTAAATAAATGACTTAACATACCTATAATTCAAGGTTCAAATAATTTTCTTGTTCCTCAGATTACAACAAAGCTTAAAATCACTACCCAAATCAGCACCTTTAAAGGAAGAGCAATGGAACATTGTGACCTTTATCAAATTTGTTTTTTGTGATCTTTGAGTGAATGCATAAGTGACAACCAAACATTTCCTGCAAATAGTGAAACAAGGAAGTGACATTTATCGTAGACAGTGATAGTACAAATATAATGCAGCATAAACAGAGGAAGAGCATTTGTTTTATATAGTATGAGAAAAATGAGTTCAGTATAAAACAAACTGAAAGTATTGTGCTAGCTCTGCTGAGTATGATATTCAACAGTTCTTTAGTGAAAAATAATCAGAAATTTATACCAGAATCTCACAATATACCTAGACACAGATATAGACATAGACTTAGACTTATATACACACATGCACACACACATAAAATTATGTCAGAGTCCATTAAAAGTCACTCATATTTCTCTTGAAAATAATTTTTTAAAAGAGAGAACTGGAGGATGAAAGAAGATAAATTCGATGATAGAGGAAAGGAAGACGTTGCAACTAAAAAAAAAAAGTGAGCGACAATTGGGCCTAGATGTGCACTTTTGCCCATGTTGAAAAAGATGAGCTACATATCCAAGGAATGATAGCATCTAACTAGAAATGCTGTCTAAGTAATGTTGAAATCGAGTAACCCTGTACCTTGAGAAGGGGCTTGTAAAATACCTACGTGGAGTATGCAAGTATTTTAAATAAGTGTTATCCAAAGGTCTTTGTATTTCAAGCATCCAAACTATACTTTTTCTCTAGTCAAACAGGCAAGACCCAGGATACAGGCATTAATACCTCCATATAATAAAAACTAAGAAGGCTTGAGACATTTTGACATGAAATTTAAAACAAAACAAAACGCATGCTTTTATACTGTAGAAGGAAGCAAAATAAATTATGAGCACACCATCAATATGAAAGACAAAGATTTTAAAATATTTCTAGCAAATGAGGACTAGTAAATAAAATTTTTATGCAATAACCATTAATATTTATATTCTTAAGTAAAACATTTTTATAAAATAAAAATTATTTTACACATATTACTTCCTGGGCCCTAAATTCCCCACAATATTTAAAATTTTCAATTCCCAATTCTACCACCACCAGTAGCTGGAGTGAAGATGAGGAAAAGGATGGCTGACTATTAATAATTAATTTCTGGTTTGCGCCAACATTGCCTCACTATATATTTCAAGATTCTGGAGCTTAAGTTGGGAAGAATTATGGTTGCCCTGGTTAACACTCTAGTTCAAAAAGAAAAGAAACAGAGGACCATGGAGTGTGGGGTAATACAAGTTCTCAAAGGCCAAGAATTGGTAGGCACCGATAAGCAAGTCGCACTGCAGAAGTGCTGGCCAATCCACTGCCCTTTGGCAAAAGGACAACATCTTGCTCCAAATCCAGAACATAATCCCTCCAACCATCACCACGAATGCAGCTAAAAGCTGACGCCTCTTCACCTTTGCTTAAAGACAGCAACAATGCAGAGTCCGCATGTCACTCTTTGATGCTAGAGTGTCTCTGAGCTCAGGTATATCTGATTCACTGAATCTAGTCATAAGCCCTCATCCCATCTGCAACTGAGGCTGGGAAGATCAGTATTGTTTTCTAATGTAGAGAATTAACAAAATACAGAGAAAGTGGTTAAAAGATGCTAAGTGATAAATTATGACAAATACCCATTGTCAGTCACACTTAACAGAACACTGCTCTCATAAGCCTTAGTTTTGCCCAGATTTACTGTTTCCTCTCTAAAGGGTATTAAGTAGGAACAACAATAAACCAAGCTAGAAAAAACTATTTCTCACTAATATGACTACTTAACTTTCTAGTCTCAGCAGCATCTTCATTATCCCGCTATAATGGCTCTTCTCCTATATTTAAACATGCTTATTTCTCCCTCTTTAATTAGTCAACATGCAAATTAGTAAACAACCCTTCATTTGACCGATATTAACTGAACTACTACTCCAAGCTACCTGTTATTCTCTATATCTTTCACCAATTGTATATATATTCTACCGTCATTTTAACGTCCCTCTTTCTAAGAGCTCCTTAGCTCCTGTCCCCACCAGTCCACAGTAGCCGCACTGCTGGAAATCACAGGTGATCAGTTCTTCATTAAGTCCTGGGGTCTTTCAAGCCTACAATCTCCTTGACTTCTCTGAAGTACATGGTACTGTAAATAATCTTCTGAAAGTTCATCCTTATTCCTTTTCTAGATTTGTCCTATTTTCCCCACTTGATCTCTGACATCTATTTTTGTATCTTTACTACTTCACCTCAGGTGGCAGCTCCTAAAATTCTGTCTTCAAGCCTCTGTTTTCTATTATCTTCCTCAATAAGATCACTCCACTACTTGTTTCATATTCACTTATTCTTCTACTCCCTATTTATTCAACACATATCCACTGATTCCCATACTATACAGCAGGCACTCTGTTAGGACCCGGTGATAAAAAGATGAATAAGAGATAGGCCTTGACTTCAAGGAACTCAGGGTCATTTAGAAAAGCACACATAACAGAGACATCTGTTGTAAAACAGAGTGGAAAGTGCATGGGGCTAGCTGTGCATGCCCTTGGTACCACCTAAGAGATGGATGATGGGGTGTGTAGCCCAATGCAAGGGTGGACTCCTGGAAGAAACGAAAATATTACTTTCATAAAGATTCTTTCTTTTTAAAAAAATTTCATGATTTTTTTAAAATTATAGTTGACATACAATGTTATATTAATTTCAGGTATACGACATAGTGTTTCAACATTTATATATTATGTGATCACCACAATAAGTCTAATAGCCATGTGTCACCATACAAAGTTATCACGATGTGGCTATTTTCCCTATGCTGTACATGACTTGACTTTATAACTAGATATCTTGCTCTTGTGTGTTTTCATCTCTGCCCTTATGCAACTTAGTCCACCTTTCTTCCTCCCCGATGGATACCTGCCCCTCATGCCTTTAAAAAAATTATGTTTAAAACCAAACTTTTCCTTCTCACTTGTACATTTACTGTCCCTCCATATTTTGTAATTTATAGTAATAGCGTCAATGTTTATTTACCCAGACTGCCTCTTAAACCTCTGAGTCCCTGTGGGCTTGTCTCTCTGCCTTCCTCTTGACATCTGCTCTTTCACCAAACTCTGCTGTTTCCTTTTTAAAAACTAGTGTCAGCACCTAGTAATAGCTGGCAGCACAGGCTGGGTTCAAAAAAGAAAAAAAAAAGTCACTTAACTGTGCAGCTACAGGCAGATTACTTTTACATCTCAGTTTTCCCCATTTTAAAATGGGGTTATAGTTTCTATATCACAGGGCTATTGTGAAAATTAAATGAGATGATTTTCTGGACCACATCGAGCACTGATTACTTGTTATCTATTGTTATTCGTAATTTCTATGTTGTTTATTTTTACTTTTCATTCTCACTATCTTAACCCTGGCTCTGAGTTTAAATCAGATGGGGGAAGCTTGCAAACTCATTTGATTCCTTTTTCGCACTGTCTCTTCATACTCACTCTGTAGATCAATCCTACTTTGGCCTCTCAATAAAATCTGTCCAGTTAAATAACTTTTCAGTTGCTCTGATTCATAAGAACACTTAATTCTGTTAATAACAACTCCAGTTCAATATAATAATCACAATTCCAAGGTCTGATTTCATTTGGAGCTTCTCCTTCCACCAGCTTGACAATGCTCCGCATTCGTAAACATGGGGTGAGGTGTAAGGTATGGTGTACTTCATTGTTCTTTCGGGGGCCAGCTCCTCCTTCAACTGACATTGGTACTCCCTCT
The DNA here is from genome assembly GCA_028627145.1 of Eidolon dupreanum. Classification (NCBI taxonomy): domain Eukaryota; kingdom Metazoa; phylum Chordata; class Mammalia; order Chiroptera; family Pteropodidae; genus Eidolon; species Eidolon dupreanum. The sequence continues at coordinate 7,023,462 of CM053508.1, forward strand.
AGGGTTTGGCCCAAGGGAGGGAAGGATCAAGAGCTGTACTGTGGTGGCCTAATGTTTGGCCCTCGCTTGAAAGAAGGCATTCAAAACTGGCACTTTCTGTGTGTGGTACAGTTTTTTTGCGGTGACTTTGACATAAATAGCTCCCCTGAGAAGTCATTCATAACCCTGTCCTTCAGTCCCTAGGCCTCAGGTGGCTCCACTGCTCTGCGGGGTCACTTCCTCCTTCCCTGTGGGACCTCAGGCACTCTCAGGACACATCCGAATTAATCAGTCAATCTAGCTATCTAGTTATTTATTTTTCTTTCTTTCTTTCCCTATCTGTATCTTTATTTCCTTCATCTCTCCACTCTCTCAAAACTCTGCCATCTTAAGCTGATAGCCACAACCTTTTATCTTAAGGTTTCTCAAATATGTATAAAAATATTCTCCTCTACCCCTCAAACCCCAGATGATAAATATTAGCCTCTTCAAAATGTCCACTTGAAGCTCTTCACCTTGGGCTTAAATGAATGGAAGCACCTTAGACTGAGAAGAAGAAATACTCCAGAGTTACAATGCTTCTAGAAGAGTCCTATCCAATACCTCCATTGCCCTCCTGACGGGTCTCTTGCCCTGCTTTATCCATCCTTGAGAGGGGTGACAGGCCTCACAAGGCTGTGTGAGGATACATCCTTGAAAAATCCTACGAACAAATCTTGTAGATGCTTGGCTGCCATTGTTCTCAGTCTTAGGACCTTATGCCAAAAATGAGACAAAAAGAGCTCCACTTTTAATATCCCATTACACCTGTATTAGTATATTCTCCATGAAACTCTCATCTCTCTATTACAGTTCGTTCCCTGCCAACCAGACAGAACCCCCGCAAGCACTGCTTTATAAAGCTCCTCAGCTTAAAAACCCCCAATGAGTCCCACTACCCACCGAGGACTTTTGTTACTTCTATTTGGTTTACAGACTTTTCCTGCTAGGCTCATCTTTAATACTTAAAAACAGGAGCCTTTCCCAAGCGGCTCTTGAATCATTACCATTACTTTTTAATAACTAAGAGAGAACAATCTATTAACAATTAATTAGAGTAAATGAAAGGGGACTCTCCCTGCATAGATGAAAGCAAACTGTTCATGTTTAGGGAAGATTTACTAAAGTGCTTCAAATTGAAAGATAGGCAATCAAAAAAAGGTGGAAATATTTTTATCAAACTGTGACCAGAAATGATTAAGAACTTATCTGTAGATTAGAAGTGCAAATAAGGAGCAGCACTCAGCCCTGAATAAATTAATATGTGTGTATATATTATCTCATTCATAAAAAGATCTATTGTATAGCTGTAGATTAGAAAACTAGAATAATAAATAATTTAGGCTACTTACAGTCTTAAAAAACACTGCCATTTTTTTAATGCCCTTGATTTTATTTCTAACACCAATTATTTATATGTTACATTTATTGGAAAGCAACATATAGATGATATATCTTAAATATAGTCCATACAGAGAATGTTTTACTAATAAAGACTAATATGTTAAAGTGTTCAGGATCAGAAGAATTGAGAACCATTTCAGTCAACTAACAGATTTCAAAATAGTTAAGATAGTAAGAGTTTCTCGAGTCTTTTTAATTCAGTATGTGGCTTTTTAAATTACCAGATGGAAGAAGATTGACAGAAGGGGAAATATTTAAAGGAATAAAAAACAAAGTGTTTTATCTTCTTGTTTCAATAAAACCTAAAAATGAAAAAGTCTGAAGTTATCTAGAAACAGAAGAATTGTGATTCTTATTTTTGATGAGTCATAATGTTTGAGAGGAGGGGTATCTGAATATAGAATAAGGTCGTTCTAATTTCTTGACATTATCCTAGAGGCCTTTTAATATATTACTTATATCTTTTTTTTTCCACTTGGAGAAAGAAATGATCTGACCTCTAAGAGGCACATTTTCAATAAATTCCATAAAACAGCAGGAGGGAATGCAGATTGAAAATGCAGTTCCAGCATCTTGCACTTTAAAAAGCTTTTAAAGCCTGTCTCATGCATTTATCTTTTAACAAAGATGAATGCACAAGACACCTCGTATTCCACCCTGCTTGGTAAAGCAGTGATAATGTTAAATCAATGGCACAGCGATCAAAAATGAGAACAAGATCAATATCCTGATCAACTGAATTGCTTTCGATATTAAAAAGTAATTATTCCAGGACAAATCTGCATTGGCAAAAATAAGAGTATGTCTGCCCTGTCTAATAACTTTCACTTTAAATATTGACAAACTCAGTTCACAAATAAAATAACAAATTTAGGGGAATTGTATTGAGCACAAAGTTAGCAGAAAATGTGTCTGGTACAGATAAAAATACAATTATATTCTTTCACACATAACTCTGTAAGGAAAGATTTCCCCCCAAAATAGAAGAGATTCTAATTTATTATTACATTTTGTAATAAAAAAACAGGCATTTGGGTAGGAAAAAAAGTAGGCAGAGGTCCTACCCTCAGTGCCAGACATAAATCAGAACTGCTAGGTGGCCGTCAGAACGCATCGATTTATACTGCAGGTGAGTGGCACGGTAGGTGGAATTAGAAATGGTTCCTGACCTTAAGGAACTTACATTCCGGCTAGAAAGCCAAACTTAAACATATGAAACAATGTGAGAAGACTTAAATGAGCAAAATAACATAATGAAAACGAACTTTTATTGGCAGTTTACAGTGAGCCAGATACAGTTGTAAGCACTTTGTATGTTACGGTGAATTCTGTTGGTGGGATGCCCAGAACTGCGTTAGTGGCTTTGCACACCCAACACCCAGCTGCCATATGCTTTGACTATGAGCCGCTAAAAGCTGGCCAATTGTCAAAACAAAACAAAACAAAATACAAAAAAAAAAAAAAAAAAAGCAACAACAACAAAAAACTACTCTCTATTGAACACAGGCCCAGGAGCCTGGGAGTCTACGCACTGACCCCACCCGACAGCAAAGCCAACTGTGCCAACACTGACCGACACAGGGATATGCAAAAGCCCACACCTCACCTGAAGTAGGACAAACTCAGGGGTGTAACCTGTGGTCCACAGCTCCCAGCGGGACGAGGCCGGCACTAATCTCTTGCTGACAGCCTCTCTTTGCTTAACTTTTCCCTCCCCCGTGGACATACATACACACACATCCCTTTCCTTGAGATCTCTCTCTTAATCAATTATTGGTACAATAAACCCGGCTCAAGATCACCTTCTAGGGAATCCGATGTAAGACAGATATGTGAACTCATTTAATATTTGCAACCACCTTATGGGGACATTACTTCTATTATACCCATTTCACAAACGAGAAAATTGAGGCAAAGAGAGGTTAAGAACATGGACAAAGTCACTCGGCTCAGAAATGGTAAGTCTTTGCTTTGACCCCAGATGCTGCTGGCTTCAGAGTTCATGCTCCAAACCTCTCGGTCCCACTCCACATCTGCCAAGCGAAGGCAATCATCGCAGGCGGCGGCAAGAAGGCAGGGTTTAAAATGAGGAGACTGATTTTAAACGCGAGTGCTCTAACCTCATAGCCTTGTGATTTTGAGTTAGTCACTTGATTTTACAGTACATGTTTGTAAAACAAGAATAGTAATATGAAGCTATTGGGAGGGTGAGATGAGATCAAAGGAGTGAAACGCGTGGCCTAGAGCAGGCCTTCGAGAATGTTAGTAAAATTTTGATTTTGAGAATACCCACCGTCCTCTGAATGTGTAGAGCACTTTACAACTTGTAAAATGTTTTATTCAGTCATTTCTTTTAGTCTTCACAATAGTCTTGTGATAAAAAATGTTATTGGATCTATTTTATTGATTATAAAAAAAAAAATTTGAAGCTCAGGAAACTTTCAAAGTTAAAGCCAGTATTCAAATTTAAGAGATTTGACTACGGTTCCAGTATTTTTATCTTTATACCACAGGTACTTAAAATAATCAGGATAATTCGAGGGTACTTTAGTGATTACTAGAAATTTTTATATTATTCCTCTCTTGCCTTCTGAAGAGAATATTCACATTTTGAAAATGGGGAGAGCCATTATTAGTTCCACAGGAATTCACAAAGAGGAGAAAATATGTGTGTGGATTCATAGAGACAGTTTCAGGAGATACTTCATGAAGGACAGGGCATTTGAACTCAGTTTTCACTCCTTCAACAAGCCAATATTTGTTGAGTGCCATCTGTATTCTAAGCACTGTGTAAAATTTGAAAAGACAAAGCAGTAAAAGCAAACCTAAGTAGAAGCAGACTCGGGAAAAAGCACCTCCACGAAATATCAGTCATGTGTTAAGCAACCTGAAAGAGTATCAGATATTTTTCCCTTATGTTTGTGCGACACAAGGCTGGAGAGTTCTCTGGGGGCAGATCTTTGGGGTCAAGGAAAGTCTGGACTCGAATCTTGAGGTTGGGGAGCACTACTGAGCACTGTGTGTAACTGCGACATGATTCCAGCAATACCTCAAGATCTACAGCAGGGAGCGTAATGGATTTGAGAAAGTGGAAGATGGAGGAAAGAGACACATTGAAACTCTAGAAATAAATAAATAATCCAGGTGAGAAACATGAAAACTGAGAAGAGGGTAATAGAGATTGAAGTAAGGGGCTGCGAAACTTTTCAAAGGTCAAATTAACAGGATTTGTTGGTTAACCAGCCGTGAAGGGGTGAGGAAGAGAAGAAAGTCAAAGATAACTGTGCAAACGTTTCAGTTTCATAACAAACTAGTTAAGAAAAAAATCTAATGCCAGACCTTGCCCTGTTTCAAAACAAAGCTCTAGCAGTTAGCTGCTGGCTAAATAAATTTGGGCAAGTTCTTTTTCCTGCTTCTGTTACTTTACCTGTATCATGGGATAAATAATTGTGCCTACCTCCTCGGATCGTTGTAAATATTACATGAATCCTAACAGATTCACCCGCTACAGAGGGCGCTTAGAAAACACTCCACAATTATGATACACTTTAACATGCAGAAATGAGCAGCAAGACATGATTTACAAGAAGAAGCAAGTTTTGCATGCAAGGCCTCTACTTTGGCTTGTCTTCCGGCATTGCTTTTCAGTTTTGGAATATTTTTCTTGTCTTTCATTAGCTTGATTTTTATGATTGCCAAAAAAGGAGAGAGATAAGTCTTTTAAAATCCCTAAATAAAAATACCACGTAAATAAATCTCTATCAGTAAGATCAACTCAATCATTCATTCACTTACTAGTCCGCCAAGCACAGGCACAGGTACCTACAACCTCAGGAACTCACACATATAAGCTGCTCTCACGACGGCCCCCTTCTTATGGCCTAAAGCTTTGTGATTTAACTAAAGTGGCTGAGAGTTGGAAAAACAAAAATTAAAGTGTGATGTTTTAATATTATTAATCAAAAATTTAGAGTCATTGATAAAATCCAAGGGAATTAGAAATATCTGAGTAATATACCATTTAAATTAAAAAAGTTTTTCTGACCAGCAACTGTTCCTTTCTAATAATGTAATGAGATCAGTAAGTTACTAATCTACATCTGTAGGTGATGTTAGTAACACCTTGAGACAATGGGCCATCTTTTCTGAAACTCATGATTAAATAGCATGCTGCAGTGTCTCCATGTCCCCACCCCCACTTATTATATTAGCTGACTTATGATTGATTATTCATTTATTAAATAGACTAATTGTAGAGCAGTTTTTAGGTTCAGATTAAAATGAAGTAGCAGAAGGTACAGAGATTTCCCATACCCGCCACCGCCCCCTCCCCCCGCCCCACCCCACCCCACCCCGGCACCCCCGCCTCTGGCACGGGCACACCTAGCCCATTATCACCATCCTGCCCCACCTCCACCCCAGCGGTGCATTTGTAATAACTGATGCATTTACACTGACACATCTTTATCACCGGAAGTTCATAGTTAACATTAGAGTTCACGCTTGATGATGTCCATTCTATGGGTTTGGACAGATTTATAACGACGTGTATCTACCATTACAGAGTAGTTTCATTGCCCTAAAAACCCTCTGTGCTCCTGAGCCTTCATTTTTCTATTTTCATTTTAGCCAGGGTTACTACAGGTGCCTCAGAGAAACTTCTTCCTGAACATATTAAAAAGAAATTTGCAAAAAATACAATTACAGTAAAGCTGAAGCATCATCAAATAAAGCCTGTATTCTAATATTTTTGAGATTCGTATGTGGTAAAAAAAAAATTATGCTGTGTATTTTCCATTATTTGATGTAAATCAATTAAATTTAGCAAAAATGTAGTGAGTCTCACATACATACTTTTATAAAATCTTTTTGGTATGGTTTAGGTAGGAAAATTTGCTCAGGCAGCAAACCCCAAGTCTTAACTAAGCCTTCACATTTTCTTCAAGATGCCAAAAGAATTTCCTATCAGATATTAAGTACTAACTAAAAAGGAAAACTGTTAGAAGAAAGACTGGTTACTCAAGTGGAACATTGGAAAAGAAAATATAAAACTGTAACACATAATATTGTGAAATCTTATATGATACTGGCCAACAACACCATCTCTGCCCAGAGTTGTGACAAGGAAAAATGTCTCCAGACATTGCAAACCATTCTTGAGGGATGAAACTATGGCTAAGACAAGTATTAACTTCTTCACTCTCCCTCCTAGTTTTGGGATTGACTCATTTCTAATCAATAAGATATAAGGAAAATCTGATTTAAAAAATTCTGAAAATTATTGTTCTAAGGAAGCCTTTTTTCTTCTTCTTCTTTCCTGGCTTGGCGAACTGCCTTGCTTAGAGCTGAGGCTGCCATCTTTTGAACATGAGAAGAAAGTAAAAAGCGCACCTGACGTCCTGACACGGAGCCCTGATGCTGTGCAACCCTGCTCAAAGCCAGCATTTACCTACGCACAGAAGTCTTGTCTCTTACTCACACATTTTAGCTAGGTGTTCTCTTTCTTGCAGCTGAAGACATGCTAACTGCCTGACTGTAAATGGGCTCCTTATTGTCTTTGAAACTCTACTTTCAGATGTGGGTGATGCTGACAACTTACAGAAATGGTTGGGAGGATTAAAACAAACAAACAAAAAAACCTTGCATAAAGCAGGTATGTCTGGCACATGGTAGGTGTTCAGTAACTAGTAGCTATTGTCATTTGGCATGCCATCAACTAATGAATAATGGATGTCCTTTCGATTTCTTCTCATTCTCTTTAAAATAATATTCCAGAACAGAGTTCCGAGGGTACTCTAGATTGAACAAAGTCCTGAAATGACGATCCTTAATTGGAGTCCCAAGATAACCTCCAAAGGATTCACAGACTTTCTGAAATTGTATTCAAAAAATGTAAATTGTCTATATGCCTGAACAAAACCATGGCTTTTATCAGTTTTTTGAAGGAGTTCAAAAGAGGTTGACTCAACTATGGATGGATAATCAGCACTTAAAGAAACTTCTTGGTTTGGTAAGATTACCATAAGTAATTAATTTACACAGTCTGCTTTTTAGGAAAAATGCTTCAAGGAGTTCAGTGGGAAAAGAGAACATGCCTATTATAAACTTAAAACATACGTGGCCTGATGGAAAGAAGGCAGCCTCTACAACACAGAAGTGATGTCACCTTTGAAATAATACAGACGACACCTCTTCAAGAGCTTCCCTTTGAGTACTGAGTGCCAAAGAAATGCTTCTTTCTTTAATGAATCTCGAGTCCTAATTAAATGAAAAAAATTGGAAAGTGAATGTAAGACTTTCTCCTCTCCGAAAGAATATATTTGATCTCCCTGGAAAATACAATATAGACAATTACATTGAGAATATTAGATCCCATAAAATAAAAACAAATCTAATTTGGATTGAATTTACCAATAAAGAATCATGTTTTCCTGCCTAATGCACATGTTTTTCTGGCCTTATTGTTATAGATTTAAGGATTTAATATAATTGGTCACAGCTTTAGGTATCTTTCAAAAATATTGTAAATAACTCATTTTAAAATAAAATCTTCCTTTGAAGAACTAATGATTCTTCCTTTATAAATCTGTCTTTGGGAAAAACATGCTTTTCTTCAGAAGAAACTGTAGGAAAAAATGATCACAGTTAGAGAGGGAGAGAGCAGACTAGAGACGAGACAGGACAACGAAGAGAAAAGCGAGTGATCGATGTTGGGAAATGAATTCTTCTCATGGAGCCCCTGTGAATTAGCTGTCCCTTCACAACTAATGGTACTTTGATAGGGTTAGTTTTCTTTATGGAGATGAGACAGTTACTTCCAGAAAATACGTCATTCACCCAGGCTAAAATAAACGAACTTGATTTATGCATGAAATTAAATATATTCACTAAGAGATTATTACAAAGTACCAATTTGAAAAGCCAATTGGAATATCAGAAATTTTCATGTTATTTTCCAGGATTTAATCCAGTTATCTGGCATGTACCTTTGTTAGGCATTGCATTGCCTTAAACAACAGAACAGCCTGTTCCCTGCACCATTTCTGTGAATGAGACTTGTAAAAATCCTCATAATATCACTGAAGGTCATTGTCAAGTATCAGAGACTCTAAGTTTTCTAGATTTACAAGCAGAGATATCTCGGGAATATTAACCAACTCAGCCCTTCAACAACAATTATCCTTATTAAATAAAATCTGTATCAGCTGAATCTTTAGCACAAAAGAAATTAGAACCGCTATGGCAAATCTGCAGTGTAAATCTGTGGCAATAACTGATTTTTGCAAAAGAATATTAATCAAGAAAAGTTTTACTTTATCAACTCTACTAATAAAAAGACACTTTCTATTACATATCACACAGAGCCTGATGGGGTGAAGGAGTGTAAACCTTAAGCCTCTAGATTTTAGCTGATGTATTACTTCTCCAAATTCACAATGCTTTTGAAGTGCCTCAGATCTTAAATCAAGGAACTTGCTCTACAGAGAAGAGGGCCATAGTAAAATTAACTTTTTCCTATCCTTGTAGATGATATTATTTTTCTCGCCTTAGCACTTTAACATGAAAGATGTATAATACTGAGGAAGGCTGACATTTCATATAAAGACCTGAATGGCTAATTTAGTGAGCAAATAAATTGTGACACAAATCTTCCTGCTCCTTTAACCCATCATCAGCAATTCTAATCAAGCTACTCTGTTCCTAAACTAGAATCTCAGGGCAATTGTAATTTTTCTTCTTGCAGTTGCCTTCTCTTCTTTAATGTAGATACTCAAAAGATAGCAGAACAAGCATATTATCAAAACTTAGTTTTAAAACAAATTGGATTTCAAGATAACAGGTACTGGGCTCTTAATCTCACTAAGCACCAGGCCCTTTCTCTATGAAGTGAGAATCTTAATACTGTCCACCTCACGGGCTTAGTGTGTTTATAAAACCAGACAGTGTATACAAATCAGCCAGCATATGGTGCCTGACATATAGCAAGTCCACAATACATGTCAGTTTTTATTATTGTTATTTTCTTGCACAGAATTTTTGAGGGACAAAATTATTACCTTCATAATTTTCTACTGTGATCACCATGTTTATTTATACATTGTGAAAAATAAGCTAATCAATATGCTAATGGAGAAAATAAAATGGAATAAGCATTGCTAAGAGAGTCACTTAAAAGAGTCAGGAGGCCACGGAGGAAGTAGGGCCTATGCATGTCTTGTGCCTCAGTTCTCAGAACAGCTATTAAGTAGCTAGCCTGTAACTAAGCTCAGCTCAAGGCTGAACCCTGAACATCCTGGATCAATGAGTGCTACATGGACATATACAGACTCTACTTCCCCCTCGGCATGGCAACTAGATCATCTACGTTCTTCACTTTGAAAGAAGCCAATCCATTTCACCAGCCAGCCTCCTTCGATTACATAGAGGACCAAACTGAAAACAGCAGTTGTAGTGTTTTGCCTCCCCTCTTTGCATCCTGGACCTAACCTACCTCTGTTAATCTAGCCAGCATCTTTGATTTGCATGGAGAACCTAAGTGAGAACAGCACTAGCAGCTTTCGCCTTTATAATCTCTGCCTTCCTTTGTTCTCTTCCGAGAATAATTTGGGTGGGTGTCCAAATCTGCATCTTCAGGATTGCAATCCTTTGCTTAAATAAATGCTCCTTTTTTTTGTTCTTTATGATAGCCTAAAAGTTTTTGGTCAACAAATAAGAAGAGGAAATAAGTTGTATCTTCACGAGTTTACTGAACTATGTAGGTTTTGTCCGTGCTAACGTCCGTAGAAGGATAAATTTAAAAAGTGTTAAAGTGCTTCTGGGTTTCTAACGCTCTGGATGGCACAACAGGTACAATATTAAGGACTGCTTCTCTATGCCAGAGAAAAATTTTCTTACTGGAAATTATTCCTGTCACTCCCAACTGCTGTTTAGGGGAAGATTTGGCAGGTGGTTGGTAAATGCGAGTTCTGGCATTCTGGGGAGCCTCCAGAAGCAATATCAGATTGATACAGTAATAGAAGCAATGAAGTAAGTAGAGAAAAGTGCCAGGCTAGTCAGTAAGGGAAGTCAATAAAAGAAAAAAGAAAAATAGGACAAAGAGTGCATACGGAAGTCCAGGCCACAAATGTTCAACACACACATAGCAAACATTTATTACATGCTCACTATTTTCCTTATGCAGAGATATCTAGGATAGAGAGGGGTGGTCAGATATGAACAATATACAGTCCTTATCCTGGAGAAGCTCAAAACTGACTGGCATGTAAAAATAATGGCACGTATTTGTAATTAAGAATATAGTGTTAAAATACAATGTACAGATAACAGAATTCTTGTCAAATGTACTAAAAGGTATGAAATATACAAAGAATCAAGTCACATTTCATGGGAGAGCAGAAAATGAGGATATTTGAGCAAAATGTTAAAGGCTAGATATTTGTTAAGTGAAGAAGGAGAGAAAGAAGATTCCAACTGTAAGGTGAACGATTGACATGCTGAGAGAAGTTTTAAAAGCAAGCCTTTATTGGGAGAGGACTCCCGGGTGAGATTCTCTGGTCCAGAGAGGAGAGGGGCCAGAGAAGTCGTGCCCTGGGGTGGGAGGGCGTAGTTTTTATGGGGTTATGTGGGGGTAGAGTATAGGGTGGGGAATGTTAATTAAATGTTAGTTGAGCATCTGGATTAGGGTGGTGGCGCCTGGGGCTTTAAGGTGGGCCCTTATCAGTTGGGCATTCAGGACTTTGATGTCCAGCTGGAAGGTCTGGATTCTGATATCAAGCTGGGAAGCCTCCAGGCAGGCATCTGGCTGGCCCTTCCCTCACCCACCTAACAGGAAGGAGAACAAATAGGATGAGCATGGTGGAGCTGGACATGGTGTCCATAATGTGACTGAAAATTTAGTTAGACAGCCAAGGCAGGGCCCAGAATTTTGAAGGCTTTTATCTCATGCCAATGTATCAGCCCTTCATTTGGTGAACAGCGGAGAACTATCAGAGATGTTTTAGCAAGGAAGTGACATGGTTGTAGATTTGCTTTAGGAAAGTACTCAGGCAACTGTGGGGAGGAATGAAAAGGGACAACACGTGCGACAGGAGAGCGCTTTGAATCTGACAGTCGTGGTCCAAGAGAGAAAGACGTGCGCCTGAGCTGAGCAAAAAAGGGAACATACCGAAGAGCTACATAGGAAGAAAAAAAAGAAGGAAAATATCGATTCAATGGGCTCAAGAGTTAGGCCTGAACTAGTGATGATAGCGAGGCCAGATCAGCCAGTAAAACATACTGATATTTAAATGAGGCACATATAAAATAATTCACTGAGGCTTTTCCAAAGGCAGAATACCATTCCTTTAACAAAGTAGCTTAAAAACACATACTGCTTACTCCCTTTGTTTTTGATTCATTCTTTCAATACACGTTAACATCATGTTGTTAGGTAAAGCTCTTCGCAAATACTGCCAGTCTCTCATTCTGTGTCAAACACTATGCAAAGATGTTCATAAATATTAATGAATGGACCATGAGGTCCCCAGATGTTTGTTCAAACATTATTTTGAATGTGTCTGTGAGTGTGTTTTTGGATGAGATTAAGATTAGAATAAGTAGACTAGGTAAAGCAGATTTCCCTCCCTCATGTGGGTGGGGCTCATTCAATCAGTTGAAGTCCTGAACAGAATAAAAAGACTGAGTAAGAGGGTAGCAGAATGCTCTCAATTACTATAGAGTATTGCATCCATTGTCATCATGGATATACATATAATGGCAGGGGCAAGGACTGCATTAGCTTTTGATGACTATGTGGCAGGGATAATTATTTAAAGTTGTGATGAAAGCCACAGAAGGAATTTCTAGGGTGATATCAAACCATATAAGGGTGGGACCCTGTCTGTTCTGGGGCTCAGGGAATGCCCCTTGAGAAAGTCCTGTTTTAGTGAGAACTGAAGGATGCACAGGACACTCCAGGCAGAAGCAACAGCATGTCTGAAAACCCCAGAGGGAGAGCCAGTGTGACTGCTGTTCAGTGAGAAGAGACCTGGCATAAGAAGAGTCTAGATAAGTAGCCCAGAGGCAGGTGATGCTTGATGAGCAGTCCTGATTTCTTGTTAATATCAGTGAGAGGTTATCAAAGAGACGTAAGAGGCCAAGGATTGTAATAGAACTATTTACATTAAACAAAGCCCTCAGCTCCAGCAAGACCTGGATTGAAGCGGAGTAAGTGGGAAAAGGAGAAGCATTCAGAGGCACAGCTGTCATGGCAGTGAAAGGTGGCACCAATTGTCACCAGTGCTTCTCAATGTGCAAGAGTAGTATGTGCCCACATTCTGTTTATTCAGATTCAGCACAGATCAATGATTTTGTAAAATACTATAAAAAGCGAAGGACTAGAAAAAACAATTACATATTCTAATGTCTCACAATGTAAGATTTCCTTTAAAATTTTCTAAATGGTTACTCTACATTTCAATGTTTATCTCCCTGAGCATAAGAAACTGATTGTGGGCTGGCATTAACCTGTGGACCACACTTTGAGTAGTAGACTAGGATGGTAATAGCAGTGGTGAGTGAAGTGGATGGATTTAAGACCTATTTGCATAGTAAAATGGGCAGTGCTTAATGGATAATTGGAATGAAGGCTTTGTATTGCAGCAAAGGGAGTTGGCAAGAATGACAATTAGACTTTTAGCATGAGCTGTTGAATGAATCATAGGGTTCTTTACTGAAAGAGAAAACACTGGGGTAAAGCATATTTAAGCCAAATGTAGAAGGTGTAGAGAAAAGAGAATGCATTCAGGAAAGGGGCGTAGATTTTACAGTCACTGATGATTTTGCATGGGCAGCAAGACAATGCATATGGAGCTCAAAACATTGATACTAACCAAAAAATTAGTAATTAATAATAAATATTGGTAATAATAAGTGTTCATAAATAATACATTAATAAAATAATAATACCTCTGTGTGCATGACAATTGTCTAAGAAATTTAGACATTTCATTCACATCATGATGAGGGTGCTATTTTTAATTTTAGTTTCCAAACGTGAAAACTGAGGCACAGATTAAGATGAATAATTTATTCAATGCCATAGCTGAAAAGTGGATACCCTGTAATATAAAAAGAGGTGATCTGAACCCTACACACTATTTTACCTCCAAGAAACATCTACATAAAAAAATATAAGTTTTGCTCATGGGCAAGTCACATACTCTGTAACAGTCTGTTGTTCAGATTTGGGGTTTCTAGTCTTCAGGAATGAAGGCTGGTCAGACAGGACCAGTAAGCCAGAGACATAACATTTACCACTCTTTCTTTCCGTGGAGCAGATGATTATAAACGTCAAACAGCATTTGGAAGTAAGTAAATCAGAAATAAAACACTTCCATTCAATTACTTGGCATTATTTTTCTTCTCACATTCTACTGTGTAAATGTGTGTCAATGCAAGTGTTATTGACAGAAACTATCTTTAGCCCTAGATTTGACTTAACTTTGTCACTTTAACATACAACAATGGCAGCATACTCTTATTTAAATTAGTAAGTAAAGAAAATTGATAGCAACTTTGGTAGAATTGATAAAATACTGGTAGCAGGTTAGGATGCTGACTGTCAGAATCACTGCTTAGGCAATAGCAGATCGGCCAGGCTACGCAGAGGGCAGATGTTCAAAGCCCTGAGTAGGCTAAGGGACCAAACTAAAGGACAAAGGTAGGGGACCTTGACTCTGGGTCTTGACCAGTA
>CM053508.1:7038116-7158661 GCA_028627145.1 Eidolon dupreanum
GATTGTGGAAGGAGCCATGTATAGACTAGAAAGAGAAAAGGTGATCATAGGTTAGGTGATTCGATTCGTGATTTTGGAAGTGGAGCAATTTTAGAAGATGAAAAGGTCCAGGGTGTGACTGTGGGAAGGCGTGTGTGAAGTAACTTGAATGTGTGTGTCCATGGAGGTATAAGGTGAAGAAAAGGAGCAGTCTTGGATTAGATAGGTCTTCTGTGTGAATAATGAAATTACTCAGAATAATGGCAGGCCTTGGAATGAGAGGAGAACTGTGAGCCAAAAGCTCATTCAAGTGTCTGCTTAACGAGGAAGAGTGACTGAGAGTTTGGTGACTGACAGCGTGAGGCAAAGAAGAAAGTTAAGAGGTGTGAACGTAAGAAGAGCAGTACTTTCTAGACAATGATAGAGTAGTAAATGTATTGACATGCCAATAAGAAGTGACGAAGACACGAATCCTACATCTCACCCTGGGTTTCAGATTTTGAAAGAATAACTTTACTTGAAAAGCTACAGAGGAAAAGATATCAGGGAAGAGGATTCTTTCTGTTAAGATAAAGGGATGGAGAAGAGGATGAGGAACAAGGAGTAGTAACTACGAAGCAGTATTTTCAGGGGTATGATGGAAAAGCTGAAAAGGAAACAAAAAGTAAAAGACTGGGTCAAGGGCAAACACTTCCAAAGCATCATGGAGTTACTGGTGAGCAGGGTACATTAGGACTTCGGGCAATGACAGAGGAAAACTCATAAAAAAGATGATTTTAATTTCAAAAGACTTGGATAAGCCAGAGACTATCCTGAGCCTAATGACCAGACTGTCTAAATCTCTCATTATCTGGTATTTCAGTACCAGTGGCCACTGGAGGCACACCCAGAAATAACAGAAATTCTAAGTTTAGAAGTTAAGAAAAATTTTAATGGCTCCAAACTATACCTACTCATTGTGGCTAGATTGCCTCAAGGATTGCCTGAGATAACACAGGTAAGATAGGTATGATTTAAAATGATACAGGACAGAAAGCTTGAAATAAGATGAAAAGAAGTGATCCTTTTTAAAAGAATAAAAGTAGAAACAATTAGGATACAAGAACCTGTCCATTTCAAGTATTGCTCTCTTAAGAGAAAGAGAGCAAAAACAAAGAAAAAACTGGGAAACATACATCTTTAACTTTCAAAGAGATTTAAATTTTAATTTTTTTTTCTTTTTACAACTTGTATATCATTTTTGCGACATATCTTTTCTGTCTACGGTTTGTCACTGCAATCTCATCTATTATCTATTGACAAGAGGAAAAAAAAAACTGTCACATCTTTGGAAGAATTTTGCCTGACTTTCAAGAAACAGAACATTGCTTTGAAATGATTTAAATGTTAACAAGACATCTGAACACAGAGCAGCATTCTAAATAACTAAATTGCATACCAGAGGTTAGCAAAGGACTGAAGAAGATAACTAGTATATCTACTG
Organism: Eidolon dupreanum; assembly: GCA_028627145.1. Taxonomy (NCBI): domain Eukaryota; kingdom Metazoa; phylum Chordata; class Mammalia; order Chiroptera; family Pteropodidae; genus Eidolon; species Eidolon dupreanum. Next base: position 7,039,579 of record CM053508.1, read on the forward strand.
GAAATCATGGTCTAAATGTATCATTATGACACAAACCATTTCTGATAGAAATGGAAAGAAGGGAGAAAATACCAGTGTTCTCATTCCTGTCAATAATTTCTCCACTGTTCTCAATTATCTATAGATAAAATTATATACAATCACACAAGACAATTGTCAGGATTTGTTTCAAAGCAAACCTTAAGATTAAATTTAAAGTTCTGGAGAAATGTTTAACAATATTCATTTGACTAAGAAATTAAAAAGGGATATTGAAATATAAAAGAAAAAAAAAAAAACATGCCTGGAGATCAAGGTAAATTACGCAAGTATGGTCTAGTTGAGAGTGATTATTTCATATATACATGAACTGTGGTCTGGAAGGTCTGTTGATCTTGCCAGCAAATCTCTCCTAGTTTATCAGCATAAAGAAATAAAGAAATAAATATCATTTAAATCTACTCATGTAAAAAATATTTTACTATGACATGGGAAGTGATGACTAAATGAAATCTGTTTTTTGTTTTTTCTCTATATGAACTATAAGCAGGAGATACCTCTTTCTGAGGAAACAGAATTCTAAAGTGTAACAATCGATATTAGATTTAACTAATTCCTTTCTTAAATGTCCATTGACATTCAAGCAAAATATTGTTCAGCAGTTTAAGAAATATAGACATCAGAAATTAAAAAAACATATCATGAGCACATTGTTCTCAAATATCAGGACACAACCAGTTCTCTGATATATAGATGAAAATGCCATGAGGTATCATCTTAATTTATAAGCATCTGAACTCTAGTCTCCTTAGGACTTTCCCATGCTAATCTCTATTAGAAATAAAATATTCTAGTCGTCTATTATCAGCATTCAGGATAAAGTAGGGGTTTCCTTAGTAGGTATATATCACCCCTTATTACAGAATCAGGTAACTAAAGTTCAGTGGTAAATACATCCTAGGATGATCCCACAATGATATAAGCTTTTCTATAATGCCCTCTCCTGGAGTGTAGGGGACACCTATGATTTGCTCTTAACCAACAGAACATGACAAAGATGACAAGATGTCACTCCCTTGATTAGGTTATATTATATAAGACTTCATTTTATCAAAAGAGACTCTCTTATTGGCCTTGAAGATATAAGCCGTTACGATGTGAACTGCCTGTAGAAAGGTTGCGTAGCAAGGAACTGGGGGCAAGCTCTAAGACCCGGAGCTTCCACCTTATATCCTCGAGAAACTGAATTCTACCAAAAACATGAATCAATTTGGAAGAAGACGCTGAGCTACAGATGAGATGACAGCCTGGCTAACACCTTGTGAGACCCTTCAGAGCCATGCCCAAACTCCTGACTCACCACCAGAAACTACGAAGTGATAAAAGGGTGTTGTTTACATCACTACATTTGATATGTAACAATAAAAAAACAAGTTTTTGTTGTTTCCGAAACGATGTCAGGTATCTCACTGTTCTGTCTGCGTGCAGGAAATCGAAGTAACCTTGAGAGTTTATCAAAGTCTTTTTCCCACGGTCCCTACCAAAAGCTTTTCAGTTGTAGCATCCTTTAAAATGTATTTGCTTGTGCTTAACTCCTGCTGACTTAGGAAGTAATGGCTCAGCTATGTATATGTATATTTCTAATCTTTTAAATAATTGCAAGACATATAAAACTCTTCAGAAATTCTAAACTTCAAGATAGTCAATAGTATAATAAATTTAAAACCCAGAGGAAAAGAAGGCAGGTGGTTGGTCTTAAAATAAAACAGAATGTTGGAAATAGTAACAGATAAAAAGTTAAAGAATAATACAGGTAAATCACTATAGCATTTGAAAATTACAGATAAAGTATCTCTAAAGCAAAATACAAGAATCCTAGGTATGTGTGACTGAGGAAAAAGACATTTTCCAAATGCTAAATAGTTTGAACATACTGTCAGTAGTGTCAACAGAGAGTGTAACTGTCATAAGTATTTGCTACGTGCTAGGGACTTTATACCTTTCATTTCACTAAATTCTTTCTATCAGGACTGCATGATATAGATGTTATCATTAGCAATTTATAAATGAGGAAATAAATCTTAAAAAGGTTAAGTGATATTTTCAACTTTACTTATAGCTAGTAAGTAGCAGAATGCGGAACACTCTAATTCAGAAATTGGTTTTTTTTTAAATCTACTTCAAATTTCTGGCCAATAATACAACAATTTGTAGATCAAGAAACTCTCTTCTCAGAAATATAAGTTATCTAACTGTTAACTGGACTCTTAAAGTTCGTTTTTGTTATTTGTTTTAGTAAAGAAGTATATGAGTCAAGAGAGTCTTGGTTAGGCTGCTGTAAGAAAAAAAACCCAGATCTTAATGGCATAAACAGCAAAGGTTTATTTCTCTCTGGCTCTTCACATCCAGGTTGTCTGCTCTACATCACATTCATTATCTTCACCACAGGACCCAGGCTGACAGAGTAGCCTCCATCTAAAACATGGCTCATTGTCATGGCAGAGGGACTCAAAAAAAAAGGCAGATTGTGAGTTAGGCCATATGGTTGTCAACTAAAATGACTCCATTCTTCTTGCATTTTATTACCTGCGCAAGTCACATGACCACATCTACAGTCAACAGAGCAGAGAAATATGGAAGGGGCAGTAAATACTGGTGAACACTGATACAATCCAATACAAGGTACTCGTATGTTCTAAGTCTTTGAATTTTGTAAATGTTTACATATATAAAGGAATAAAAGAAAGAACTCCAATAACTGTAAATTTAAAATAGATATAAAATTAAAAGATTAAAAAAAAATTAAGAGCAAATATATATATTTCCACAGTTACTCAGGAATTAAAGACCTCTAAAAACTCTTTTGTACAATTCTCTGATAGTAAGTTTTAAAATATGGATAAAATAAATGATTTCTAGAAAAACAAAACAAATTAAATCTGACTCAGAAGGATGTAGAAAACCTAATTATACTAAGAGCTTTGAAAAAAATTGGGAATCTGTAAGATAATTACCCCATTCAAACAAAATGTTTTATGAAAAGGAAATTATGGTAAAACTCATTTAAATATAATTTTTATGCTATTTAAAAATGCTCTGGAGCACGCAGAAACAACAAATTATCCTAATATTTTTTTAAATAAAATGAGCATAAGGCCAATAATAAAACTTTTTGCCAAAATGGCAAAGAGAAAGAAAGAAAAAATGGAAAGAAGAATGAAAAGAGGGAAAGAAGGAATGAGAAAAAGAAGAAGGGAAGAATGGAGGGAGGGCGGGAAGGAAAAAAATATCATTGTCAAATCAAATATTTAAAATGTCTAAATAGAATGGTATCAAATAACGCTGAGGAACTGACACATGGATAAATACATGGATGGATAAAATAATACAGGATCAAAAATATTAATTATGTCTGGAAGCAAACATATGACAAGATAATATTTTATATGGTCAATGATAATTTTATTAAAAATAAAATTACAACTTAAAAGTCATTAGTATAAAAAGTTGTATTTCTACTTTATAGTCAATACATAACAAATTCCAAATGAATTAAACACATAAATATGTAATAGATAAATAAGATTATTGAAAAACTAGAAAGCTTTTCTTTTTTAAAAAAGCTTAGTTCTATACTTATTTATAATTATGTGTAACAAACTAATGACTCTAGCATGAGAACGAAGCCAAAATTAATGAAAAGATTAGTAAATGTTCCTGAAATTTCTGTATGATTAAAAATACCATAATCAAAATTAAACTGCAATAATCAGAGAATTAATATAATTTTTAGCATAGTTCCTAGTCTCCTACTGAGAAGCCACTCGATAAATTTTTGTTGAATGAATGCATTTATTTGACAAACAGCCTAATCCCTGTACTATAAAGTGAAGTTATAAATCTGTAGGCAATATATAAGTACACTAATAGTGAAAAAAAAAAAGGTTATAAACTAGAAATTTACAAAAAAAGGATTAATAGCAAATAAATGTGAAACATACATTGAGTATTGAATATTCTACCAGAAAATAAAAAAAGTACAATAATCTCCTTTTTAACCATGGTTTCACTTTCTGTGGTTTAAGTTACTGGCAGTCAACCATGATCCAAAAATATTAAATGGAAGGTTCCAGAAATAAACAATTCATAAGTTTTATTTGTGGCACACGAATCATCCCTTTGTCCAGTATATCCATGCTGTATTCCTTCCCTGCTCATTAGTCACCCAGTAGCTATATTAGTTATCAAATCGACTGTCAAATTATCACAGTGTTTGTATTCAAATAACCCTTATTTTACTTAATAAAGGCCACAAAGTACAAGAGTAGTGATGCTGGCATTTGGATATGCCAAAGAAAAACTGTAAAGTGCTTCCTTTAAGTAAAAAGGAGAAAGTTCTCAAATTAATAAGGAAAAAAAGAATATCATTTGCTGAGGTTGCTAAGTCTCTGGTAAGAATGAAATTGTGAAGGAGAAAGAAATTAGTGCTAGCTTTGCTGTCATACCTCAAACCGCAAAAGTTACATCCAAAATGGAGGGTAAGTTCTTGGTTAAGATGGGAAAAGTACTGAATTTATGGGTGGAAAACATGAACGGAAAATATGTTCCAGTTAATGGCACATTGTGCCAGAAAGCATTGAGCCCATACAGAGATTTCACAGGATCCCCTGAAATGAGTGACCACATTCACATAACTCTAATTACAGTTTATATTATAATTGTTCCATTTTATCTTTAGTTATTGTTGTTAATCTCTTACTGCACCTAAAGTATAAATTAAACTTTAGTATAGGTAGGTACACATGCATAAAAAAAAACATAGTATATACAGGGTTTGGTACTATCTGGTTTCAGGCATCCACTGGGCATCTTGGAAAGTACCTCCCACAGTTAGCAGGGTACTATTGTAAACTAAAGCAATAGTGATATAGTATTTCTACCTATCAAATTGTCCAAGATTAAAAAGACTGAAAAGAAAAATTAATCATGACTGTATAGGAAACAGGTACTTTCAGACACTGTTGGTTGGAAAACAAATGGGTAAAACTTTTCTGTAGAGATGGTGTATGGTATATATCAAAATTTAAATATGCCTGCCCTCTTCAGAATCCAGTAATTTATCTTTAAGGATATATTAAAATTACTGTGCAAAAGTTTGCCAAATTAGATAGATGATGATAGATGGATAGAGGTATGTAGATAGAAACATACATAAATAGATTTAGATGTGGATATAATAACTTTAAAATTAAAATCCAGTGTTTGTCAATATTGTTGAGCTGAGAAGGTTTCCATAAAATGAAACCTGCAAGTGCTTGTAACATCATCTGTAGGTCAAGAAGAGGTGAGTGGAAGATGGCCTACTTTGATTAACGTGGCTATCAGGATGCCCACGTGGTTCTAATGGATTGCAGCCATCCCCTAGCAGAGACAATCTCTACCTCTCTGTAGCATCACCAGACCTGATGTGAGTATGCTCAGTCTCCAGGAATTAAAACCATAGACCAAGTTCTGAAAACCCAAGAATTCTGCATCATCTTAGGTGGCTAGCTTATCTGGGAGCCTGCAATGAGAACACCCAGGTGCAGTAAATGTATCTTGCCGTTCCCTATATTTCCTTAGGTTTACCTATAAATGACTCCATCTGTCTCTGCTTTCATTTCTCCAATAACAGATTCTCTCATAAAATGGAAGAATTTTGTCTGGCTCCTGAATTCTTCTGCATCTTTCTAGAAGATGAAACCCTTGTATATAGTAATCAAATCCTAGGCTTTTTATACCATTTGTGCATAGTACTCACCAAAAACATGGAATCTGAGGCGTTCTTTAGCTCCTCATGACATCTACCTAATGGTGCTGGCCACTCTCATAAGGGGAATATTTTTTACTCACTTCTTCATCTCCACTTTGTCCCCCAAAATGCTACCCTGTTACTAGTTCAAATTTGGGGTTTTAATTTGTAACCCTCTTATACCAAACTATATGGACATGGATTTTTATCTTCTAAGAGATAAAACGGCACCTTACAAAACTTAGCATTGTTTATTATGCTATCCCACTAAATGCTCAGCCACTGTCATGTACAAATTGATACTCCATAACTATCTGGTTTGGATAAATAAATAGCTGTTAGTTTAGAGATAATACAGGAAACATAAACAAGTTTCTGAAGCTTTAAGTATCATATATCAGTCCCTATATTTTAGCTCTAGATGTACAAAATCTTAAATTTTATATATAATGTTTTAAAATGTCAAATTTCTTAGTATCTGAGCTCATATACGCTATTTCTTTTTTCTGACTCTAGATCAGCTTGGGCTAGTTATTCCATGGAGTTGCATGCCTTAAAGCTGTTTACAAATCTTTCTGCAAATTGTCTAAGGTAATAATATCATTGTATCAGATATATACTTACTAACCTACTGTAAGTAAGAACATTTCATACCATAAGTTAAATGACTTTGTAACCATGCAATAGACTAAAGTTTCAGTTATAAAATCATTTGAAATAAATTTTACCATTGGAATTAAGGAAACTGATAATCAGCCAGGGCTACTTATCTGCTGAACAGAAAATTGCCCTTGACTGCAAACCAAGTAGTTAATGTGCCTTATTTTAAAAAGACTTGCCTTCGGACACAGTGAAGTTAGCTGCTCTTTTGAATTTCTAAATGAGAACCTGATTTCTTGTTGCACTGGGTCTTGCTGACATGTCCCAGGGTTTCACAGCCAGGCCTCGCTGCTTGAGTTTTGCTTCACTGTGTCCTTGTGCCCATGTACTTGAAGCCTCCCTCCTCCATTTGCCATCAACCAGCTGCTTAAGTGTCCAACTGTCACCCATCTTCACGCATGCCCCACCCAGAGGAGTCTCTCCTGCCACACGAAAAAAGTACTTCTGTGCTGAGGAACTGACTGCATTCGAAACCCAACAGAAAACAACAAGTTCAGGGGAGATGCCAAGAACATGTAACTGGTTTGAAATATTGGAATAATGGGAGTCATCATTTGATGAAGTAAGACCAGGAAAATGGCAAAACCACTGGTTATCTAATCTAATATACTGATATCCAAAGAAAAGAGGTATTGAGCCAAAAGATTTGGAATGATCGAATAAAGGGAGAAAGGTAAATAAATATATGGAGTGAGCACTTCATTAACTGAATACAGAAATATTTCCAGTGTCACAAAAGAAGTTGAATAAAAACATGAAATAGTAATTTTTTTAATTCCCATTTAATCATTATTCATTATAATGTAGATATGTGAAAAATTAAAAGTTTATCCCTCTGTTTAAGTTTCTACAAATCTTAAGGCTGAAAGGATTTGGTGATGAGTAACCTAGATGCTGTCTTCATATTGCCTCGTAAGTCTCAATACCCATTGCCATCACCACCCCCTCACAAAAATGTCCTGTATTTTAAAGGGGAGAGGGATTTATCTGATATAGTGTTTATCCCCTTGATATTGAAAGAAACTGGCAGAAGTGATTTGTACAGGGAAGGACAAAGAGAATAAAATAAAAACCCAAGGCTTTTAGTCAAACGAATGGGGGGCAAAAAAAAAAAAAAGCAAGTTCTTCAAGGAAAGTGATTAAAAGCATGACACTGAAAGGTCCAAAGGGAATAAATGTTTCAAACAAGGCTGGAGTGTTAAAATATACATCTAGAAGGATTTGACACCAGAATTTCTAAAGGGCCTGAATGATTTTCAGCAGACCTTAGGCTAAAAATATGTAATGAGAACTTCTCAGAAGCAAATGCCAAAGGGAAAGAGTCAGTTGCTTAAAAAAAAAAATTAAAAAATCATCATCATCATCATCATCATCAAATTGTATTTGATTTCCATTAATTCACATTTGCTTAACTTTCTTGAATGAGGAATATGACTTATCATGACAAAAAAATAATAAAAGAATAGTTTTTATCTACTAAATAGAACATTTCTGATCATTTTGTAAACATTGCCATATAGAATTTCTTTACAACTCAGTGACATTCAACAAATATCGCAGTGAAATTGTGAACCAAACAATAATAAGGAAGCAGAACTCTCTGCCTATCGTGTTTTATCAGATAGTAAGTAGACATAATTCGAAAACCATGGAGACAGTGTAAATTAGGGATATCCTTACAAATACAGGAGAGGCAGTCAGCCCACCTACAGCAAGATTCAAAGAAGACAGGCATAAGCACCTTTTCCAAACTATATCTACTATCAGTCACAATGTCTAAAATTCAATCGGCAATACTGCTCTCTATTATTGTAAATGCCATTTGATTTTAATAATCATCTACTTTAAAAAACATTCCGGGGAAATGCAGTAAACAACAAAATTAAAACAGAGTCCTGGTAAGCATTTTGGTCTACAGAGTTTGTCTATTTGATCATCTTAAAAGGACGGGATGTCAGAAAGCAGAGTAAGGATGGATAGATGGTGAAAAGCATTGAATATTTCCAAATCTTACAATGCTGGCAATGGCCTCTATAGTAAGGCATCTTTTGGAAAAATGAAAGAATAGGATATTGAGAGAAGGTAACTATGTGCCTACTGAGGTGAAAACGCTAAACTCATTCCATCATTTTCCACTCTATACCATAATAAAGACACCCTTCAAATTATAGAATTTACAACCTGGTAGGAGCCTCTTGAGATCTTATAAAATCTCCAATCTTTTTATTGATGGGTAACACAGATAGATTAGAATTTACTGAATTCATAAACCAGTTAATTGCATAGTGAAGACCAGTAGCTCACTCTCCCAAGTGACTGGATCTACAATATATCTCAGAATCTGTTGCTCCCCCAAATTTTTTCTCTAACAGATAAATCTATTAACTTCAGTGGTGTCACCCATGTTATAATGTCACTGAGTTGTATCTGTACTACTGAACTGGTACCCAAAGTATACTATGATTCAGCAAAATGGAATGGTATATTGCACTGCTATTTCATGAAAACTTTGTCTTCAAGTGGTGATGCTTCCCACTTCAGTTCTGAAAATACTGGATGTCACTAAAGCTAGTTTTAGTGGGTTTTACTGTCAAATTTAAGAATCTTTTATTCAATAAAAAATCATGTCCACTGTAGCTGTCCAGTGCTAGAAGAGTGATAAGGACTGTAGTCACTTTTTAGCACACTGGCCAGAAAGTGATATCCTAAAAATGATAAGAGGGTTTGGCCTAGGCCCAGGCCTAAACTGTATCCAACATGACTGGAATTCATTCATTCGTAACACATCCATGCATTCAATCTTTCATAAGGTTTCACAGGCAAATAATATTATGCCATGCCTGCTTAAAATAGTTGAATGATTAACTTCTTAAAACTGTATTGAAGTTTTATTTAAATAAGAAGGAAATAGAGCACACAGATGTCAGACATAGGAGGAAGAGAACGCAAACAAATAATTAAAATTGTTCAGTCCTCTTGACCTCCAAACTCGTTTAGCACATTGACAATCAGTGATGATGTTTTTTGCTACCCTGAAAAATTGAACCCCTTGAGTGACCTTTCATATCTATGTTGTTTCCCAGAATTCTCTGGGACTCCACTGCATGTAGAGTACCCAATAATTCCCAACTCTCACCTCAAAAACAACCTCTCCTCTCAGCTCTCTATGGAAGTTGAGGTTGTTGCCTCAGTTCCTACCTTTGAGAAGTCATAGGTTTTCAAGGTAGGTTTATCTTTCTTTACTCCTCCTTCAAGAGAAACATATTGCCAAAACAATCTCTATAGTTACTCAACAGAGGGGGAAGTTATTTCCATTCACTGCAAAGAAAAATCTGCATCTATTCTCTACATCCTTCAACTCTTACCTTATTGTCAAAGTCCTCTGATAATCCACCTGCCCTGTTCTCCAACATGTTTCTATATCTCTTACAACAAAATTGTGTTTCATTTATTTACTCAACAAATATCCACTAAGGATTACTATGTGCCCAACATGCTTCTAGATGCTTTAAAAACAGGCATTAAGAGAATATAGTTTGTGTCCAAGGCACTCACAAACTTTTGAGATCTACAGTTTCAAGGATGTGTTGACATTATAACCCAGAAGACTAAAACCATTATATATCTCCACACATTTATCTCTAAAGCCATTCATTACTCTTGGAAGATGCAGTAGTTTGCTACAATGTAGATCGATGGTCTGGTATAGTAGAGAAAATGCTGGAAATGAAACTAGGCAAACTCAGCTCAAATTTTGTCTCTGCTATTTTCTGGTTATGTGACTTGAACACATCCCCCAGTTAAGTGGTTATTTCCTAAGTAGGAGTGTTCTCAGCTATTTAATTGTTATAACAATGCCCTACTTATAGGGTCATATGAAGACTACTTGAAATACCTCGCAGGAAAACCACCACAATTACTGCTCCATAGGAGGCACTCAATAAGTGTGATTTTAGTCAAATAAATTATCATCAAAGCATTCTATTAGATGCCAACCATGCGATCACTTTTAACTGCTTATTTTTAAAGAATTTAAGACCTAAAAGTTGTAAAAATAGTACAGCAAATACTAATATACCTTTCACTATAATCCTGAAAATTATACTATATGCAATATTCTAATATTAATAATAATAAATAATGTAATTTTTTCTAAAACATTTGAAAGTTGCAGACATAAAGTCCCTCACACCTACATACTCCAGTATGTATTTTCTAAGAACAAAGATATTCTCTTATATAACCACAGCAGAATTATCAGAATTAGAAACTAACATTGGCACAATATCATCAATCTACAACATCACTCAAATTTTATCACTTGCCTCATTCATCCTTCACAGAAAAAAAAATAGTAAAAAATTATTTCCTGGTTCAAAAATCTAATCCAAGATCACACATTTCATTTAGCACTTTAGTTTTCTTTAATCTGGAAAATTTTCTCTTTGTCTTTCTTAACCTTGACATTTTAAAGAATATAGGCCAGTGATTTTGTAGAATGTTCCTTAATTTTGGTTTGACCAAGGGTTTTTTTACAATTAGATTCAGTTTCTACCCTTTTGGCAAAAATAACACAAGACTGATGTGTCCTTCTCGCTATATCATATCATGAGGCACCTGAAGTTGATCTGTCCCGTTAATGGTGACATTAACTTTGATCATTAGTTAAGGTGACATGCCAGGCATTTCCACTGTAGAATTACTCATTCTCCATTTGTGATCAGTAAGAATCTAGGGAGGAAGTCTTTGAGACTATGTAAATTTCCTGTTGCTCAGTCTATTTTTCTATTTTTCTTCACTAGTTTCATCATGCAATGATGATTTGTACTAAAGCAATTATTCTTATGGAGGTTGCAGAATGATGATTTTCTGAATCCTTCTACATTTCTTAGATGTAATCCTATGGTAGTATTTGTTATTATTAATCAATTAAATAAGCTTTAATTAATTTATCTAACAACTGATGAAAAGAGAAATCGCTAATTTAGGCATCAGAGGAGAACATTTTTATCTGTCATATACATCTTTTTATAAGTTAGGTAACCATCACTGAGACAGCATTTGGATGAAACATAATTTTAGAACTGTATTAAACTCCTAGTACAAAGGACACTGAATTCTTATAAAACTGACAGTCTCGAATAGGAAACAGGAGACTGGAACCCAAGAACGAGATTAGTTAAATAACAATGTCTGAGAAGTAAAAGAATAGTATAGAGCTATATTCACTAACAACTCTTAATGCTTCTATTTTTCTTTCTTTTTAAAGTCATTCTGCTTTTGAAGAAATCTCCAGAACGATCTTCACTGTAAAACTCAAAAGAAATTGAAGAAGTAATTTTATATTTTTACAGTGAGATTTGTTATTGGCACAATAGTAGAGAATTCAGAAGAGAAAACTATCACTAAGAAAGTATATAGGGAAATTTCTTCAAAGGTGCTTTTCTAAGTGCTTGAAAGTTCAGGGTTTTTTGTTTTTTGTTTTTTCAAATTGTAATACATTCATATTTTTGTTCCTCAGGACCTCTACATTTGGTTTTTGTGATACCTCTTTACTTCTAATTCCCAACACAAATTATCTGAACAACATAATAAAGTGCCAAACCAGTCAGAAAATGTGAAAAGTTTACTATGTAAGTCAAGGTTCTCCAGAGAAACAGAACCAATAGAATATGTATGTATGTATGTATGTATGTATGTATGTATGTATGTGTGTGTGTGTGTGTATATATATATATATATATATATATATATGAATATTTATTATAGGAATTGATTGATACAGTTATGAAGGCCAAGAAGTCCCACAATCCTCTCTCTGCAAGCTGGAGAACCAGGAAATCTGGTGGTGTATATAACCTAGTCCAAGTTTTAAGGCCCCAAAACCAGAAGCACCAGTGTCTGAGGGCCAGATAAGAAGCATATCCCAGCTCAAGTGAAAAGAAAGTAAATTTGCCCTTCCTTTGCCTTTTGTTCTATTCAGCCCCTCAATGGACTGATTAATGCCTACCCACATCGGTGAGGGTGAATGTCTTGACTCAGTCTATTGAATCAAACACTAATCTCTTCCAAAAACACTCTCATAGACAAACACAGAAAGAATGATTCACCAGCTATCTGGGCATCCCTGAGACCAGGCAACTAAATTGACGCATAGAATTAACCATCACATTTACTGTTTTATGATAATGAGAAATTTATTCACTTTTGGGTTGTAAAGCAAAATTTTACTGTTATAGACTGAATGAGAAATTAGTGAAGAGTCTTAATTACATATTAATTGTTAAAAAATTAAATTGCCAGCCTTTAAATATTTATATTAAAACAAACTAATTGGTCCTGCTAGGTGCTTTTTTGCTGCCTATATAGATTAGAGATAATTTGAATAAGTAGACAGAGTAAAGCTCCAGTAGTCTAATAGTCAGAAGACCCAGCGCCCAGATTCAGCTCAATACTAATTAGTTATGTGATCTTGGGTTAGTTAATAATGATCACTCACCCTAATTATTTACCTGCAGAAGGAAAGAGATGGATAATAAAATCTCTTGAATTTTCTTTAAGACCAAAAATTCTGTTATTCTATAGAAAACTGTTCTGATTATATTTCTAAAATCTGATTACATTTCTAATTAGTATATGATATTCAAATTATGATGTTCTGATTTTAATATACATTAAACCACTTGCTCCTAATATATGTATTAAACCTAATTTCCTGTCTTTTATTTTTAATAGATTATGTGTGTGCAACTTAGGTCTAGCCTAAAGTATAATTAACTCTATATTAGTCATGATCAAAAATAAAATATCATTAATTCAAATTATCAACACCCAGATCATGAGATTTTATTATACATAGTCTGTTTTTCCTTTATGTTAGTAAACATTTGTATTACTCAACTAAATCTTTCCCTTTTTCTTTTCTCACCAGACTACCTTGTGATCATACTTTGCTTCCGTAAGAATTTGCTTCTATCCAGGGACTGAACAAGCATGCTAACCTGCCTGACAATTCCCACAATAATAGCGAAATACATTCTGGTGAATATTTTATTCTCATGTGAGTTTGATTACTATGAACCAACCCCTTCACATTCGAATGTCTCTAGAATACTGACAAAAATCAAGTTTCTATACTACTGGATCAGCAGAACTATCATGTATAGGCCCCGGTGAATTCAAGACATTGAGATCTAATAATAGAGAATCAGCAGACTAGCCCAGTGATCTCCCTACCTCGTCATAAGTTTCTCTTGGAAAAGGTTATTTTTTCCTTCTGCATTGGGCAAGTTTCAAGCCAGCTATTGGATCTATTCTGGTAAAAGTGGTTCTAGTAATTCTAAACCTAATTCTTAGAGGTTTACATGATGGAAAAATAGTATTAGCTAGAAGCCACCAATCAAAAACCTCAATCTTTCCCGTTTAAATATTAAGAAAACTTGAGAAAGATATAATCATAAAGACATAATCCAATAATTCCAGGACCCAGGATATAAAAGTGAATGACAGAATAACTCAAACTCAAATCATTAAATTACACCCAATATCCAGGTTTATGTAATAACTGATATGCCTAACACCAGAACTTGGCAGTTCATCCTGGGACACTAAGAAGAACTATTTCACTTCAAATACTTGATTTTTTTTTCCACTTAGAGAAGCTCTACATCTGATTTTCAATTAGCCTTGTCAAAATAAGTAGACATTCTCATCCTGGACCAAACTTTTCCTGTCATGCTACTTTCATTACCTGTTTGAGTCTTCTCTATATTCTGTGCATGTAAATCCAGGTATTAACAATTACTTATCTGAAGGCAGGGTCTTTGTCGCATACTACTAAAAAAAACTAGAGATGTCTTGATAGTTCAAACCATGTAAAGATACCCTTTACAGCCATCTTGGTGATATGGTATGGCCCTTGTCCAGGGGAAATCATATTTGTTTCTTCTTTTTTTAAATTTTTTATCTCCCAGGATGATTTCCATCTCCCATATAACTCTGCTTCTATTTTAAGAATAATATACGTGTAGACACATTCCAAGTATATACACATGTAGATAGATACTGATAGATAGATACATAGATTCACAGACACTAGATAATAGATAGATATCATCATTTATTGTGTCTCGATATTTTGCCCTCTCTCCTAAGCCCTTTTGACTCCTTTAAAATAAGTTAAAGCAAATATCAGATGATTAACTATTTCTACTTAAATATTAGGGTTTCTTGTCCTAAACCATAGCAGCTTGATCTTCTAAAAAGTATAAATCATAGAACTTTCTTCCATGGAGGTTAACCAGGTTGAAACTTGAACTTGAAACAGGTTTTCTTTGTAAATTCTTTTTCCCTGGCCTCTGCACTCTACTCTTGCGTCTGCCAATGCCAGAATCCAGGGCAGACATTTATTGAGTGCCTCTGTGTGTCAGATGATTTGCAGTATCATATCGGCTAATATTACTAACAAGCCTACCAGGCAGTGAACATTATCTATATTTCACATGCAAAGATCCTCAAGGTCAAAGAAGGGTAGGTGTCCAATGTGTCACAGTGAATCTGTGGCAGATTCTCATTCGCCTGCCTCCAATGTCCATGCCCTTCCACAGTGACAGACTGTCTCACTAAGAGAATACCACCTGCATGCTTTAAGCATAACTAAGATATATAACAAAAAAAAAAAATAGATCAGAGCCAGCAGTATCCCAGGATTTCACCTTGTCAGTTTGAAATTTATTTAATTATTTTTAACACAGTGCACATTATAGGCAAATAACAACTATATAGAGTGTGTGTGTTTGTGTGTAAAAGAAAACCACACACACACACACACACACACACACACACACACACACACAATCTATATAGTTATTACTGAATTTTTAGAATGTCTTTTTAATGATTAGTTTTGAAAAGCACTATTCTAGAAGAGCTTTAACTGACTGCAGTTGAATTTATTACATGCCAATCGAAATTAGCATAGTACATAAGTAACTTTGTGCCTTGAGATGGCTCTGGGAATCTCCTCTTGATTCAGGGATGGCCATTTACCCATGCCTGGAAGGAAAGAATGATGGCCGAGGTGGTGGAGATAGACAAGGACCTCATTAGTCATTGTGATGGAGATATGGGTTGTTTCCTGCAGTGACTCATTACAGAGTGCATCAAATAATAAACACTGACAGCTAGCTAGTAGTGAGTGAAGACTGACAGATGGTCAATAAATTCAGAACTGGCATACTTTTGTAAATTGATTGTAGGTTTGGAGGCTTACAGTGCCTTTCGCCGCAACTTTAAATCACTAAAGTTGTCTTCCAGATCAAGCAATTAAAATTTAAATATGGAAACTCCTAATATTTGAAAATGCTATTCTCTTTCTACCACTGAAATTTATCCAGTGATTTTCACTAAGAAAACATTTTTTAGAGTTTATTCAGAGAAAAAAATACAGTAGCTGAAATGCAGATACTCCTCTATAAATGCCATAAAAGGTTTATGAAAAATAAAACTATAGCCACAAAATCCATGAAACTTTGCTCCTGCTAAGAATTATTATCCCCGATCTAAATATGCAAGATTAAAAAGAAAACAAATGCAAAGCTGGAATAATGTGTGATACTTTATAAAACGCATTTCACAAGTCTAGATATTCTGCCCTGTAAGACACAGTTACTGTCGGTGCCATAGGTATCTCTTCCTACAACTTTCAAAATTGCATGAGTCTTATTTTATTGGTTTTGGGAGATTTATAAAAAGCATGCCAATTTCAAAGCCCAGGGTGGTACATTCAATAAAGGTAACAAACCTGTCTTCTGTGTCTATTGTGTCAGACAGCCCACACTGGTTACACTCTTTTGATAGCTCTTCTTCACAAAGCACAGATTGTATAAAAATCTGCCCTCAAGAATGATGAGGAAATGCTCTTTCAGTTCATTTTATCGGTGATAAGCCAGCATCATTAATAAATACCCCAAACATACTTTGTCCTCCAAGGAGTATGTGCTGGATCTCTTCTGTTTACCCCTCTAGACATACACTACTACCCATTTGCTAGGGACTGAATTTGTGTCCTCCAAAAAGATATGTCGATATCCTAACCCCCAGTATCTGTGAATGTTATCTTATTTGGAAACAGGTCTTTGCAAATGTAATCAAGTTCAAGGTGCAGTCATACTGAATTAAGGTAGGCCCTAATCCTATATGACTGATGTCCTTATAAAAAGAGGACATATACACATGAGAGGAGAATGTGTGATGGCAGAGGTGGAGATTAAAACACTTGTAAGCCAAGGAACATCAAGGATTGCCAGGAAGCAAACCACCAGAAACTACAGAAAGGCAAAGAAGGATTTCCCCCTCCAAGCTTCATAGGGGTCTTGGTCCTGCTGAAACTTTCATTTCAGACTTCTAACCTACAGAACTATAAGATAATAAGCCCCTGTAGATTTAAATCACCTGGTGTGTAGCACTTTGCTGTAAGAAGCAGATATACTCTCCATTCTGCTTTTTGCCCAGGAAGATGACTCAGGAAGATGGCTCCAACAATAGGCTTTTTCTCACATCCGGTTCAGTTAGGTCAAAATAAAGTACCGCAGGGAATTCAAGGGCACTGGGAGAGTGAAGATAGATGTTTATTCCCCCAGCTCTATCCTGCTGGTTGCTTTGACTGGTTATCTTTCTCCCAAAGGCCACAGCTCCTCTCTAGAGTCTGATAACAGCCTTGTCCCCTTCCCCCTTCAGACTTCTGGGTGGTAGTGGCTGCCAACTTTAATAACCTATCCTAGGTACCTATTACTGCATAAGAAATTGCTGTAAACACAGTGGCTTAAAACAACATACATTTGTTACCTCAAAGACTTATGAGTCAGGATCAGGCATGGTTAACAGGCTCCTCTAATCCAGCATCTCCTCCAGGAGGCCACATTCAAGGTATTGCCCAGGGACGGAGCTCATCTGAAGGCTCAGCTTAGGAAGGATCTACTTCGATTCATCGACATGGTTGCTGCCTGTATTTAGTTCCCTTTGGGCTGCGAGACTCAGGGCCTCGGTTCCTTGCTGCCTGCTGACCAGAGGCCACCCTCATTCCTTGCCATGCGGATCGCCCCACCATGCCAACTTACTTCACAAAGCCACAAAGGGACAGTGTTTTCTAATAAGACAGAACACATAATGTCTTCATAGAATTGGCATATTCTCAAAGTTGAGATATTCTGTTGGTTACAAACAATTTTACCAAGAGGAGATTACATAAGGCAGTAAATATCACAAGGTTAAGGCCAGTGGGAATTATTTAAAAGCTGCTGACCACACCACCTCTTGCCAGATTCCTTAAATCCTGCCCACCCCTTAGTTAACAGTCGCCTCTTTGTGCCATCTGTTTCCTGCCTTGATACTAACTGATATAGAGGGTTATAAACAAAATTTAATCACTCTCCTTTCTGTTCACTGTGATTAATTATTTTCTCTCTGAATAATGTGCTGGTTTCCAAGATTCACCCAGACTAAAGAGGGCTAAGAAGATTCGATTGTAGTAAGGCGAATCAGTGTTGGATATTCTCATCATATTCAGTCATCCAGGTCAATATGGTCTATAAGTTTAACAATTCATCGAAGGCATGAAATCAAACTTTTTTCTCAATGATTTACATTTATACCTGATTACAGCAAAGAAGAATTCATCCATGAGAAATCATGTAGGATATCAAGGACCAGTGTAGATTTGACAAGTGTGTGAGCAGAGAAACTGAAAAGATAGCAGCCGAGGTCAATATTAAACATGATCATGGAGAGAAAACGGAAGTCAGAGTTGGAGGAGTAACAAGACCTATCACTTAAGAGTGATAAACAAAAACTATAAACAAGTAGATGGGTCAAAAACAGAGGGGCTCAGAATGTCCAGAGAGAAAGGCTGGGAAGCATGCAGGACAGGGCTGGCTATTGTCACAATGGAGTAGGAGCCCACTTGCATTTGGAGGGAGGGCAGGTAGGTAAAAGTCTTTGCGCAGATACACAAGCTCTATGTGGGAGATCTATATTAGTGATTCTCTTTTTAAGAAAACAAGTAAAAGATGATTTCCTTTTCCTTTCTTTTTATTTCCTCAAGAAATAAAATATTCTGAACATAGCTTCAAGGAGAGAATACCAAACCGGAAGCAAAATTAGTGAATGCATATCCTTCCTTGCTCCAATACAAATATCAATTTTCCATGTGATATATGAAGCAACTCACTTAATCATTTTTAATTTGAATTTCCCCATCTATAAAATGGGATAATAACATTTCATCTAATTTACCTACATCACAATAATATTGTAAAGATTAGATAACACAGTGAAAAGTAAAAAGCATCAAATAAATATTAAAAATATTTTTCAAAACTCTATCAAAGGGCATATATTTATCACAGTTATAAGTCTTAGTAAAGCATCTTTTCATAGATATCTTGAAATTTTCTCATTAAAATTTCAAAAGCACAAAATTTTCTTTACTTATGATAGGGCCATAACTATCAAACTAAAACATATACTATATAAATATATATCAACTTAATGGCACTAGAGAATTTTTTCCCCTAAGATATAATTCAGTAATTCATGTCAGCTCCATATTGTGAAAAACGAGTATAACATTTTTAATATTTTCATAGTTTCCTTCTCAGTAATTAGATACCTCCTTTGAAGGAAGAAAGATATGAGATAGGAAATAGTCTTGAAGATCAAAAAAAGGGAGGGGCAAATGGCAGCATTTTTCAAGGGTGGAGGGCAAAAAGAGAAATATTAATCCTCATTTTCTGCCATCCTAGCATGTATGAGTAGAAAAGAGATGTGGTAAAAAGACACTAGGTAGTTTAGAAAAAATGCAATCTAAGGAGCTGAGGTTCTTGTAGGGATCTTCTGCCCTACTGAGAAGACACCACCTAGAGTCTTTAACCAACATGAACTGACCGCTTTGAAGAAGAGGTGGGGTGATGTATATGCAGAGAAAGGAAAGTCTGAGATGAGTGCTACTGAGAGTACCCTGCCTCCCACGGGACGTGACAGACCAGTGGGAGACACTGGAAGTAGCTGAGAGGTATGAGCTAGCCTGCCTACCACGGGGTGCTGCAGTAAAGATCATGATGGACCCACGTCAAGAGGCAGAGGTGAAGAGTCTAATCCAAGGGCAAAGACAGAATTTGATTGAAACTTGGAGAATTCACAGGAACAAGGAAAGTCGAGGACAGGCCAACTCAGCCCAGGATGTAGTCCAAGTGTCATCAGGTTTCTCAGCTGTGTGGAAATGATGGCAGGATGGCCAATGAGCAGATGGAACAAAAGACCTGTCACAGAGGTTGACAAGGAACCTAAAAGGCCACACAAGGGCCCAGCTTAGATCCAAGCCCTCCATCCACACACAGAGAAAAACGACGGCAATCTCCCCCTCCAGCTCACATGGCATCTTGGAAATTAGCAGACAAAGGAGAAAACATCTCTGAAACAGAGGTGGGCTCTGTACTATAAATATTTTATCCAGAAGGAGAGGGGTTTAAGCTAGATGAGACTCAAATTCATTTACTTATTAAATTCACATTTTATCTAACACTCTGTGGATAGAGATTATTAGAAAGTCTGAATCAGTTGCAGAGAACTTTTTGCACATCTGAGAATCGTGTACAAATTTCAACATTTCCACATTTCCAAATCTGTGTCACATATACATTTTAAAAGAAGTACCACATTTTGGACCCACAAGGAATTTAACCATTCAACAGGAACTGACAAAATCTGAATAAATGTTTGCCTTACTGCAGAATGACAGCTTCTGAAATGAATTTATATGTTAACATGGTACATTATACATGACAAGTGCTCAATGGCACACGGCAAGTGTCCTTAGGCAATAACTCCCCCTTTTGTGGTATGAGATGTGAACTCTGTAAACCAAAGAATAGAAATCCAGCCCATGATATCAATCTTGCAGGTCACAGGATTTTTGCATACAATGAGACGTTCGCAGCTTCTTTTAAGTAGAAAGTTTGAACTGGAATTCCAAGTCTGTCTTGAGAAGAAGTCTACATTAGAACAATTATAAACAGGAAATAATTTAAGACTTGCCTTAACTTTTTATTTCCACTTCATCCTGCATTTACTCTTTATGTGACATATAAATATGAAAACATTTGGGATACTGACTAAAATTTTGAAAATCTGAAGCAGTGGAGACCATTTGCTGAAAATGGGGAAAAATGTTCAATTCTGGAATCAAAAAATCATATTAGTAAATTTGTTACTTGCAATACTTTCAATTTAAACATATTATTTTCAGAAGCCCATATGAATAAAAGAAGTAATATTACCCTATTATTTCAGAAAATATTTGTGTGTTTAAATTCTTTAAGTATTAAATTAAGATGGAACTTCAGCAGCCAATACTATATTTTGATAGGTTTTGTAATTTGGGGGCATAGCTAATAATTTGTAATGTAAGTTTACAAGTGTCATTTTTTTCTGATATGTGTGACATATCATCTGTGTCTACAATAACAAGGAGTGCCTAGTTTTGGAATAGTTGCTAAGCATGAAGTAATTTTAAAAGAATTAATAGATAGCTTGGTGAACATGTAGCTAAATTTGGTAGACATGTAGCTAAATAAAGTTGATTCAGAAATAAATTATCGAACTTATAGAATTGTTTATACTTGTGGCTATTCTGGCCTCTTTCTTGCACTCCAAGTTGCTTCATAAATAGCCAAAATTTATTGGAGATAATTATGAGTAACTTCAAGATAATCTATATCCTGGCTGAATATTTTAAATATTTTAAATTTTCTGAAAATTTATGTGTGGTAAGTCACATTCATATCCAAAAATTGATAGCCCTTCAGCAGTAATTCCTGCTTCTGCCACTGACTTACAACCTTAAAAATTTCTTTTTTTTTTCTTTTTTTCTTTTTTTCTTTTTTTTTTAATATCATAAAACTCAACACTGATGGCCCCAGTAGGAAGGTAATCCACCAATTATTTTCTCCTCCACATTTAGTATTCATGACAGATGTTCATTAAAGAATTGGTATAGATGTGCCTGATCACACAAGATATTGTCAGCTAAATAACTAAAGATCTTAAATATTACAAAATATCAACAGTGTGATTAAACTTAGAATGAATGCAGAATACGTTTGCTGATCTTCTAGAAAATCATATTCAGTTAAGGGATGTTATCAAAAAAGTACAAACAAAATATCTCTGGAAGGTCATTCTGTTTTATTTGGTTTAATTCAGACGAACTTCTTTTCTGCTCAAGGGCAGCAGTGTCTCACCTCGGTCATTACCTATTTCTAGAGTCGGCGTCCACATGAGAGTACAGGTGACTGAGGGGGTGAAACAGAAAGAACAGGAAGAGAGCATATTTTTGCTTTATTGTTATTAGTTTACTTGGTAGTTATTTTCTATAAACATTTAGATTTCTAAAACTATTCATTTTCAATTAGAATTTTATCAGCTGGGACTTTTTGAGTTATATACAAGTCTGGTGGAAATGCCTGTGTATCTGAAATTCTATTTTGTGTTGTTATATATAATTCTATTGTGTGTTAACCATTGGGACATAATAGATTGGGAAACAACCAGTTAGAATCAGACATTTTGTTCTTGTAATAAGTTTACCTCATGCCTCTAAAGAAATGAGTTTTTTTCAGCATCCCTTGTTCTATTTATTAAATAAATATGAAAGTAACCATAGCTTCCAATAGAATGTGACATGTATTTTAACTGGTTTATGTAATTATGTATTAAGGGATTTTGAGATCTCATTTTAGAAGTTTCTAGGAAAATTTTATGTATGATGATACATTTACAACTCCAAAGTTATATGTTCATCTTCTATTGTATTTCAATAATTGTTTAAAATAAGAGTCTAAAGCAATGAATCTCAAACTTGGATGAGCATCAGAATTACATAAAAAGCTTGTTAAAATGCAGAATTCTGGGCCTCATGCTTAAAGTTTCTGATCCTGTAGGATAGGGGTGGCATCTAAGAATTTCCATTTCTAATTAATTTCTAGATGATACTGCTAGTCAAAACGCCACACTTTAAAAACGACTGACCTAAAGAATAGCTTTGTTCCCTGAACACACATAAAAATGGCAACCGTAAAATACATAAAGGTGACTATACAATAAGATAAATTTATAGATACATTTCTCTTTACATGTTAATTTCAATATCAATATTTGGAAACTTTGCCAAAAAGTGGTTCAGAACATAGAAAAAAGTCAAACAGCCTAAATTAGATGAATTACATGCTTAACGAGAGAGATGTCTGGCAAGATAGCTACATTAGATCATTGTACCATAAACTGTATTTTTTTCCAGCACACAATAGCTAGTAGTCCAGCTAACTCGATAAAAACAATATTAATGCTGTTACATTACCAGACGATCACATTCCCATTAGCATCAGCCTCTTGAAAGGTATTCCCAAGTTGGAAGTTTGCCAGACTCCTTCAGACAATCTCAATTTACAACACAATGTAATTTGGAAATGGCCATATGGCAATAAATATGGCTCCAAAATATTGCACAAGCCCTTGCTCAGCCTTACTGGGTGACAGAGAGAACTGAGTGTCTAGAGATTGCCTTAATGGTGCTCTCTATATATATGTGAAACATATTACCATAATCCTGGGCTCTATAGCCACAGAAGAACAAACATTCTTTCTGAAATTGAATAAACAAACATTTTATCACTCGAGTCACTTTTAATACACAAATCCTTGCCTGTGCTCAGTAAGATATAAGTGGTAGGGATAAGGAAGAGAATTACAAGCAGGATTTCTTATATTGTATAACTGGTCACGTTTTCTTCCACAAAAGAGACTGCTTATACCATTTTCTTATATTTGGTGAAACTAAAGAACTAACACTGACAACATTAAAGCAGAAGTATTTAGAACCTGATAGAATCTGAAGTGAGGTCTGTTTCCAATTTTTCCTCTGCTGTATATATATCAGTTAGGGAACTATAGCGGACTCCTCATAATAAGAGCTAGCTTTTTCATCCTCTTTCCTTTTAGCATTATCCTCAAGTACAGCCACCTGCTCAGACAACAACATGACTTTCCATGACTTCTCAGTAAATGAAGCTCACTCCACGAACCCAAGGGTACTGTCAATCTGAAATATTGATATGAAAGCTTGAATTGCACATTTTATGATCAGCCAACTGTACTTAAGCAGTAGCCATATTTAGAAGAGAGCCATTCTCTTATCTTTTAAAATCATATTCTACTTTGCCCTCTCAACGATATTAGAAACCTGTCATTTTGCATATAAAATGCAACATTACTAAAAATGCAGTAGAATAAATTGGTAGCTCTATTTCTACCCAAACGAATTTAAGAATTGTTATTTCTTTCAACTAGAAATTTCCAGAAAACAGCATTGGGGAGTTTTAAAGTGTCTTCATAGAAATGTGTCTGAAGAATATAAAATTAGCAAATATATACCCCATGACACTAGCCCGATGTTAATTCTAACAAACATTTCCCTTTATTAAGACATTTGTGTTTATTTCAGAGATTGTCTACTTTTTTTTTTTTTCAGGGGATTGTGGATTAAGAAATTATCTGAATCCTTTTGTAAAAGGCATGGAAGATCTTCATATTCTTCTACTATTTACTCATCCTTCATAAACATGAGAGTTTGTCAGATAGTTCTCCAAAGATAGAACTTTCTGATTCAATAAGACTGAATGGAGAGTAAATCAGATGGTGGCATTTTAATTTGTGTTTTCTCCTTTACTTAAATCAATTTTTAAAATGCCCAACCTGCCACTACAAGTGAGTCCTAAACAGAAGCTAAATCATTGGCAAAATTGACTGCACTGTGGTTAATGTTGTATTTTCCACTATCTTAAATGTGAAATGGTTCTGTTCTGACTATATCAGTTGAAAAATACCAACTGAAATTACCTCAGGCAATGTTACAGTAACTCAGCTGCTATTTCTTCTCTGTCACAATACTGACCTTACAAAATATCCCTTTGGTCTAAATGAAAGCACAGAAGGAGAGAAAAGTTTTCAACAATGTCATGAGAATAACACATGACATTAGGTAAAATCAGCTATGTGTGGTCACAATGCAGTCCTGATACAATGAAATTAATATTAAATCTAAAAGGCAAAAGAGGAACCTGGGTTTGTGAGCAGGATCTATTCTTTGCTGTTTATGGAAGTCTCAACGTATGCGAGCCCCGGCCCTCATCATAAAGGGAGAAAGATCAGCACAATAATGCCTCTTCATAACATTGTTATGAACATCCAAAAAATACTGTATTTTAAATTACTTTAGAACTACAAAATCTCTATATAAATACTAGGTTTTTGACCTTCCCCACCTCAATTTCCCCCTGTTGACTTGGAGAAACAGTCTTCTAGACAATCATGAAATTCAATCACAGCTTCCGTGACCACCCATGTCCTGCTGACTTCCATATTTCCATTTCTTATTTAAAATTCTGTCTGACTCTCAACTAGCTACTACACATGTCTACTCTGGAATCGTTCTCAGGCTCCTCAAGGCCTGCATGTCAAAATCAGAATCTACTTCTTTCCCTCTTAAAATCTACCAATTTTCTTGCATTCCCTTTCTCCGTGACTGGAATGACCATTCATTATTTTCCAGTTCTCTCTCCTCTGTACCCAACTGATCACCTCTCCTGTCAATTCTATGTCATTAATAGTGACTAATGCCATATTTATGTATCAACCACTATTAATACTATAGGAGTTCAAGCTCTCATCTCTCTTCTCCTGAATTAAGGGACGTATTACTAACAGATCTCCTCACCTCAGTCCTCCCATTCCACCTCTGCCCCCAATAGCCCTGCCAAAGTGCTCTCATTAAATGACACACATCTGATTAGGTTATGCTTTGCTTAAAATACTTCATTAACCAGCCATCGTTTTGAGAGTGAAACGTAAGTTCCTCCATGCAGACTTCCCTGGGCCTAGCTTCCTTCTCGAGCTACCTGCCCTCAAGCTCCTCACCACTCACACCCTAATTTCCAGTCACATTGAAACTGGGGTTTCTCCAGATGCAGCTCAGCATTCCGCCAAACCTTTCCTTTCGACAGGCTTCGCTCACCCCCTAAAAGCACTTCACTCTTTGCCTCTTATTCTTGAAGAAATGTTAGATCTGTGTTTTTCTGAGAAGCTCTGCTTCAGACTGAGGGCAGGGTCCCCCTTGGCTCCTGCCAGGTCACCTTTGTCACCTCCTTATCATGCATGATGCATTCATAGTTTTATAATTATTGCCTTATTCTTTGTCTCTTTCTCAATTAAAATGTATTAATTTTCATTTTAATATCTACATTACCACTGTCGGTGTTGCCCAGAAATTGTTTATGTTTAAATGATTGCTGAATAAGTGAATATTTCCTAGTCGTTTGTCTCTCTTATTCTTTAATTTGTTAAAACATCACTAAAATATTTTAAGCATCTAAGCTACTGATGTATATCTACTAGTGGAAATGCTACCCCCTTGCCTGCATGTATCCCAAAACAAAATTTTGTCATTAAAATTTCATACGTTTGAAGTTAGAAATTTCAATCTTAGAAAATTAAGTGGAATTTTTATCCAATCCTATCATAATGGTTCCAGTTAAAGAAACACTCTCAGATTTCCAGAACACCAAAATAAAAATTACCAAATAATCTTGTCTCATTCTAAGCATTGCCAAAGGTCGAGAGGATCTTTCTTTGGAGAAGGATGACTCAGTGTATTAAAATCTAATCTGATACTGGAGATTTCTTTGATGCTAAAGAACATTTCTCTTTTACTCATTAATTTTACAAGTCTCAATGATGAAAACTAAAATTATGTGATAAAGCTTCTCTTATATAAAAAGAGGCATTTTGTACTAAAATATGCCTATATAATCAGAACTTCGATATCAAAAAAAAAAAAAAAAACTAGTTTTTGTTCTTTTATTTTCTTTGGTTGGTGTAGTAAATAGTGACAATCTCCAACTCCTTGTTTAGGGAAAGTGACATGTATGATCATAAAAAAAAAAAAAAGATCCTTTTTAAAAGTAACCCTCTTATTCCATAAAATGATTTTCAAAAGAAATGAAGGAAGGTAAAGGAAGCTGGTCAGTATGGAAAATTCCTCAATGTGCACAAACATGAGCCAGATAGAAACAGGAAAGAAAATCCTAATTAATGTGGTCCACAAATTACACTGTAGTTGGTATAAACAGCTTGAAGTCAAGGCTCAAATGTACTGATTGTTTTCTACAGTTTTTCTTATGTTTCTTCCTCCTTTTCATCCTGTGCCCACGCCCACCTCACACTGATGATATTCTGCAAAATTCTGCCCCTTTCCAATGAAAAATAAATGTTTATGTAAAAACCCCTGTAATTCAATGTGTTCTCTTTAAAGACTGCAAAAGAGTTCGTTTTACTTTTTTTTTCTTCTTAAAAAAATAAAAATATGTGTTTTAAGTAATTTCACTCTTATCATATGTTTAGGGTTTTTACTCCATGTACAAAGCTAAACTCCAGAATAACTTTTATTTTGTAGTAATAAATAGATAACACGCAATACGCTGAAAGGTTTTAAGTCAGAGGTCCTCAGCCTCTGGGCTGTGGACTGGTACCAGTCTGTAGCCTGTTAGGAACTGGGCCACACAGCAGGAGGTGAACAGCAGGTGAGCGAGCGAAGCTTCACCAGTATTTGCAGACACACCCCAGCGCCAGCATCACCACCTCAGCTCCACCTCATATCATCAGCCATTAGATTCTCATAGGAGCACCGGCCCCTATGCCAAAAAGTTTGGGGACCACTGTTTTAAATGATGTCTCTTAGAGAAAGTGCAATGAAACTGGATTTGGGTAAAACTTTCTCCAAAGGTCCTTAGGCTCTCCTGCCACTATTTCTTTTATTAAATTCCCTGCTAGTTAAGCAATAAACCAACTGCTAGATAGAAAATTCATTATTTAGAAAATAATTCCCTGACAGATTTTCTGATTGATAATCAAAATGTACTTTGAAGTGGTTTGTTGATACTATCATTTCCATTTAAAGATAAAGATATAGGTGATAAGATTAACCAAAAAATACTCAGGAAACTCAACTTCTAAATTCTTAGAGAGGTAATTATCTCAACAACCCAGGAAAAATAAACTAAATAAAACTGACACGATTGAGAAAGAAGTCAAAACATATACATTTAAAAATGTAATTTTTCCTATAACATGTATATGTCGGTCCATCAAAATAAAAACAAAAGGTAAAAATATTCATAAGATAAACCTCTACTGTAAACTTATAATAAACTCCTTTGTTTTCGCATTGGCAATTATTTTATATAAATTAATTCACTACTTCATACGTTCGAGTATTGGTGTTCTTATATAAAATTCACATTGATTGAGATTTTAAATTACTGTCTTTCATAATGTGAATCCTTAAAGTTTCTTGATATTTATTGTCACAAGTTAAATATCAACTTTCTAAAGTTAAAATAATAAAATTCTTACAACGTGACCTCAGGGATATCTTGACTATATCTCTATGATGTCAAGGGGAAAGGTAGCATTTTTTGAAATTAAAAAACAAGATAAAAAAAAAAAGAGAGAGAGAGAGAGAGAGAGTAACCTTAACCATTCGGATTCTTTCAAGGTAATGGTTTAGTCCATTCATTGCTTTTAAGATAAAGCGATTTGTAAAGAGAGAGAAAGCAAGGCACCTAATGTAAACAGATGTTGTCACTGCAATAACACTGGTGTTATAAGCCCCCAAACACGTGCATATTCTTTGGACTGAAATAAAGGGTGTGGGATTAATGATAATCTAACTTTTTCATAAGATAGTCATTTCTAAGAAATAACTAATTAAATTGCAACAGAAATGAAACTCTACTTGTTTACAGAATAAATATGATCTGTGATCTAAGATCGGGTTGTTGGTTTTTGTTGTTTTTGTTTTTGTTTTGAAAGGAAGGAAGGAAGGAAGGAAGGAAGGAAGAAAGGATAGAAGGAAGGAAAACCACAAACCTAGTACGTTAGGAGAGTGAACGAAAAAGGGCCACCCGTTAAAGCTGACAAGCTGGGGGAGGTTGGGGTGGGAGGCTCATGGCAGGCCTTGAAAACTCGGTGATCAAAAGAAATCTCACCGGATGGTCCAAACATAAAAATGCCTAATGGGCAGGCCACAGTGGGTGGTCATGCCCCAGGCCTACAGCTTCCTTAGCAAAGGTCAATCTTTATCTCAGGTGAGCCCTAGTGGCTGATCTCATGCATCTAGGATAACATACCTTTGAAATGTCAGAGTAATTTCTTCTCCAGACCCCTCAAGGCACAGTCATCAACACCAGAGCACAAGAGTACAGAAGTCCTCGTTGTCATCTTGTTGCCCACATACCATCTCTATGTACTTTGCTTTTTATTCACTCCTAGAGATTTCCCTGCTTTGCTTTCTCCTGCCTCCTTAATCTCCCACCAAAGGATTTCATGTACCTTCCTCCTGTTTTCTCCTGATTCCAAATACATAAAAAGAACTGTAGAACTGCCATTCTCTGGAACACTTTCTCAACATGTTGAGATTTTGCTTCTGTGTGTGCCCTTAAAATTTTGGCTCAAATACACTTATAAAACTTTTCTGTAGGCTAGACGTTCTTTCGTCAACAGGCATTAATCTAATACTTTTGTTGAAAAGCAATCACCACTTTTGAATGATGATAAACATATCGGTGGTGAATT
Source organism: Eidolon dupreanum (assembly GCA_028627145.1). NCBI lineage: Eukaryota > Metazoa > Chordata > Mammalia > Chiroptera > Pteropodidae > Eidolon > Eidolon dupreanum. The sequence continues at coordinate 7,068,749 of CM053508.1, forward strand.
TTCCCTTTTACTGATGAATTATCACATTTAGAATCTTCTTTTTTATTGAGATACAACTGATATACGGCATTATATTAGTTTCGGTTACATTACATAATAATTCAACATTTCTATATATTGTGAAAGGATCACAATAAATCTAGTGAACATCTATCACCATATACAGTTACAGAATTTTTTTTCTTGTAATGAGAATTCTTAAAATTCCCATGAAATACTCATGAACATTTATATCACATCTTCTCAGGGAGGCATTCCCTGACCACATCTAAAGCAGCCACCCACTGCAGCATATTCTCACCTCACTCTTGAATTTCTTTTCTTTTTCTTATCACTGTTTTAAATTTTCTTCTTCCTTTTACTTGTTTATTTATCCATCTCTCATCTCCCACGAACCTGCACACTATAAATGTGGGACCATGTATGCCTAACGTGTTACATTTTGTATTTCCAGTTCCCTACTATGTGCCTGGCATAGCACTAACACATTGAGTATTGAAATGTCCTTCCACACATTCACTGGCTAATTTTACATCTGTCTTTTGTTATAACAGCATGATGATTCTCTATATGACATCGAATGTGTCAATGTTCGAATGTACGATCGGACGTATAAACCATGCTCCTTATATTCTTTTTAATCTTGGTCTTTTTCCTTTATAAAGGTCCCTCTGTGGCGCCTGAGGTGAAATTCACTGGCTGTGACGGTCTCTAACATCAGCCCAAGCTCTCCCCCAGCAGCGAGCTGCCAGGCTGATCACTGTTGCTGGAGCATACGCATTGCCATGCGTGGAAAGTTTGCTTCACAAACCATCCCTACAATCAGCACTGAGAAATGGACAGGACTGCTCTTACCAGACTTGTTTTAAGGTAACTCTTCCTTCCTGGTCTTTAGATCCCAAGAAAAATGTGAAGAGAAAAAAAAAAAAGAGAGCAAAAGGGAGAAAGAATGAGAGAAACACAGTTATGGAAAAGGGGTGTGGTAGCTTTTCTCTACACCATCAACTGCCAAGGTTACTTTTGGCAGAGAGAAAAAGAAAAAGGGCCAGACTGTGCCTGCTTGAAGCTTTTGTACTTCTGCCCAGACTGAGGAGAAAATGATGGGATTAAATAAAAATGCCAGCAATAACAAAGAGGAGGTCTTCCCAATAGCTTGCCATGCCTGAAGGATGAACTGCTTGAAGCACTGACCTCCCTGCCTCACTCAATGAGGTCAAGAAACTGACTGTCACTCCTCCAATTATTATTAATGATGCTCCTGCTGGTGACATATTTCTAACCACAGTCTCTGGAGTGCAGCAGGACTCAGTTGCCTGGTGGTGTGTTGAGTCATTGCTCTGGCAAAAGATCCATTTGCTACAACTACAGGCTTAGCTTTCAACAAAGCATACTCTTGATGCTTTGCGACGACATCCTATCATGAAAGAACAGAGAACCCAGTACAAAGAATGACTGCTAAGAAGGATAAAACATTAAATTAATTTTTAAAAAAAGCTTTTGTACTGAACGGCAAAATGCAGCATAATGAATAATTAAACAATTAATAATGTAATCCTCTTAAAAGCGTAGAACCACTATGCAAGAAGATTAAATGTTTAACAGTTTTCAATATAATGCAAATGGTAAAGATGAGCCTTCCTCCCCCCGCCCCCCCCCCTTTATGGGTAATAGAATTGAAAACACGTTTCCGGATTTTAATTAAATACTATTAAATTTTCAGTAATAAGCCAGCAACAACAGTGCTGCTGCAACATGGAAGGATTATCAAATACAAAGGTAAGTACAAAATAGCAAGAAACTGACATTTCTTGGTTCTTTTTATATGAAATGAGGTTATTTGAAAGGGTGAAGTCTTTCTAAACTGCTGTGATGCATATCACCAAACATCAAGTTGAATGCTAATCTGTGGTAATGACTGAAAGATTGGGATTTAGATTAAGGTATTTTAATGAGGGTTCAATCATGGGGAAAAAAAAGAACTGGAAAAACAATGTAGTATAGCTGCAGAGCTATAAAACAAAGCAGCTGATGCATCCAAATTTCATTCCTCTATTACATTCTCAAATGTCCAATTAATACTCTCCAAGATATAGTACCTGTGTTCCTATATTTTCACTGTTCCCTAAAGTATCACAAATATGGGTTATCTTAACTTAGAGTCCCCAGAAGCAGTATATAAGAGAAAGATTCATGAGCAAGTGATTCACTAAGGAAGTTCCTCCAGGAGATACAGGGACGCAGTGCAGAAGCCAAACAAGGCACATCATCAAATGAAGCCCAGCTCAGTCTGATCATGCAGGGAACTTTGGAGCATAAATCACACCACAGAGTTTGCCCTGCCACCTGGCTAAGTGGCTCCTACAGCCTGAGACTGAACGCTCTGAAGGAGAAGAACATGCAGGAACAGCACTGGGCAGTAAAGGAGGTTTCAAGGATCTAGATAGAACGCCAACAGTATCTCTATATAAATGTAGTAAAGAAACATATTTGCTTATAATTATCCACAAACTAGTTAACTGTACCTAAATATATTCTAAATTAAAAATGTTGCTTAGGTCCAGCCCTGTTTCTATATTCCACTTGCCTCTCCTGCCCATGGCTGACTTCCACATGAAGATTTATCCCCAGGACTCATATAGACTTAGCAGAAGAGATTTTTGAAACTAGTAATATTTGGCCTGACAGTGCAGAATTTGGCCTCAAGTTACCTTGTGCCCTGTTCTGAGAACTGAGGTGCATTACTGAAACTCAACCTCACCTATACTCCCCAAACACTTCCCCTTGGTTTAGGATTGCAGTGTATTGCTTAGAACTCAGTCCTGCTAAGAAAAGAGTTTCACACCTGCCATTCTTCCTCTGACTCTGATGTTTGACCCCAGACTTATGACCTTATCACTGCCCATTTGGTTCCTTTCCATAAAATCCCAGAGGATGTGCTTCACATATATGTTTTTGAGAAGCCATATCCACAAGTATTGCTGTTCTCCACTGGTGTGGCCTCTGGCTATTGAGTCCACATCTCAGACTCCCCTCCCCCCTGTACCTGTAGCGAGAGCACAGGTTAGTCCCTTGCATATGCCACATTCTCCTTATGTGTCTCAACTAATAGCAATCATCTAGGCCATACACGGCTACATCATAAAAAATAATGTCCATTATAGTTCTAAAGAAAGTCATTTAGAAAAAAAAGTTGTTGAATTCCTTCAGCAAGCAATTATAGAAGGATAGGAAAGGTTCAAATGAAAAAACAAATTCATAAAGTACTCCAGTATAAAAGGATAGTTTAGAAACCTGAAAAAAGGTTTGCTCTATACAGCTTCACTCTACAAAGTAATTTTTCAGACTTTGTCAGACTTAGGAGATGAGTTGATATGGAAACGAGGAATACTTATCATGTTCAAATTTTAACCACAGAACAAAATGACTATTAAAATTACTTAATCTTAAAGGTTTGAAGTTACAAACAACAGCTGAGAATCAAGTGAAACACTGAGTCAAGTAAATTAACCACGGTTAATCTAAAAAATAATTCTTAAGAAGCACAGCTCAGTTAACCAGTAGTACTTAGCTTATTATTATCAATAAAGGGACAATTAAATATTATTACTATAAATACACTTTAATGCATATTCTGTAATTTTGGGGAATGCTTTTTTTTTTTTTTTTTTTTTACAAAGCTTATGCTAAAGTAAAGGTCATAGATCTTAGAGTTCTCATCTCTACCATATGGGGTATGGAGTCTCAGGCCACCAAGTGCAGGCAAAATCTGGTGTTCAGTATGTATTTGAAGTCCAGAAAATGGTGGGCAAGATGGGGAAAAAAAAAATGATCACTGAAGCAAAGACTCAGAAGCAAAAGACTAGATGCTCAAGAAGACTAATATGATGGAGATTTATAGAATCTATGGCATAAATCAGGCAACAAACTCATTGCAAATTAAGGAGCAGACAGAAGTGGAGCCCCAGTCGCTTTAGCATCTTTAGAGCTAGAATTCTCTTCATTCCCCTCTAAGATACAGTTACTGGTTTTGAAGTTACAGATCTCTGAGACCAACCTCCAAGTCACATAGCAGAGAGTTCTCAGGCTTTAAATCGCAAAGATCTGCAACCTAATTCAGTGCTGACACTTAGCTGCATAATATTTATATGATTTGAATTGTAACAGGAAACATATTATCCCATTCTTAGAAATACTGTGAGGATTAAATAAAATAATAGATTTCAGGTCGTGGCGCACTGCTGTCTCCTTGTGAGTGTTGTGCCCTTTCTGCACACTCCTCTTATGGCACCTTGGAGCCTAACTCAGAAGACAGGCAACCAGCACCAGCCCCAGCCCCAGCCGAGCCCAAGATCCGCTCTTATGAGCCAGGGCACAAGGAGGTCAAATCTAAGACGAGTTCCTTTAAGGTCAGGTGAATGAAAACTCACGACACACACAGTCAGAAAAGAACAGAAGCTAGAGATAGGAAGCAACTAAGTCAATTATGACAGTTAATTTTTAAAAATTAAATAAAAATATATACCTAGGAAACTAAGCATGTATTAAGTATCAGAGTCTGTGCTGGGTATTTTATATCTCACTTGATCCTCACAGCTTCTGCAAAATAAGTATTCATATGATCATTTTATAGATGAGGACATTGAGCTTGATATAGGTAAAATAACTTGCCAAATTATACAGTCAACACGTGGTAGTAAGAGGTCCATTTGAATTCATATCCCCAGATCTCATTTGCGATTCATTGTGATACATGTTTGGACAGGTAGATGGGGCTAAAATGATGTAAAGACTATTTTCAATGTTAAAGGAAAGGTTATTTATTTTTTAAATGGATGACAGTAGATTTAAATTACTATGGTATTTAGATTCCACTGGCTACATTTAGAAAACTGATGGAATGCATTTTAAAATGTCACAACTTACAATATATTGGAAATCGTATTCTTTACAATTGTTTAAACATGTGGTGTGAAATTTTTAGATGTCGACTTAAATAATGCACATCGAAGTACATGATTTTTCATCAGAGTTTGTTTTCAGATCTTGAAGACCACTTCCCTACAGCAGGACTTCTCAACACGTGATGGGCAACAGGGATACAACGCAGTGGTTACAGACAAAGACCTACGAATTGGTTTTGTCTCGTTGTGTAACATTGGGCAAGTGACTTAAATTCAGCTCAGTCTACTTATCTCTAGAATGAGGATAGTAGCAATGCCTTATATCACAGACTGTCAAACTCCAGCATACATGAGAATCTCCTGGAAGTCTTATTAAAACACAAACTGCTGAGACCCCACCTGGACCCAGAATTTATGTTTCAGGTGTCTGAAGTCAGGACCCAAAATTTGTATTTCTAACAAGTTTTCAGGTGATGCTGATGCTGCTGGTCCAGGGACCACATCTTGAGAACCTTTGGCTTATCTCCTAAGGTCATTGCAAGGGTTAAAAATGTTAGTACATAAAGTGCTTGAAATTGCACTGGCACATAATAGGTGCTAATACATATTAATTAGCCAGTATCATAGGTTAGAATTGGATTCACTGTAATAAAAATTCTACTCTCATGAGTTAAACAGCAGAGATGATATATTTCATTTAACCGGAGGTCCCGGGATAAATTATGCAGGGCTGGTGTCACTGTTCGAGAATGACATCAAGTTTCCAGGCTCCTCTGTCTTCTTGCTCAATCATCTTTGTTCCATGGCTTTTGTCATTGTGGAAGTGTAATAGCTCTGTTCCTCCAGGAATCTTGTCTGCTATGGCTATACACTTTAGCCAAGGTCATCAGGCTATTCTTAGCTCTGCATTTGTTTATAATCCTGCTTTCAGAAATTCTCTTCCTTCCACCTTATCCACCTGACAACTCTGATCTTTACTTCTGCATCTCCTGATCTTCTGAGCTCTTTCCCTGGGCCAAGTAGAATAGATAGCTGGTTTATTACAAAGGATATTAAAGGATATGAATAAACAGCCAGATGAAGAGGAACACAGGGTGAGGTCTGGAAGCATCCTGAGCTTCTATCCCCACAGAGTCTGGAGTGCATCGCCCTCCCGACATGTAGATTTATTCTTGTTCACAAACTTGGAAGCTCCAAAGTAAAGATTTTCATAGGTTCCTTATACTAGGGGGATGCTGCTACCAATTGACCACAGATCTATCCTAAAATTTTACTAGCTGATGGTATCCCTTAAAATTTAATGAGATAATGATCTATAATGAACATAACTTTTGGGTGTTGGGAGAATACGGAAGAAAACTATCTTAGATGTCATATGTATGCATATGAGGAGTACTTAAGCGTCTTAAAAATTTATAGGATTTAGGTTTATTTACTATAGAAAGTACATTTTAGAGTGAGAGAAGTACTAAAAAAAGAAAAAAAGTGAGTAAAAAAAGTAATTTCCAAAAGTTTCAACACTGCTTTATACTATGATGTCCAGCATATATAAGGTTGAAATTCTCTATCACCATCCAAAGTTTTTAATAGAGTCTCAATTTCTTCTTATTTTCCTAAGGAGATCAAATCCAATTTATAACGATAACCAGTGGTAAAATCTGATTTGCTTTTAAGGAACTATTTTTCCAACCAAGTCTCCTGGCATTCATCTGCACACTAATGAAACATAAAAGTTCAGTTCTCAACATTTAACTACCCCATGCTGACATTTGAAACCACTTTAAAGGAAAAGGGTATCATATTTGAACGTGAAGAGAATTGGAACACGTGTGAAAAGGCTAAGACCTCAGAGCCTCTTTCTTAAGAAAATTAGCATTACTCTTGACATTCACTCTTTAAAGAATGAATGATAGAGGATAAGTTGCGAAATAAAATTTGTAGATGAGCTATCACCAACAGCTTTGAAGTCATTTTAAGTAAACCGAATTTCGATGAGATAAGAAGTGGAAGAACCAAAATATCCGTTATAACATCTGAATTACATAGGCTTTCCAAATTTTGACCGAAATCAGAAAGCTAGGAAATAAAAGCAGTAAAGGATGTGAATATTTTTGCCCGGTAGAGGCGATTAAATTCTTTCCCTGAGGAAAGACAGATATTGAGAGAAAGCCTACACCGAGGCGAGCGACATAAATAACAAATTTATTCAAGTAACACTCTTTATTAGGGACTCTATTTGGTCTGTTTGCACCAGTGCACACGTGTGGATGCACTCATGCATGGAACCAAGAAAGGCAACCGTACAACAGTACACCACACAGCTCAGGCACAGCAGTCCCTGCAGAAGGCAGAAGGAGGAGCAGCCAGAGGAAGAAAAACTCATTGTTTCTCTCAATCCAGCTGCTACTCGCTTCCCAAACTAAACACAAAACTCACTAAATGGCTGTTGAATTTCCTTTTAAATGACAATATAGACACCTCAATCTCAGCTAAATCTAATTTTATGCTCATTTCCCTGTGCTGCAGCATTTTTTTTTTCTTCTGTGCTGCATTTTTTCTTGAACAATCACTAAACTGGCAGATTCTGACTAGCTTGTCAAAAAAGAAAAGGAATTTATGTTTCATAGGAAATTAATCTAATCAGCAGAACATTTATAAGAAGACCAAACCAGATTAGTTTACAAATGAACAGTACCCGAAGGGGAGAAATTTTAATCTCATTACAACATGACCTTCCAAAGCCTTGGACACAATTGCTTAATTATTTTTGTTAACATATTGTGTTTAAAGTTTACTGTGTCTTTTGGTTTTCAGGGAAATAGGAAAGCTACAAATCACCGTATTCCAATAAAATAGGACGGGGGGAGGTAAACCAATAATCACCTTTAATGCTGTGATGAAAATAGCCTTCACAAAACAAAGATAAACAACGTTGCAGTCTAATTTACCTCTGCATAAAATGAAAGCTAGAATTCAATGTACAATAAAATATTAGAATTTTTACTATCAGCATAATCTTAACTAATCATTTCTTATGTTATTTCTGTAGTTACAGTAAGTCATCTGCATGAAATTCGACTGAATAAAGTTAGCCCAACAACTGAAACTACCATGGTCCCTCTCTCTTTCAGATTCACAAAATCTTCTTTCATTAATGTTCTTACACATTCCTATGCTAGTCCCAAACAGGATCAGCCCCTACTCTTTTCAGAACGTCACCAACCCAAAACAGTTTTCCTCTTAACAATCCCCTTCTTTGTAATCCATAAACATATTCTTCAGGGGCACTATAATTATCCAAAGTGAGAGTTAGTATTGCAAATTACTTCAGCACCCCTATGATTTATCTGTAGTAAACACACTTTGTAATATTTATATCCCCATTAAAACTGCCACTAATAATGAATCGACAGTACGGAGACGTTTATATGATACAACATGGACAAATGCCGGATGCTCCAATAATAGTTACATTCCGTGCCCTTCCTATCATGTTGGAAAAAACCAAACCCTGGCATTTTGCCGTGTTTATGAAAATACCTTTGAAAATGGCTCAGCACATTGCACTTCACATTTGCAACCATTCCCTTTAAAAAGATGGCATTTGTCCGTACTTATGAGGTCTGGGTTATTGCATTTTCACATTATGCATCATTACTCTGAGTAGGTGTCTTATCAGCAGCTCCAGTTGCTGTAGAGAAGATTGGAATTAAGCACAGGAAGCTTTTTATTTATTTTACATATTTTATTCCTACAAGATTTTCTGCATATAAGCTTCTTTGTTAGGCTGAGAATTGGATACATTGCCAAGGCATTGTAAAATTTACATCTTGCTCTTTCTCCTGTATTCTTTCCAAAATTGGATTGAAAACAAAGTATAGTTTTTAATTAAAGCTCGGACCAACAATAGACATTTTCCCCTAAGCACTGGCATTTCTGATCAGTGGTAAGGTTTTATAAAAGCTTACTTTGAGGTGTTCACTACTTAACCACAGTCTTCAAGCAGTTTGTATATCAGCTAAAACCTGTGGTATTCCCAGTGCTGTTCATTTAAAGGTAACCATCACCCAAACTGATCTAACTATGACCAACAAGGCTATGGAGAAATCCAAAGCAGATTTACCTTTTTTCTTTTAACATCATGTAACCTAGAATAATTCTCCTGCTGACTTTAACAGGGGAAAACTGAAAGAAATGTCTACTTTTTTTCCAAGCAATTTTAGAATAGACTTTCAATTACTATTTTATTATTTATTTCAAATTATCGTGGCCTATTTGATCTTGAAGTGAAGTTTAAAGGTCACCTTTTGTTTTGCTTCCAAAATGTCCTCAGGAAGACCAATCGCCTGGTCATTTGAGCACAGGATTAAGAAGTTCAAGAAGTGTAGTAAACACTGTGATGTGATTGATACTAAGTTAGTTAAGAAAGAAGGGGCTCCATCTTCTCATTTGTAAAATGGCATTAGTAAATGCTCCTTCAGTGTGTGGGGGGACCTTCTTTTTAGTACTCCTAGGTCTTCGGCTCCTGTGGCGCTGTGAGTTTCCTCTCTCTCCTTGTGCCATCTGTCTCCTGTACCCATCTCGGTATGGAACTTCCTCAGGGCTCAGGCTTAGCTCTCTTTATTCTCTCAACATACTTGCCTTTGAGGTGATCTCATCCATTTTCACAGCTTTAAACACACTTAAGGCTGACAACACCTTGAGTTCTGTGTCCCACCCAGGGCTCCCCTTGAGATTTAGACTCCCACGTGCAAACGCTCACTTGACATCTGGACTTAAACATCTCACAAACACCTCAAACTTAACCCATCCAAAACTGTCATATTAAATTTCCCTAATTTCTCATTTACTGTATATTTCTTCTAATCTATGTTAATAAATAATATCACATTTTACCTGTGTCTCTAGCACGAAAATAATAAAGTTCAAAAATAATGTAGGATTCATCACCATTAACATCAGCAAATTGTATCCATTCAAATTGCAAAGTACATTTAAAATTCATCCAAGTATCTTCATCTCTACGACCACCAACCTATTCAAAGACACCACCACGCTTATCTTTCAACTTCCATGTTTGCCTTCCACCAATTTCTACTCTATATATCAACACGAGTGGTCTTTAAAAAAATAAAATGTACTTTATATCAGTCTTCTATTTAAATCCTCCACTGCTTCTCAAAACATTACAAATAAAAGTCAAACTTACTGCCAAGAACTAGGAAGCCCTTCATGATCTGACCCCTGCCAAGCCAATGGAACTTACTTTCTTCTTTGCTCACTACACTTCACCCACTCTCACTTCCTTCCTCTCCCAAAGTCAGCCACTTTACAAATATTTCAAAGCCAAGCTCTATCTTCTATCTAGAATACTTCATTTTTTACTCTTAGCCAGCAGAGCTCCTCGATCCGAGCCCAGTCAACTCCTCTGAGATGCCTTTCTAACTGGTCTAAAGTAGATCTAAACACCCCTCCCACTTTACTCTTTCTCACAGTTTATTTTATCCTTCATAGCAATTACCATAATTAGTTTTATTGTTCTACTTCCCACTTATTAAATTTCCTTGATTTTATCATTCATTGCTCTATCTTTAACCCTTACCATGACACCCAGTACATTATATGTATTCAACAATCCTGCATAGCTTTTATGTTTTGTTTCATTTAGGGTGGCTCCTAAAATATGAAGAAGTTCTTGGCAATCTGCGAAGGTTACCAAAGAGTCCTATTATTCCAACAAAGGGATGTCTAAAGGAAAGCAAAATGAGGAGTTTACATCAGGCAGAACAAAACTGATTGTCTCTCCTCCCCCCAAAAAATAAAAGTTGAGATGCAAGAAGTGAAGCATGAATAAAATGGTAATTTAGGTACAGGCATCTCTAAATAATTACACTACGAAGCAATAAATTTAAGAATTCAATAAGATAAAGAATTAGAATGTATGACAAATATGTAAGTTACTACATTAAATGTAAGAGAACTAAAAATGATAAAAGAATCATCAACTAAATTTAACAATTTAAAATATGTAGCAATTAATAAGATGACATGAAAATGTATAAATTTATAAAATAACAAGACTACAAGAAGAAAGAGCCTAATATACAGGCAGGTGAGAGATTACACATACAAACCTGAGAAAGATAAAGAGGGGAAAAAGTTGATTTTAATGGATATCAGAGCATCCAAAACTGTATAAGTTAAATTCTTATAAGAATAGTTAGAACAATTATAAAAACTGAACAATATTCTATGTCCTAAAGCAAGTACCAGTAAATATGAAAGGTAATCATAATGTTCATGTTCTTGTCCAATTACCAATTATCAAAATATAGCTAAAAAATTCCCATATAAATTATGAAAACATATGCTATAAAGAGATCAAGAGAGAAATAAGAAAATACACTGAACTGATAATAAAAATACAACATATCAAAATGTGAAAAGTGCAGCATCTAAAAGGAAAAGTATAGCATATATTTTAAGAAAAAGAATGAAGGATAGTTTAAATGTAATAATTTAAGCATTCATCTCAAGAAGTCACAGAAAAAAAAAGCAAACAAGAAAGAAATAAAATATTAAAGAACATTTATGATGATGAAATAAAAGGTTAAATAGAGAAGACAAATAAAGCCAAAAATTAGAAGACTAATATCATTTAAGAATATACATATGAGAAGATTGTTCAAGAAAATAATAAAGAAGGGACAATTAACTCATATCAGGAATAAAACAGAGGAAAGGGCATAAATAAAATCCTAGAGATACTGAAAAGGTAATAATGCATATTGTAAACAACTTTATTTTGGTAAATTTGGAATTCAGAAGTAACCTCTTAAAAATTTCGAGAAAAATATAACTTACAAATTTGTCAAAAGAAATAATTAAAAACTGAGATTAAAAAAAAAAAACACCTAAACCAGTAACATAAAACTTTCTCCAAAACAAACTCCAACCCAAGTGACTTTACTGGCAAATTCAAGGAAAACTTTGTACAATCCCACACACTTTCAAAGAACAGAAAAATAGAATAAACTCTAATTCATTGTATCAAACTAGTATTTCCTTGATATCAAAACTCAATAAGGAGAGTATAAAAAGAGAAATATGTAGTCCAACCTCATGTTGAATATAGATGCAAAAATCTTTAAAAATTATTGGAAATCTGAACTCAGCAATTGGTAGAAGAAATAATTCATCATAATCAAGTTGATTTGTACCAGAAATGCAAGGTTAGTTGTCCACTGGAAAAGCAATGTAATTAAAACCTCTGAAAAAAAGTACAGAACGAGAAAAATAAGTACATCATTGTATCTCAAAATGCAGTTACATGCAGATGACATTAATTATTATACAATGTATTTCTTTTTAATAACTTTTTAATTATAGCAAATGATTATGTTTTTTCATTTATTATAATATTAGACTTCATTTTTAATACATTAATTTTAGTAAAAAAAAATAGGTAATTGATTTAAACAAAGGTAGTAAATTAGATGATAGTACCAGTGTACACAGTCATGGACAGTGTCATTGGTGACAAATTTTGAACAATGCAAAGAAAGACAAAAATAATTTTAGATAGATAGGAAAAAGTGTGAAGGCCTTAGGAAAAAGCTTAGCATGTAGAAAAACTGAAAGAAGTTCAACATGGACAAAGTTCTGAGGAAGAAAGGGTGAGTGTTGGAAGATGAGGCAGAGGGTATCAATAACAGAGAATAGAAATGAAAAGAGAATGTTTTGAGAAACTCTAATATGGGAGAGGTGGAGGAGTCAATTGCAGGAAACTGAGGAATTAACAGCCAGGGAAAAAAGTGTTTCAAGAAGAAGGGAATGATTAACTGTGCCCAACAGTGCTGAAAAGACAAGATGAAAACCAAAAAGTATCAGCTGGATTTAATACTATGCATGTCATTCGTGTCCCAAGCAGGAGCAATGGTCATTTCTAAGGTCTCTGATCCATCTCATCTCTGGATTTTGAATAAATGAAAAAATTGAACCTTAGGGAAAAGGTAAGCCTTGATCTCTCTCCAGTGTTAGGGCTTAATTTTCCACAGAAATGCATTCTTCAAAATGTATTTCCCTGAAAATCGATTGTATAAAAGGATCATAATTTCTTTATAATATTACAAATTATTAATGTTTTCCTTTGGCAGCAAATTAACATTCCTTTACTAGAGGTTTGATCCTAGGCAAGTTACTTATCTGTCTGAAGTTCAGTTTCCTCTTCTGCCAAGTAGGAGACACTATACCTATCGCACACAGTTTGGGTTAAGTTTAAAGATAATGTACAACCAATGAGTAGAAGCATAAAGTGGGTACTAATGAACAGCTTGTACTCTAATTACGTTCCAGGAGGACTCCCTTCTCTCACCACTGTGTCTCATTCCCCTTCTCCAAACCATCTGGGGAAACAGTGTAAGGCTTTCTCCCACAGCATCACACACATACCCGTGGAATCACACGGCCAATTCTACACAATTCAGGATCAGTGTTTGACTAAAAGGCAGGCTGTTGGGTGTCACAGAGTTCCAGAAATACTCAATGCTCCATAAAATATCTTTAAAGAAGTAGGCAAGTAGCTCACTTCTCATAAAGACAGATCCCTTAAGAAAAAACTGCAACTCTATGAAACTCATAAAATTCTATTTCCTAAGCTGAACAGTCAAGAGATGCTTGGTATTCCATGAACGCTGTTTAGAATATTACGGTTATTTTAACTTACTCTTTTTTAGAATAAATCACATTTACAGAAGGCTTGTGAAGACAATGGAACGTGCAATAAATAGAATTGTTTCTGCTCTTGACAGTGAACACATCCAACACCCACTAGGTACTGAAGCTAATAGAAATGAATATGAATTAACACATTTCTTCTCAAAAAAAGATATTTTTCAGCAATGATTTTTTTTTCTAGCATTTGGGGTAGGCTAAGAAAACTGACTACATCACATTAGAGAGTAAACAGTTATCAAATATAATTTCTGCAACAACAAACATTTTTAGATTATGTGAATACTACACACACACACGCACATGTACACACACAATAAAAGCGTCTGAAATAGATGCTCTTCTATTATTCTAAATGTACTCCCTGACTGAGACCTGGTATGCCAGCTTGAGGCAAATTATTATAGCCTAGCTATTAGCTCCTAAAAATAGGGAGCTATAATGGAAACACTTGGAGATCAAAGAATATGCAAAAATACCATCCCAATAATGGTGCAGCCAGGAGACGCATTTGTCCAGATTGTCATGTCATGGTAGGGTGGTCGTATTTGGCAGCTTTCTCTGACTTGTTACGACAACCAGGGCGTCTGGTTCAATTTTCTTTTTCCTTTTATTGTAAGCTTTAAAAAAAAAATTGTTAACAAAGTCTCTTTCTCTGTCTCTGTCTCTTCTCTCTGGCAAAATTTTGAGGTCAGATTGTTCCTTTGTAAGGCTGTACCAAAATAAATGGGGGGAGAGGGGTGGAGTGGCAGCATTTGTTGAAGCAGAACCTCTGAGTAAAAATGGCTCAAGTGATCTGAAATGAAAATGCCAGGACAGTGACTCTTGGCAATTTTGCAGAATCCGTGTTGAGTGACTGTATATGTGAGTGCACATTTCCTAAAGCAAACTGCTAGGTTACGATCATTCTCCAGTCTAACATTGAATTCTTGGAGTTTATATCAGGGCTACATTACATCACCATCTAAATTTATGTAGTGAATCAGCTGTTTGCTATCTTGTAATTAGGTGGGTTAGTAGAATTTGTTTGTATATCGATTAGACTTTAGCCTAAGACTTTAAATAAATTATTTTGTATAGCGCAATATTGTTAAAAGAAACTAGTGAAAAACTAAATGTCTTATTTAGCCTATAGATTTCAAATAGGAACAAAGAGATAATGGCAAAATTCATTTGAAATAACAAAGTGAGAACAGAAATCAAGTGATCCAAAATGTACCTCTATTTTAAATTTGGGTGCAATTTCCACACAATAGAGTGCAGAGATCTTAAATATTACAGTTTGATGAGTTTTGACAAGTAGATACACTTGCATAATCCACAAATCTATTACAATAAAGAATATAGTCATCACTTGGTGTCCACAGGAAATTGATCCCAGGACCACCTGCAGATACCAAAATCTATAGACGCTCAAGTCCCTTATATAAAACATAGTATTTGCATATAACCTATGTACATCCTCCCCCATACTTTAAATCATCTATGTGCTTACATAGGCCAGTAATTTATTTTACTGCTTAGTATTTTATTGTATAAATTTAAATTATTTAGCCATTTACTTGTTGGTGAATGTTTGAGTGATTTCCAGTTTGCAACAACCATAAATAAAACTGCTATGAACATTGTTATACAAGTATTTTTGTCAATGTATGTTTTTATTTTTATTTTTATTTTTGGATAAATATCTAGGAATGGAATTGCTGAGTTATAATGTAATGGTACCTTTAACACATACTGCTAACTGGTTTTCTAAATTAGTTGTATCGTTTTACACACCTATCGCCGATGTATGAGAACTTCAATTGCTATCAGTACTTGTCAATATTTTGTCTTGTCAGAGTTTATTTTATTTCATTTTATTTTTTATTTTATTTATTTTTATTTTATTTTATTTATTTTATTTTATTATTTCATTTTAGGCGAGGCAACCCCTTGGTTGACCTCGCAGATTGCAAGGACCTTGTCAGTTTACAATCCCTTATTTTTTATTTTTTATGCCTACAGCACTTGGTCTTCCTAGGTGGTCTCCCATCCAAGTACCAACCAAGCCTGACCTTGCTTAGATTCCGAAATCAGACGGGATCAGGCTTGTTCAGAGTAGCATGGCTGTAGACTTGTCAGAGTTTTAAAATGTAGCTATTATAATAAGCATATACTGGCATCTCATTGTGGTTTCAATTTTCATAAACATAGTGACTAATCATGTTGAACATTTTTTCATGTGCCATTAGTTTATCTTCCTTCATAAACATCTGTTCGAGTCTTTTGCCCATTTATTAAAGTGTGCTATTTGGGTTTTTTAAAATTGATTAATAAAAGTTCTTTACATAGTTTGACATAAGTTTATTGTCAGATATATAAATTGCAAATATTTTCTCCCTGTTTTATGCTTTTGATAAGCAGATTTTAAAAATATTTATGAGTTATAAATGATCAATTTTTCATTTTAGCTATTGGATTTTTCTGTTCAGGATTTCAATTTTTTAAGTTTCTATTTCTCTACTGGGTTTCCCATTTGACTATTCATGATGTTCATTCCTTCCTTTAAACACACATAAATTTCTGTTTTAAACTCTGCCTTCTAATTCCAAAATCTCTGTGATCTCTGAGTCTGTCTCTATGACAATTTCCACCCCTGGCTATGGAGCATACAATTTCATGACACTATGTCTATGTAGCAATGTTTTAAGATCAACATTATGAATGCTATATTGTTGAGAAAAGATTTTTTAAAAATCTTTCTTTAAAGAGTATTAAATGCTATTCTGGCAGTGGATCATCATCTTGTTTGTTACGCTAAGTTTATATTATTCTTTATTCTAAATCTAGAGTAGCCCTACTCCTAAGATATAAACTTTCAGTGACCTACATTGAATGCCCATCATGTTCAGCAAGGCTCCGAATGGTTGCAATTCCCACCTCTCAGAAATGTGAGACCTCCACAGCCTATATTTATTTTACAGTTTATTTACAGCCTACATTTACTTATATTTATAGCCCTCCAGTGTGCAATGTGCACTCACAGCTTAATATTTGATGAAAAAATTAAAAATGATTCCTTGGCAGGCTTTCCTTCTTTGCACAGCTCCTTTCTCTCTGTCTTTAGTTCTACAAATTCTGACCCATTTAGCAGCCCTGAACTCCAATATCTGCCTCCTAAACTCAGAAAGACTCTCATGCTCTGTTTGGGCTCTACTTGAAACTCCCTCCAAGAGGAAGCAATGGTAGGGTTTCTTTATGGGGTTCACTTTGTGTTTCTTTTTCTCAGAGATCACAGTCTTGAGTTGCCGCTTCTCAAACATCTAGAAGAGTTGCTTCAAATATTGTGTCTAGTGGAATCACAATATTTTGTGATGAGTTTATAATGAGTGGGATAGCCCAGTATCAGTTACCCCGTCATGCTAGAGTAGGAGTACTAGTTGGTAAAAGGTCAAGACATATACAAAGACTTCAAGGTTTTTAATAAAAAAAAATCCATTTAAATATCCCTGCTTCTGTAAGAGTAAATTTCCTGGTTTCATCAAACCCGATGCATTAAAGATTCCTGCTGCATTATGCCCTTCAGTGAATTTTCAAATATAATACAAGCAACTTTTTTAAAAAAGCCATTAGTACTTAAGAAGAATTAAACACAGTTATACACTTTTAGAGAAAGGAAAACATATGAAATATAATTATCGGAAATTAGATCTGAGTTGAGCTACACATGACATTTGATTTCATGTCTTTTCTTCCCTTGACAGAACATTCCATGCAGGGGCACTTATACGTTCACAGCTGAAGGTGGATTCGGGACTCTTCACCCCATACAGCTTAAACTAGATATAGACCAAGTTTCCCTTCGCTGAGTTCAAGCTGTTTCACAGCCTGCTTCTGTATATATTAACTCCTAACTCTTATTACACAGGCACAGGCACAAGCACAGGCACAGGCACATGCACACACACACACACACACACACACACACACACTCACAAAAATGGCCTTGTGAGGTCAGACCCACTACTGCCTTTGCCAAGTACGTAGATAAGCAATAAGCATAACACAATTTGAATTAGTGCCACATTCAGTATCATTTTTTTTTTACTACTGCAACATGATTTAGTGTCAGCTGTTTTTTTCTGATATGATGTAGACATGTTTTTAAAAGCTGAGAAGACAAACACCATTTCACTAATTTAAATTTAAACCATTAAAAGTAGGATCATCTCTGGACACGAATATGAAGATTCTATGTACAGAACTGTAATTTTTGTTATTGTTACAGAGCAAATTCTGCACTTCTACCTACCAAATTTGGTAGTGGTGTCTGCTGGGAGTGGAGGTGGATGTCGGGGGCAGCGGTGCTTACAGAGAGCGTATAAAGCTTCCTGGACACAGGGAAAAAAATAAAACTGAGACAGTGTTAGAAGAGAAAATCTCTACAATTCAAAAACTCTTTTACTAAGAAACCTTCAAAGGAAGAAAACCTAGGCTAAAAGATGAGCAGAAGCAAAAGAGCAGCTGAGCAGAGCACAAGAAAAAAAGATCAAGAACAAGGAGTCCCTTCATCTAGTTTAAAGTCAAAATGGCCCATGGGAGAGAAGACCTTTAAGTTTAAAGTAGTGAACTAAACTTATTTGTGAAGATGAGGAAAAGGGAGCAGTATAAGGGTCTCCTTACCTTTCACATACAGTTAACTCAATAATGTGAACCTCATCACCCCACTTAGAATTGCCAGATTAAACCCCTTGTCTTTCCTTTCTCAGTCTGCAGCCTTTTTCAAGCAGAGAGACACTCATCTGTGGCCCATGATCTGTCCATGGTACCACCTGATATTCTTTTATGCTGCTCAAGCATGGTAAGCAAGTGCTGGGCATAGGGTACACAAAAAGATTTAGTGATGTCAATTATAACTCAATTTTAAAACAAATAAATTTAATATAACAAATAAAAAAATAAAAAGGGTTGAACACGGAAGAAATTAAGAAACTGAGGTTTAAAGAATTTAAATAATCTCTGCACTCACTGAACAGAAATTGGCAGAGGTGGAATTCAGACCTGGGTACCTCTGTTGATGAAGGCTGTATTCTTTCTACTATGCCTTATTCTCTTCCCTCAGGTTCTGAATATTTTGGAAGGTGAATAGGATCTGAGTGGTTCACTCTTTTTGAAACTAAATATTGGCCATATTTGTACAAGTTATAGTGTATGAGGTGGGATAATGTTACATTTATTCTTCATTAGATAACCTCTAATCAAAAAGATGGGATTAGGGCTTCTAGTCAAGATGACAGAATAGGTAAATGCTGTGTTCACATCCTCCCATGGCCACATCAAAATTACAACTAAACTACAAGACAAGCATCATTGAGAACTGCCTGAAGTCTAGCTAAACAGAAGTCCTACACCTGCGGACATGCAGAAGAGCCACAGTAAGACTGGTAGGAGGGGCAGAAATCATAAACAAGCTGGTTTCATACCTACATGTGGTAGTTAAAAATCAGGAGGGATATCTCAGTTGCGGAGGTTCCCCCTGAGGACTAAGGGGTCCGAGCCCCATACCAGGCTCCCCAAACCAGGGTTCCAGTGCCAGGAAGAGAAGTGCCTATAATTTCTGGCTGTGAAAACCAGTGAAGTTTGTGGCTGAGTGAGACAGTTGGCTGCTGGAATGCCAGGCATTCCTCTTAAAGGGCCCATACGTGGACTTACTCACTGATGGATTCACTTGCTGTGAGCTCCAGCTCTGGGGCAGTAGCTTGAAAGGTGTCAGAGGCACATGGGGAGAAACTGAATTGTCTGGCTTCTGGAGAAGGTTGTAGGGGCAGCTTTTTCCCAGAAAGAAATACTGGCAGAAGCCATTGTTCCTTTGTTGAGCTCTTCCCCCATCCAACCTGCACAAGCAGGCAGATGCCATAATTGAGTATCCATAAGCCTAGATAACACTGTCCACCTGACCCTGGATATTCCCTGAGACCCCATCCAAGCCAACTTTTGGGCCCACCCGAGCTACTTCCAGTGGCTTTTCCATACAAATGGCCTGTCTTAGCCTATGCTACAGACTTTCTTAAAAGTTTTCAAAGATTCACAAACACTAAACAAGTACCATCAGACATCAGCATATCCTATACCTCTTGCTAAGTGGCTTGAAGCCTGACACTGGTGGAAGTTGCCCTCAGTTCACAGCTTAGACTATCTCAGGAACCTACAAGCCCAGCATGAGTGGCAAACATTTGCAGATAACTTTGTACTTCATACCAAGTGGCCCAGGCAGGACACAGTCAGCAACTGACCTTGGCCTGCATCACAGCCCCTCCCAATAGGCCCCTCCCAATAGGCCCCAGAACCAACAAACCTGGTGGCCAGCTTCAGACCAAACCAGAGCACCACACACCCACCTCCACAAACGACACACCCAAAGGGCAGAATAGGCAAGCACCAGAGCCCGGCTAAGTAAACTCTGCTTCATAGGGTCAGCACCTGCACAGCAGCTCCTCTACTGCAGTCAGAGCCAGTCTTCACAATCCATCGGCCTGAGGGGCAATCCCTCTCATTGATATGACAACAGCAATCAAGGTTCAACTACAACGGGAGGGTACACACAACTCACACAGGGATACATCTAGAGCAGCCAGCTCAGGTGACCATGGAGACTGTGCCACTTGGCTCACAGGACTTCTAGTACACAAAGCTACTCTACTAAGACTGGGAGACAGCTCTACCTAATACACAGAAACCAAGACAGGAAGGCAGCCAAAATGAGGAGACAAAGAAACATATCCCAAATGAAAGAACAGAACAAAGCTCCAGAAAAAGACCTAAACAAGATGGAGACAAACAATCTACCAGATGCAGAGTTCAAAACACTGGTTATAAGGATGCTCAGTGATCTCACTGAAAACTTTAACTAAGAGATAGGAAGCATAAAAATGGAGATAGAAAACAACAACAAAAAAAAACAGTCAGGAATGAAGAATATAATAACTGAAATGAAGAACACATTAAAGGGAATCAACAACAGATAAGATGAAGCAGAGGATCAAATCAGTGGTTTGGAAGGAAGCATAAAACAATCATTCAGACAACGACAAATAAAAAGAATCCAAAAAATGCATATAGTTTAAAAGATCCCTGGAACAACATTAAGTATAACAACATTCACATTATAGGGATACCAGAAGGGTAAGACAGAGAACAAGGGATTAAAAACTTGTTTGAAAACTTCCCTAACCTGGTAAAAGAAATATACATACAAGTCCAGAAAGTGCAGAATTAAAAACAAGATGAACCCAAAGAGTCCACACCAAGACACATCATAATTAAGAAGCCAACATTAAAGACAAAGAGAGAATCTTAAAAGCGGCAGAGGAAAGCAGTTAGTTACCTAGAAGAGAGCTCCCACAAGACTGTCATCTGATTTCTCAACAGAAACTTTTCAGGCCAAGAAAGATTGGCACAAAAAATTCAAAATGGTAAAAACAACAACAACAAAACAAACAAACGAACAAAAACCAAGGACCTACAACCAAGAATTTTCTACCCTGCAAGGCTATCATTTAGAATTGAAAGACAGATAAAGAGCTTCTCAGACAAGAAAAAGCTAAATGAGTTAGTTCATCACCATCAAAACAGTATTAGGAGAAATGTTAAAGAAATCTCTTTAAAAAGAAGAAAAGGATAAAAAATATGGATAATAAAGTGGCAATAACTACATATCTATCAACAATTACTTTATATAGATGGATTAAATGTTCCAATCAAAAGGTGGCTGAATGGATAAGAAAGCAAGATCTTCATAGATGTTGCCTACAAGAGACTCATTTCAATTCGAAAGACACACAGACTGAAAGTAAGGGATGAAAAAAGACATTTTATGCAATGGAAATTAAAGAAAAAGCTGAGATAGCAATATTTTACTGGACAAAATAAACTTTAAAATAAAGGCTATAACAAGAAACAAAGTATGACCCAGTAAGTCCACTTCTGGGTATTTAATCGAAGAAATCCAAAACATTAATTCAAAAAGACATATGCATTCATATGTTTGTTGCAGCATTATTTACAATAGCCAAGATATGGAAGCAACCTAAGCGTCCATCAATAGATGAATGGATAAAAAAGTGGTGTGTGTGTGTATACACACACACACACACACACACACACACATTGGAATATTAGGTGGCTATATAAAAGAATGAAATCATGCCATCTGCAACAACGTGGATGGACCTAGAAGGTATTGTGCTGAGTAAAGCAAGTCAGACAAAGACAAATACCATATGATTTCACTTACATGTGGAATTTAAAGAACAAAATAAACAAGCAAATAACAGAAACAAACTCATAGACACATTTTGATCATTGCCAGATGGGAGTGGGGCTGAAGGATAGATGATAAAGGGGAAGGGATTAAGAAGTATAAATTGGTAGTTACAAAACAGTCATGTAGATATAAAGTATAGCACAGGGAACATAGTCAACCATTGTAATAACTATGTATAGTGTCAGATGGGTACTAGGTTTATCTGGGTGATAGCTTTTAAGATACAGAAATGTCTAATCATTATGTTTTATACCTGAAACTAATAGGTCAACTGTAATTGAAAAATAAAGAAAAAAATGTTTTAAAACAACACAAAAAAGATGAGTTTAGTGAAAACTGAAGATTAATAGCCTTTACTCAAAAATGATAAAATCAAAATAAATTGAAGATTAAATCATATTCTGTTAATAAAATATTTACTATTTTAGTATCTGGTTTCTCTTCATTTAGTGTCCAAAATTCTATAGGGCTTTTGTAAAGTTATTAGCAAATAAAACATTGACCCAGTTCACTCCTCTTAGCACCCATAAAAAGCTAAGATCCCATTATTGATCAAAAAAAAAAAAAAAAGCCTGAAAGTAATACAAAAACATCAAAATCCAGAAGCATATTATCTATCACTGCAAAGGCAGCACTGTGTAAGAGGTCCCATTGACCTGTTTTGCACTGAGAGGATCAGGCTCTGGGTAATATTTACCTAGGGTGGATGATCCAGGGCTGATGTTAGCCAGAACACATTGTTATGGCAGTACTGATTGTTAAAATATTTAAATACTCCCATTCTGATTGGTAAATAGCAGCTGCAGTAAGCAACAACATGAATTAATAATACGAATTTCAGCACATGCAGTTTATTTTAGAAATCCGACATACACTGCAATTCCAGGGCATTTTTTCCTAGGTCAGGCACCATGTGCAGAGCCGAAGGCTTGCTCTGAAATCCCACCATTTAATTTAAATATTGGAGAGTTATATCACAGTAAAAACATTTGGGGCTGGATGTTCTGTATTCTTTTATGACATGGCCAATTTGGTGCAGCCACAAGAGGAGACAGAACAGAGGCTCAGAAGAAAAGTTTGTTTCACTCAGAGATCCTGGAGATAGAAGGCATCGCATGCCATGCAGGGCCATGTGGGAAAGCATCGGAGTGGTCAGGAGGCAAACAATGGCAGGGGAAAGTATACACCGGAGCCTATACTGAAGTTTTGGGGGGCTTTGGGCTATAGAGTGTGGCCCCAAGTTGCCTGGTCCTGATAGGATTAGGGAAGAGGAATATTGCCTCCTGGGGTGCCTGAGCACAGAGAGTGGGGGGCTCTAAATTGTTTTGTTTGTGTATCTACGATATGTACCTTTGGTTCCTTGCCACCTCTAAGAATCGTCTAGTCCTGAAACAATGTCCCTTCCCAGCAAGAAAGTTTTTTTTTTTAAGACATCAAAGCATCAAAATATTTACAATAAATGAGAGAGAAAGCTATGAAGCCACACTGAGGAAAATTTAGTGTATGAACCTTCACAAGAAATGGCTACCCATAATCTGCCCAAGAGGAGAAGCAGGGTCCATGCTCAGACAGTAAGAGGGGAGGCTGCTGGAGCTATCGTCAGGGAAAAGGTGCACAGGTGGGCTCTCTGGTGGCATTTTTAAACAGTACTTTTTCTTGACAAGTTATTTCTTGGTGGGTAGTGGCCACCCCTGTGAGTTATGAAAGGTCAAGTGGGAGTTCTCTGAAAAGCCATTAAAAACACATTACTTGTCTTTCAGAACTGCCATTCCCACTCTCCTCCCTTTTCTTCTTTCCCCTCTTATATTTTTGTCTCACTTAATCCTTGGCATCCATCAGTCATCACCTCACCCGCTGGCACTAATTTTCTCCTGACTCACTGACACAGTAGACAGTTGTCTCATGCTTCTGGGAAAAGAAGACAAAATCCTAGAGTTCTGGCTCCAAAAACCCAGTACCATCCAATCTCTAGCTACTTTCTTGCTCTCCCCTTCCTTCTCGCTCACTTTACTTAAGCATTGGTTATCTGACTAACACACAGAGGAAGGAAGGAAAATGAAAAATGAGGGATAGAGACTTGAAGAACAATGCAGAGAGTTAAAGCGTAGATGGGGAAGCCTTCATGTGTCTGAGAGAATTCTCAGTCGACCTATGACTAGACAATTGAATGAAAAAAATCTCTGGAAAAGACTGAAGCATGACTCTAACAGTGACGTCATTTAGCTAGGACTATATTAACAAAAGATTATACTGACAATTACTAACTCGAAGATTACTTCTGACATGTTTGCTCTGACAGTTGTCTTTAATCTCGGTGTTCTTGGTCTTGTATCTGTGTCTTTGGCAATAATCACAGGAATGTTTTCAACTCTATTGATGAAACTGATCAGTTTCTAATTAGGAATCACGTTGAAAATCTCTTTGGCGAACTTCAGTGTTCTTGTAACTCATCGAAGACACTTTTGTCCCCTACCCAAGAGCTATTTCTAGCCCTTTCCTCCTTAATATCAAACCCCTAAGCTCTGAGGGTGAAGATGCTAGAACCTTAACATACTTAATTTTCTGTTTTTCCTGGAAACTACTACAGATCCAAACATAAGTCTACTGGAAAGTGCCTGGATGAAGCAAATGTGCTAGGATAAAAGCTTCAAGGCTCTCTCCTGCCCCGATCTGCAACCTCTCTTCATATTTTTGATATATTGTAGCCTTAAGATGGAGCTTGAAGCTGCTATAACCTCTTTCTGACTAGGAAGGCAGAGTTATGAACTATGGATGACAAAACAGAAAGACAAAAGAGGCCCACACCTTGAACTCTGAATTGAACAGGGAGTAAAGCTGCCTACAGACTTCTTGTTAGCTCAGACAGTAAATTTCCTTTATCTTCAACACACTTTTTTTTCCCCAGTGTGTTGTTACTTGTACATAAAGGTGTTCAAATTTAAACTAATGCTGCACTGACCTTAGGCTGGCCAAAGTATCTTATTTTCATTCATTCTCATTCATAAGCCTCTTTGAATACACACCATCAACAGGAACAACAATTACCCCAAAGTGAGCTGTGGAATTTGAAAGGATCGAGGAAATTCAGAAGGGGGCTAGACATTGCGCCTCGCTCCTAACTAACGTGGCAGTATTCTTTTCTACCATGTTGCTCCTGGGACGGCATCTTGCTTATGTTCAAACTTTCTCAAGACAGAGAATTCATTACCACATGAAGCGGCTCAACTTTCCCCTTTCCCTCTCTTTATATTCTTTAATTTTTTCTACCCAACCATTACACTAGAGAAAGAGGGACCCAGGGATATTGATTCTTTCATTAATAAACATATGTAAAATGCACTGATCTACAATGAAACCATGTGAAACTTGGGGGAGATCGCATATTGAACAATTTTATATTTTCTTCTATTTTTATAAATCATTAAAACATTGTAATGGATTTTAAAGAAAGTAAACCCATATCATGTTGCTCATAACAAAACTAACACAATTAATTTTATGAGTAAAGCGGCCATGCTGCGCTCAAGTTTTAGATTAATGAGATGTTAACAGCAGAAAACAAAAATAATTTTAAAAGGTAATAAAAATCACTATCAAGGAATCAGAGATAGAGTACCATAAAAACATTCAGAAAAAAACCTGCAAAAAAAAAAAACTGACTACATATTTAAAAATGTATATAACTAATGTGATATTAAATATAAATATTTGTTTATCTGTTCAGAACTTGGCTTCAAGCAATTTATCACAGAGTATTTATGCATTTATTTATTTTTCAAATGTTTTCCATTTATTTTGACTATTAATCAGAAGTTCAAAATAAAATTCACTGGAAGAATATTCCTGGCTATGAATTTTATTTTGACGTTTGCTCAAAAGGCCATTAAAATGTGTTCAGTGATTAATGGGCTGGCTTGGAATTTCTTGTGGCCTATAACATCATATTGAGATACTGCATTACTCTAAGATTCCAAAAAAATTTTAACAAAAGTGAATAGAACTATTCCAGTGTTATTCCATCAAGTGTAAGATCGAAATATTGCAGTATATCTTAAGGCCACAAAAATGAGCCAGATTGTATGAAAATAGAAAACAAGCTCAAGATTTGTACAGTATAGTCACTGATCATACAAAAGCATCTGTCTTCCAGAACAAAGCGGAATCCTGCACACCAAAACAGCCTTTCACATATTCAGTGTTCTCTCAGCCTTCTAAGACACAAGCGCTCAGCCTTGAAGTCTGAAATAAGATTATGTCATTCTAGACTATGAAATTATCTCCAAAATACATATTGGAAATTACCTGTTTTGGCAAAGCAATAGACAAGATAATTCGTATTGCGTTTTTCTTTGATTCTTCTCATATTACACAAAACATCCAGTTGAATGGGGGTTAGGTGAAGGAAACAACAAATTCAAGGTTATGTATCATTAATGAAAGTTTACTTTCTCAAACAAGTTGTAGGCTTGAAATTCTACCCATGTTCAGTAAGTGCTATAAAATATATTAAGCCATCTGTTTTTCTTTATCTTTTGAGGACTAATATTTTAAAGCTAAAATTTGCCTCTAGTGTCCTCTAATTGCAAAGTACCAATTACCATGCTAAGGTTTAGTGTGTCTATCAACAATTTATGTTCTAGGATTTCATCATTCACTTGAATAGAGACATACTGATTTGTCACTAATTGTGCTAAGTTAGCTTAGAATTTCCAAAAGTAACACCTGTGAACTTTCATTTTAACATGTTATGTTTTATGAGCATGGTGTTTTCAGAGTTTTGCTTGCCATTATTCCAAATAAAATTAATGATCCCTGGAAAACAGAAAGTGAACTGCTAGTGCTATGTGGTATGTATTTTTTGTTTTGTTGACCATAATATGAAAACTAAAAGGTTAATTTTGTGGCTAAGTACTGCCCAAACTAACTTTGAAAAATGTCACCTCCAGGAACATCACTTTTCTCTGGTTGATATCCCTTTATATCCTAATCTGAAAGTCAAATGAGTATTTCTAGGCAAAAGAAATAAGAGCTAGGGTGTGCCAGTGGGTTTATTTTTAATTGGAAAAAGAATTCCTCCTTCTTAAAAGTCAGGTAATGATTTCAATGTGTTTCTAAGCAAGACCTGAATAAAATATTAGACAATCATGCTCAAAAGCTATTAGTGGTTTTCTAATCTAATACAAGGGGAGATAGTTATGAAAGTAATTGGAATTTTCTTTATTTGTAGCTGTAGAATTTGTAGGAAATGTACTAAGTATATCATTTTTTTTTTGAAATTTCATCAGGCAAGAATTGAGTTTCAAGTTCTTTACATGTAAATAGGGAAAAATATTCCCATGTATTCACTGACAAACATAACACATTGAAAGACTCTATAGAAATATATACACAGTACTAATAAGATAAAATCTAGACCTACAGAGGGGAAATATGCCTTATCATTCTGCTTCATTTTTTCAATCACTAATAATAGTCTAATATTATAGGGTAGCATCTTGTAATTGTTTTTATATTTCTGGAGCCAAACTAAAGGGTAGAATCTAATATGTTCTCAGATAAAGAGATTTAATTTAATTAATCAATGAAAGCATCGATTTGGAATGAAGTTTGGATCTATGCTTTTTCGACTGTAACTCAAAGTCTTCGTTAATCACACAATTTGCTTGTCCATGATACAGTACACAGCAATTGCTTGCATAGGAAATTACTAAGTATGGAGAAATTGATAACTTCTATTAAGAGATGGTTGTCTGACTTAAGCCAGAACACAGAAACAACTGAACCACATACTTATGTGACCCAAAGAGTTGCCATGTTTTCCTCCTCTGAACATTTAGTATTAAATGCATGATTTCCTTGAGTATGGAGGATGCATTGCTGTATTGTGTTCATGTTTTTAGTTGATAACTTTTGACAACTGTGTTAAGTTTCAGGATAAAGGAAAAGAATCAGACGAAGTGCCAAAATATGTAAAATTCTAACCGTCTTATTCTTACAAATAGGCCTCTGATTCCCCCCAAAAGAAAAGCTCTTTCAAAAATAAAAATCCATCTGTGCTCTCAGACGGTAGATTTTGCATGGTAGAGGCTCAATTAAGGGAGAGTGACTAGGATTTATTTCCATTAGCATACAAAAACTCCATTTAAGGAACATTTAAATGGTGACAAAAGAATTGCTTCCCCACTGCATCTTTAAAAGGGCACTAGCACAGAATTTCTTGTCCTGCTGATAATCGTTTTTTCTTCCTGCTGTTCTCCCATTCCCCACTTTCAAAGACTAAGTATCTTCTTCTTTTTTTTTTTTTAAGAAGACAGACATGGAATATTAAAATAAATCCTAATTACTTGACCTAAAGACAAATTATGACTACCATTTTAAATATCATAAGCATAATGTAAAAAAAATAAGAACTCGATACATTTTTAGTAGACAGTGATGTTGTATTTTTCAACATCAGCAAAATGCATTAAAATATGTTCTTCTTAAGAGATTTCAAATTCACTACCAGACAGTTATGTTTTCACTTCCGTTTTAAAGGCAAAACTAAGAATGCTCAATGAATAAAAATGAAAAGTAAATTCCAGAGTCAGAAATTCTAGTGGCTGTGAAGCCTTGTTTCATGGGATTTGAGATTATACATTGGGCAAACCAACATGTCTGCTTCAACCACAGTGACAGGGTGGTTAAGCGGGGGCGGGGGAGGGAACTAAAAATAAATTGGGCTCTGGTTACCAAGAGGCTTATTAGCCAGATATAAAAATTTATATAAAGAGTTTGGATTCTCAATGTAGAGATTTTTTTTTATTAGTCTTCCCGTTCATGTATTATAATAAAATAGAGGCTGGAGCTCTCCTCCTCCACTGGTTAAAGAATGAATGCAGTTTGGGCAAGGCAAATGCAGCTTCAGATCCTTAATTTCTGACCAATTCTTCATTCATCACCATGTCAGCCACTGAGCTAAAAGTAAGATTATGTCTAACTTTCAGAGCTGGAAGGGGTCTTGGAGATCATTTGATTAAATGCTTAATTTTATAGTTGAGTAAACACAACCAACACAGTTACTCAGGTATTTAGTAGTATAGCCATGAGTGGAACTCAAATCTGATTCTCCAACAAGAGTTTGGGTTTTGTTTTTCCTTCCCTCCATCATTCTCAACAGATCAGTGGCTTTCAAATATTTGAAAATATGGT
This sequence comes from Eidolon dupreanum, assembly GCA_028627145.1. Lineage (NCBI taxonomy): Eukaryota > Metazoa > Chordata > Mammalia > Chiroptera > Pteropodidae > Eidolon > Eidolon dupreanum. Next base: position 7,097,879 of record CM053508.1, read on the forward strand.
GAGAAATACATTCCACATCATTACTCACTCCACACACGGAGAACTAGAACAAAAATTTCTTGAAACAATATTATTAGATTCAATGCTCCAAGACATTCTTTGTTTTTTTTTTTCTTTTATACACACACTATTCTATTTTTTAATGGTGATCGAGACCCAGTAAAATGATTTCGTTATTCACTAAGGAGTCATAACATATATTTTGAAACGATAACTGTCATCAAACTTTCCTATTTTGTTGTTTTCAAACGGACATAAAGAACTTTAATTGTAACTTGAGGAATTTATGCCAATGATCAAAGAGACAGCAAGATAGGGCACATGCCCTCTAGATGGAGGAAAGTGTAAGCAAAAGTGACTGTGCTGATTTTCTTCATTATGCATGCCTTTCTCATACTAATATTCTCTCAGTACTGCCTGTTCCAGTAACACTCTGGCCCTTCAGTCTGGGAGAGGATGATCCAGAATAGAAGTTTTATTTCCCTATTACTGCTTCCACCTTCTCAATTTCTTTCTCCTGGGCAGAAACATTTGCATTCCAACCACGTATTACAGAGATGTTGGAAAATCAGAATAGTTTTCACTGTAATTACTGTTCATCTCACAAGTAAATTGAGTTTCCCACGTTTTGCTGGGTAATTCCCTTTGAATAATCCTTAAATACATGCCCATGTCTGTCTTTTAGTTTAGGGCCCCATTCCATGGATCACGGACAAGCCATGTTTCTACTCAATTCCTCACACTGAGCAGATGACAACAATTTCATGGAATGCTTACAAGTTGTTTGACTCTGTCTTAGGGGCCACTTCTGACCCCACCTGCTTCCTCCATCTCCCTCTACACATTACTGTTCTGTTTCTCTCACACACTTATTCTGTCTGTCTGTCTGTCTGTCTGTCTGTCACACACAAACATATATAATGGTCACTGAATGACACTTACAGGGATATATAGCTGAATCCAGGGGTTAAGATGTGCAAGCTCCCTTGTGCACTACCCCCTTCACCACACACGTCTACCTACCATACTCCATGCACACACATGCAGGCTCCCACGCTACCACAAGCCAGCCCAGAGATCAAGTGACCTTTACCTGGCTAGTTTTTTCCTATTGGCTACTTCTGTGATTTTGTTCACTTGCTTTCAACCAAAGTTGAAGCAAAGCCTAATGAGGGAGAGAGTGAGGGAGGGAAGGAGGGAGAGAGGGAGGGAGGGAGAGAAGGAGGGAGGGAGGGAGGGAGGGAGGGAGGAAGAGAGAGAGAGAGAGAGAGAGAGAGAGAGAGACAGAGACAGAGACAGAGACAGAGACAGAGAGAGACAGACAGGCAGACAGACAGACAGACAGAGAATCCTTCCAGTTTAAGAGGATACTGAAGGAATGGACTGCCTTTGCCTCTTATCTGCCTTCCACCCTCCATCCTCTACCCTTCAACACTATAAGGCAAGTTCAGCTCCTTAGAACAGTTTAAAAATCTGAGGTCTCTCTCCCAAACTTCTCAGATGCTACTATTTTAAAAAAGATACTATTCTGATCAGCTAGAACGGGAATGCCAAGAAAAGAATAAGAAGAAGAGAAATAGAGAGAAATGAACTCCACACTAGGTGTTGGATAACACCTAAAAGAATTAAGAACACAGCTATGCTGCCATAGATATTATTGACTATTTTGTGTCTATTCATCCTCATACCAGTTTGTTTTTGTTTGCAGTCACACAAGTGGTGAAAGAATCTTCAGAAAGATAGTACTTTATTATGACAAATATCACTCAGGGTTAAACCATCTCTATACCCCTGAAGCATTTACAGGCCCTCCTAAAGAACAAATCAAATTAAATTTAAAAGGACAAACACACATTGGACCACAGTGCTCCTTGGCAAACAAAGCATTCTTTTCTCCTTAGCAAAAATCATTTTTCAACCAGTGAGAGAGTGACTGGTGTGAGGCTCTCTCTGCTCAGTGGAACAGCTGCAGAGATGGCACATGATGCCATTCCAGACCTCTGAAGGGTCACAGAAGAATCCCTGCTTCTTCACATTTGACCTCATGAATCTACATTAAACGTAACTGCAAAATAAAAGCCAGTGGCCTCAAAAGTTTTCTACTGCTCCAACTACCCAGCTGATCAACCTGGTCATCTTGATTATAGGCACTCTAGACTCAAAGTGGCACAACTCCCATAGCTTCCTCCCTGTGGTAGAAAAAAAAACTCTGAACCCAGATGTACAGTTTTTAGCGCAGATTCGTCTCTGCAGTGAAAACTCCAGAAGCAGAGATGTGGACGAGGTTTACTGAAAATGTTCTGATCTCTTATATGCCTTGAGTTAAATAGGGATGGAAATGTTTGAGACAAAATGCAAAGTCAAACCATTACCAAGGTGGGTCCTTCTTGCTGAATGAACATGGAGTGAAAGGTTAAGCAATAAGAAATCTGGCAAGTCTTCTTGGGCAATCTCCTTCAACAATCTGTTTGAAAAGGCCTTTCGTTATCTGCGTTCTGCGTTCAGCCATTTGTTTGAGGGTGGTGAGGCACAACTGCAGCAGTTTAGATAAGGTTGCTGTCTGCATTTTCCTCAAACTCAACTGAGGTACAAAAAAAAAAAAAAAAAAAAAAAACAGAAATTATGTCTGTCAATCTGAGGTCCTTCAAATCAGTGACACAGAGGCAGCTGTGCCCAGGCAGCAGAGATTTAATTTAGAACTAGGAGCACTTAGAGAAATGTGGAACCGTCTCCTGAATCATAAATTGTTTTCTTCAGAATGATCCAGCAAAATAATGTGTGCTCTTCACCATGGCTTTTTTTGGTCCCCTTACCCAGTAACGTAAGTGCTCTTGGATATGTTACAACAGAAAATTGGCATGTGCTACACACCTTTAAAGACTTTTAAATATCACATCATTCCATAAGACCAGCTACGTTTTAAAGCCAAAGCTTTTATTCAAACACTGCAGAATGTGTGCATTTAGTGTGGCAGACGTAATACAATCACTTCATTTGAGAATAGCAATGTAATTTCCCCCCTTTTAAATGTATGCTTAATGTATAGATGGTTCACATGAATGTCTGTGGAAGGCTTGGTTCTGAGCAATAACTTATTGGAGAGTAGGCAATTGGTCTATCATTGCTTGTGGCATTTGTGGTTAAATCAGAAGTGAGCTCAGCAATGGTTTCCATTACGTGCAGTGTAACAATGTGGATGCAGAAGATAACTACTTACAAATTATCTTCATCCTCGTCTCCAGCGACACAAAGTCATTTCCCATAGGTATGACTCAGCATCATGGTAGAACTTGAAGAAATTGATTAACTCAAAAAAAATGTGTGTGTGTCTGTGTGTTTTATGGCGAAGAGTACACAACTGGCTTTTAAGTTAGTTGGTACAATGGATTGATCAAGACAAAATTGTAATGGAGACTCTGCAAGTTCCAGGTTCAATTATAGTTACCATACGTATGAAGCCTGTTTAACCTTAACTGACGGGAATAGTATCATACACAGACTGTGCATATGCCACTTCTGAAGCCTTAACAGGCAGAGCTGTGGAGGTGTAGAGTATAAAGCTACTGGCATTGTCAAAACCCCAGCAGGATAAACTGAGATCACAATTGTCAGAATTGACATCAATCCCAACTGAGCCAACAGTCAAATCTTTCAGCCTCTGAAAAGGTTAAGTTGTGACTAAATCTGTTATTTCCCAGCTCTGTTTTCATCAGCCTCATCCTACTAACTTCCTCAGGATTTTAGACTATCAATTTTTTTGCACGTTAAGCTCTAATCTTTCACTCTTAACTTATTTCTTCCCATCAGCAAGTAAGTGAGCTAAATTTCTCTTCCATTAAATAAATACCAAAAAAATCACAAATGCAAAATCCTCTATTGACTTCACATGCCTTCTAGCAAACACTGGATCTCTTTCCTCACTTCAGAACAAAACATCTTTAAAACACCTTTCTATAATTCCTATATTTCTTTCTCTCCCAATCACTCCCCAATCCAATGTAGTTAAATCCAGGAGGTATTTTTGGTACTTATTTACTATATATCTCTTTGATATTTACTTGATGCTCACTCCCCTATCCATTTTTGGTGACATTTTTTGCCCTCAGCTTCTGTAATTTTTTACTAAGTTTCCTAAAGTGAGCCATTCTTGCTCTGTCTCCTTTATATGATCGACCTTTTCTGCCAGATCTTAAAATGTTGCCTTGGTCTGGATCCTTTGCTTTTTAAATATAATAGCCACCCCCCACCCCATGTAATTTAATTCATGCTATTTGCTTTAATCATTACCCTACAAGAGTTTCATCAATTTTTTTTTTCTCTCAAGCTCTAGGTGTTTCATTAAGCATAACTTAACTCCTCTATGAGGATATTTAAAGGCTCCTCAAAACTGTACCAAATTCATGGCCTGCCACACCCACCCCACTCATCATTACTATCCATAACTTCACTCTATTCTTATGTTTTCTATCTTATTGAATGGTACCACCTCATTAAACTGCACATAGCATATATTTAAGCATCATTCATAATACACCCTTCATTATTTCTTTAACCAACTCAATACCCAATCTGGCTAATTCTGCCTCCTAAAATTCATCCAGTTCTTTCTACCTCTACCATATCTTGCCTGGTCTCTCTGCCCTCGTTCTTGCTTCCTCCCTCTAATCTGTTCTCCATTTTGTAATTGGAATATTATTTTCAAAAGGCAAGGTTAATCACGTCGTCATCTCCTAGAAACCCTGAAACAGGTTTCCATTAGTTTCTTAAACATCTTGTCTACACCCTAAAATGAGATTCATCTCTCCGTTCCCTCTCTCACCATCTCCATCAGCTTTCTGTTTTCAAGGCACGTAATCTTCCTCCACATCTTAAACAAGACGTGCTCCATCCTTCCGGAGCACATGCTCTTGCTCCCCCGAACTGAAATACTCATCACCAAGCAACCTCATGGTTATTACTTACTTCTTACTCAACTATTACATCTTAGTGCATGGATCACTTTTCTATTATCATTTATGTTGCTTTTTAAAACTAAATCTTCTCAGCACAGACCAGGTTTCATAACACCTTGACCTTTCTTTCGGGGGAATTCTCACAGTTGTGATTTTGAATTGTACCTACAACTCCATTTACTGCCTAAAACATATTATGAATGAATACATAAATAATCAATTAATAATTACTAAGTACTGATGTGGCAATAGAGATTTTAAGATAAATAAATCCTACTTCCTGCTCTTCTAGTTAATGGGCAAGAAACTAGGGAAATAATTAAAGGTATAATGTAGTAATGATAAGTATATCATAATAAGAAAATGCACCATACAATTTATGGACAGGAAGATCCAATTATTTCTATGTAGAAGGAAGAGGGCAGGCAGGCTTCAGAGGAAAGCTGAAATCTGTGCTGGACTCTAAAGGATGATCCAGAGCTCGTGAAGTAAAGACACTGAGGAAAAGATATTCTGGGCATAGCAAACAGTATAAGCAAAGTAAAAAAGGTAGTGGTATGCATGTCAGGTACTAGGGACTTGATGTGAATGCTTCATTGCGTCTGGAACATGTGGTAAATGGAGGAGAGTAACAAGGCAAAGAGATAGACAGATAAAATTGCCAAGGGTTTGAAAAACTATGCAAAGAGCTTCAGACCATACTTTATTCTGAACACAGTAGGATCTCCTTCTCCCTCTTTCTCTTTCTGGTGATATGAAGTATCTGCAAAAAACAGTGAGTGGTAAGGTAGAGAGTGCAGTGGACAGGGGTAGCAATATGAGTGGGAGCAAGACAACAGATAATTATTATAATCATCTAATAAAGTTATAATGAGAGCAGTAGAAATAGAATTTTAAGATAATTTTGAAGGTGAGATAACTATGATCTGTTGACCAACTAGAATGTGCACCAGAAACATGGTGAAAAAAAAGGAAGAATCAAAGATGTCTAGTTTAGGGGACTGAGTAAATTACAAGAGCATTTACTGAGACAAGGGACAACATCAGGAAGAAAATGTGTTGTGGAGCTGAATGCCACATTTTTCTGCCTCTGTGAAGCATACAATCTAGTAAAAGAAAGACGTAATATCGCTACCTAAAACGTAATAACAATATGCAGCTAAACCTTGTTTTTTCTTATCAGCTAGAGAGAGAGAGCATCTTAAGGAGAGCCCATCATTTGCTCATGAAATGTTTTAATAAGCAAGCTTAGAGTCTGGGCTGACAGCCAGGATTTGTAGATCTGAAAACCAACTACATGACATTTTATCCAACACAGGACAGAAATGTAGGCATTTTGGGAGCTGGAAAAAGATTGTAAGAGAGGAAGATACTGTGACTGGCATCAGAAGAGAGATGGCCGGTGGGTATTTGGTGGAGAAATGTTTGTTATGTGTGCTATTCAACCCTTCCTCAGTTTTGCCTATGAATTCTTCGATAAATTCCACATTTCTCACTAATGCCTTATGAAGTGTGTTTTCTTTGAAAAGAATGAAAATAAGTGCCGAGAACTGTTTCATGCTTGATGCATGGAGAAATCAAAGCAGAACCATTTATGGGTTTCAATGCAATTGAAAAACCCTATAAAAAAAAAAAAGAATAAAGCAGTACATGGAACCATAGCAGCTTAGTAGGCTAAAGCTCCTGTTTGAGACTTCCTGATATGGAAGAAGACATTCTATGAAAAGGGATAAAGCATGAGCAAAGGGACAGGGACAAAAAAAATGGTAACTGGAAATGACTGGTGTATAAAGGAGAAAAGACAGAGGGAAATAGTGAGAAATGAATGAAATAGTAATTTCTGACCTATATTTTCAATTCAAAAATAGAGTCAATATTCAGTTTCCCCAGTGCTACTTGAGAGTTGGATTTACGCTACTCGCCACCTTGTCCATGTAAATATTCTACTCCGATTACTTACAAAAAACATAAAGAATAAACAACAAGTATATATGAGGTAAATAGAAATTAATCAGGTCTTCATCACTTTATTGTTGGAAAAAAACGTTTTAAAGATTCTAACTCTTAAATATGTGACTAAAGAAGTTTTTAAGACAATGTGAATAAAAAACAACCATGCGCATAAAATCACCATGCCCTCCTGGCATGCACAATATCACTAATTAATTCCTATAATATTTCCATGAAGAAAGCCATGTTCTTGCTGAACGTCAACGCTTAGTAATTAAAATTAAGGCTCTGTCTCTTGGCTGAGAAAAAAAATCTGTAGAATTTGTAGTAGGGGTACTCACAAAGGTAGGTTTCATCTCCCTTCACTCAGTATTGTGGTTAATGCTGGTATCTGCTTAGTATGACTTTCCACTCAGAAATCAAGTGTAGTCTCCTTCACCTTAGTGGGTAAATGAGCAAATGTGCATGGCTAATTCGGTACAACTCTCGTAAGAGATAGAAAGATTTGTATCACATTTCCATTACTTTTTAATAATTACTAAAACAAAGGAAAATCTACTGCAAATGACTCAATGGACCTCGTGTTTCCTTCTTCTGCATCTGTAATGAATAGAATAGATTTTATATTTTCAACAAATCAATCACCTTTCCCCTAACCCACATTATTGTTCACTTAGGAAAGATAAAACACTCATTCTTCTGGGCAAGGTGTGATGATGACACACTGAATAAATTCAGGGTTTTTATGCAAAGTATTCATCGACACTAGTGAGACAAAACATATCACTTAATATCAAAGTTAAATTAGCCAAAAAATTTGTTATTTAAAAACATTATTTTCTCTGGACTCAATTTTAAAGCCCAAGATTATGAGCACACCTCTGGTTCTCTCTGCATACACAACATATTTAAGGGAAAAGCACTTCTCCATCCATGATTCTCTCAAAAAAACTCTCTTTTATTCTTTTTCTAGACATCAAAAAAAGCGATATCAATATTTCATCTTTTTGTCTACAGCCATGCTACCCTGAACGATCCCAGCTGATCTCGAAAGCTAAGCAGGGTCGGGCTCAGTTAGTACTTGGATGGGAGACCACCTAGGAAGACCGGGTGCTGTAGGTGTAAAAAAATAAAAATAAAGGATTGTAAACTGACGAGGTCCTTGCAATCTGTGAGGTCAACCAAGGGTTGCCTCGCCTAAAAAAAAAAAAAAAATTCATCTTTTCTATGATGTGTTGCAGGACTTCTTGGCTGCCATGCAGCACCTTGGCAGTTCTAACACACTGAATCTAGAGCCATCCAAAAATCCTTCATAAGAGAGAAAAGCAACTGTGTAGGAGCATTTCTCTCCAATTTCATCCGGGGCCTTCTCTAGCTCACATTAAGATGAGCCGGCTTTTAGAATCATTTTATTAACATTACTTAACCATGTTAAGAAAAATCATTTTCATAAAAAGAATTTAGTTCAACCACGTCAACCCTCTGGGAAGTCATTTAGTCAACCTGTCAGACCAGGCTAATCATGGTTTGGTGATCGCCTGTAGTCTTGTTTAAAAACCTGAATACACTGAAAACAAACCGCACACCCCCATGATTAAACTTATTGCTGTCATGAGACCAGCTAGTGCAAACACCTGGGAGATAAATGTGGAGCTCACAGCTCTCGCCAGCTCTCAATTTATCCCATAGTTATAGCCAGATCACGGCAAAGACCACATTAAAAAATGATAATAATAAAACCTTCTTGAATGATGATTGGTTATCCCTGCTGCTATTTTTAATTCTCTTTATAAACTTATTTTTATTGCTACGCCAAGATTTATGACTTCCAATCATAAAATATATCTAAAGTTAAATGGTAGTGCTTTATTCCAGAAAACACTATAGCCCTGGTTCACAGTGAGGCTGCATTAGTTCAGCAAATCTATCCAAGCACAAATCTAGATGTTTTGATGTGGTGCCCTATTTCTCAGTAGTAATATGTCAGTTCTCATTAGGTATATAATAAAGTTTAATGCAAGACCTTTTAAGTCAGCAACCATTTGACATAACCTGGTATCAAAATGAACAGCTGTTGCAAAGAAGTGATTCTTAAGGAAAATATACATGTATTCAACCACTATTGGACAAGAAAAATATATATAAAACAAAAATATTTAGCAGACATAAATTTCTCTGTGTTTGTGGGTAGCTGGTTAACTCTTCTATTTTTGCAAATATTAGCAAATCTCTGAACATAATCATCAATGTTCTAATAGCTAATGTTCCCTCAAACCCCCTCCTACCACCTCTGTAACAAAGTTTTACAGTCATCCAAAAAGCAGCGAAAATATTGACACATATTTGATCACATCAAAAGCAAAATTGTGAAAAAATAAATAAAAATTAAGAGAGCCAGATTTAAAAGACTTTAACTTCTGAATCATAGTATCAGAGTGTTTTTTAAGCTTTCTATACTAATAGCCTTAACCCTGTATGTCCCCAAACATGTTTGAATAAATATAGCAAAAGATAGCTAAACTACACAAAGTATTAGGGAAAATGTCCCACAAAAGAAAAAAGTAAAGGATTAAATGAGGATAAAAAGAGACAACAGGGAGACCTCACAAGTTATCTGTGTTAATTAATCTTCAATAAATATTAATATTTACAATTATTTTTAAATTCATGCAATATGAAAATAGGACTTAAATCATAACTCTAAAAATCTATTATTCAATTAATTCCTACAAATTCTTTCTTGTTTTTTAACTAGAACATACTTTCTTACTGACAATTTTTTTTATTTAGACTCAAGTGACAGCCACACCTACTAGGACAGCCTCCTATTTAATCAGAAAGTATATTTGCAAGCCCTGTATGTACCAAATGTGTGGTAACACTCCTATCAAAAGAAATGTGAATGGTTACCTTTAATGGATCTTTTTTTGTTAGGTTAAGTTTTACATGTTTGATTTCTTAAAAAGGACCCAAAATATATTAATATGACATATACCAGAAACAGTATCTGCTGAGATGCGCATTCAATGTGTAGATTTATTTATTGTGAATAAGTCAGAAGACCCAAATAATATCAGCCTGGCACCAAGAATCAACAAAGGCTGAATGGACCATAGGAGAAACAACACTACAATCAGGAAGATCTTGGGTAGTAACACTATGCTAAAAACACACAGCAAAGTATTTTTATAAACATGACGATGCCATTATACTCTAGCAGAGAAAGCATCATAACTATGACTGTTTTGTTTAATGTTGTTTTAGGTTTTTAATGTTTTGGCCTGGGCTGCCAAAATTATAATATTAGAAAGTTGAGTCAAACACAAATCATTTGAGCACCATGCTAGTCATCGAGGAAAGTATTTATGTTTCTTCAACAAGCATGAATAATTCTCACAAATTATCTTAATGAATACTATTATTAAAAGTGGAAGATATCTTAACTCTCCTTACTCAGGGAAATCTGAACATCTCCCCTTACACCGCATTCAAACTTCTCTCATAGCACATAACACTTTGTTGCTCATCTTTATAAAATCTCTCGTTTCACATACAATGACTATCAGGAAGGTAAAGACCTTGTCTTATGGAGCCTGGTGCCCATCATGCATAAATAATAAATAAGAAATTTGTATTTGAATTTGAATGTAAATAATCAAAGTCAAAAAAGGAAATAAAACCAAGAGTATTACCAATATTTTCTTATGGAAAAATCAAAATTTGCTATGGTTCTATTGGCTAATATTGCAAAGCCTGTACCTTTAAATTCTGCCTATATAATTACTTCTCAGCGTGAAATAGAACAAGTCACTCAACCTCTCTACACCTTAGTAGTAAAAATGTTTCTAATTTACCTTATACAGGAAGGCTGGGAGAAACCAAATATAAAGCAAATTATAACATAAAATTTTATATAAAAATCATGGGGAAGACTGATTTGTAAAAAGTAATTATAATAAAATAAAATAATTCTGGGTTCAACAGCAACTTATATTAGAAGCAAAGCAGCTGGAGAAACAATTTCAAATTAATTTCAATTACTATTTATCCTAAGAGCATTATATCCAGATCATAGTTGATATTTATCCTTATACATTTTGGAGATTATGCCCTATGTTATAATAATTAATAAACCATTGAAATTATACAGCTTATTTATTGTAAAATCCACAACTCTTAAATAAGACACTGAATTTATGAGCTAACAGAAAGTTATTATTTAAAGTGAGATATATTTTGATATCTATAAAAATCCAAGGGTCTGTGGATTGTAGAGTCCTTTGTCGCAAGACATCTTTTGTCCCTTCCTTTTTATTTTGAAAAATATCAAGCTTACATAAAAATAGTACAATAAATACCATAATCTCTTTACCTAAGTTCACCAGTGATAATATTTTGCCACAGTGCTTTATGCCTACAAATATACACTAACACACATTCACCTTTGTCTTTCTTTTTGGCTAAATGACTTGAAAGTAAGCTGCACATATCATACTAAATATACCTTGTAATTACTAAGAGGCAGGAAACAGACATTCTCCTACAGAGCCAAATATTACCACACACAAGAAATATTACATCAGTACAACAATAATAGCTAATATAGTGTTCCTCAAATTATTTGTAGAGAAGGATCAGTATTCCTTTCTTCTAATCAATTGAAGAACAATACTTTAGTAAAATAAAATAAAAATGAATTACTAAAAAACGAGCAGGCACCTGTGTACCACACCAATGTCAAATTACTATACAATTATCTAACCATTTACTTTCAGTTTTTGTACTTATCTCCTTGTGGACACAATAATTCATTGATTGGCACTTCTGAGTTAAGGACCACACTTTGAGGAGACTAATATGAAACTGAGTAAATATTCAAATGTCCCCAGTTACTCCATAAATTGCATTTATGATGTGACCCAATCAAAAATGTAGAGTATAGCATAAGGAATGTAGTCAATATTATTGTAATGGTTTGTGTAGTGCCGGATAGGTGTTAGAGTGGGGGGGGGAGTGAGGAAATCACTTCATAAATTATATAAATGTCTAACTATTGTACTATATACCCGATACTAATATAAAATTTTTAAAAATATATCTGTTATTATAAAAAAAATATCTTGTTTCTGTATTCTCTAATTACTAAAAGTAACATTTCCTTTTTTTTTTTTCTTTTTTGGACTTTTATGGCACTGGCCTCTTTGAAGCATCTAGGCCAGCCGATTTGTAGAATGCTCCATAATATGGTTTTGTGTGGGGTTACCTCATGATTATTTTCACTTTAAACTCTTTGAGTTGGAATATTACAGTATGTGGTTCTGTGCTCTTTCTGGTGTATAATATTAGGAGGCACGTGATATTACTTTGTCCCATTATTGGTAATGTCGGTGTAATGTCTGTTGATTTCATTATGGGTACAGCTGTTTCCTTTTGTAAATAATAAATAAGCTGTTTGCTGATATGTTATCACCGTGTGAATATTTTGATCCCCAACATTTCACCCAATGTTTTTAGTATCTACTTATGAGACTTGCCTAAAATAATTATTATATTTTAGATAAAAATAATACTTTTTAAGTCTATCAATTTCTTTATTGATTAGCTAGCATTCTTCTTTAAAAAGGAGCTTTGCTTTGTTTCTCCACCTCTTTATTTTGGGGAAAGTATCTCTGTGAACTCATGGATTCTTCCATTCTTTTTCATTTAATGTGTTATAATCCCTCATCATCATAATCCATTTTGAAACTCAAATTGTTTGAAATTTGGCCAGTGTGAATTTCTTTAACCCATATCCTACGTCTTTGTGACATGCCCCCATAAATTTATGAGTACTTAATCACTTTTTGATAGAATGAGGTATTTCAGGCTTAGCATGTACTTATTCTGCCCCAGACACAGTAAATCATTTTCCCAATAATATCTGATTTTTCTGAATAGGGAATGGTATTTTAGAAACCAAATCTGGGTACTAGATGTGCTCATTACTGTTGGATATTATATTATTTAAGTCAGTACAAAGGAGCTGACATCTTTTAAACCCTCCTCTTACCATCCCAACCAGTAAAAAAAATTGTTTCACACATGGAAAGACTGAGGGTAAATTCTATTAGAAAACATTTTCTAATGAGAAATTCCTGAATTAAAATGTTATATGCATTTAAACACTTAAACACTTATAACTAAAGCTACATTGCCACACCTTTTAGAGATGAAGTTTTTTGTGCATCGAGATGCACAATTTTATTTAGATCTTTTCAGTAGTGACAGTTTCATACTTTCCAAATCTCCCCAAAAGGATGTGATGGATCTCTCTCCCTACAATCCTAATAGTATGTTTGTTCTTTTTTTAAGATCCCATGATGCATAATGCATTGTGTGTCATGGTATGAATATTTCTGGCCATTATTCACCCAAACTCTTATTAAATTTGAAAGACATATCAATTAATTTCTCAAAGTATCTAACATCTATATAGAAATAAAAACAGTGTTATTTCTTTCTAGGACTGATGAAAGGACTGAACTTTCATAGACTGACCTCATAAACTGTGACCCTATCAAACAAAATCAAGGGAAATATCCAAAATCTAGTTAGTGATATTTTCAATATTGATAACTGTTGGCATCCTGAGAATACAGGAATCAATCAAGGTCAAAGGCTTTTATCCTAAAGCAGGAAACAGATTTACATATCCTGTCAAGTTAAGACATTTAGACCTATTCATTAAGGTATTTAAATATTCTAGGAGACTTAAAAAATGCAAAATCTAATGAAGTGATCAACTTGGGAAAATTGGCAGACTTCCACGATTTTATCAAGACAGAAGCTAAATTGGAGTTTTATGTTACTTGACCATTGGACTCTTGAAATATGAAGCTCAAGATATGGTTTCTGCTAATAAATATAGAGTATTCTGTGGGGGCAGTTAGTACAAAGAACACCCTGGATATCTGAATTCTAGGTCACACAATAGGCCAAGTTCTCACGGAGTAGGAAACCTCAGTTATCTGATAGTAATTTTCTTCCTGTTACTAAACATCTTTCAAAAGGGATAGATTTAGCAGTAAATATGAACATATTTAAAAGTAAACACAGTGGAGGCTTCTGGTTACAGCTTTAATGTGAGAAGAAATTGAAAGCTGTCAGCACCGTTCCTATGACAAGAAATCTGAACAAACTGAAAACCAATTACTTTTCTTGGACCTATAAGAGAACTGAGGTTATTGGGCAGACTGCCATTCTGAAACCCAGCTACATCTAGAAAGATACATTAACCAAGATCTGCACACCTGGAGCAGAAGCCACTGAAGCTATAAATTGGTGGCAATTAAAGTATAATTTTAACAAATTGCTAGAGAATGAACTGGAGTAGAATAAGAAACTCCTGGTGGCCACAGTCATAGAAAGGCATCCACATGTTCATGGAACCTGCCTCCAGGAAATCCACTGGGTTCTCAAGGTGCTTTGAGGCACTGGTAGTGGGAGAGAAAGAGTAATATAAAACATGCTTAAAACATTCTCCATATAAATTCCTACTCTCCAGAGAAAAGGACTCCAACAAAACACAATGCTGAAAGCTTATCTCTGCTGGGGGAAAGAAAACCCTCCCACTTCATCCCTGTTTAGCCATCTAGGCAAGAGTGGAAGTAAGAGCTCAAGGCTGCAGGGGGAGGAGAGAGTGGCTATACTATTGGACAAACATTTGTGAAATTAACAGAACCAAGACACAAGCCAATGAAAGGCTGAGATTTAATCACATATAGCCTAAAGCAGGCAAAAGAAAAGAAATGACAAAAATTAGAGCAGAAATCAATAAAATTGAAAATGGAAAACCAATTGAGAAAAATCAACAAAATCAAAAATTAGGTCTTTGAAAAGATTAATAAAATTGATGAACTATTACCCGTGCTAACCAAGAAAGGAGAGAAAAGTCACAATTATCAATATTAGAAATAAAAAAAAATATTCTAAATGGATATTAAAGTCACACTATGAACAATCTAGAGCCACAGGTGAAATGGACCAATTCCTTAAATTACATAAACTACCAAAACTCACACACACACAACTAGATAGGCCTATATTTATTAAAGTAATTGAATCAATAATTAATGACATTCCAAAAAAAGAAGCATCAAGTCGAGATGGTTTCACTCATGAATTCTACAAAACATTTAATAAAAAAATACCAAGTCTCCATAATCAGTTCCAGAAAACAGAAGCAGAGTAGATACTCCCTAACTCACTCTATGAGGCCATATTACTTTAATAAAAAAAAAAAAAAACAGATAAAAGCATTATAAAAAAAGGTTATAGAAAAAAATCCTCAAGAAAATAATTCTAAATCAAATCCAACAATGTATATAGAAAGAGTTATATACCAATACAAAATGGGATTTATTCTAAGTATGCAAGGCTAGTTCAACACTTGAAAGTCAAGGTAATCAACATATCAATAGGAAAAAGAAGAAAAATCACATAATCATATCAATTAAGGCTGGTTAAAACACTTGACAAAACCCAACACCCATTTATGATAAAAAGTATTCAGCACACTAGGAATAGAGGGAAACACTCTCAATGTGATAAAGACCATCTACAAAAATCCTACAGTTAACATAATACTTAATGGTAACAAACTGGATACTTTTCTGCTAAGACTGGAAATGAGGCAAGGATGTTCTCTCCCACTTCCACTAGATCTCATAATGTTTTAATTCTCATTTCTCTAATTTCTAGTAATGTAAAACATATTTTTGTGTTTATTTACTATTTATGTGTCTCCTTTGTTGAAGCGTTCTGTTCTTTTGCCCACTTTGTAACTGAATTGTTTCATTTTGTTTTGCTTTTGTTCTTGCATTTAGAGAGTATGTGCATATATTCTGTATGTGAGTTCTTTGAAAATATTTTCTCCCACTTGATGGCTTGTCTTTTCATCATATTAGTAGAGTCTTTCACAGAGTAAAAGTTTTTAATTTTGATTAAGTCCAATTTATTGATATTTTTTATGGATTGTGCCTTTGCATCATATCCAAGTTGTCACCTAACACTAAGTAATGAGTATTTTCTATTGTATTATCTTTTAAAAGGTTTGTAGTTTTACCTTTTACATTTAGGTCATAATAATCCATTTTAAGTTTAGTTTTCTATAATATGTGAGCTTGGGTCAAGGTTCATTTTTGGGGGGTATTGCTGTCCAGTTATTCCTGTACCATTTGTTCTTTTTAGACTATCCTTCCTCCATTCAATTACTTTTGTGCCTCTGTCAAAAAAACTGTAATTCAACTTAACATGTGTAAACTTAATAACATTTCAATTTAAAATCACAAGTTCAAAGTTATTATGTGGCATACTGGAACATTTAAGAGAACATTAGTTTCACCTTATTTAAAAGCTTAATTGTTAGATTTATAAGATTTATAAGAATTTTTAGCTTCACCTTATTTAAAAGTTTAATTGTTAGATTTATAAGAATTTTAATAAGATTCATAAGACTATGGCATATTGGAATATTTAAGTAGACATCAGTTTCACCTTACTTAAAAGTTTAATTATTAGATTTGAAGGACTTTGGGGGGTATTTTTTCCTATTTTTTCTTTTTATTTTCTTTTTCTTTTTTTTAGCTATATTGCAATACCTTATATCCTACTGATAATCAGGAATTGTATATATTTAAGGTATACAATTTGATGTTTTTATTTTTAAGTACTTCAAAGTTTTCATTTGTTAGACAACTGACGTATTTTAAAAGAAAATCAATCATATTAAGTGTGCGAAATCAATTTAAAATGTTGAAAAGTGATTAACAAAATGTGTACATGATACTAAATATTAAAAGGCTCCCCAAAAGTGATTGTGAAAATATTCTAGATATATTAATAGAATAATTTACATGAGATGTAATTACATATTTAAAAATGAAGTATGTCTTTTGAATAGATAAATATGGTAAACTGAACACTAATTTAAAAAAAAGTAATTCTTATTAGAATAACTCGAATGAAAAATTACAACAATATCAAATTTTGGAGAAGATGCAGTTAAAGTGAATCCTTCATACATTGCTGTTGGGAATTTAAAATGATACAACCACTTCTGGAGAACAATTCAGCAGTTTCTTATAAAACTAAATATGCATGTACCATATGACATAGCAATTTCACCCTTGGGCATTTATCCAAGAGAAATGAAAACTCATGTTTATATAAAAACGTGTACACAAATGCTCATAGCAGCTTACTTGTAGTAGTCAAAAACTGGAAACAATCCAAACGTCCTTCAACAGGTGACTGGTTAAGCAAGTTCTGACACATCCATACCATGGAATACTTCACAACAGTAAAAAAGGAATGAACTACAACTTGGGTCTCAAGGAAGTTATGCTCAGTAAAGAAAGCCAGTCCTAAAAGATTATATATAGTAAGGTTTCATTCATGTAGCATAATTGAAATGACAAAATTATGGAGATGGAAAACAGATTAATAGTAGTCAGGAGTTAGGGACTCACAGCATGAGTGGAAAGGGAGGTAGCATGTCTAAGAAAAGCAGCGAGAAGAGTCTGTACAGTGATGGAACTGTCTGCATCCTAAGGTGGTGACAGTCACAATCTATATATGTGACACATCTGCACAGAACTAAATAGGCATACATGTAAATGAGTGCATGTAAAACTCGTGAAATTCGAGCAAGGTCAATGGATTGTATCACTGTCGATATCCTGGTTGTCTTACTAGACTTTAGATTTGCAAGATATTAATATTGAGAAAACCAGATGAAATGTACCCAGAATTTCTATTACTCCTTACAACGATACATGAATCTATGATTAATTTTTCAAAACATAATTAAAAAGAAAAGTAAACATCTGAATCGTTCCTTCTGTTCACATACAAACAAATCCTTTTAGGGCATCAAAAAAACTTACATTAGCATAAAGATAAAATGGTGTAGAAAAATGAAAACATAGTGTGCACTTACCAGATTGTACCTGCTTGCTGCTACTTCTGTCACTATTATTATTACTTCTATAAATATCATCACTAATTTAATATTTTGAACTGACATTTACTCCTATGCCTGATACTTTTTATTCAAATATCTGCATGGCCTTCTTCCTTACTTTATTGAGGTTATCTGAGAATTTTTCTACGAAAAATATCACTTCTTTGACCAACCTATTTCAAATAATTCTGTAACCTTTATTACTCCCCACTACATCTTTTTCCTCTGATTTATTTTTCTTCTTAGCACTTATGAAAAAATGAAATATTGTATATTTATGTGTTTTCTTCTTCATTCTTGACACCCCCCCCTCGAAAGGCAAACTTTAAGAGAAAAGGGTTTCACCTGTTTTTCTTCATAATTGCGTGTCCAGTTCTTACAAAGTGTCTGACATAATAAGGGCTTGTGAACTACTTATTAAATAAGCAAACATTGCCATAAACTGATGAGCAAATGTCAATATTAAATATAATGATACAACAGTTGATTTTTCTCTCTTTAAGGAACAGCTAGCTTCTGATGTGTGAGAAGAATGCTAGAGTGGGTGTCTCATAAACCTCTTTTCAAATTTTTTATTAAAATACTCATAAAACTATCTTGAAAAGAATCCTCTATGCACATCAACAACCACCACCAAATCAAGGAACTGCCTGCCATGTTCCAGGGTTTGCCACAGTTCTCCATATGCCTTATTCATGAGTTAGGATCCCTTTCGGAACCTGCTGTATTAATTTCACTTCTCTGCTTCTACTAGCTATTCAAGTTAACTTGTTCTTGGAGTTCCACCTCCTAGGGTGGAAGTTTGGTTGCCTCAGATCAAATTTGCATATTTTGCTTTCAGGTTTCATATAAACTCTCTTACTTGAGTTCCGTTTCGCCTCTTAATACAGGAAGTTTGGAATTCATCGAGCTACATAACTACAAGCTCCCCATTTTTTTTCTCCCCAAGATATCTACGAGTCTCTTTCTATCCCCCAGAAAGAAGAAATGGCATTTAAAAAATATCTACTGCACACCACACAGTTTTAGAGGTGATACATATTAACTTTCTTTCTGCTTCAGGTCTTAAGGAACACCTTCTCCACCCAGGTCAACTGTGAACTGGTTTATAGCAGCACTCCCAATAAATCCATGTGGCTTACTCTTCCTTCAAGGATGAGTAAGTAAGAACAAAATTGCATAAGACCTAGAGATGAATACAAATACCTACTATTTATTGAGTATTCTGAAAATACTATATATGTTTCAAGATATAAAAAGAGCTGAGGCTCTGATAAGCAGTTACCAGATAGCAAAGTGAAAATAAAATAATGCCCACTCCAAATTATGCAGAATTTACAAAGGGTTGCAGGAAAACCTATTTCATAACTCCTGGGTAGACCTTAAGCTTATCAAAAGCAGTCAGAGAGGGATCTGAGGAAACTGGTGAGAAATGCTATGAAATAAATAAAGCACCTAAAGATAATATAAATTTGATACTATTGGCAGTTGGTTCCCATCCTCTACCTAGCTCACCATTCTCAAAATGCCCAAAACATGATGTGAGTTTGATTAGTACATGAATGACTCTTGATCATTTGTGACAGTGTAGGATCAGTTTTATATGGTGTGAGTTTCCCTATCATTATATCCTTACCAAAGGTATTATTTTTTCATTAAACCCATTACATCATGACTTCACAGTTTATGCATTTGAATTCGGGAACTGAATTTTGTGTTATTGTCGGAATTTTGCTATGTATCACTGGAGGTAGCTGTTCTCGTCCTAAGAGTCCTTTCTATCCTCAAGCCTAGTAGGATGGGAACAATGGTGTGAAGTAATACAAAACAGTCTTCAATGGAGCTAGAGAATTTAGGGATATATTCCAACATTTGAGAACTCTAGAGAACGAGGGCCTGACTCAAGCACACATCAGACTATGAAATGACGTCCGAACCTTGTCTGGTTGGTGTGGATGGCTGGAGAAGAGCTGGCTTAGATAATTGGGTATCAGAGTGTTGGGTATCAGAGCTGGAGGCACTGAGCCTTCCCATAGTACCAGATTTGGGCCACGTGGGTGAAAAGACTGCCATGGGTTCACCTGGACCTGTCTAACAGTGCTGCCCAAAGGTCTATAAAGACTACATCACAAGGATATAACAATAGCAAAGCTGGATATCAGGTGGCCTAGAAAGAATGACAAGCCACCACAGGACTGAGATGCATCCTTTAGGGAAGTACAAGAGAGGAGCCAGCAGACAACCTTTGAACTGAAGCATCCATTAAACATATCACAAGAAAAGAAAGGCAACTTGGATGACCTACCAAGACCAACAATTTAAGTCACAGAATCAAGCAATACTGTCCTATCCCCTCAATCTCTTCTTCCACTTAAACCCAGGAAGAGTGAAAAAGCAGCAAGTGAGTACAGGTAGAGGACATCACCTTCCACAATATAGTCTCCAGTTCAAAGCAGGTTCAAGCTAAAGAAGGGAAGATTAAGCTAAAAAAGAGTTCCAATTCTTAGACATTTCAACTATTTAACTTAAACTATATTTGTGACTTAAAGTTTCTGCAAGACTGTGTCTTGTCTAAAAATCTGCTTTATTGTCTTGCTAGAGTTTTCTTCCAGGAGCAGAAGTTTACCCTTACTGAATGTGCAAGACAGAAAAAAACTGTATTATGATCAAAATCCATGCACCATGCCTATTCAATATACTGGCCACACACAATTTACTCCTCACAGCATCTTTGAAAGTTAGGCATGCAATTGTGCAGCTGTGCAGAGAGTCATGAACAGAAGGGGCCTGGGCCTCATTTATTGCCCTGTTCTTGCTGTCGTGAAATTTTTAACAATTTTGGAACAAGGGGCACCACATTTTCATTTTGTACTGGACTCTACAAATTATGTAGTTGGTCCTGCAAAGAGCTTTTGGGGTCCTGTCCATGTTCATTTTCTTGCCCTAGATTATAGTTACATGGTCTTTACTTTTAAAAATTTATTATACTGTACATATGCTTTATGCGATTTTCTGCCTGTATTTTAAACAATTTTAAACAATCTTAATATATCTTTGCCCAGAAAGAAATTTATTCTAGGGAATAGATAAAAAGTTTAATTTTTGACTCATGTTTTTCAGTGAGGTGTAAAGGTATGTTTCTAAGAAACGGACAAAAATAAGAAAAGAATAAACATAAATTTTTAAAAATTAAGAATTGAAATGAAATCTCTATTTGGAAGCACTAAGTGATAGACTTGACACAGAAGAAAAATAAATTTTTAAGAAGCAAAAGATAAGCTGGTGTTGTAATCATGCAATTCAGAATGAAGCCATTATGAAAATGAGAGAAGATAATAAAAATGGAGATTAAATGACAGATTCAAACTACAAATAAAGGTCATCTCCAAAGGCAAAAAAAAGAATAGATCAAAGTTAATTATAATTTAAAAAGATCTTTCCAGGGTTAAAAAAAAAAAAAAAGAGTCTGACACCAAGAGAAACTAAGAAGTTTATGGTAAATTTGGTAAGCATTGTGTTTCATGTTTACTTTATTATTCGAAGTCCCAGAAAATAAAGATGACTTTGAAAACGTCTATACTGAAAAAAGAAAACCTCCCAATAATGAATGTATAATCGGAAAAGTTTCATTTGTTTGCTATTTTCTCTGCATAAAACAATAGAGAACTTTCTGGTTTTGGCAGTGGAGATGGAGGGAGGGAGAGGTGACAGTACAAAAATCATGGTAACTGGCATTCACGGTAGAGGGCAGAATGGCAACCTCAAAACTTCAGTGTTTCAGAAAATATACTCAAATACTTCTATAAAAAAGATTCCTTTAAAGATGGTAATTAGTTCACTGGCAAATGAAAATGTATCAAATTTAGAACTATCACTGAAAAGTCGTGGTAGAATAGATGTGAATTAGCAGTAAATGCTGAAACTAGCAAGAGAAAAAACTTTAGAAATAGCTAAACATTATTAGGTGAAAGGTTGATGCTGTTAAATCTAAATAATTGGTGTAATTATGGTAACTAACATAGAATACAAATGATAAAATATGCTTTAATAAAAGGACTATTTTGTTCTTAAACAGCAGGGCTTGCAACCCCAGATGAAATAAATAAGAAGTACATAAATAAGAATGAGAAAGAGCAAAAGTACTATATTTCCTACTTTTCCATAAAATGAAGTTAAGTTGTAATTTGTTGTTTTCATAGTGCATCACAAACACAACATTAAGAAGTCTATGAAAATTGTTAAATTTGCCACTATAAAGTTAAAATCAAATTCTTCATTTTCTAAATTGTTGTAAAAGAAAAAAAAAACATACAGAATATTTTCTATGCAGTAGAACATAAGAAAGGGAAAAAAAACAGCTTGGCAAAAAAAAGGCATAGAATTAACACAAGTCAGACCCAGAAAAACAATTAGAATCAATTATAATAAAGTTAAATTCAAAATTAATCATATGACTCAAACAAAAATACCCCCCAAGCTTTGGAATTGGCTTAAATGACTGTTATTTCAGAGGAAACGCAGTACAAAATATAAGGTTACACAGAACGTATATTTTAAAAAACCACAACTATAATAATATAGCCCAAACTTTTTGATGAACATAGACGCTAAAATTGTAAATGAAGTAACAGAGAACAGAGGAGAGACAAATCTACATAACCCTAGTTTATTTTTTCTCTCTTTTGATAATTTAGCAGAGACCTAGCTCTGAAGACCTGAAGTGCCTCAAGGGAAGAAGGGGCAGATATCAGCCACTACATTCCAGGGATCCCTTTTTAAAAAGGTCCCTTCTAGACCAGGAGCTGGCATCTTTACATACTTGTATAGACATTCCTTAACCTCTGCATGAACACATAGGGCGAGCCTAGGGCAGGGCTTCCATCTAATGTCACAGAAGCCACTGTGCACCATGAGCCCTCTCTGCCACCTTAAACTGTGGAACAGTGAGATCTGGGGTGACTTGCCTGTGCTATATTCTTCTCTGATAGTAAATATCCTTCCATTAACCCTGTGTTAAATCTACCCTGCTTTGCCAGTGATGTTTTCCATGATCACTTCGCACAACCAGGATAGGAGCCCACGATTTATTATGCCAAAGGACAGTCATCTGAGGAATGACAAGTGGATAAAGTTTATAAACTTGTCACATAAAAACAATAATTTTTTTTAAAAAAAATAATATTATCTCTTTAATGGGATGGCAAAAAGGCATTTGATAAAATATTATGCCCATTTATATTTTAAAACTAGCAAGCTACTCAGTAGGGAAAGTCCTAAAGTCTTAAGTCAATTGCAAAGCAACTAAGATTTCTAACTCAAAACTAATGATATTTAAGTAATTCTTATCAATTTCATAAATTGTGAACCAAAAATAAGTGAAAGCATAAGAAGCAGGAAATATTTTTGTTAGTTGCAGGAGACATGATGCAGAAGCTCTAGAAAAGTTATCAATTGAAAAATGTAATTTATAGAGGAAACACAGCAAAGCGGAAGACAAGAGAGAAACGTCTATTCCTATTCTATATACAAAATTCAAGAATCTCCCTTTGAAATAGCAACAACAACAACAAAAAATTAAGTAGGAATGACCCAAATGAAGAAAGTAAATGATCTACAGGAATAAAACTGTAGAAAAACTACTTTAAATTTTTATCTAAGAAAAAAGTATATTCATTATTCTTTTACATTTCTTAACAGTGTGAAGATTTTAAACCATTTCCCGTTTGCCTTGAGAATACTTGCCAGTAGTATTTACCCCGAGATAACTCACAGGATACAGTCCTAACCTTACCCCCAAAGTTTGTCATGAAATATCTAACTTTTATTATCATTTTTGCATCACTCTATTGTATCAATAGTCTTTGGAAACAAATGACATCATGCTATTTATAGCATTCTTTTCTTAGCAGTGGTATTTCCATTTACAAAATATAGTAATTCTCAATCACTGAAAATATCAAATCCTAGATGTTTCTCTTTGTGTTACTCCATGCTTTGAAATTTACCACACACAAAAAAAATTATTAAATAATGATCATTGCATACATTTCTGTTACATTAGTATTAGAGACAAGTTCTGTTTAGAAATAACTCCAAGAATAGTTTTTATATTTTATTTTCACATTGAAAACCAGTCAGATTTACTTCAGCCTCAAAAAGGGTGTTTATGTAAAACTAAATTAATGCTGGCAGCGAACTGCACTTTTTCTTTCTAAATGGGAATGGGTTAAATCTTCACAAATTAGTCCAAAAGTTTAATGTGATTGGAATAAATATCAAGGAAATAATTTAAACTCCACCTGTTAGAATACCAGGTAAGAACATCTTTGTAATTTTTCAAAGAAAAAATAGAAAATCATATATTTAAAAAGAAATGTATAGTTATGTTAATTAAAACACTGGTCTACTTTTCTACATGTAAGCATACAAGATACTGCAATAGAGAGGGTAACTGAAAAGAAATTAAACTTCACATATGATAAAGGAGGCACCACACATCAAGGAATGATGAAAGGATCATCCAATAAATGCCCAAAGGCAGAAAGGTGTTTATGCATAGCTTCAGTTCATACCATACAACATAATGCATTCTGATGAATTAAAAAGTTAACTTTTAGTAAAGAAAATCAGAGAAAATTGATCTCAGTATTTATCCATTTTTAAAGGGAGGCTAATTTTCTAATTGAATAAACATACAAAAAAAGAGAAAACAGTCCCATATTTAACTCCATAAATATAAAAACTGTTACATGTAAAAGAGTTAATAGAAACTAAAAAGTAAATGCATGTAGAGAACTTTCCATCAACATGGCAAAGTAAGTAAAAGCTGTGCTCACCTCATCCCATAACCACATCAAAATTACAGCTAAATTATAAAACAATCGCCCCTGACAACCACCTGAAGACTAATTTAACAGAACTCCTATGGTGAAGAATACAAAGAAGAACCCACAACGAGACTGGTAGAAGGGGCAGAGATGCAAAACAAGTGACACCCACATGCGACAGTGAAGAATTGGGAGGGAGATCTTGGCTGCAGAGGTCCACCCCTGAGGAGAGAGGGAGTTCCAGTCCAAAACTGGGCTCCCTATTCTGGACCTCGTTGCTGTTTTAATTAGCATTAATCTGATAACTATGGAGATCAGCACTTTCTGACGTGTTTACTCAACAGTTATAATTCTACCTTAGTTATTACTTGTTTATATCATTTTACCATGTATCTGTTAAAGTCTTAATATTTTTCTAATCGTTCCATACTTAAGAAAAAAATATTTTAAATAAAAAAACAAAGTATGTTATACTTTTAGTGTACAAAATTAATTTTAGAAGCATCGAGCTCCACTAGTTATCAAAGAAATGTAAGTCAAAGCTACAATGAAAAATGTTTACTTGTGTTCCATTTAATTAGCAATTTTTCTAAAAAGGTAACCAACCAAAATTGGCCTGGGTAAAATAGAAATCTTCTCTCATTCACATTTGCTAACATTGGAGTTTGAAATTACAATTAAGAGAGCAATTTATAATTATAAAGAATACTTATAAATTGTCATAAAAATCTTAAGGATAATAAGTCCATATCCTAAAAACAAGCAACCAACCGACCTTAAAATAAGGCTATTAAAATTTTTCTACACAGCCTGTGTGTCCAACAGCACAGGAACAAGGAAACAAATTATGACACTCATAGAGGGAACCCAATGCTGTCATTAAAATAATGATTATGAATATTACATAACAGCATGAAAATACTTATGATAATTTCATCATAGGAAAACATAAAAGCAGAATAGAAAATTAAACACATGGTATCAAAAAAAAAAGAAAACGGAAAGAAATGCACTAAATCAATAACCTAGATCATTTTTAAACAAAAAGGAAGTCCAATTTCTTTAAATTACAAACTATCAGTCTCTGATCAGTAATTGAAAGTACCCAGTTCAATACATTAATCCACACTACATTCCTCATTCGAAGATAAAACACCCCTTACTCCCACCCCAGCTGGGGCTGGAACCTGGGCACTGGGGGTGGGGGCGGGGGGGTAGGATTTCTCTGCTTCCTGCTTCTTCTTCCTAGATTGCTAACTTGGAATTTAGGCTCCTCCTGCTGCTGGAGTTCCCTCATGCTCTGCAGTGATCCTCTTAGGCAGGACTTATTTTTTTAATAAATCTTCATTTTTTACAGAAGTTTAAGACTCACAGAAAAATTGAGAAAGTACAGAGAGTTCCCATATCACACACATGCATAGCCTCCCCCATGATGAAGATCCCCCACCACATTGTACATTTGTTACAACCATTTAATCTGCATTGATGCATCATAATAACCCAGAGTCTGTAGTTCACAGTATGGTTCATTCTTGGTGTTATACATTGTATGGGTTTGGACAAACATATAACATTTCTATCATGGTTTCACAGAATAGTTTCAGTGCCCTAAAAATATCCTGTGTTCCACTTATTTATCCCTCAGCCCTGGTTAGGCAGAATTTTAATCAGCTCTTTCTTTCCTGTGGCCCCATGTAACCCATTGAGAATGCACACTCATCCTTTGCCCTATTGGGATTTAAGGAACCGGAAATGTCACCTGCTCCCTCTGCCTGGCTCTTGCACTTGAGATGGGAATGGAAGGAAGCCACCTAGTATACCCTGAGCTGCTGGAAGCTTACCCTGCCCCTCCAGGCATGAGGCTGAGGAGGCAGCAGCACCCCCCTCCTCCCTAACAGACTGGGAGCCACGCAAGAGCAGCTTCTCTCACCAAAGTCACTTTCTCTCTTCTCTCCATTTGATTCACATTCTTGAAATGATGAAGGGGGAGGATTCTAGAAGTACCACTACGAAGATTCCTCTCAGTATCTCATCCATTGCTTCAACAGGTCCTAAGGGGTCACTGTTATTTCCAATTTATTTTAGTGATTAAAAATAAATTTATAAATAATGAAAATAAGATAATCACAAATCAAACTGTCAAGATCCTTCCTAAACCCCTGTTACTCATATGTCTTGGTCAGTGTCCTTCAATTCACTGAGCCTCTATTTCCTCATCTGTCATGAGAATAATAAACAGTAGTTGTTCCACTTCTTCTACAGGATGTTTTAATGAACTGATCATTTGCTTACTATAAATATTATATCAACATAAGCTAGCTTTACTGTTAACAATTGACTATTTCATAAATAGAAATATTCCTATGTATTCTCTTTTCTTCTTAATACGGGTGAGTTGTTTTGCTTTTCTAAGTGGTGGAATGATCAGAAGTAGATACCAAAGTCAAAATTTACTGTTACAACTTGTTCATTAGGCTTTTCAAAATATCCACCAAGCATAAAAAAATACCTGTTAATATGTGAAAAAAAATGACTGCTTGTGAGAGATTTTTTTTTAGCCAAAATCAGCAAAATGAAATGTAAAGCATCTGGAAACAAAAGCATGTCAAAGGTATTCTTTTAATAAGCACAAAAGACATATTGTTGAGGTTAGACACTTAAAAAACTAGTAAAATGAGTTTAGTGATAAAAGAAGCTTTTTGTTGAAGATACTGACTTTATTCAGATTCAGATTGTTTATTTTAATTAGATAATTAATAACTAATAATTGTTCACTTTAATTTATTTAATCAAATAAATTTCTTCCTTAGGAGTAATTTCCCTGTAATTTTATCAGTGGCAATTTATATCTTGTGTTAAGATGGAATGATAATGGAAGCACTTTGTTCTAGGTTTTCCTGGGGTGATTTCCTCAAGCTGAGAATTCTTGAATACCCAATGCAGAAGCAGAGGAAAAGCCTGACCCCTGCTGGCCACACCTCCATCTCCTTTTCCTTATTGCTCCTCCTTCCCCACCATCTCCCCCCTTCCCCATCAGCCCCCCAACAGATTTCCTCTAGGTATGGATATGATAATTCTTCCCTAAGGAAGGATGTCTGCTCTAAAGGAATTTGCAATGTACTGAAGAGCAAGCATTTTGGGGGCACAGGGACCTCTGCTTGCCTGTTTGAATGTCACTCCCCTTTTCCCACTCACCTGAGCGCACAGGCCACCCTGTTAAGCAAATGGATCTGCCTCGTTTAGCAGCATTCAGTCACACAGCATCGCCCCTGCCTCTCCTGTCGGCTCTTGCTTTCACAGCTTAAATATGAGTGAAAACAGCATAACAATACAAAGCAGTATTTTAAATGGGGTAGATTTAAGTAAAGCAAATATTTAAAGCCCATAACTGCACGTCCCCAAGAGAGTCTTCCTTACATATGTTCTAATAAGGAAATTATATATATATGTATATGTATTCATATACATATATTCATATATACGTATATATACATACACATGTGTATATGTGTGTGTGTGTGTATATATATATACACATATTCTGAAGATATATACGTTTTCAGAAAAAACAGTAATAAAATAATTGTGAAATGTGAGTTGTTGAATTTAAATAACTATAATGAAGCATGATAGTCCAACAGATCATGGAAATGTTTAGTGTGTTTTTGCAGAATTACACAATATTAATGTTGAAAAATTATTCAAAATTAGTCTCACGTCTTGTACGTGAAGACCCTGAGTGGTGGTGACATAACTTGTTCAAAGGACTTTGCCAAACCAGAATGACAGCTGAGGTCTCCTCACTCTTGGCCCCATATATGTTTATGCATGTTTTTAACATAACGTCACACACCTCTTGGGTTCTGTTATAAATCTTATTGGAACATAAGACCTCACTAGGGCAACTGAAATCCTTAAGGTTCAAAAGGGATGAACAAGAGAAGGCGAGAATCTGCCAGGGTTCCTCTCCTGCTGACCGCACTCCCCATACCCCACCTGGTGACATCCATCTTGGTTCCTTCACTCCCTTAGGATTCATTGCTCAGAAATTTGACACGAAGTAGTGAGCCCCGCATTCCCCTCAAGTTATAGCGCTAACCATTTCTGCAATATCATTCATCCAATTGTTGAAGCTTCACTGCTTCACTCCCCACTCCTCACCCATCATAGCCTCAAATTCTGGCTAAGCATTTGTCTCAGCCTCTGTATTTTGGAATCGCCAAAAAAAAACGTTATCCAGTTACTTAACAGAAACGACAAACCTCAGCTTCCCAGTGGTGGCCCCTCTGCCATTTCTGTAAATATGCAGCTTCTCAGAGTACCTGGCCCATGCACCTGGGCCACGTGCTGCCTCAGTTTCACATGTGCCCTCTCACAGGGGTAGGAGACCTCTGTCCTCATTGCCTACACTTTTCTACTCTACCCAAGAATTAAGATCACTGCTGGTACCTCAGGCTAGGAATACTGCTGAAAGGAAACCTTGGGTCCAGAGACGAATTAATCTTCAGATCCTGGGGAGAAGTCCAGGTATCTCAGGGCAAGATGACCTTCCCTCCCAACATAGGAGACATCACCTGATACAGTACAGAGACCAGTGGAGGGCCAGTGCCCTGAGCAGATGATAAATTCATCAAGTCAACATTCTACACTTAGTCATCTCCCCTGCTCCCCACAGATGCCTCTCCTTCCCACTCATCTTCTACTTAGCCCTGAAGCCCAAGGCATAGTCTGATGGATGAACGTTTATAAATCTCTTTGCTTAACAAAGTTCTTCATGAGATGATGATATAAAATTAGGATTCAGGAGTCATAAGCAGACATTTTAAGTAAATATTTCTCCATTTATATGTCAGATATGTTTTGATACTTTGTTTCATTATTTACTTATGTATTCAGAAATTATGTACAAATATATGAAATTATACATTGGACAAAATAAGAGCAATTGAAAATACAACTTTAACTGCATTTAATTTGTTACGATGGGAAGTAGAGAAAAATCACATCTTAGGTGTGGAATGAGACTGTCTGAGTTCACACACAAGCTCTACTCTTTGCTTGCACTGTGACTTGGGCAAGCTACTGAACTTACCTGAACCTGGCTGTTCTCATGTGTAAAGTGGAGATCAGCAGAGCACCCACTGTCTGGAGTTGTTTAGTAAATAAATTGGTGCATGAAAAAGGTTAAGCACACCACCTGGCACATGTGAGCACTTTGTAAATGTGTAGTATATTTCTAAAAGAAGATAACGGAGGAGAGCATTTCAATTATATAGAAAAGGCTGTAAAGAAACAATCTAAATGTCCTTCAATGGGTGACTTAAAAATTGTGGTATGCCATACCATGGACTACTACTCAGCAGTAAAAAAAGAATGAGCTCTTGATACACATGACAACCCGATGGATCTTAAGGGAGTAATCTCAGTAACAAAGCTAATTGCTAATCTTACGTAAGGTACAATTAAACATACATGACATTCTTGCAATGGCAAAATAAGAAAGACCGAGAACAGACTAGAGCTTTCCAAAGATTAGGGGAAGATAAGTGGACAAAGTGTTTTTGACTATAAAAAGATAGCACAGGAGATCCTTGTGATGCAAATGTTCTATATCTTGACTGTGGTGGTGGTCACACAAATCTACAGATGTGATAAAATTGCAGAGAACTAAATATACACATACACACACGAGTGTGTGTGAAACTGACAAATCTGAACATGCTCTGCGGATCGCAATTTCCTGGTTTTGATAGTGTACTACAATTAAGCAAGATGTTATCTTTGGGGGAAATCGAGTGAAAAGCCCATGAAAACTTTCTATATTATTTTGTACAACTCCATGTGAATCTACAGTTATCTCTAAACAAAAAGTTAAGAAAATGAACAATGCTACAATAATTTTCTTGGGATCCTAAAATTAAGTCTTTATGCCTTTGGTCTTTGTTTATTCATGAAGGACATCTGAGAAAAATCTCCAAATAAAATAACTGTACTGGTAAAAAAATGTTTTCTTAAGTTATTGAAAATCCCATAAAATATAAGCATAGAACTGAGAGACAAATAGGTTATTTTGCCAACTATGTTTTTTTCTTTGAAATGAAAGGAGTAAAATTAGGCATTCATTGACAATTTATTTGCAATCTATAGACTGGGTGTTTACTGTTAACCTTCCTGATTTTCAGCCACCAAATCAAAAAATATTTCATCCTGGACTCCTGATGTCTACAATCTAGGAGTCTAAGATCAATTGTGTCTAGGAGTTTTACACACACACACACACACACACATACACACACACACATGCAAATAAACAAGGGAAAGGCAGCCAGAAGTTAGCAGGAAACAGGAGCAGGAAACAGAGAGGTTTTGTTTGCAGATGTCTTTCCTGCCTTCCTCACCCGATTTACTTACAACATCAGACATATTTTTTTTGGTCCTCACTTCCCCAAGTTATTTATCAGATTCTAAGACTCTTGCATAAGTCATCAGGGCTCTTGGCTGGTGTTTACCTGAGTCGTACAGGCCAGACTCAATCAATGTGTCCACAGTTCTGCAGGTATTCTAGAGGGATTTGCCTCAGAGCTGTTTGTTGGATGATCACTATGCCCTTTTTTGCATTATTAAACTTTTACCGATTTGTTCACAAGTTTTTCATCTCATCTATGACACTGGCAAAAATTATCTGTATTTCCCCTGCCTCCTGGAAGTCCTTCATTCAAGCAGCCCTAGACAGGCTGGTGTCGTGAAATCCTCAAAGAACCAATTGCTAACATCACTTTGACAATAAAATATCGTGTACATCACAATTGAAAACAGGAGGAACTGTGCAGTTAGTTAAAAAAAAAATCACTGTGCTAACTATCAACTTTCAATTAATAGAATTCAAATTGTTTACTAGCACAGGGTTTTGCAACTCGAGTAGTTGAAATGCAAACTGATACATATGCAAAATTCAATAAAAACAAATTATGAGAAAAATGGAAAAAAAACAAAGACAAAAAAATACAAAAATATTTTATTATTAAATCTTATTTAATAAAATATTTATTTTATTATTAAATCAACAATGTTATCTATCAGATTACTATAAAAAATCCTAAAAACTTAACTCTTAATTTCTGTACTAATCTCAATACAAGTAGTTTATGAACCACCACTGGTGCACCAACCACATTCTGAGTAGCACCAAACTAGAGGACATTCTGTCATCTGGCCACCCTTGCTCAATTCTTTAATCCTTTTCAATATTCACCTTTAAGGCCACCCACCTCCACTTTCTTTCCTCCACTGCTGCTCTTGGCAAAGAAAGGCTATTAGAAAAAGCCCCTAAGTCTACATGGTTCTTTACATATGCATGTTGTCTCACTTAACAACAACAATAAAAATTTGGCAAGTTCAAATTTATTAAGCCTGATGCTTGGCCTTTATTTTCTCAATGATTAAAAGAACCCTGTATGGTAGGAATTATCTCAGGGAAATTAAAATAAGTCAACTTGTAAGTAGCAAGACCAAAAAAAATTTGATTTTTTTTCCCAAACCTGAATGGTCTCTGGTAGGACCACTTCCGTGTCCTACTGTGATGCTCTAAGATTACTGTGCTTATGTAAGTCACTTTTGTATGTCGCTACCTACATTTTCTGGTGTAAGGAACTATGTTTTTTTAGAGTTCTTTCCATTGTTATGTAATTATTCATGTATATATTTTTTTCTTTTCTCATGGGAAGTGAGCATACTCTCGTTGAAGGCAGAGATTTTGCCTATTAACTTTTTATATCTTCCACAGCATCTAGCACAGAACATAAAAAATTTCATAAATGTGGAATAAGGAAACTAACATTATTAGTCGAAACCTTACATATGCATAATATAATATTTTCAGAGAGCACAGAAATAATACTTCAAAGCTAAAGGAATATTTTCAGTACAGAAAGGAAAACATGACAAAATACTTTTAGTTTCCTTTGATGATTAAAAAGGTCTTCCAACATCTTAGAAATCAGTTTTCATTGCTTGGAAAAATATATGCAACAGAGCACTTATAGTCACTTGCTTTTTCCTTAATTTGGACCATCGCAGTTTTTTAGCAAAGCTTTTTGGAGGGCCCTGAAGACAGGGCAGAGTTTACCTCTGGTTCATAAGGAATTTAGTCAATGACAAGAATATCCCAGCTGTTAGACCAACCTCAAGAAGCAACTGATGACCCAAGTTGGATGGTTTTTTGATGTACACTGCCATCTTGGACTTGCTTCTCAGTTGACAGAATTCCTACAACTACTTTAAAAGCTTTCTACTTTTTATTTTGCTAAAGCCTCTTTAAACATTGCCTATGCGCACTGAAGCTTTTTCAAACAAATCGGAGCTTTTTATATCTCTAAAGCAGCTGTAAGGGCTTTATATTTTCACAAAGGGAATAAAAGATGGAGGCTGTAAAGAGTGGATTATGGGAGTCTTTTTACTTACAAATAAAATGTCTTAATAAGCTTATTCATGTAAACAAAATAATGGGGGATTATAAAAAACCATGAAAAATAATTTATTATCTTGACCAGTGTAATTATACAAATGGATTCTGTCTACTCCTGTGGAGAAGAAAAATGAAAATAAATAACACTAATTTTCTAAAATCTCACACATTAGAAAATTATACTTAGGTTCCTAATTAAGGTTCTAGGCATAATTTTAATGGATCAGGTTGACATATGATTCTATAATGCCAAAATTTTTTTCTAGTGTTATAGGCAAATTTTAAGATATGAAATTGTAATATTTACAAAAGATAAATAAGGTTGTTGAAAATTATGATGAACCTTTTACATCTTGATAATAGCCTCTTCATTCATACTCAGTCCTGAGTTATCAAATTGAATACATATTTCTAAGAAAAGCATGCTATTTTGCTAGGTAGTTAATTGTACAGGAGGTATTTAATCCCTAGTCTCAA
This sequence comes from Eidolon dupreanum, assembly GCA_028627145.1. NCBI lineage: Eukaryota > Metazoa > Chordata > Mammalia > Chiroptera > Pteropodidae > Eidolon > Eidolon dupreanum. The sequence goes on from CM053508.1 coordinate 7,131,551, forward strand.
CATTCATGGGAACAATTTCCAATATATTTACATAGTGAATATTTTATTGATAAAACCATCCTTATCGTTCGGCCAATTTTAATATGATCAATAATTGATCATTAAATTCTATGTTTTTCATGGGAATGAAAACCTCCTCATGGCATGACATATGTGCTGAGGAAAAGTAAAATTCTGAATTGATAACGAAATATAAGAAATACATTATAAGGCTCAATCAGTATTCATTGACTATATAACGGTTAGATATTCCTTTATCAGTTCCAGATGTACTATCGCTCTTTCTGGAGATAAATTCAACATAACTCTGTTCTATTTCTTATTACATGGAAGTAGATATCCTGTGGCTAATCAGCACCCAGTGGATTCTTGTAAGCGTTTATTAAATAAATGAATAAATAGGTGAATGAATGACTGAAAAAGAATATAACTATGCCTAACCAGGACTGAGTAGAATATTTTATTCGCTTTTCTACTTCTCAAGACATCTTACTGTATCCGGCATGGTGATTTTCAAACTCTAGGCACTTATTAAATAAGGATTTGTTGTTTTTATTAAGAAAACATGGTTAACATTCCTTACCCCTCCAAAAAATACCACAAAGAATTTGCATTCTTGTATGTTAAATTAGTAAATTTTCACTGCATTCTCTATTTTCATGTAAAGAATGCCTACTCGGCTGTAGATATTTTTAATTTCTTCCATAGGCTTTCATAAATATCACCTCCATTATATAGTAAGTCCATTTTTTCCCTCTTCATTTTACATATTATCATTTGAGAGGCTATGTTTAACAAATGATAAACAAAGGAAACAAAACAGAACAAGGCAGTGTAAGCACAAAATCGAAGCCTAAATCCCCCCAAGGCTGTAACAGAAAATGAAGAACCCAGAAGAGAACATTAACTCTGTCACCGCTAGCTTGAGCACAGACGGTTGTCCTGAATGTCATGGGCTCTGCTGCTGGACTGCCTGGGCTGAATCCCAGTCCCCTTCTTTTCACTTCATTTCAAGGGACGAGTGACCTTTCTGTGCTTTAGTTTTCTCATAGGTGAATAGTAAGAGCATCTACCCCATAAGTGTATCAGGACAATTAAATGAGAATATGCACACAAGAAGTGCTTGATAAATGTTAGCTATTATTATTACAGACTCCATACTCCTTTTTTGAAAAATAGACATTTTATAATTACATGTGTTTTTCTAGTATCCCTAGCCCTAAACTTGATTTGTGAATCAAGTGCTTTTTCTGTTTCTAAATTTAACGTACATTATTATTTTGTATTTAATTCTTGTTCTGGCGTCATTTCAAAAGGGGCTTCTCTGAAGGATCTCTGTGCCCTTGTGATGTTATTTCAATATAAAACAAAGTGATTAAAACTAATTGTCACTAAAGTATTAAAGATATGTCATACTTCCCACAATGTTTACTTTGCAAAGGGGATTTTCTGTTACAGTCATGCTTAATATATTGTATAAGTCTCAACTAGTGAAATTTCAGTCACCAGATTATCAACTGTATAACAGAGAGAGGTAATCTCAGAGTATACAAGGTCAAGTACACATTTGACAAAAGGCAAGAGAAGCGAACCTGAAAATGATGGCCTGGTAAGTCTAATATCAACAGTAAAATAATAAAACAGGCCCAACGAGATGAAATTTATCAAAATCTGGAGGATGATGGAATCACGAGCAATAAGCAGCATGGTTTTATACAGAGCAAATCATGCCCGACACAATCAGTAGCTCTTTTCAGCAGAATGACAAAATTAGAGGATGAAGGGAATCAGGTAAATGTTGCCTATTTGCACTATCACAATGCATTGAAAATGGTCCCTGCGAATTTTAAATTCAGCTGTAGATAAAACTGATTCAGCTATGAATGCTTTCTTAAAAGACATTTAAAAAAATGTAAAATGTCATAGATAATGACAATGGAGGCTGTTGCGGGATGCTAGAGTTAATAAAGCTCATTCACTGCATTTGCTAAACGGATGAAAGGGAAAAGGCACATCAGGATTGTGTGTAACATACTTAGCGAATAGCACGTTGCATGGAATGCAATTAGGCAGATTTTAAAATACAATGGATAATCTAAAAGGAGCCTAGGTGAGAGCCCTGCAACAACTACCCTGACTAAAATAAAACAGCCTAAGTTAAGGGAAGAGCCCTCAGGACCAAGAATCAAGAAATCCTGGGTTGTGTTCTATTTCCATCTTCCCTAATGGCTGTCTTCCCTGACTCATTGACTATTTGGGCTTCGTTCACACCACGACTTTAAGACTAAACATGATACGACAGGAACCTGATCATGCCCACTGAATACACTGACCCTCTGACCAGAACTTGATGGAACAAGTTTGTAGACACTTTCTCAACTCTGACACCCCTGTTCTTACTTAGCTAAGAACAAATGTAATTTCAGCCTTGGTGCAGAGATGCCCTCCTGGCCCACAGTCTGGAGAGGGGGGGAGAGAGAGAGAGAGCGAGAGAGAGAGACAGACAGACAGAGAGAGAGAGAGAGAGAGAGAGAGAGAGAGAGAGAGAGAGAGAGAGAGAGAGAAGTAATAAACTATAGGGCAATGAAATAAGAGTAATAACATCAATATGTAGCAAGTTCTAGAATGCAGGTAAAATAAGAGATTGTCAGAGGGAATTGGGTAAACTTTCCAAAAAGGTAACATCTGAACTGGCCCTTGAAGGCGAGGTAGAGGGAGGCTGGGATTTAAGGTGTATGCCACATAAGGAACTCTCATCATGGGCATAATGAGAATAATTCTCATTCAGTCTAGCTCAGGATGCTGCTGTGAAGAGTAGAGAGCATACTCACATGACAGAATCTTGTAAAACATCACATAAATGTGAAAGATTTAAATTACATTATGACCGGTTAGAACCTGCTTTGAAATAACATTACCTAGTATGATAAAATCTACGTTGAGACTTAAGCCCAACACCAACCTAAATATGGCAGCATCAGTGTTACCAAGCTTTACCCACTTCTCCAAGGCTGCTTCTAAATCGTAAGCACTGTAGGGAGATGCCACATGCGGAGCGAAGCCTGGGTTTTGTTATGGGTACACATACTCCAAAACAGAGCGTGACTCACATGTGTGGGATATGAAACCTCCTACGGATCAGCGTGGATTTACAGGCAGCAGCTGCCACGATCCTCCTCTGCAGTTATGTTCACTGTGAAGAGGAGTGTATGTATCCGTTTTCCCATCACCCAAGCTTAAAAGCTAGGAATCACCTTTAACGCCTTCTGTGCTGTGATTTCATAGTAACTCATCATGTTTTTCGGACTTATCTTTTCACTTCCTTTCATGTTAGCACCAATTCTTACTTGAACAATTACAAGACTCCCTACCTGGGGTCTCCATCAGGCTATCCTGGCTCTCTCCCTCCTCTAGTCCATCCTCCATATCTACTTGGTGTATAAAAATACTGCTTTTCTCCTGTTTCGTTCTTATTCAAAAGTCATCAGCAATTCCCCACCGCTTCCATCAGTGATCCTCAAACTTCATCTGCCAGAAAATCATGTCTGATATCTGTTTAAAATGCAGATTCCAGTATGTTCCTTCCTGCTCTAATTCAATAGTGGTGGAGTCCTAGAATCTTTATTTTTATTATATAAGTATGTAGTGTTAGTTTTATTAACTGTTTTGAGAATAGTCTGTGCCAGAAATCAACTATTCTTAGGTTCTATATCTGAACAATAAATACCATTAACAAGTGTCATTAAGAGGAATTTAGATCTAATTATCAAAAATAGGAATATATAATCTGTGTATGTGCATAATGCACATCTACCCATTTATCTATTTATTGAAGTACTATATAAATAAAGTAACAATTGAGATGTCTTTCCTCTCTTTCAGGGTTACTAACTGGCCCAAGGATATCTGTTGAAATGGATATCTGTTAAAAATAAAAGTTGCTAAATTCTGTACAGTCATGTTAAAAGGAAGTTTGATTTATGGTCCTAGAATCTTATGATTTAACTAAGTCTCCAAAAAGTAACTTTTTTCAGGAAGGGAAGTTTGTCTTCTTGAGGAGAATTAAGTCATAAAATAACTACTTCTTTCCCCCTTTCTCCTCGAGGTGAGGTTTGTAGTGATGGAATATTTAACTTATTTCTTCCATTATGGTGCTCCATCCATCAGCTCCAAACTGGAGACTGGTTCCTGCCTTCTCTCTGAAGACAAGTAAAGTGACTAAGCAGCAAATGGACTTTATGTGGTCAGGAAATGGTCAGAGGAGAGTGAAGCTGAGAGACATGCTACACAGGAATAGCTTACATTCCCAGGAATTGGCGTTCAAGCATTCATAATGTTGACACAATTCAAAAAGATTCCACATTAGGTAATTGGAACTTTTAAATCAACTTTGCAGTCACTAACTGGAGTGAAAAGAACCTAGAAGCAAGAGGCTTTGGGACATATAGCCAGCTATACAAAGGGAATAAGAGACTTTGTCTAAGTGAGGCCCCCAGATCAGTGACTGAACCACCAAAGTCCTGCAAAAAACACCAATGAACCGCATGAAAGAGCTAGCATTTGGAAGCCTGCAGTACAGACAGAACCAATGGCCACATTGACTAGACAATTATATGACAATCGCAGGAATGGACTGTCCCCTCCTGGGGCTGAGAGAAGCCTGACACTCTCCCAGGCCATCAGTTATTAACAACTTAAAATCAGCTTCTCCAGAACCTCTGCTCTGTCTCTTGGAGAGAGGGCATCAAATTAGACAGTGTCTAGAGTTGATTGATCCACACTAAAGTCCTAAAGTGTTATATGATGACAGTAACATTTATCTGAAGGCACAGAAATAGAGTCAATTGTCAACTTTAAGTCTGAAACATAAATATGTTTATGATAGGCTACTTTTTTTTTTTTTAAAAAAAAAGGGGGGGAGGCCATTAATGTAAGATAAAATTAAGGTAAAACAAATATAATTCCAAAGTGTATAATTATTTTGATTTTTGGATTATCATAAATGCAACATGGTACAAAGAAACAAGTTTGGATTGGAGCCAAAGATTGAACTCTAGTACCCACCAAAATATTTAAAAAGTGGGTAGGTGATATAAAAATTATGAACCATAGTTCTATATCTATGAATTAAGTAATAATTATTACAGTACTCACCAAAAATAGGCTACTGAAACAAATAAGATACGTCATATTATTAGACTTTCCAAAGTCATTATTGAACCTTCAATTTTTGATAGATATATTAAAGATAAAAACTCTACATAACACCAAATCTTTTACTCATTAAAAGATTTTTGCCAAGATGATCTCTCTCACAATATTTTAGGGTAGTCGTCTAACACTGAATTCTAAAATTTCTTATTCATATGAATGAATTGGACTGTATGTTTTTTAAATGTCCCTTCAGTTCTTAAGACTTTCTGATTCTATCTTTTCCCTTCACACTTAGAACGTTTTTTATTGGAACCATTAACAAATAGGTGTATAAGCTAATTTCAGTTCTCTACCAGAGCTAATGAAGAGCCAAATAATTAAATGGGAGCAGAACTGTAAAAGGGGGAAAAAATATGAGCACAAAGATTTGAAAAAGACTGAAAAATCAGCTAAAGAAGTAACCAAGAGTTAACTTTCTGTTCATCTTACTGAATACATTATTCTATGAGATATAGTTCTCATATTTATTGGATTGCCTAAAACAAAAAGAACTTGTTTAAATGATTACAATTGAATCTAAAATGTTCACAGATAATGAGACAGGACGTAATTGTCATTTCCTGATTGAGATGTTACATGAAGGGATGACCAGTTTGAAAAAAAAAAAAAAAAGATACTTGAAGAACTTCACATTACCTGTGTGAATTTGAACTTCTGGTAGGAAATGGTTCCTAGGAGTCAGATTCTTGGCAACCTGGTGCTGTGGCATGAGGCATTCTCTACTTTTTACTTTTTAGCAGGTTGTGCTGAAGCATTGCTAGAGCAAATCATAACAACAGAGCCTGATCCAGCATTTGTGGTGTTCCATGCCCAGCAAGTTAGCGTGCCCCTTGATTCAAGGGCAGATATTGGGTTGTAAACACCTGGTATTACAAGGGTTTTGATCTTCTCCATAAACAGTAAATTACCTATGCATGCAATCCAAATACCGATCTTAAATAATTTTAAAGGAAACACAGTAATGCAGATAATGCTGAAGTAATCAGGCAGGAAGCGAGGGAGGCCAAAGGGAGGATTTCACATCAGAAACCTGTTCACTTTTCCCACTGAGGATAAAGTCCCCACGAATCATTTTAATTAATCTGCCATAAAATGTCACAGCCTAAATGAGTTCAAAGGATTTCAATTCAATCTGTAGTGCATCACAAATACCACCACGCACGAGAGTCAATGCTGCAGCCTTAAATCTGAGAGACATGCAGATAAGGAGACAGGTGTATGCATAAAAGAATAAAGTATAGTAGAAACCAATTACAGCAAAGTCGTTTTTCTTCCATAAGAAAAAATTTTTATTATAAAAAGAAAAATTGCTACAATGAAGGGGACTGTGATTTCTCTAATGATTGAAGTAGCTCATACTTTCTTGATGAAATGAATTTCACTAAAGATGAATTATAAATAAATCGTCCAGCTTGCCGTGATTATTATAGTTCTACTAAGAATTGTACCACCTGCACTGAAAGGTATATTCACCACCTCATGTCCTAAACAACCTGATGCAATTAATGGGGCAGTTATAATTAATATGATGTTTTCATATCTAAGATTAAATATGCAGATGGTTACAAAAGTCTAGGGTACATCTGGTTCCAAATAAGAGCCTGACAAAGACTCTCTTGCTTGATTTGTTACTTAAATATTTGACAGGGCACGAGATCTAATATGTAATTTTTCAGATGAACATCACCACCCAGCCAATCTTACTGTGGATATCCTTATATTTCAGATCCATAGTACTTTTCCTATCCTTGACAGATTGCTTTGGGTGGCAGTCAAATACTTAAGCACAGCAAAGATATATTATTAGCAAAAATCTGGCTTATTATTCAATTATCAATGGCTGGTTGAACTCTCAAAGTAGACTAAGTATGGATTTGATAAGTATGCAGAAGTTCTCAAAATGTTATAAAACAGTACTATCACAAATAAAAAATTTCTGGATTTTTTGAACTTGCTAAGATTTATTTGTCTTTTTCTCATTGACTGTAACTAAGACCATATTGTGCCAAAATGTACTTTTGGCTGCTGCTATTTCAATAATATCATTTAGAATGCAAAACAGATAATGGAGAATACCTGGATTTGCTTATTTTAATTTAAAAAATATATGTTAAACATTTGTAGCTAGTATTTGATTCAACAATATGGTTTATTATCATTACTATGAACTTAATATTATCTGTATGGCCTTGGGAAAGGTCTTCAATTTCTCTAGCTTTCAGTTATAGTGACAATAATGATGATATATTATAATATTTTCTAATGATTAAATATGTCAGAGAGCCTAATACAGTTCCAGACATAGGTAGATATTCACTATCTTAGGTTTCTTTCTGCTTTGATTAAACATTTTCTGCTTTTTTTCTTTGCCTCCTTCATCCTCTACTGCTTTTTTAATTTCTTCCTAAAAATAAAGTTTTTAGCCTTGTAGAAGGGCAAAAGAAAAAGAAAGAAAGAAAGAAAGAAAGAAAGAAAGAAAGAAAGAAAGAAAGAAAGAAAGAAAGAAAGAAAGAAAGAAAGAAATTAATTTAGGCTCATTCCACTTCTCTCACTATACCAGTCTTTCATCCCTACCTTACAAGCATTATCATGTTGTATTTGTCCTCACTTGCCTGTTTTTCCACTTCATTATAAATTCTATAAGAGCAAGAACATGTATTTTCATCTTTATGTGCTTAGATCCTAGTACATTTAAAATACATAATAAACAAACAGTAAGTATTTTTTTAACAAATCAGAGCAGTATTGGGAATATAAAATGTGATCCCTTAGTAGTAAAGATCTCACAGCCTTACTGTAATTTGATCTTTGTCTCCAGGCTTTATTTAATTTGAGAATCTGTTACTGGCAAAAAAAAAAAAAAAAAAAGACTAAAGATAAGATATTGTTTTATATCCAACCAAGAAAGTCCTCTATATTCCCTCTAAATTTTGTGGTCAATTGGCCAATTTTTCTTTAGCTCACTTGTTTCTTTAGGTTACCTTATCATATGCAACTAAGAGCAACCAGATGAGAGTTTCAACATTTGCCTGGATATTGTCTTGATCAAGTCAAAAGTGCATTAGGAATGGTGTTTGCCTTCTAAATTACCACAGGCCACAGTTTTAGCAAATGTTTTGCTTCTGCATAACAAAGGTCATAATTGTTTTCAACTTCCACATACCATCTTATTCCAAAATCGATATGACATATTTTGAGATTTTGTTATGGCAACATTCTGCTTCTAGATGTCAGTTTCTGCATCAGTTAGATATCGCTGCATACGAAGCACCACAGAACTTTGTGACTTAAAACAGCAGCCATTTATGACTTCTCCAAGTCTAAGGGTGGCTGGGCATTTTCTGTCAATCTAGTCTCGGCTGAGCTGAATTCATCTAGAATCACCCATCTATCTCAGTCAGCTGGTGGGTTGGCTGGAAACTGGCTGATCTAGAATGAACCCATCAGGGACAACTCAGGTCTCCTTCGTTGGAGATCTTTCATGTAATTTGAGAGCCTAGCTTGGGCTTGTTCTCATGGTGGCAGCTGGATTAGAGAGGGAGAGTGGAAATGTGCAAGGCCTCTTGAGCCCTAGGCTCGGAACTTCTGCTGTATTCTATTCCCCAAAGCAAATGACAAAGCCAACCCATATACAAGAGGTGGGTGTGGGGGCAGGAGTGGTCAAAGATTATGGGAAAAAGGCAGAGTAGGAAGCACCAGGAATCTGTCTGGACAACTGCACTGGCAGAATCTGTCTGATATAACTATTTTGGAACTCTTCAGTATGTTAAAGGCTTGCAACTTCCAGAGGAAGGCTTAGAGGGTACATCGTGGTTAATTTTGGTCAATTTTAGCTCTTAGTGGAGCCTGGATATCCACATGGGACACTAGTAGCTATCCACCTTCCATTCCCAGCCATGCGTCAGGTATCTTTACACGTGTTTCCGGAGCATCCTACACAAGGCATGTGGCAGCTAGGGTGGGAAATATGAAGAGGAAATTACAAAAACAATTCTATTTTTAATAGCATCAAAAAGAATAAAATACTTAGGAATTAAACCAAGGAGATGAAAGACTTATACAATGAAAAGTATAAAACATGTGGAAAAAAATTAAGACATAAATAAATGGAAACATATCCCAGGTTCATAAATTAAAAGATTTAATATTGTTAAAATGTCAGTGTTACCCAAAGTAATCTACAGATTCAGTTCAATCCCCACTAAAAGCCTAATGATATTTTTTTGTAGAAACAGAAAAACCCATCATAAAATTCTATGGACTCTCAAGGGGTCTCAAATAGCCCAAACAATCATAAAAAAGAACAAAACAAGAGGACTTATGCTTCCTAATTTCAAAACTTACTACAGCGCTACAGTAATCAAAACAGTGTAGTACTGGCATAAAGACAGACATTTAGACCAATAAAATAGCCCAGAAAAAAATCCTCAGGCATCTGATCAAATGATTTTTCACAAGGGTGCCAAGACCATTCAAAGGAGAAAGCACAGTATTTTCAAAAAATGATCCTGGGAAAATAAGATACGAAATGCAAAAGAATGAAGTTGTGCCCTTATCTATTAACATCACATACAACAATTAACTCAAAATGGATCAAGGCCCTAAATATAAGACGTTAAACAATAAAACTCTTAAGAGAAAAAAAAGAACAAAAGTTTCAAGACATTGAATTTGGCAATGATTTCTTGGATATGACTCCAAAGACATGGTAACAAAAGAAAAATAGAAAAATTGAACTTCATATAAGTTTTTTAAAAAATGGACATCAAAGTATACTACCCACAGATTAAAAATGCTACCCCATAGAACTGGAAAAAATATTTGCAAATCATATATCTAATAAGGGATCAATATCCAGAATAAGCGGAGAACTCCTCAAACTCAAAAAAAAGAAAAACAACCCAATTTAAAAATGGGCAAAGGACTTCAATAGACATTTCTCCAAACAAGATAGCCAATAAGCACATGAAAATACAGTCCACACCACTAATCATTAGGGAAATGCAAAGCAAAACCACAATGAGATATTGCCTCATACCCTTTAGGATGGCTATTATCGAAAAACAGAAAACAACATGGGCTGGGGAGGACGCGGGAAACTGGAACCCTGTGTACTGTACACGGGAATGTAAAATGGTACAGCCACGGTGGAAAACAGTATGGCGGTTCCTCAAAAAATTAAAAATAGCATTACCATGTAACCCAGCAATTCCACTTCTGGGTATACAAAAAAGAACTGAAGCCAGGTCTCAAAGAGATCTTTGTGTAGCCACATTCATAGCAGCATTATTCGCAGTAGCTAAAACACCGAGGCCATCAGAGCGTCCAGCGACAGATGAATGGATAAGCAAAATGTGGTACATGCATACAATGAAATATCATTCCACCTTAAAACGGAAGAAAATTCTGCGATATGCTATGACGCGGATGAACTTTGAGGACATGAAGCTAAGTGAAATAAGCCAGTCACAAAAAGACAAAAACTGTATGATTCCACTTATATGAGGCACTTCGAGTAGCCAAAATCGTAAAGACAGAAAGTATAATGGTGGATGCCAGAGGCTGAGGGAGGGGAGAATGGGGAATTATTGTTTCATCAGTATAGAATTTCTTTCACGAGATGAAAAGAGCAATAGGGATGAATGGAGATAATCGCTGCACAACAATATGAGTGAATTTCATATCACTGAACTGTACCCATAAACACGGTCAAGATGTTAGATATTTTAACACAATTTTTAAAAAGATGGGGGAAGGATTTCACATGGTTAGAAGAATCTGAAGAGTCACACTGCAAAGGGTATGGCTATAAACAGAGGGAGGGACTTGGTGTTACTGTTCGGCCTTTCTGTTGGACGTTGAGCATCTCAGGGCAGAGAAGAGAGAAGAGTCGCATGTAGCTTCACGTGACTTAGGCTGTGAGGGACTTAGGCACCCCCTTGTAGCCTAAGGACATGACACATAAGCATTCCCCAAAACCCAATCTCTTCTCCAGTCTTCTGCTTACATCATGGGAGGCTGGGAGAGGGCAGAAACAGAGAGGCGGGAGTGCGTGAGATGTTACGTTGGCAACGATTGGGAACAGCAATATAGATTCAGAGCTTATGGAAACTGCCCCAACTCTGGTGTTTTGTTTTAAACAATGTCTTTTATTCGCATTCTTTGGACTCTGCAGGGTACAGTTATCAATTCTGAGGCAAAACAAATACTCCCGCTACACATCCTATCATTATAATTATATCATTTAATCTGATCAGATAGAGTTGTAATTAAACAATGTTTTTCATTCTCATTCTTTGCACTCTGTGGGGTATAGGTGTCAATTCTGAGCCGCTCCACATCCTTTTATTATGGTATTATTATATTATTTAATCTGACTGGATAGAGTGTAATTTATTTATCAGATGGACTCTAAGAAGGGTGAAGGACCAGAACTCAAGGGCACATACCTGAGATGTGGCTCCATAATTTCTATGTTCCACCAGAAATATTTGAGATTGACCATCAGGTTGGGAGGAAGAACTGGCATACTTTTCTGAAAGCTGCATTTGCATGGCACTTAATATAAGATTGAAAAAAAAATTGTCCACTTAAAAGCATGAGTGGGGGAGTTGATGAAAATTATTAAGAGAGCTAACCAGCACCTCCTCCCAGCAAGCCAATATTGGTGATGACTTTCCAACACACATAGTGCTTTCCCCATTCCACAGCCTCGCTTCTTGTAATAGGTGATATTGTGTCCCTCAAAAAGGATATGCTGATGTCTCGACCCCTGATACATGCAAACATATTTGGATAGAGGATCTTTAGAGGTATAATCAAGTTAAGAGGAGGTCATACTGGATAAAGGTGGGTACTAATCCAAAATCCAGTGTCCTTCAAAGAAAAAGAAAGTTTTGACACAAAGAGACATAAAGGGACATGTGACAACAGAGGAAGAGATAGGAATGATGCATCATAAGCCCAGCAAAGACAAGCATTGCCCACAACCACCAGAGGCCTGGAAGAGGCCATAATGACCACCCACTAGACCTTCAGAAAGAACACCTTGATTCAGATGTCTAACCTCCAGAACCGTGAGAAAAATTAATTTCTGTTGTCTCAAGTCACACTGTTTGTTGAAACTTTTATAGCAGCCTTAGGATTAACCTTTCGATTTCTTCCAAATTTTCACAAACTAGGGTACTAGGGCACCCTATCATCTTTGTATAATCTAACAAAGAGGAAAAGAACCACAGACAAGTCAGCATTTTCTATTTCTCAGAGTGAAGAAGAGACGAATCAGAAGGAACAGAAGTCTTTGCTTTGGAATATTTTTTTTCTCTCCAATTCTCATAAGGTCACCTTCCACACACACACACACACACAAGGCCACTTGAAGCTAATCTCAAAGCTTCCAGCACAATTTTATTTGACCTTTACTTAAAGACCACCTCTACCAGGCAACTGGTTCTGTTCCGTCCCCTTGGGCTGCTGCAGAGGCAGGCTTTCTTCCTTTCATTGTTCTGCTTGGGAAGGTAAAACCTGTTCATCCTAAAAGAAACCAACCAGAAAGTGCCAAGTGAGGCAATAAGAAAACATATTTCATCCACTTTTGAGGGAAAAAAAATATGCAGGGAAGAAAAATGAAGAGAATAAAATAGTCTGTTTATCTGAAAACTATGTTTTTTTCATGCTAAGGACTATGTTTACGGAGCCAATTCATCATATCCATCTATAAAGTGAAAGTGGAGCATGTTTCTTCCACGCGTTGTTCGACACGGAAAGTGAGTATTTTTTCAGCAATGGGTAATTTCAACTCACATAGTAGTGTCTGGAGTATATTAGCAGCATATCATGCAAAGACTAGATTGGTTCAGCAATTTGTGTACCATAGAGAAGCAGCCCAGAATAGTTCAGGAGAGAGGCAAAGGAAAAAAGTGTGGGAAAGTTGCTTTATGTAAAATATAGCTGCCATTAAGATGACACTGATAAAACCTAAGAAACCTGGCACCCACTTTGCTAAATACCAGCTTATATGGCAGAGTTGCGGGCAATGAGCTACAACTGATCCCGCCACATATATAGAACTGATGCCTTCTCAGGTAATCTGTTGGACTCATTCTTCCTATTTTTTCTCCATCTCTCTTATAAGAGCATATGAAGACAGACACATAGACACACAGACAGACAGACAGACAGACAGACAGACAGACACACACACACACACACACACACACACACACACTTATTGCAATGAAAAACAGGGTGCACTGTGATTAAAAGTGTTGGCTCTGGAGTTTATATCTCATATATAGTATTGTGACAACCATTGAAGGGGATAAGATATACAAAATGCAGCCCGAGGCACAGAATGAGCAGTCAGTAAAAGTCAGATATCATCATCATCACCTTCGCTATTACCATATACCTGCATATACTTGTTGTCGATGTATGTCTGTATGACTAGACGTGTCTGTAGGTTTGTATATACACTTAGGAGCCTATAAGCTTAAGACAGGTTTGAGGAAATTACATGAATCTTTCCTTTAAAACACCTAGTGAGATGTTTTGGAGCAATGAGAACTCTCATTTATTGATGGTAGGAATGCAAAATGGTACAGCCATTTTCAAAGACAGTTTTGTGGTCTCTTACAAAACCAAACACACTTTTACCATATGATCCAGTAGTTGTGCTCCTTGGTATTTACCAAAAGTAGTTGAAAACTTATATTCACACAAGAACCTGCACCTAGATGTTTATAGCAGTTTTATTCACAATCCCTAAAACTTGGAAGCAATAAAGAGGCCCTTCGGTATGCGAATAGATAAATACACTGTGGTGCATCCAGGCCATGGAGAATTATTGAGTGCAAAATAAGAAATCAGCCATCGAGTTTTAAGTTATAAATTTACGAGTCATAAGTTTTCTCTTCTTTCACTTACTAATATGCATTTAAGTTTTTCTCTATGAAAAGACATAGAGAAAAACTTAAATGCATATTAGTAAGTGAAAGAAGTCAATCTGAAAAGGCTACGTATCACATGATTCCAATGAAACAACATTACAGAAATGGCCTGGGAGAGGGGGTAGGGATAAATGAGCAGAGTACAGAGGATTTTTATTGCAGTAAATCTACTCTGTGTGATAGTATAATGAAGGACATATATCACTATATATTCATCCAAACCCTTAGAATGTAGAACACCAAGAGTGAACCCTAAGGTAAGCTGTGGACTTTGGGTGATTGTGGTATGTCAATGTTCGTTCACCAATTATCACAAACATACCATGCTGGTGGGGGATATCAGTAATGAAGGAGACTTGTGTATGTGTGAGGACAGGGAGTATATGGGAACCCTCTGTACTTCCTGTTCAATTTTGCTATGAACCTAAAACCACTCCAAAAAACAAAGTCTTAAATGTATATACATGTGTACACACACACACACACACACACACACACACACACACACACTGAAATAAAACTCTGAAAAATTTCTCAAACTTAATGAAATGGCCAGTTAATTAATAGAGGATGTCTGCTCAATATTGGCAAATCATTTTTGCTAGTCAATCTACATAAAACATTACTGTGTCATCCACCCATTTATAGACCATTAGATTCATCAGACTATGAAACATGGGATAATATGATTAAAGGCAAAAAGCAACTAAAGCCAAAGGTATCAAGGGTGAATAACAAATAGGTCAATTTGTCTAGATTGACAGGTGGTAACGTACAGCACACACCAGCCATGAGACAAATTCCAGCTTCCACCCCTCACATGCATTGGACTCAGAGCCTTGGCAGGCTAGTTTGCTTTCATTTCAGCTACAGGCAAAGGTTTATGTGATATTAAGTGAGTGTATGTTAGAGTGATTTCTGAGACTCAGCAAAACTATAAAATAGTAATGGAATTCCTTATGAAACTCATTGTCAGAGATCACCTTCATATGAAATTAAAAATATATAAAACTAGAATGCCGGTTAGAAAGTTGGACTCTTCCCTCCTGTCTATGAAAAGCCGTGCAGGCATTTTAAGAAGTGAGAAGACCGAGTGGTGTTCTGGTGGGTTGCTGTTGTAGCTCTGTATGGCCTTATTTTATCAGGTCATGTTTTTCTTCTTGCAGGTCAGAGGAGATCTCAAGTTAAGCCCTATAAAATATTTTTTTCCCCTTAGAATTTACTACAGATAATACACATTAAAAACAACTTGTAATATTTATAAACATGATTTCCTGGCTATCAGTCAGCCACAAATGAAGATCCTTACAAGAAGATGGTTTGAAAAACCTAACAGATGAATTTTTTTCATGTAATGATGTTCGGCTTTGTTTTTAAAGGAACATTACACCTTTTCTGTTGATGTAAGTGCACTGCATCTGCCTTCTATCGTAACTTCTCCCTGTGTAGTACATCTTAATATAGCTCAAAATACGTTCTACTGTTACCTGTGTATTGATTGGAGATCGTAATTAAGTTTGTCTCTGTGATTTTCTTTGACCGATAAAATGTGAATGGATGTGACAAGTGTCACTTCCTAGTAGAAGCTATAAAAGCCTTCGCATAGTTCCACCATATTCTCTTTTCTGCCAAGGGAAACTGAAATAATAAAAGTTTTCATACTCATAGAGAGAGAGAAAAAAACTGTTCTGAGCCATGGAAATGGGTAAAAATCAGAATTCTTTAAATCACTTTAATCAATTAATGACAATTTGATGGCCACAGTGATAATCACAACTGCTCAGGAACACCAGCCAACCACTGACAGCATTTGGCCTCTAACAGTCCCCCAGCAGGGAGTGGACTCATAAAAGAAACGGTCAACAACAGTCTCACTTGAGCATCCATGCTTCCGCAGGTGATTTCAGCACACTCCCATCCTGATTCCCAAATTCCACCCTTACCAAAAGCTTAACACAGTTTCTTGCTTTGCTGGAAGCGTATATGTCTGGTCCACTTAGCTTTCCTTCACTTAAACAAGTCATAAATTCAATGTCTGAATATTTATTTTTGATACAGAATGATGGTCTTATCCTTTGACACATGAAATTTTAAAAAATGACCAGATAGGTGCTAGCTACTCTTGTCTATTTCGGTCCCCCGATGAAGAGAACGTGGAGCAGAGCCATGGTTGACTGTATTAGACATATATCATGAGTGAGAACTGTTATTTGTGGAAGCCACTGAGGTATTCAGGTAGTTTGTAAAAACATATGAACTTAGACGAAGCTGAATTACAGCCTATCACTGTAAGTTATGGCTATAGGGAATAACACAAAGAAAGCAGGCAGTTATAATTTACCTCTTACCTCCCCCACCATGAAAAATGAGTATTCCTCTTATGGAATCAGACTTCTCTTCTCTCATCTAATATAATCATAGTTTCCATGTTTTCACGCAATACTTATTTTGAAACGTTCATTTTATTATTTCATTAGAAAATTTTTTGTCAAATATATGATTCTAAAAAATTTATCCTGTGCAAGAAGACTTTGCCAAAAAAATAACACAGCATGACTAAAAAATATAAAGCAATGTAAAAATATGGAAAATATATTTCATATTATTTTGTCCAGCCATACTTTTTCAATTCTTAAGCAATTTCCTCATAGGACTCTGTATTCAGTTTTAGATTGAAAACAAATAAAGAAATTAAATTTGTCTCTAAGACATGTTAAACTTTCCTAGAATGTATTTTTTACAAAGGGACATATCATGCCTATATTTGTATCGCTTTTGATATATAATTATTTTCAAATTTTGGCTATACCTTATGAAATTCATTTTGAGGGACAGATAATTGTAACGATTCAGTTCTCACAGAAACCCTAAACAAATATATGAGGAGAGCACATTATCTGTAAAGTACAGGATTAAGTGATGTTAGTGTTTCGAAATACATAAGACACGGGACTTACCTTCAGATCTAAAAGTAGAAAAAAGAAAATTTAATGTATAATCATAATAAAACGTGAGCCTGATAAAGGTCATCAGAAAGATACAGATAAAATGTTATACAAGATTTGAAGGATGAGAAATCACAATTGAGGAAAATTAGAGAAGGGTCATGGAGCCAGTGCATTTAAACTGGCCCTTGAAATAAAAGGTAGGAAATTCACACATGAGCCTGGCTATAATCCATATAAGCAAGGTAGGGTCACTCTTCAGAGTTGCCCTCATCTAGCAAGGCCATACTTTTCTCCCCATCACATGACTCATCATTTTCCTAATGTGTATCATCAATACCCTCTGAGATTCGGCAGGAGGGAAAAAGGCAGGTTATGTCTTAGGATTCGCTCTGAAGTTTCTCCCATTCACTTAGGTAGCATAATTTAACCCAATTTCTTCTTCTAACAAATCTTAGTGAAGTAGAGATTTCAAAGCATACAGGTCATTGGAAATTAATTCAGGGTCTATACATCTCTCTGAATTGTTGGCCTATGAAGGCCCAGCCTTGTCAATACCTCAAGTCAGAATCTTTCTCAAAGTAGACTACCTTTCTATATTTTATTTTTTCTATATGGGTCAGAGCTTTAATTCGAAGCACTGAACTCCAGCCAGGGATTAATACTGGTGAAAATTGTTAGTTAACTAGATTTGATGGAGCAGCCGACTGATAAGTCTTGATTATAAGCCTCATAATTCACAGGGAAAAATTCATTAGTCAACATTTTCCCCGACATTTCCTTCCTAGTGATAGTCAAAGCACAGTTCTACAGGCCTTTCCTACAATTACTTTCCTCACTTTAGAAATTTCACGATGAAGGGATTTTTAAAAAAGCAAATCCTTCACCCTATATTTCACCTACAAAAGTGGGCAGAAACATGATTTGGGGAAATTTCCAGGTCAT
Source organism: Eidolon dupreanum (assembly GCA_028627145.1). Lineage (NCBI taxonomy): Eukaryota > Metazoa > Chordata > Mammalia > Chiroptera > Pteropodidae > Eidolon > Eidolon dupreanum. The sequence goes on from CM053508.1 coordinate 7,149,603, forward strand.
GATGAAATGTATAACAGAACAAAAGCCACCTGGACCTGTTATTTATTTTGCAAAGTAAGACCTTTAAAAAACACTCATATTCAATTCTATCAAGCAATATTAAAAGCAATACAGCTTCTGGCAGACACAGGAATATAGTACACATTATTTATGTGCAGTTGTGCATAAATCATTCCTTTTGTTTTTCAAATGAATAGAATTAGAACTTTATGGCACTTTCAGAATATACCTACTTAACTCTCAAGAACAGCCCTATTAAAGAATGCTTATCAAATTCCCCAGAATAAAATATGGGCATAAATATGAGATCTTTGCCATTATACAGACACTCTTCAACCCTCTAACTTATTGGAGTTAATATCATTACCATTCATTATTACTTCAAATAAGTGGAATTAGGGCCATTTCCTGAGAAAAACAGTAAATTAATTGGCAGATGCTATGAACATAAACGAAGCTAAAGTCTCAATGTTTAAAAACATTTTTTTTTAAGTTCCCTAGCTAAAGAACTTATTGTAATGAGTAGACACTTTCTAAAAAGAGACAAAAACAGTCTCAACTCCCCTCATCAGCTTTACTAATGGGCCAAACTACAGGAAAAAATACTGGGCAACAATTCAAAAGACCTGGGTGGTAGACTCAGATACACTAGATATACAGTTTACTAGTTGACATCAGGTCACTTTTCTGTTTCTTAGTTTCTTCACCTGAAAATGGGAATCAAATCTTATTCTAGAATTGTTTAGGCATCAAATTCAAGAATATATATAGAAGTGCTCTGTAAACTATAACACAGAAGAAGTCATTATCATTGAACTTTTATAAAGTCTGTATGAACTTGGGTTCTTGTATACATGGCTCAATCGTTGACCGCATAGGTATTTACTTCTAGACCATCTTGGCATTGACTTTCCCAGTACTGCTAGAGATGTCTCTACCCTCTCTTTTCTCCAGTCTTCCTGCCTGTAAAACTGAGCCAATGTCTACTAGTCACAAATATCTGTGAAACACATAAATGTTTCAAAAGTTCTCTGAGAGACTCAGAGCGAAAAGCAGACAGCAAATTTGAAGTACTAGTGAGGGTAGTACTTTGACATTCATGACACTAAAGTATTACCACATCTCTCTGGAATTTGTAGGGCTTTTCTATCCTTAGGACACAAGCAGAATAAATTGGATATGGGTTACTGGGTTCTCGAGAGCGGTTCCAGACAGCCATCTATGCACACTAGCTGGGGCTGAAGCTGGGGATAGCGCCTCAAAATTCCATTATGAGACTGTTGGATGAGGCTGTTTTTCCTACATACATAATGAATAAATTATCTCAGGCTTCCTGACTGTTTTGAAATTAGACATAACACTTAAAGTTGGGGTAAGCAATTACTAAAACACTGACAATCAGCACTGACCAAAAAAAAAAAAAAAATTCAGAATTTTCCCTTTTTCAGCAACTGGGTACATTTAACTGTGGGGAGAAGAGAAACTAATCTATGTTTCAATTAGTTCCCAGTGACTCCAGCAAGCATCCATGGATTAATCAAATTCTGGCTTTTAGGGGGAAGGATTTACTTAAAATCAAATTGATCTGTTGTTCTCATATTATCACTGGTAAATCTATATTTACTCTGCTTTAGGGCTTCTGAAGAGTAATAAATTGTCACCACTCCTGCAGTGTGCCTGAATCTCAAGTCACACTTGAAATGAGTTTAATATTTAGAGCCCCTTTCAAAAGTACTGTTGCTGCAGACACTCAGTCGTAAACTTTCCAACAAGAGCAACAACAACAACAAAAAAACACCACGGTGGAGGCGAGATTTCATGAAGGCAGAGTCGGGCTGTAAATTTTCTTCTTCGCTTTTGGGGACAAAGAAGACAGTTTCACCAAACAAAAGCAAAATTCAAATGAAAAGAGGGTGAGAGGTGAGTGTGTGTGTGTGTGTGTGTGTGTGTGTGTGTCTGTGTGTCTGTGTGTGTGTTGGTGGGATGGGGAGGGCATCTAATTGCTTTCTGAAGTAATATTCTCACCCACGGTCATCGCCACTTAGTGCAGGCTCTGTCTTTCCTTTCCATTGATAGACAATGACAATGGCATTTCCTGCTCAGAATACACTCTGCAAGGATGGCTTAGAAGAGCAAACACAGGACTCAGTCTCCTCACAATCTCCAGGAACTGTTGGGTTTTTTGTTTGTTTGTTTTTATTTTTGGTCCCTCGTGGGCAAAGGCTCTAATAAACCTCAGGGTTCTAGTATTTAAATACAGACCCCTGCATTTAAATGGCATCAGTGTGGCTCTTCCTACCTGCAGAGATGGACTTCTAATGTGACACATTAAATGAGCCTTTTAGACCGCAAGGGGTTAACCCAGTCTGCCAGCCTGGCCAAGGGAAAGGAACTGAGTCCCAGATGCCAATGTTAGCAAAATTAATCCTGGAGCTTAGCATCTGGATTCTTCACCTGCCAGGTGGCCCCAGTAGGTCTTTTTCATCACTGGGCCAGATTAAAAGAGAATGATGAGCACAAGCAGTTCTGCACTACTAGTGACAAGAAGGAAAAAATGTCCTCCTCTGAGAACAAGCCTCCTGATGGCCTCCAGGTACCAATGTTCTGGAAACAGCGGACGAGAGTGCTGTGTTATGTCCAGACACTGCCTCAGCTGTCGGGCTGCTGGAAAAAGAAGCAGGAACATCAGAAGCCACAGGGTAGGGCAGTCTGAACAAGTCCAAGCTACCTTCGGGTGCCATCTGTCAAGTTCTCACCTGAGCAGACAGAATTTTAAGTGTTTTCTTTGGTTTCAGGCTGCTGGCAACATTTGTTAGAAAACACCCACCCCCAGCTTTTTTTCCCCTGCCTCGTTTGCTTTGCGCCGAACAGAAAATCAAACTTTCCTAAATCCATGTGTCCCCTTGCTCTTCTTGTGTTAAGAAAAAAGTTTTAACTCCAAAGTCCTCTTGTCTTCAATGATGTTTATTTTCTCTGTTAAAAAATCTGGTATTTTTTTACATGTTCTTTCAAACATTAGAAATACAATTACATGATTGGGGAATTGGCCTGAGCTGGTAAAACGATGCCTTCCACCTATCGAGATGAATTGGATGGGAGGGCAGAGGGCTGAAAAAACAGGACGGAGGGCCAGGAGGGCGGACCTGATTTGCAGGGCAAGAACCTCAAAGAAATAATGAGGTCCCAGGGGACGTGGAGCTCTGATGTTAGGGAATCGAATCCTTTTCCGAAACTCTCATAACATGTATTTTCCTTTCTAATGCCAGATAAAGGTCTGTGTGGAGTGAGGGGAAGAATGGAGGAAGATGGTGGAGGCACTTGATGGAAATCGGAGGGGAATGATGCGGTGCTTTGCTCATGTTTCGGGTACGATCTTATTCAGAAGTACCACAAGCAACTTAAACAGTACAAGTGTCTACGAATTAATGAGTAAAGCTGGATGGAGGCACGCACGTCTAAGAGAAATACTATTTCCATGTAGCAGACGCAGCTAAAAGTTGGTGGCAAAACGGCACTTAATAAATAATATCTCTGAATATGAAGCCATACTTTCTAAACTTATGAATTAATATTTTTACAAATGAAATATCTAAACTCAAACGTAAATTTCTTGAATTTGTGTGTATCTTCTGAAAGAAGAAATCTGGCAAGCCAAATTTCAAGTCTTGGATTCCTATTCTCATAGAAAGATAAAATAATTACTCCTAAATGGGAACATCAAAGAGCCTATGACGGTTGAACCTAAGCGAAGTTGTTGGACTCTTCCGCAGAGATGACTTCTTTGAAAAATCAACTTATTCCTTCAGGAAACAACAGCCTCCTCAAATTCTCCCCTCCTGCTCATTACTATACGTGATTCTCTTATCATTTGAGAAACGACACACCCCAATGTGCCTAGGACAGCCCTGGGTTACTCTTATCCTGGTGAAATTATTAACACCACTCTCTTCTAGTCTCATAAGTATCCTGGTTTGGGTGATAAATCAGATCATCTTCCTACTTAGAGAGGATTGTGATGTTTTGATGTACACAGGCAGAAGCAATAGGGTCAGGAGGCCAGGGGCTGGCCAGAACAGCAGGCCCAGGGTGAGGCGTGGACCTCTCAACACAGGGTCCACGGGGGAGAGCCCAAGCTAAGCTCACCTGGAATCTGAAAGCCAGTGTATCCCTTCACAGATAAGGCATGCAGAATTAAAAGAATGACCAGTGCCCACTTTGGGGCCCAAACATAAAGGAGAGAAACACACCCCAAAGCCAGAACTGCCACAACAACAGAGACCGGTGAGAAAACACAAGGAAGAAAGCGATCTAGAGGTGGACTGTAAGGTCCTGTAGCTTTTCCACCACACGCACACGTCCTGAGCTGCTGGTCTTGTATCATCTGGTATTCGCTGTATTCAAGAAATCAGTAAATTTTTTCATATTTCTACCAGAAACCACATGCTCATAACAGAGAATGTTTAGGCATTCTATAAAAGATGCTTTTCTTCCCTTTATAGTCAAGAATGTCTAGATTTTTAAAACTGCAGTAAAGGAAGGAAACCAGAGTAAAACACTTACAATAAAAGAAGCTTGCCATTCAATACTGATGAGATAAACAATAAGTATAATAAATATAAAACAGCATATAAGCATATACCAATTCAAATAATGAAAGTGTAGTAAATGATAAAGAATCAAGAATAATTTAAGGGCATTAACTTAACTCAAAATAAATAATACATTTGTGAAAACCTCAGTTTAAATACTTTTTCTAGATTTTATAAAACGTATCTGAAAATTAGGGGAGGAAAATTCATTCCAGTCATTTAAAAGCAGACTGACAAGCCATAAATGCAATCACTTAATAATCAAATATGTATAATACCGATTATGCACAATGCATTATTCTTTAAATGAAAATCAAACACATAACATCAGGGATGTTTAAATCTCATAGGAAATATAAAATATACATGCGTTCATAAACAACACTTCAAAGTTATAACTTGCAAAGCTTTCTCACATCCTTTATCATAGTTGATTTTCTAGACAGTATATTTTACAAGCAAAAAAACTCAGAGAAGTTAAGCAAGTCCTTCAAGATCAGACAGCTAAGTAAGTAACAAAATTGAAGTTCAAAACTATAGCTCCTAACTAAAGTTTCTTTAGCAAGAGTTCTATTTCTTATAAGATCAGTTGCATACAGGAAGGTTTATAATACGAGATTTCAATATGGCAGGAGGCAGAGAAGAAATGAAATAAGGATCCTAGTCATGGGCCATGTAGACAAAGTTTATGTAGACAAAGTTCTTGAGCTTCTATTTCCCCCTTTGTGAAACAGATTAGCTATAATACTCCATGACTTATCTCTCTCATTATATCCCACAATGAAGTACTCTTGAAAACTCAAAAAGTAATGCAAAGTTTCATTCCCATTAAAGACTAGAACTAATTAATGATTCGAACAGTAATTGTAACTAAACAAGGCATTTTTCTGAGGAAAAAATGCTAGAAGATGTTTTACAAGTTGATGAAATATTGAAATAATTCTCAGCTGCTTGATGAACTGCCACTTGCACCTCTCCCCGGGATCTTTCAGGGCTCCCCATGAGTCAGAAACTAAAGGATTAACATTGGCAGGCTCGTGCTTCAGTGCAAAGCTAGTACCGGCCTTGCTAGCACTTGACCTCTGTCTCTGCCTCACTAGAGACATTCTTAACCAATAAGGGAAGCCTCCAGCTATGTGTCTGCAGCTTGCTTTCTGGAATAACCAGGTCACATGGCCAACAGCTGCATACGTTCATGTAATCGAAGTTCACGTAAAAACAGTACCACTCTCCCTACCTACTGCAAGATAATAATTCCCAGAAACATAAAAAAATGCGGCTGAGATGAGAAGTTTATCAAAATGCAATGCTTGACATTCAGGGACGTTAATGCATCTATAGAGAAGATGTAAGCTTACAGGATCTGGGAGCAAAAGGAAGATTGTTGATTATTTATTCACTGTCTTTGGCAAAGGAAGAACTAAAGGTTGCTTCAATTACCCAGGGATTTATTACTCAAATCACAGCAATGTCATGCAGTTGGACCAGGAAATAGACCCCCCCCTCCAAGGCCAGCTGAACTATATTACAGAAAGAACATCTAAACACTTGTCTCCAGGTTAAAATCTGAGACAGTTCCAACAGCTGTCAAAATGGGTAATAAGGCTAACCCAAGAGAAACCATCAACATTGTTTTCAGGCAAATATCATAATAGGACACACTCTGCTCATTCAGGGAAAGAAAACAACAAAACCAAACAAAAATAAGCAAAGCAGTTATGAAAATAATCTGCATTTTAAGAAGGGAGAGGACGCAAGTACTAAAAATGCAAAAGAAAAGCATACTTTAAAAAAAGATCTATTATAGGAAATAGTAAAATAGTAGATTCATTTTTGCAGGAATCTGATTTTTATTCCCAATGAAATGGACTCTATGAAATAATATAATGTTAACAGTTTGCCAGAAAGGGAACTGATTGGATCTGGGAGCTAGATTTTAAAAAAGAAGTGAAGATTGTAATGATATAAAATTGCAATAAAATTAAATTATTCATTCACTATGTCTTTATTAAGAGCAAGGCAATCTCAAGATAAAGAGATGAGCAAGATATCATAAGCAATATTATAGAAAATTAAATCAGTCCAGTAGGCAACAAAATTAGGAAGCGCTTTAAGAATGCAGAAGGTGTTGGTTCACATGGGCCCCCATTCACAGAGGGCAAAGAGAAACTGAAAAAAAAGGCAGCCACTGCGGATTGGTAGGTGGCACTTTTACTAAGCAAGGAAACTTACTTACGAGGCTTGTCTTGAGTGTTCCAAGTTGAATAGATCTCCACGTGTACGCGCCAGAACCTAAAAGTTTATATGGAGGCCTACCTGGATTTGGTCACACATTCAGTCCAGATGGTCTCAACCACACCTTGCTGTCTCAAGTCTGTGTCCTTGGAAATAGCTCCCTTGGTGGGAACAGTGGGGAGAGAGTCCTGGGACAGGAGAGGAGGTGAGCAGCTTCCTATTACCCAGCTTCAAGGGTCAACCGGTGGTCACATCGTCTCGATGACTACCTCCAACAGAAAGACAAGAAAAGAAAAATTGTATAACTAAAATGGAGGACAGAAAATAAAGATATAAGGAAAGAATAATTGATTTCCTAAAAAAAAATACAATTATGATAGAATAAATGATAAATGATATAAAAGCACAAAGCTTTCTTAATAAAGTAAAATGTTCTTCTGTTTTTTTGATGGATTAAAATATTCCTAATGTCTTCCTAAGTTATATAGAGAACCTAGGAGACTCTCAAGAGCTGAGGTCTTAGATCTAAAGGGCTTACCTTTTTTTTTTCTTTTGTTACTATATATTTCCTGGTGAAGTTGTGAATTTCAAGAAAGAAGAGCAAATCTCGCATCCCTGAGGAAGAGGACGGACACACAGGAGTCACCTCTTTCAGAAGAAAACCTCTGAGGCCGGCCCTGGGCTATGTCTAAAAAAGGTAAAAACAAAACAATACAACTTAAAAGTTTTGAAAAACAAAAGGATTGCCACCACACCCTGTGCTCAGACAAGTTATCATTCGAATAAGACAGGAGAAAATTATTCTTAGTAATGCACAAGCTGACAAAGGAATCTCCCAGAATTCTCCCTGAAAATGTTAATTGTCCAACAGATAGATCAAAAAGAGAGCCAAGAAGCAAGCCTGTGGCATAAAAGGATGCATGAAAGGCACCGAACATAATTAAATGTGATAATAATTATAGGACAAAAAGAAAAATGAAAAATAATTTAGAAAGAATATTACTTGTTAATCTATAATAGTTTGATAATATCCATTCATTCAGAAATACCATATCCTATAAAAAAAAAACCTGCAAAGCAGAAGAAGGTGAATAAAAATAGGCACTTCATATAGCAAAAGAATAGCAAAAGAATAGCAATGGTTTCTGGTTCATTGATGACACCAATCATCGCAAAATATAAGTTCAAAAAGATCATTTTTAAATTTTAAAAGTAACTTCTAAAATCTTGTTTTCAGGAATTTTTTCCTCCAAATCATTAAGTAAAAAAAAAAAAAAAATTAAAATGGATGCATGTCATATGACAAAGAAATTTTAAAAAATCGTAAAAGAATCAAAACATACAAACGACAAATTACAAAATACAGAAATTTCCAAACATAATGACAAAGTCAAACATAACATTTGTAATAATAAATACCTCTGCTAATGATAACTCATAGACCTAGGTACAAAACAAAGCTAACAATGATAAGCATCCTAAAACAAAATTATGAAGAAATATTAAAAGTAAACATTTGGACAAAATGCAGCAGTTAAGCCCAAAGAAAAAGAAACAGCCAAATTATATTAATAACAAAAGTAGATGTCAACAAAAATTAAAATATACATAATCTTATTTTTGTATGAAAATGCAATCTGTAATACTGATACTGGAGTCATAAAAAAATTGTACTTTATAATGTAATATAGAATGCATAAAGCAAAAACCATTAAAAATACAATGAGAAATAAATAGAAACACAATAGGAGGTGGAGATTATAATACAATATTCATAGGCTTTAATGAGTAAATAAGATTTAAAATGATGTGAAAAATCCTAAATCCTTAATAATGTTTATTTAACATATTCATATTGAATTCTATATGGAAAACAGAAATATACACACTTTTTGTCTCTCAAGTGTTCATGTAACTTCTGCAAAAACAATTCTTTTATGAGGCAATTAAAAAATATATAAATAAACTTAAAAGAAAACTCCAGAAATTCCATCATACATATTCTCTAAAATCAGTACAAATTTGTTTAAACCTAAAATTAATATTAAAATATTAAACAAGAAATTACAAATATTTGAGAAATTAACCTCATAGCTTATATTAAAAAATAAAAATAACAAATATAGAAAAATTTTAAAATACCATTAGTGATAAAACTGCATACCAAACACCTAGAAAGTGGCCAAAGTTACTCAAAACACTATTCTTAATGTTAAGTGGTTTTGTTATTGAAAA
>CM053508.1:7159161-7253251 GCA_028627145.1 Eidolon dupreanum
AGGGGGGGGCGGGGAGAGAGAGAGGGAGCGAGCATGTGAGAGTGAGCGAGCTGCATTTTGAACTGAGCCCACACTGACAACTGCAGAACCACTCTGTTGCCGCCGTCAGCTGAAGCTACTTTATTCAAACCAGAATCCTCATCCACATCCACAAAAACAATCTCTGCTTCTGAAACCTTATTGTGGTAACACTGGTTTGCTGCCTAGATTCTCCCTTCAAGGAAGAACTTGCCCAGATGCTGGGAGTGCTATCAGCAGACAGCCTTCAGCTGGCTCTCAGCCCATTAGGGATTATTACCTCAAGCGAAAGTCACACCTTTTCCGGGATGGCCCACATTCAATGCAGGAGGATAAAGAGCTAGCCATCAGGACCCACCTAGGGCAACATTTGGGACTGTGTTGCAGTTTGGCCCAATCCTGCTTTCTTTCCTTCAGTTTCACAGGTGTTTACCCCGAGGTGCTCCTTAACAATGCTACAAGTTAACTCCATCTCACAGTCTACTTCCTCAGAAATCAAACCTGTAATATGATGACATAATATTGTCATCTTATTCAGCGTCTGGAGCTAATAATTTGGGCCAGGCATTATCCCTTGGGGCAGAGACTTAGAAAAGCGTCAGCACAATTAGCAATAATTTCATCATTTCCTCTCAGACATGCTCTTGTTTGATGTATAAATTATTACAGTCATTTTAGCCATGCATGGGTATCCTGAAGGTGCTCCAGGGACCACAGAGAAGGGCAAGGGGTAGTCGATGGTCTAAGAAGGAAAGGCTCTGACCCTTTCCCCCGATTCAATCGGATCAGTGTTCCACATTGAGTCTCTCTTAAAGAACAACTTCTGATACTAAAAATGGAAATGAAAACGGAAAACCATTGAATGGTTTTAACATGAATTGCCATGGTCAGATGAGTAGATGACTTGCTGGAGATCGAACATTTGCCAGCTATGTAGATTGTGAGGTAGGAGTGTGGGTGATCTGAGTAGGGAGCTGTTCAGCTGTCTCGTGGAGGACCGATACAGATCCTAATTAATGTAATGAGAGGATGGGAAGTATTTGGGGATTTTCAAAATTGTCATGACTTGGTAGTTAGTGATATAAGAGGGTGAATCATGTGGGTAACTTATGGATGACTCCCACGTGAATACACATCACTGAAGAAGAGACTCTGGGATAAATATGTGAATGCTCTATATTTTAACAGCTTAGGAAAATCTTCTGCAAAGGGCAAAGAGGATTTAGTGAGAAAGGCCAAATCTCTTGCCTACATATACAATAATAACAGCACTTTATTCCATTTATAAAAATGTTCTGTTTTGTTAGACCTTACTATGCATTTTTAGATTGTCAGACTATACCCCAAAAGTAAATTATAACACTGAGATCCAGAATCATAGTGAAGTCAAAATTTACTAGTGAAGTATGTGAATGTTTAAACTGTAGTTCTAAACCAGATGAATTCAGGATTTGGAAACTGAAAATTATAATATTTTGAGGGCTATCTTTTAAAAAAGGAACACCAAATTGGGCATAAAAATCAAATTTTTCTTAGGAAAAGAACAAAATATAAATTACGAGTTTTTAAAATAATCACAAACTGAGGAAATGTTTATTAATTACCTGCTTAGCAGCTTCCTATAATATTTTCCCTTATAACTGGCTATATATTCTTTGATTACCTCTTCATAAGACAAGATTTTATGTCATTTTGGCAGCAAGGTTTCTCAGTTTTAGCAGTCTCGGCGTCACTGACATTTTAAGCTGGGTAATTCTTATTGGGAGCAGACAGAGGGGAAAGGGGATATGAGTTGTCCTAAGCATTGCACTCACCTCTTCTCACTAGATGCCAGTAGCATCCCCCCCATCGTGACCATCGAAAGTGTCCCCAGACACTATTTAATCTTCCCTGGGAGGAAAAAACATTATACCCATTTGAGAATCACGGCTATGTGGATATAATAGAAAGATAGCGCCCTAGTCATCTGCCCAGGCTGCCGTAACAAAATGCTAAACACTGGGCGGCTTAAACAACAGAAAGCTATTTTCTCACAGTTCTGGAGGCTGGAAAGTCTAAGGTTGAGGTTCTGGCGGGATTTGGTTTCTGGTGAGAGCCTTCTTTCTAGCATTCAGTCACCTTGTCACTGTGCCCTCCCATGGCAGGGGAATGGAGGTGGGGGAGCAAGCTCTCTGGGGTCTCTTCTTATGAGGATACTATCAACCCATTCTCATGACCTCATTTTTTCCTAATTATCTTTGTGTAGGCCCTATTTCCAATTACAGTCACATTCAGGGTTAGGGCTACAACATACGAATTTTAGGGGAACACAATTTAATCCACAGCAGATGGATAATTAAGTCTTTTTTTCTAGCATCGTTCAAAAAATTTTTTTCTTTATTTTTGGTATTTTGGAAGAGTTTCTATAGGCTTCACAACTCTTTGTTGGTAATATATAAACTTTTAGGGTTGTTGTCATATTTGAAAATACCAAGTTTCTTTCATAAATGACCTCTAAGATTATAGCACATTTCAGGATTTCTGGAATGATTAATCGTAATTGCTCTTTGAATGAATGACACTTGTTTACCAGTTTGTCACAGATGTCCTCATTGCAGTGGCATATTATGAGGTTTATGTTGCTGTTGTCAATGCCAGATTTTCGTATCGCATTAGCAAGAAGTTAATTAGAAATAAGCACAGGTCTAGTTGGGCAAAACTGTTTCGGATGGGGAAGAGCATAATCAAAGGTCTGTTTGGGAAGAGTATAGTAAGTAGGTAGGGCAGCAGTAAATGAGAACATTAGAAAAATGCTCTAGAGTTGGGAAGAAGGGTGGGAAATATTGTCTAGTGCTGACAAGTGACTGAGATTAGCCGACCAAGTTTGACGTAAGGAATCAAAGGTTAGCTGATGAACCACTAGGCATATGAAAGGCAAGATAGTAAGTATAGTGTGAAAATCATTAGCATCAGGGTCGGTCAGTCCCCAAGTTTAAACAAAGATCCAACACAGGGTAGCCTGTGAAACCTTTAACTTAGTCAGTTCTTGTCCTCTGAGAGGCAGACACCAAGATAGAATTAGATGTTCAAGAGATTTATTAAGGGGGAAAAATATCCATGGAAGGTAAGAGGGGGTACAGAAGTATAAGGATCCTTTTCAAACATGACGAAGATCTGACACCTGTGCAAGGAAAGAGAGAAGGAAGGAGACCCCTCAGACTGCAGTGCAGCTCTGAGAATCCCTCCACTGCGTGGTGAAGCCTGCCCATTCAGCACTGGGCAGGAACGGTCCTGCGTCAGAACTCTGGACAAGCTCCGTCATTGGTTGGGAGCAGCCTAAGGGAGGGCACAGCCTTGACATTACCATGTGATGGATCCGAAGGTGTGGCAGCTGGGGGAAGGATGCCAACATGTTCTTTTGGAGGGAGATCTGAGCTGTGTGCTGTGCGCCTTTAAGGCGGCCCCACTAACCATGACTTACTTACAGAAGTAATTGCTAAACATGTAAATCTATTTCAAGATACCCAAACTAACTGTATCTCACCAACATTCTCTTAGCCATATCCAGAAAAATGTCCTGGCCCACTCCAAGGCCACCAGACATGAGTGGAAATATGACAGAGTGGAAGTTGGAGTGAAAAGACAGGGCTTTTCATTGGTTGCAGTTAAAATATCTTACTTTTGCAAATATACAAAATCATGTGTGTCTGTGAGTGTATTGCTGGAGCCCCTGTGAGGGTATCAGAAGGGACCCATACAGACAAAGACCCTGAAACTTAAGATTCTGTAGCTTCGTATCAATCCACCTCTGTTTCTAGAGGCAACGATTTCTCTGTATTGGACGTGCACTTCCACCTAGACCTAGTCCGACTCCTAAATCTCCAAAGCTCTCAGCTACTAAAACTAGCTTGGAATAAGTGGATTATCGAAAACAGAAAAGCTGTTCCATTCCTTGTATACAAAATCACCACATTCTGTGGGACCAGGAAGCTCTCATTTTTCAACTTGGACCAGAGTCTGTATCTACGGGTCTAATTCAAGGGAGAAGGGCAGGTGTGTCTGGGGTGAGGAAGTTCATGGTAGAGGCAGTTCTCAATGTGATGTGTAGGAGAACTCCAGATAAGGGAAGTCATACAGGCCAATGTAAAACAAAAAAGATCAAAAGTGGGATCTAAATCAGGTTAAGGGGCTAGCAGTATCTAAAAGAGGAGCCCAGAACTCTAGCCAACAATTAGCAATAGGCTCTAGACTCTGGGATGGGAGTAGAAGCTTGAGCAGAACAGCCAGGCTTCCTGGTTGGCGGAATGATTTCATAGGTGCACAGTGACGATGGGCAAGCTAGACAGTGAATTCACTATGTGCAGATGTCACTGGTCAGGAAGGAGCTGGTGAGACATAGCACAGGTTTCCCGTTGCCTCAGCAAGGAAGATGGGAAGCCCAGGAAGACAGGCCTTCATTACCCACATCCTGGCAGAGCAAGGCAAGGAGGACAGGTAATGAATGGAAAATTATATCCACGCTGGGCGAGAGTCTCCGGAAGGCATCCAAGCCTCAGAGTTCTCAATGCTCTCATCACCATCTCCACGCTGTCGAGATACTAATAAAAGGAAAGCCTAGCCAAGACGAGCCCCTGAAAGGCAGAGAAAAAGAGTTACCGGAGTGGGATGAAACAGCAAGTAAGAGTGTGTGTGTGTGTGTGTGTGTGTGTGTGTGTGTGTGTACACAACGGCACGTGCACTTCGCCGGTACAAAATGAGATGCAAGCGAGTCGGAAAATAGTCCTGTAGGAGAGATCAAGAGGAAAAAGCAACATAACGAGAGAGAAATGGCAAAGAGCTCCTCAAGAGGGTCACAGAGCAGTGGCCCTTTGCGATTGTAGCATTTGTATAAAATCCAGGTTGAAGGAGCAAGACTGGCACATCCTTAAGTTTAAAAACCTCTTTCTTAAACAGAGTTAATTTGTGTCCCAGGTTCCTGGCTATTGGTCTCATGTTTCCCCTAAAAAAATAATTTAGAAACTACAAGTAGGCAGGAGGAATTAGAGATCCTATCCAGCCATAAATCATTTATCGCCTTATTCCACTCTCTTTACCTTCATTGGGATGCTTCCAAATTGACAAAGAAACCTATTTACTGTTAATTGATTACCACTCTAAATTCATTGAGGTTGCAGCAGTAACAAGCATCTCAAGTAGTTCAGCTCTGAGATTAGCTGTAGCACATCATAGGAGACGAGGCAAGATGTGTCTAGCGCGGGTTCTCCACACTGACAGTGGACTTCCAATGTCAAGTGCCCATGCTTTGAAATTCGATATGATACCACCCTCCATTTGTCTGAAAGACAAGCTGAAGTGCTGGGCTTCACCTCTGCAGCACAAACAATGGTCAGTGGGAATTAAGTCAGGAAAAAAGAATCCTTTCTTGTTTCATTACTTGTTAAAACTTACAAAAATAGATAAAAACTCTTGATAATGTATCTGTTGATAGTTTTGGAGAGAGTTTTTATTTTTATTCAGTTCCAGCTCCCCATATATAATAAGCACTAATTTTAAAGCAAAAAAATAAATGAGGCAGAATTTAGCATTACATGGGAATAAGGAAAAATTGTACACACACACACACACACACACACACACACACACACACAAATTAGCTCTCAGGAGATGTGTTTTATTTCACAATATTTTTTTGCCAGAAATGAATTGTTTATATTACCATGTTAATAATAAGGTTCTATTGTAGAGATTGCTCTCCCTCTAAATTGGGACTATTTCTTCCCAAAACCATATAGTTAATTATAATGAAGCTTGATATCGGCAGTTACGAGAGCAATCAAAAAATAGTTAAAATTAATATACTTAAGATATTTGACCTAGTCTATAAGAATGGCAAGCTACCTCACCAATATTAACATCAATTTATTCATTCGACAAATAAGAACTGAATTCCTAGTTTAAGTTGAGCATTATTCTAAGTGTAAGCAAATCTGAGAAAAACCTCCTGTCTTCTTGCGTGGGACATGCGAAGCAGGAGGGAGAGGGTTGTGAGCAAAAGAATACACAGACAATCTTAAGCAGGGGTGAATCCTGTGGAGGAAAGGTGAAGTGTGGGGAGAGTGTTGCCATTTTATAACGAGTGGTCAAGAAAGACTTTCTGGCAAGCTGCTGTTTTGGCGGAAATGTCGAGACGGTGTGGAAAGACCCTATTGCCCATCTGGGAGAGAAGACAGTTCTATGCAGAAAGAACAGCAAGTGTGAAAACCCTGGCGTGACAGTTTGTTCACACGTTTGAGGAACTAAAAGGTGGTCAGTGTGGCTGCGACAAACAAGTTGGGCCACGATGTCAGAGTCTGGATTAAGCAAAGAAAGCCACCGTGTAGCCTAGAGGTGGGACAGCGAGGCTCCTCTGAAGAGAAAGGGACCAAGGGGACAAGAAATGGTGGGCGGGAGGCGGGAGGACGACTCAGGAAGTTACTGAAGCCTTCCAGGCAGAAGGCGAGGCTGGGATGTGGTGGTGGAGGGTGTGACAATTCAGTGATGTGACTGACATACTTCTGGCTGTCAATTTCCAAAGAGAAAGAGAAGCGAGGGGGTTGCCATTTGCTAGGAAGGGGTAGACTGCAGGGAAAAGTGGGCGAGTTTGATCTGAGGCAGAGATATTGAGAGTTGTATTTTGATCATATTACAACTCAGATGACAATTAGATATCTAAGAAGTGAGTGTGTGTGTGTGTGCGCGCGCGCGTGTGTGTGCAGCTGCATGCACATGTGTGTGTGTCTTTCACTGGTCACATGACTGAGAAAAATCATTGTTGCTGCTGGTAAGGATTGAATCATGGATTTAAAATATTCTAATGAGGAGACAGCTGAGGCGCCATGGAACTACTGAACGGCTGTTGAACTGAAATAGCTAAAACGCCGCTAGCTGAATGATCTGAGTGTCAAACAATCTTTCAGAGACTCAGAACCTCTCCTCTCTAAAATAAAGAAGTATGACTAAATTCCATGAATGAATGACTCAGCTCTTCCACATTCAAAGAGCAGATAATTCCTCCCAAACTGATAGAGCCCTCTTGTCTGCTCTAGGGATAAAAAAAAAAAAAAAAAAATTATTTTGTAAATGATGCCAATTTTCTCCCTTGGGAATCAGGACTTGTGTTAAGGCCTAGGAGATAAAGTTCAGAGAGGCCTGCCCTTTGCAGAGGCTGCACAATGCAGAGGAAAAAATATGCAAGTGTGAGACCCAGCGCCTTCTAATCCCAGCATTCCTGGCAGAAGCTCCATAACCTTGATGAAGTCTCCAAAACTCTGCTGAAGTGTCTTTACTTATACAAGAAACCAAATAATGCTGTTCTCATCGAGTTGCTGTGAAGATATAAGAATGAAAGATTCTAACACCACATACTATGGTAGACAATGAAGTATGGATTAGACTCTACCACGTGATTTAGAATATATCATAATTGATAGTTCCAACTTTCTCATTCCTATCTCTCCACTCCCTTGAAGGGAGCTGGACGAGAACCAAGGCCTTTAGTGTCAGGATTTGATTAGTTAGTAGCTGAATGAGTGAGAGCTCTAAATGATATGAATTAATTTACACAGTAGGGAGGCACGAGAGAACAACATTTTTAGCATCTACTATATGCAAGGCATTTTGTAAACATTGCTCGAATTAATCTCCATAACAAACATACAAGGTAAATATTTTCATCCTATTTTATAAATAAGGAACGTGAGGCTCTGAAAGTTTAAGTAATTCAAGCTACTCGCTCAAGATCATGCACCCGGTAATTGCTTCTCAGACATGCTTGATTCTGAAACCTCTTTTCATGCCATCACTTTGTCTCCCTTGGTGCTGCTCCCTACCCTGCCTTGGTCACCTAGCACTGTTTTGAAACATGAAGGTGACACCAGGCCTCTAGACTAAGTACAGCCTGTGAACGTGGCCTGTCCAGACTTTTGCTGGTCTGTGCCTCTCTCCTCTGAGTCCCACCTGCCACTGTGCACCATCTGTACTTGAGTTTTTATGATCCAAGCCCCTCTTTAAACCAGCATTATCCCTGACCAGTCACTTAGGCATGTGGACCAGTCAGCACCCTGGTCTACAAATCTAGTGAACAATCTCCTTTGACCACTCAATACTCAACTTTGTAAAAACCTAGAGTCATCTCAAAGGGTTCCCTCTAAGTCATTGCTTACATCCAATCCACCACCGAGTTGTTGTTTCTACATTCAAAATCTCTCTTCAGTCTTCCCATTTCTATTCGCATAGCCGTCCGCCTCCTCCAGGTCTCCCGGCCCCTCTTGTCCAGATTTCTGCATCTGCCCTCTTACTTTCTTACTGTTTTGTCTCTTCTCCATCCCCTATCTATTCTGCACAAAGCAAAGTAAGATTTTTAAAGTAGAAACTAATTACGTGTGTCCCTCCTCTTCCCTTAAAGGAACTTCTGGAGCTTCCCACTGCACTTTGAACACAATCCTTACCCGTTTTTAGGTAGCCCGTGCTACCCCTAAGCCTGCGTGGCCTGGCTCTCTCACCTTCGCAATCCACGCACCAGCTGTATGGCCTCCTTTCCCTTCCAGGACAGGCAAAGACCCTTTCTCTCTGAGATGTCATGCTACTCCCCCTCCCCCTCAAGTGCCCGCTCCTTCAGATCCTCCCAGTTCCCACGTAAATGTCCCCTTCCCTAGCTCTACACTCATTTCCATCGCTTTATAACAATTCTCGGTTTGCAGTTGCACATAGTCGGCTGCCAAGAGAAAGAAGAGGAGACTCCCGGGCAGAGGGAAGAGGAAATGCAAGCACGGGCAAGGGTACTGAACTCTGAGGGAGGAAACTAAACGTAAAAAATAAAATGAAATAAAATAAAATAATAAAATAAAATAAAATAAAATAATAAAATAAAATAATATAATAAAATAAAATATAAAATAAAATAAAATAAATAAAAAATAAAATAAAATAAAATAAATAAAATAAAATAAATAAAATAAAATAAAATAATAAAATAAAATATAAAAAATAAATAAAATAAAATAAAATAAAATAAAATAAAAAAATAAAATAAAATAAAATAAAATAAAATAAATAAAATAAAATAAAATAAAATAAAATAAAACGTTTAAAAGACAGCCTTTGTGTCTCCCGGCAAAGCAGCAGACTCCAGACTCCATGGAGGCAGGGCCCTATCTGTTGCACTCACCAAGTCACCTAGCCTCACACGTGCAGTCCTCGATGCAAGAGTCACCCAGGTACGCACGCAGGACACAACTGATCGCCTGAGAAATCGAGTCACTCTGGACGTTACTGATTTGCACTCACTCCATTTAATCTTTTTTTTTTTTCCCCCAATATCAGAGAAAATACGTGTGGCATTTTCTACAGAAACTTGTATATAACTACCTCACATACACATGGTTATTTCCAGTCACTGATGCTTATCTGTGCATAATTTTGTTATCTTGCTTCAGACTTATCTTTCATTTAATGAATCTGTGACCCATGTTCTTCTCCCGACTGTGCCCCTCCCCCAGCTTTGTTCCCCACTGGGTATAGGTTAGTCTGAAATAAATGTGGCCTCATCTTCACTGTCATGTCACTCACAAAAATAAGTATTTTGGCATTTCTTTGCCTGACCTGCCACCTTGGCAAAGGCGTTATGAGGATGTACTGATGGAGTGATAAAAAACATAGAACCTAGTAAGCCTGACTTTTTATTTAATGAAATTTATTTCCAAAGGTCTGCATTTATTCAATCTAAAATTATTTGTATGATGATACTTGTGTTTATTTTCAAAAAGCCTAGGTAAGGCCATATTATAAAGTGGTAAATAGTATGCTTTAGAATTATGCTCCATTAATAAATCCATTCTGACTATTAAATAACTGTCATGATTTCACATATGTCTTTAGTATTACATGGAAAATATTATTCTCCAAGTTTTACAAAAGAAAAAACTTAGGCTCACTGAGAGTAAGAAAATGTTTCAATGGCCCAGAGATAGTAGGTGGAGTTAGCTAAATGAAAATCTTAGTTTTCCCAATAATTGTGTTTATAGGGCCAGAAAATAAGTGATAATATATCATTTTTAAAATGATCAGATTCATCATCTAATGCTGCAGAAAAACAACGCCAAGATCTCAGTGGCTTATAGCAATAAACAATTGTTTTTTTCATGGGTCTATGTGTCAGCTGCAGTTAGACTGACTTTGGCTGGGTCTCAGATTCTTCTGGGTTTGACTGGACTCCAGCTGCAGGTCAAATTCAGGTCTGTTCTACATTTCTTCGTCATTTGAAGTTAAGAAATACCTCGGGCAGGAGGCAGAAGCACAAAAGACTAGACCAAATGGCAACACATTTAAAGCTCCTCCTTACTTTCACATTTCACTGGCCAAAGTAAGTCACATAGCCAGGTCCAACATCAAATAGACAAGAAATTATATTTCACCCAGTGGACTACGTGAGATACTACAAAGTTATATAGTAAAAGTCATGAATGTATAGCCCTATACTAGGAAGAGAGTGAAGAACTGAGAACAATAATACAATCTACTGTAGCATTCACTTCCAGTCTTTGAGATCAAGGACCAATCTTGGATCCAGTAACTTAAAGATGAAATAAAATGAATAGATTAGATCAATGCTTTTTAAACTAATTTGTTGACAAAAAATGCTTATCTGAGAGGTGTGCTTATGTTGAAACTTAAAGATAAACTTATAGAACTGTTCTGAGAATATTATTAAACAATATATCAAAAATAGAAGTCATCAGTTCCAAAACTCCCATATCCAAAGAAAAATTGATTAACAGCAAGAGTAATTTTTAAACCTGTCATATCAATAGCTATTAGCTACTAAAATTTATCATAAGGTGTTAGGTTATTGGTCTCACCAGTAGAAAGATATTAAAGATCAATGCAAAAATAATAAGATTCTATTTAATGTGATAGGCTGGAAGAAAATGTTGAAATTCATGAGTACAGAAAGGCTTGGAAATATCTTGATAAAGTTATTCCTTTATCTAACTTGTGTTTCTGAAAAAAAATTTAAAAATGCAATTTTTAAAAGATGAACAAAGATCTTAGGTAAAATTTTTAAATGCTAGAAATGAAGCAAGAAATAAACACATATCCAAAATCACTCAATTAGTATCTTAGGCCAAAGACAATAAAAGCAAATATTGCAACAGAAAAAAAAAAAAAAAACACAAAATATGAATGTGAATAACACAATTAAATTACATTTCATACCTACTGTAAAACTCAGAATAAAACAAGTAGATAACAAGTGAACATATTCAATATTGCCATTAGATGAATGTCATTACAGAAGAGGAAGGAAGGAAGGGAGGAAGGGAGGAAGGGAGGGAGGGAGGGAGAGAGGGAAGGAGGGAGGGAAGAAAAACGTAAAGAGAATAATTTTACACAACTGGAACCATACCAATGTTTCTTTAACAAATAAATATCAATTTTCTTTAAGTTACTTTGGCCAGGGACAATGCAACTAAAAAGAATGTTGACCCACTTAAACTTTTTTTTACTACAGAGATATTAATATTTTAAATACTAAGAAATTAGTTGTAATATTTTAAGACGTTGGAATCATTATACCATTTAACAACATGCGTTCAACATCAGAAGTACATACCAATACCTTGCTATAAAAGATAAAGAAATTAGTCTACTTCTAATTCTTTCCACCTCCTGATTTCTTTTCATTGTATTCAATTCCTTTACCATGGTTTAGGGCATATTTACATTTTCCTGTCACCTCTCCCACTGGCTCAAGCCAGCCACGATAACCCTTCCCTCCAAAATCGTTCCTGCCCCAGGTTCCTCTTACTCACTTCTCCCTCTTCCTAGCACACTCTGCCCCCAAATATCTGCCAGGCTGGCATTCTTTGTCAGCCAGGTCTCAATTCGAATATCACTCACTCAGACAGGCTCCCCTGACCACCCATCCTCATCTTGTTTTATTTTCTTTAGAGCACTGGTAATGACCAGAAATTCCCTTGTTCAGCACTTGGTTTCCTATCTTCCCACAATGTCAGGCAAACACCACGGCAGCAAAAATGCCCTGTTTACCACTTCTGTTCAGGACACTTCAGAGGAAATCTGTACTTTCCTGAGATTGCAGAAGATTTATGTCAGATCCCAGCAAACTCTCATTTCAAGTGAGGCATCAAGGACCTGGGAGTTAGGCTTTATATTTTGCACTTAGGGACTGTGTCTCTATCCTCATTGCACAGATGACAGTTTTTAAAGGGTTTCTCTCTCTTTTTCTTTTCGCTATTCCTGGCTTAAGAAAGGAAATTGAACTCAATCCTTCTACACCAATATCATCAATTTGCATTCTGCATACGTGTTAATACTTTAATTTGTTTGTGTAAGCCTAAACTAAAAAGGAAGAGAAGATGACGAACGTAAGCACTGAACCACCACTGCCATCTTAAGTTGCAGATGCCTTTGGGAGTCTACTAAAAGGACATATCCTCTTTCCCTCATAAAAAATGAATGGGCAGACCTTTACGGGAAGACTTGTAAATGCAGTCGCCTGAAGCCCATTCGTAGGCTCCTTTGAGAACCATGGACCACAGTGAATGTGAATTTTAGGTCAGATTTCTCCCCATTAACATTTTGAACCTCTTTCTCAACATATACATAATAAATTTTTCAGTAATTTGAATTATTCAAGGCAAAATAAATGTTGCCATGCCCCACAAGAAATTATGCAGCTAATGATATCTATGAGAGTATGTTAACTTCGATAAAGTATGAAGAACAATGCCTGGCATATACTGAGTACTATAAAAGTGATATATATATATTAAACAAATAAAACTGTTTTTGAAATAACCTTGACCCTCTTCTTAGCTGCTCAAGACATAGTGGTATTACATGGCATAATTACTAATGAAACAAAATATATGCCCTGGTAAGTATATTTGAAATGCATACTACTACTAAAAAAAAAAAAAAAAAAAACATGAACCAAGTGACACAGGGCAATGCAGGATTTTATGGCTGTGATGTCATGGACGAGAGAACAACTAAAGCAGTAACTACCTAGATGTTTCCAAACTCTTCCCAAAACCCCAAGAGTTGGAGCTTCTGCCTTTCCCAGGCTGGAGTTTCAGATTCCTTGGCTTTTCTTCCAAGCAGTCATGTGATAGTGCGAACTAAGGAGGTAAGATGAATACGGAATATTGATATGATAACAGTGGGTAGGACTGGCAATGGATCGATGCAGGTGCTCTTACCCATCAACCTTGTATAACTGTTTATATAAAAGCAGTATTCTTTCCATTAATCACATACTTTGTAGGATAAAAACCTCCCAAATTACCTCTAGATTCTCCCCAAAGTAGAGATAATTAGGTGTCCCCCTTTAAAAAATGTGCATGTTTTGTTCCTAATTATAATGCAATTACCATAAGATAAAGGCCTTATTGCCGAGGCAACCAGGAATGGGTATCTTTCATCAACGGGGCAACGGTGATCAGGAACTTGAACTACATTTAGTCAGTCTTTTTTCTTATTGACTGCCCTCACGCTTGGGTTAAAGTACGGCAAATCCTTCCACAGCTGAGCCATTTCCCTCCTAGCCTTTCTTCTTCCACAAAATCTGCATGACCTGGACAGATTTGTCCCTCTGACCCACATGTTTTTCTCAACATCTCTCTACTTTTAAGAATTTTTTTTTTTAATTTTTACCCCCAAACACAAAAAAAAGCCCATTGCTGAGTTTTAGCTTTTAAAAAAATTGTTTTCTTCTTGTATAATTGCTACTAGCATGTAGCATTCTTGAAGAATAACAACACTATTATAATTCTCATATACTATATAAAATGTCAAAACTAGCAATTTCTTAATCTACACAGTGACAGTCTCCTAACCGAACACCACTGCTAGACACGGAAGCACATCTTTTGACCACTGCAGTTATCTTTGCTCTTTTTTATTACTGTTGCCCACAGATAAAAAAAAAAAAAAAAAATCCTGAAGTTTCTTCCAAGATGGGTTAATACAGCCCAGGCAACAGCTCAGATGTTGACCATACCATCCAAACCAAAGAAGCCTTTTTTGTAGATCCCTAAATCACGAAGGATTTATGTCTCTATGTGCCCAATGACTGTCAATCAGTCAGGGTTACTGAACTAACACATGAACAGGATTTTTAACAGTTAAATTCACTACAACTGGATTATGCCTCAGCCTAACTGCCTTTGAACCCAGCTTTTACAATAATATTTGACCTCGATAATCTAGTATGTGAAATCCATGTGACATTCTGCAACACTGTCAATCTCTGTACTAGAAGTGTTTCCACAACTAGAACACAAAAATTATGCAAAAGAAGCCACCACATTTAGTTACACAAAGCTTAGCAATGACCACGCACACCACCCACCATATGGAAGTACACTTTCTATATTCACAAAGCTACTAAAACATTGCAAAACAATACAGCTAAAGTACAGCTTGCATTTTCAAATGGTAAGTCCCACTCTTTTTATTCCTTCAAGTAAACTGTTTGCTACCACATTTATTCAATCATCGTAGAAAACTAATGCAAGTATAAAGGTAGCCAGCCGTGAAAAATAAATGCCCAACAGCCAATGTAGATTATGTATTAAGATGTGGGTTATATCAAGGCAGGTTATTTCTGTAGGGACTTCATCCCTACAAATCCTCAAGCATATATGGTGTTACACAACAGATTGCTCTGTCAGGGCTTCTGCCTCTGAATTCCAGGTGTGCTCGATTTTGCATCTGTTCCTTCACGAATGCATCAGACTTGAACGGCAAACCATATGGCTTCCTTTACTGGACCTACTTTAGATTACAACTACGCACAAATTACCAGTACAGAGGCTATGGCATCCGAAATTGCCAAGAATGAGTGGTGTTGGGTTGGGTGCACAGACATAACTCAACGTGAGTTTACAGCAGCCCTGAACATACTGTCTGTTGCTTCCCAGCTGACCTTGATCTATGGTATCTGGATAACAAATGAGCACATTTAGAATATTCTGTTCAGTTACAGCTCTGTGCTGGGAATCAAACAAGTTACAAATAGCCCCAAGTCCAAATACAGTAGTGACATGCAGTAATGGTGTCATTATCAGGCAATAATTCTATGCCTACCACTGACTCCCACTGGCAATAAAATGATAGCCTGGAGCAAAGTGGCCACCAACAGACGCTAGGAAGGGGATGGCAAATTACACTTAGTACCATGATTGTATCTTCAATTAGCTGTGTGTGTGTGTGTGTGTGTGTGTGCGCACGCGTGCGTGCCTGTGTGAAAGTCCTAATGATATAGCTTAAATGTCTGGTCACTAGTTCACTGGTAAAGAAAAATTAAGTAAAACAAAGAAGCAATATTCATTTTTCAGAATTGTTTTCTGGCATCGCCAGCCAGCAAGTTATCATAAAGTGTGTTTTTCTCCACACAGCACTTCTTTTCATAACACAGCCATGGGTCTCCGAACATTCCCTCAGGACAAGATGCTTCTTGAGAAGGGAAATCTTTGAAAGCCTAAAACACTGAAATGGTTCTATACAATCCCTCAAACAATGAAAAGGTGTTCAGAGAGGATCTACTAGAAATTTTCAAGCAAGGAGAGAATAGAAATGTTCTTGGAGACTTAAGATAGACTTTTGTTGAGATTGTTCTTATACTCCTTTTATCAAGGACTTACCATAAATACTGGTTGAAGTGGTCTCAGATTATAAGAGTTTTCTTTCTCAAGGAAAACAAGAATTCATGCTGCCCACCTTCATGTTCATAAATTCCTTGATTGTTTTGTAAATAAGAAAATGTTGACAGAGCAAAATTGTAAAAGATGGCCTCAAATTAACATTACTTAACAACAGTCTAATTTTATGATTGGAAAAAGGTTACACGCATTTAATACAAAAAAGAAACAAGAGATCTGAAAGTTCAAAACTGAAGCCAAAGCTAGCTGGCACTACTGAGAATGCTAGTGTATTGTTCACCTCAGCTTCCAAGTCCTTTGTCTGGCTTTGCAAGCTCAGTGCTAAGCAAAGCAACAAATAACAGCACCAAAGTTTGCTCAGATCACTTGGCTTTCTCTTTTTCTTTTCACTTCCTAGTGTGCGGTGAGGTTGGCTGTACTTCTGTGTTATTTACTTACTTGTTATCAATTTAGGCAATGAATTCTACAGTCAGGAGCATCATATGCTTTCTTTCTTTTGGCCAATTGTATTGATTTAGTTTTTTCTTATTGGCAGATAAATTCAGCTTATGTAGCAGCAATTATCCAGAGGGAGCATTAATAAGATCCACAAGATATAAAGAACTTGCTTAAGCCTCCAGGACTAGCCTTAAACTCTGATGTTGAAACTTTTTTTATTTGTGCAAGACAAAAATCTCACTGGCCTCACCTTGTTGAAATGAAATGTAACGTCACAATTTACAGTCTACAGGTATAACTTTAATTAGCGTATATCTTACCTTTATCAGACAGTCTTCACTTAAAAATAAAATAGTCATGTATGTTTGAAGATCAAAGACTTGACAGAGAGTCACGACCCTTACCCAAAGAAACTGGGTAAGGGGCAGCTGTGCTAGGACTCCTGAAACTGGGAATCCACCATCAGGAAACACAGAGAATATTGCTTTGTGACAAATAGACGTCGTGTCAATATTAACCAACTCTATTTGACTGCCCCACCTCTTGCCAATTTACTAATTGTCATTAATTATGAAGGATAGACTAAGCATAATAATACAGAATAGACTCTGGCCATAGTGGTGACCCAAATAATGAGTCAAGCCAAGATTCAAAGGAAAAAATTTGCCACCACATCCTTAATAATGGGTGTCATTAACACAATTAACTATTAGGTCATTAGAATTTAACAAATGAATATTTACATCATGTCTTAATAGATTTCCCCATTTCAAAATTACTAAATTTACCATTTACCTGAGCAGACAATTTTCTCTCTATTCACCTGGCTGTTTAAGAATTCCTTTTAGCAAGGAGGTGGAGATTCATAAACATTATGCAGATTTCAACACAACTGTCTCTCCTGTCACTAAATTAGAAGAGATATTATCTTACACAGGCATTTGGCCTCCATGAAACTGATACAATAATGTACATCTTTGGTATTCTTACTGGCTACATCCTCGGGACTCTACGGTCCTCCAAATTACGAACTCCAATGACTGAGATTCCAATGCTGGGCTGCAAGGTTTCCTCACCTGTGCACTGGATTCATCCCATTTCCAGCCTAGAGCCATTTGACTCGAATTCAAATTGGTAGACAGAGACAAGCTGCAATCTGTTTGGAAACTCAGCGAGAAATTTCTCCATGTGAAAGAGAAACAATGGACACCCAGAAAGAACGTTCAACCCCAAAACAGCAGCCAATGATATGTATATATCAGTGGAGCATGTTACACAGAAAATGAAGTAAAATCCAATCGGATGCAGAGAATGTAGTTACAGAATAATATACAAGAAAAAGACTAAAAGATTGGTGGTTTTCGACACTCAGTGACATATGGAATTCAGAGCAATATCTTTGTATTTGGATTTGCTGTTAATATTGTTGTACAGCTTTTGATTAGTGTATGTATCTTTATGAACACAACTATATACACATGATTTCATTTTAAAACCATGTTGTATTTAGGTAATCTATTAATAGTTTATATGAAGAAATTGTTTTTGTTCAATTACATGACTTGTAACTTAATTTTATTATGTATGTCATCTGACACACAATGAAGGTTAAAAGTGCTTCCCCCAATCACACTTTTAATCAAAACCTAGAATCATCGAAGCCTTTATTAAAAATAGTTTTCTAGGGTTCTCTCAAAGAAAATCATATTGGTGTTTTCAAGGAGAATATCATTTAATGTCTTTAAGATGTATATGTGTTTCTCCTCATTCTAATTATAGATATTTGAAGGATCCAAATGTCCATAATTAGAAACTATGTCAGAACTATAAATGCTAACTTTACTAATGCCAACAATTATGAAAGCTTAAACTTAATATTCTGTCTTTAGTAGGAACAAAGATTTTTATTGTTAAAGCAATAATAATTTAAACCTGATGTTATGTTTAATATATTTCCATTAAAGCTTTATAAATTTTCATTGAATAGCAAAGTATAATTCTCCATGTTTAACATATAAAAATGTATGTGGGTCTGTGTGATATTTTTCTATAATGATTTGGAATCTTTTAAAATAACATTCAAAGAAAGAAGTGAATAAGGTTCCTTTATAAGTTACATGAATGTAGTAATCAGGTCACACCTAATTTTATCTAGAGAGATGAAGTTAAAGGAAACAAAGAGAAGTAATCAAATAAATGATCATTAATAAATATAAAGCAAGAATTTCAGCATAATCATGTGCTCATAAAGCGATCAAATAAAAACAGGTTTATTAAAGATAAAAGATAAAAAGTAGGACATAAAAATTAATGCATTTAAAATTTCAACTACCTAATGATTGAATAATTGGGCTGTTGTTGAGAGAATCTAGTCCTTCAAAAATAGTGATTCGGTCTTCCATAAGAAATGAAGACTTATGAGCTAATGCCACAGTAATTGTTCCATATTTTCCAAAGTTCTGAGGCAAATTATATTCTCTTAGTTGTACCCCAATAGCTGCTCTCTTCTTCTTCCTTAATATTAACTTCTCCCAATTTTTTCTGGATACCTGTTACCCAGAATACTTCAACTTTCCAGCCTCACTTGCAGCTAGGTATGACTATGGGTTTAAGTTTATACATGGGGTGTAACCAGAAATCAAATGGCAGTTTCCAAATATTTTTTATGAGTCGGCTAATGCCTGTCTTTTACTATTTCCATTTGTTTCTTCTCCAGGAATGCTGATGTGATGACAGAAGCCAGACTAACCATTCTAGACTACAAGGTGACCATAAGAATGGAAGACACAAACAGTAGAACAAGGTATCCTAGCACTAAACCAGTCCTGAACCTCTAGACTTATGTGAAAATAATATATTTCTATCTTGTCTAAGCCACTGTTAATTTGTTATAGTTTGTTTTGTTTGCTTTACCTTTAAGAGCCGAACCTAATCTTTTCTGCAGCATGCTGATAATCATGACCCTTGAAATTGTTGATAATTAGTTATCTGGATAGTAATCTCAAGCAAGTACATGGCTCTTGTTTAAGGAAAGTAAACCAGGCTTACAAAATTGGTTTTTTCATTAATTCTCTCTGTCTCCTACAGGAAATACATCTACCAGCCTGCACTTTTAGGCTCTCTCTTTCAGTGACTAATTCTGGTAATAATATGATTTGCACTGGCCAAATTTATCTATCAGATGAAGTTAACATAGGGAGAGTCTCTGTTCATTCGGGACCCAGTCTCTTAGCTCTGTCTGCCTGAAAACATTAGACATTTACTGTCAACCTCCAGGCTACCAAGAAAGAATAAGTTAAGTCAGCCTCCTCCATCCTGCTCCTGTAACTGGGAAGATTAATTTAAAACAGGGAGGATGGAAGAGGAAGACTCAGTTAGTCCTCAAGGCCAACTCCAGTTCTGCAACTGTGCTAAACATAAAAAAGAGCAGTTATAGTAATCCTCATCCTGCCCTATTGTGACTGTTATCAATTTAAATAGTCTTTAGGAGAAGAGGGGTGAATGACGAGGCTACCCCAGTAAGGATATTCTGATCTCCACAGTGTAGCAATGCAGAGTCAAATCAGAAATGTAAGTGACCCTTAATTCTTGAGTTCTATATATTTGTCCATTATGATTCTACAAAAATTCCATAGAAAGCATACGTTCTTTCTTCTTCTTCCTCTTTGGGTCTGTGGTTTAAAATATATATCCAATAAAAGAGTACACAAAAGCATCACCACTCTATATAATTAGTGATCTAAGCCTGAGAACAAGCACCACAAAAATAGTACCATTTCAAGTCACTGAGTAATGTCTTCAATGATGCTGATAGGATTATAACACTCAGGGAACAAGAGTATAAAACTCAAGGTGTTTGGCAGTTTTCTGGAAACATCAATACCACCCCTTAGATAATCCTAACAAACGTGCCAGGGAATAAGCCTTACACAGTCGAGAGCAGTTAGATGTTTTCACATCCCAGTAAATGGAGGCTGAGGAGGCTTGTTCTATTATAGCAGTATCATGCCAACCCATATTGGAACTTGACATGAAAGGAAAATAAAATCTATTACTATAATGGTGCTATCTTTGTTGAAATTTTGATACTCTGTTCAGCATAAACATTTTTGTACTAATTTTGATTTAACTATTTCATTGAAATATCCTTTATCTTGATTTTCAAGTTTATTAGCTCCTCCTTAAATTTGGCACCCAAGACAAAAGTGTATGAGGATCAAAAAAATGGTCTGGTGGGGATGAGTCTCACCCCAGTCTTGGCCCTGCATTTCACAGTCCAGCACTGGCTCTTTGTGTGACTTCTGCCAAGTTCATCTTTATTTCTGGCCCTTAGCACATCTGAAATGTAACACCAGCTGATGCTTCTGTGCTTCACGTATTATCTGAAAAGCTTGTGCCATCCATGATCCCTGAAGAGTTGCCATTAAATAACATCAAAGCAGTCTTGTTGTCCTCAAAAATACAGATCCCCTACCTTCACCAGGCAGGTCCATAAGAGTTGGCCAAACCATCCCTGAGGTAGGAGCCACAAGGACATGTCGCCAAGCCACAAATCGGGTTAATAAATGGTGAACCCCTTTGGCAGGATTTTTCTTCTTTTTTAAAAAGAAGGTGTGCAGAACTACTAAAACCTGTGAATATTTAATAAGAACCAGCATCGTGCTTCGCCTGCTTCAGATTACACAGCCTAAGAAGCCCATCTGAGCTGATCTGATGCTTGAAGCGCAGCCATCTCAAAAGCCTGGACTGACACTTTTCTTTGCCTCTAGCAACCGTTCAATGTTCTGTTTTATTTTATTTGGTTCTATTATTTGGCTTTTGGTTGACTACCCTAAATGATGAGCCTGCAGCAACGGCAAACACAGTTCTCTTCCACAAAACCCAGGAGAACTTTCTATTGATCCTCAGACCCTCTGCCTTTTGTGGGGGCACAAAGATGGGGTGAGTACCTTTCAAGGAGCCACACACAAACACACAGCAACATACACATCCCTTCTCACAGGGTGGATGCTGTCTTTAGTGCTAAGTTTCTTGCTAAAGAACAATGAGTCTTTTTGGAGATAAAGGCATTCCCTAAATGTAAGATTTTGTCACGTAATAACCTCGCGATTTTCAAAGTATCTCACAATTGCTACCTAGTGGTGATTGCAGGGTAGGGTGCAGTGTATTTAGTGGAAAGGTCTAGATTAGGCCTATGAGGGAGGTGAGGTGTCTGGCACAACTGACATGCAACGAAAGATTTTAGAAAGCTGGTTTCTCCAGCCTGACAATGAGCATATTTAGAAAGGAACTTAATTGCACCATTTAAGATGGGGAAAGTTACATGAGGAACAAAGTGATCAATTCCAAGCTTAAAATGCCATTGCACAATATGAGAATAAGTACTCATATGAATGGCGCAGCAAGAAAATTTAAAAACCAATAAAATGAAATACTTCTGCACACAGTGGAATTCGGTGCTGCAAGAGATCACAGAGTCAAATGCAGTAGCTGTATTTTAAAAGGAAGCTGAATAATTTTATGACCACTATAAAAGAGGAGACAGGCTTAAATTGCTGCAGGAGGTTAGAAATGAGGAAAAACTTCATAACTACAAAGATAGTGAGACCTGGGCATGGGCAGAATCAGGGTATTTTGATTTGCCACATTTTCTGAGCTTTACCAGGATCTGTCACTCCTATTAGTCAAATCAGGGATCTGCTGAACCTCTAAACCCACAACCTTTGGTTTTGCTGTGTTGCCCCGCCGTCTTTTGTCTTTCACATTTTTTTTTTAACAATATCAAGGCATTGATCATGAACTCTCTGGTAATCTCATCCCTGAAATTCATGCCCACCAAAGTGATCTGCCAGATGCTGCTTACATTGTGCACAAATTCCTGAAACCTCCTTACTCCTTCAGTCCCTCCTCCACTTACAATCACATTTTAGCCCGGAGGAGTCCCAGGGAGCAGCCTCCAAACTGCACACGGCAATTCCATTAGATTTCAAATCAGTTGCCTTAACCCCTTATGCACCACAGACCACGATAAGCCAGCAGACCATGCCCCTCCTTGTTAGCCAACAATACGCCAGGAGGTAAATTAGGGTTTTATTCTGTCGACTGTTGATTGTTTCGCGCTCCCTGCTCCATCATCTCTTGGTGGTGGTGCTCTAAAGTAACCTCTCGCATTTGTGCAGCATTTCTGAAGTTATGATACATTTCTACATCCATATCATCGGATAATCACAGAAGCTCTCCACAGAAGTCAGGGAAGGACAGATATTAATATCTCCTTTTGAAAAATGAGAAATCAAGCCTCATTTCTGCTTAGGCACTTGCATCTTCTGACTTCTGGTCCTTTTCAATATACAAGATGATTTACTATAGCTAAGCAAGCTGGTCATTTTATTTATAAATTTCCCTCCTTTCTCTGGCACTTTACTTACATGTTTACCATATGTACAACAGTCTGCCTTTTCTTTCTAATAGTTTTAGCTCTTAGAATGCTATTTACTCCATAAAAGCAAACTTTATTCCCTTAAAATAATCTTGTACCCCAAGCAATGATACCAAATACTAACATTTCTCTAAATCTCTTTCCCTAGTCTTCTGAAAAAGCATGTTTACATCCCTAAAGTATCAAGAAATAGATAAAGTGAGTAAAATCCGCAATGTTACACATTGTATATGCCTCGCAGATTTTAGAATATCTTCCATTTGAGCGTTCATATTTTTCTTCATTTATTCAGTAACTATTTGAGCACCTTCTACATGTCAAGACACTGAGGTTATATAGCAAAGAATAAAACAGACTAACATTCCTGCCCTTAGTGAGTTCAGATTCTAGTGCAGAAGCCAGAATAAACAAAGTAACAAAGAAATTCACAGAATTGTAAGACAGTCTAAAAATATATAAATTAGGTAAAGAGGGAAAGATGTATCAGGACGCAAGCAAGAAGATGAAATTTAAAGTGGCTAGGTAAGGCTTCACTAAGAAAATGACCTAAGTGAAAATCTGAATAAAGCAAAAGAGCTATGCAGGTGCACAGTTGAGGGAAGAATCTTCAAGACAAAGAAACAACAAGTGCAAAGGCCCTCAGGTAGAGCCGTGCCTGGCTGTCTCAAGCAACAGCAAAGAAGCCTGTGTGGTCAGAGTGGAATGAACGAGGACAACAGTAGTAGGAAGTAAAGTCAGAGAAGGCCTCCTGGGAGATGTGGGGCCACGTGAGCAGAGAATAACAACTAATATGGACCTTACAAGATCTCTATCTGCCAGGTTTAAAATAGGCCAAAAGGGCCAACAGGAGTCTGGTGCCTGACCTTAATCTAAACAAGTGACAGGAGTTGTAATGGAATAAATTTAGGATACATTTTGGAAGGTAAAATCTGTAGAATTTGTGGCAAATCATTACGTAGAATGTCAGGGGGTGATAGAGGTTTAGAATAACACCAAGATTTTAGCTAGAAATTGTAAGTAGGTGAATTTTCTATTCATTAAAAATATGGACAATAGCGATAGGAGCAGATTTGGTGGTGGGGAATATCAGCAGATCTATCTGAGAAACGTTAAATTTGTCATGTCTATTAGATGTCCTCATAGAACATCAGGTAAGCATTGTGTATATGGAATACTTGGATGCACTTGAATATTGAAGTTCAGGGAAAATGTCCAGGCAGGAGACATAAATATAGACATCAAAAGCATGTAGATGGTATTTAAAACCATGAAACAGAAACTGGAGTAGTGGATGAATAGAAAAAAGAAAAAATTTAAGGAATGTGCCCTGGTACATTTCAACATTTAAAAACTGGAGAGACAAAGACATGGTAAATTTGTACCTAGAAAAGTAAAAAGAAAACTAAGTAAACGTGGTATCTTGGAAGCCAAATGAAGAAATTATTTCAAAGACAAAGTGATTATCTATGTTGTGCTTCTGACAAGCCAAGTAAGGTGAGATCTGAGAAATAATCTTCAGATTTACCAATAAGGAAATCATAGGCAAACCTAATAAGATTGGTTTCAGTGGCGTAGTCAGGGCTGAAAGATGATTTTCATGGGTTAAAAAGAGAAGGGAGAAGAGTAACTGGAAACAGGAAGTCAGCAAGCATAGATAACTTTCAAGGAAAAACAGGATAATATCTAAAAGAACAAGTGTGGTCATGAGAGGCCATGAGGTCATTTTTTTTTTTTTTTAATACTTGAAAAATAATAGTACGCTAATAAATTAATTAGAATAATCCAACAGAGTGGGAGATTGTGAGCTACAAAAGAAAGGAGAGGAATGCTGACATGTTGTTGTCTCAGCGGGATGGGGTCTAATCACTCCTAGAATACTTGCCTTATCCAGGAATATCAAGTTCATTTACAGTCAAAGAAGAGAAAGTAGACAATATGAGTTAATGAAGACAGGTGATGAGAACATGTGGAAGCTTCTTCTGATGGCTTTTATTTTTACCAGGGAAGTAGAAAGCAGGTTTGTCGGGTGAGAATTAGAATGTGGTGGGGGACGCTTCAAAGAATGGAAAAAAAGGAAGAAGAACATATGTAACAGTAGCGTAGGAGATGGGAAGAATGCGTAGACTGGAAAGATGGCTGGCAGCATCAAAGTCTGCCTCGAAAGTAATGACCCTGGGTTTGAAGTAAAACCAGTCATCCTGACTGTGCACTTTGTACCATTTATTTCGGCGGCTGGGTTCAGTCACAGACGTACTCAGGAAGCTTATTTTAACCAAGGCTGTGATTTAGTCGAGTGAGTACAACAAAGGGAGACAAGGGAGTTGAGATTATTTTCTAGCAAGAGAGTATAATAGTTGACCATAGATTCTAAGCATGAGAAGGAATTAGAGTAGGAGATTAGGGATAGGCGAAAAGGAAGTGGGAAACTGAGGACAAGGCGGCAGTCATTGAAAGGTTCTTGCAACTGAGGGAGTAAGCTGGGAAGACAGGAGTGCAAGGTAATCCGTTAATGGGATGTTTGAAACCGAAGTAATAGATGAGTATACGGGTGATGGGAAAAATCGAGACTATAGCAATAGAAGTAGGTGGATGAAGGACAGGAAACAGAACGCAGAGCACTGATACGATTATATACGTGGATTTTGAAATCACTAAGCAGTGATACTGCAGTGAGAAGCAGAGAGCTAAAACCTCCAAGGGGTGAGGGCCACCAACGGGAAGGGGTCAGAGGGCCGACAGCTGCGACAGAAGGTGTGGTGGACTGGCCTGGAGTGTGACGACAGGAAAGTGAAAGTTGAATGTTTTTAGGGAAGAGGAGGGTATAAAAAATGGTATGGAAGTAGTTAAAGCGAGCAAGAAAACTGCCCAGCCCACCTTTCATCCCTTTCTACAAGGGACACGGGGAAAAAAACGGACATATTCGAGGGACCTGCAGGGGAAGCCATGCCACCAGAGGAAAGCCGGGCTTTAGTTAGCCAAGGGAAGTGAAAGGGACTTCCACGGAAGAGGCTGAGGACATAGAGATGTTTTTGCTAACTGACTCTGTTCTAGAAAAGTTAAAGTGGTTCGGGAGATGAGAAGTGAGGCAATGGGAACAAGGGTCTGGAATGATTTGGGGTTTCTGGCTTCTTTTGCTAAATGATGCGAACAAGAGTAAAGGGGATAATGAGATTAGTTCTTGTGGCTCCAAGCAACCTAACGCCATGAGCTCTCGCTTTTAGCAGTGGGCTCTCCCTCAGGCCAGTGGGCTCTTCTTCAGAAACTTAGAGAGCTCTAGACTCCTAATGACAGAAACGTGGAACTTGCAGAGGGGCAGTATGATTCCTAAGGCACAATCGTTTTCCTAAACCCTGCTGCTGTGGGTCTGTGCAGAATCTGCTACTCCTAGTGTTCTGGTCCCTTCCTGACTTATGTCAACAAGTCCTCCAGACTGCAAGGACTACAAAGGTAATAGTGATGACTCCTCCTGACCACCTCCCTCTGCAGTAGAAGCCAAGGTCATCCAAAGAAAGGGAAACAGTTCAGGAGGCTTAGGGAGAGTTTAAAGGAAGCCCTAATTATATACATCTGTTCTGTTCAAAAGATATATGAAATATTCACCAAAAACAATTTGGGAAGGAGGAGATATTGGGAGGCTGATAACCTCCTACCTTGATCTAGCTGGTCTCCTCTGGTTATTAAAATGTTTTCTGAGTTATTAACATTTCAACTCAACCTGAGGAAACTGGGGATAATGGTAAACTCCAAAACGTCTCCCAGATAGAATTCCTAGATGGACTACAGGATGGTCAATGAAACTTGGATTTTAGATAAACTATCAGTAATATTTTAGGATGATTATGTCCCATGTAATATTTTCATTTACTGCATTTTTATTTGCTATCTTTGGCAATCTCATCCCAAGAAGGAATTTTAGAAAATCAAGAGATCGCAGATGGCTAACAATGGTCCGTCTTAGAGTAATAAACCCTACGTGAATGTGCCTCAGAAACGGTGGGTTTTTAACCCTCCTTCTCCCAAGTTACCTATTCTTGGTTTCCCATGTCATAAACTGAGTTCAGAAAGATACATGTAATGCTGAAATAAGCTGATAGTCACCTAAGTTGTCCTCTCTTTGCTTTGCCGTATACCCTCCATTAATCCCTATGTCCCCACTGTTTCACATGATAGCTTAGGGAATGGAGAGAGGAGTGAGTACAAGAGGTTAGATCTGGTGGCTGTTAAAAGACGGTGTCACACTGGTGGTTACCAGAGGTGGGGGTGGGGTGGAGAAATTGGGTGAAGGTGGCCAACAGGTACAAATGTCACCAGCCATCTGTAGGCCTTTCAAAGCACTGGCCTTCCCTGCTGGCTCTCTTGCATACCCCTGGATAAATACTCTACGCTTTTTCATCCTAATAGGTATTTAAGAAAAAGGAAAGATGAAAGATGGAAGAAAATTTTCCTAATAAAATGTTTTTAAATTACTAATTTAAATATAAAGGGTTTAGAACAGCACACTGAGCCTTCCACCTGTGGTCTCTGAGAGCAGAGCTGATGGTCCTGATTACCGAAGGTCAGCAGTTTGCAGGGCAAACCCTGCGTCCTACGACCTAACAGCATAACTCCTAAGAGGGGCTGACGCGTGAAAGAAATGCGGTATATTAAACTCTACTATCAATCCAGTAGGGAAGAGCCAGCCGGATAAATCAGAATAGACTTCAAATAATCACTATATATGAACCTGCAAATTTATCCACACTCCTATCTCAAAAGCTAACACATTTCATGCTCTTTCTCATATTTAAATCTAGATAAGTAAATTTCCAATATCCTTTGAGGATGCAGCTGTTGTTTAACACTGTGATTTCATATTTATACAGCTCCTCTCATCATAGGATCTTAGACCATTTTCCCAGCATAATTCAGTATTAATAACCATAGAAAAAAAACAATTTCAGCTACATTATTCTACTGGGCAACTTAGTCAGGAACACATTTATTTTCCTGGACATTTGGAAGTTCCTGCTTTATCCTCAACAAGAAAAAGCAGCTCAATGGAAAATAAAAAAGTAATTAAGGTCAGCCAACAGGACAAAAGAGTGATGTCTCCCAACAAACTCCACATGTGGGAACCGCCATGAAACCATTTTGTATGTTCCAAGAAAGAGAAAATTGCTTTGGAAAAGTGATCAAAAAATTTGACAAAACTTATATAGGAAAGGGCACCAAGATTCTTACATAGATTAGGCTACTTAGATAAATTTGTATTTTTAGATTAATGTGGCAATGCCCCAAAATGACATAAAAAATCAGCATGGAAATGTGTTTTCCATGTGAATGTATGATTGGATGCAGTCTCCTCTGTGAGCCCTGCACCTAGAATACTCTTCTTCTCCCTATACCCCACATTCTTACTCTATCCAACACTGCGACCAGGATAGTTATTTCTAACACTGATAATCTGATGTTTCATGCAGGAAATGTTTGTTCCTAGAACTCCCAGTAACCACTTCTCATCTCACTGGATAAATCTGACCTCCTATTTTTCTCATCTATACACCATTTACTTAGTTCCTTCTCAAGCCAGCTTTCTCGGGTACTTATACACCCCTTTTCCCAATATTTAAATACAGGTTCATAAGTAAAGGGGCTTTGGCACAAAGTGCTAGTTCCTGAATCACCATCGAAAATTTATTTCAAATTGATGCAGAAAGGGGAGAAAGAACTCCACACGAGAAAACGAGCCATCAGTATATCCATTCTGACCAGTTTGCGGTCCTGTTTGTGCAAAGACTAGCTATAAAATTTGGAAGACACTCAACAGATGCTAACAATGATTTTTAAGCAGTTCAAATAACTAGGATAACTATGTCTCATTAAATGACACTGTGCATGTCAAACCTTATAGCATGGTTTATTTTGGTTCATTTGCATATTGAAATCTTAGTACTATGTAATTCTCCCATTTTAAAATAAAATCTCCTTTTGAAAGTTTGTGTTCGTTTTTTTCTTTTTAAATTATCCACATATCAGGCCTCCTCCCCCAAAATTCATGTCATTCACTCAATTCAGGTCCCAAAACTGCAGAAGGAGTACACTGGACATTATGAGACACTGTGGGCTTACTTAAAGTAGCTCCAAAAAGAAATTGCATTTTCATGTCACAGTGGTCTGAGATGGATTTAGGACAAAGACAAGGCAAGTAATAAGGATGTCTGTTGAATGTCATGAATCCCACTAAATCAATTAGTTGCTAAGATATAAGAAGATTTTCTCTACCCTGTTCCTCACCCTCAGTGCCACAAAGGCCACGTTACAAGCACAGGGGAGTGGAGCACTCTGCCAGCGTTCGGCTGCTACAGGAGGCTCCTACGTGGGAAATTACTCCGATTGTGACAAGACAATTTCCGATGGCAAGCATCATCGACGATCCTGAACCTCTCTGCTGAAGCCCAGAAAAGCCCAAGTGTTTATTCCATTCTAAAGATACAATTAGCTGAAGTTTTTATCTCCACATCTGAAGAGCCTAAATCAGACAAGTGCCCGATGAGCACTTCTGGCCAAGAAAATGAGGACACAGTACCACACTGGGCTGGTTTCTTTTTCCTTCCATTAACAGACTTTTTGAATAGGCAGCAATTAATCACCCTCCTCTGCCGAAAATTAGAGCTTTGTACTCTAATTTGATGCGTATTTAGAGTGAGGAATCATCAACATGGCCAGCATCTTCCACATTAAAATGAGAGCTTAGGCAGAATGTAGTGACCAAGCAATTTCCTATCTCCATGATAATAGGTCATTTTAGCACAAATAATTTTGAGAAAACAAGAGAGTTATTTAATCATCTTTGGAGAGTTATAAAGTACAAATATACTGTTAGCGATTTTATAAGACAAGTGCAAAGAACATACAGCCAAGAGGGTGTTGTTCATTAATTTTACTGTGAGAGGCTATGCCTACCCCAAGTATTCTTCCATTGCTCTGGACCTTTTGGATGCTTTGTTCTGGAATTTAATTTAAAGATCAGAGTATACTTACTAATTAATATTTGCCTTCTGAGAATGTGATTTCTGAAAACTTCCAAAATTATGTGGAAATTCATTATTCAAGTCTGATGGACGAGAACCCTCAAAGTGACCACACAAAAAAACACTACTTAATGAATAGTATGTTTACCGCTTCCACTCAGCTAAGCAACATTTATCAACTGAGACATTACTCTGTGTAAAGTCTCAAGACACAAAGACACAAAAATGTACCCTCCCCATTGAGGAGTTTAGTCTACTGGGGAGAGAGAAATCGACACATAGACAACTGCAGAATACCCTAAATGATTTATAAACAGAGCTCTGAGAGCACCTACAAAGGAATGATTCATCCTATACGGAGTGAATCATGAGAGGGTCCATGGTGCAAGTTGAATCTGATCTAAGAGTTGAAAGGTCAATAGGGCTTCAACAGGGGAAATCAGTGAAATAGGAAGTACTCGTTAAACAAGCGTGATAGCAAAGCCACAGTAAACATGCAAGTGCCCAGTGTATCTACGGTACTACAGGCTTCCTGCTGGAACTAAGTCAAGAGTTATTTGCAAAATATGAGACTGTGAATTTCAAAATGTGGCAACCAAGTTAGGTACGACTGGATAGGATCTGTGACAACATTTCATTCTACTCCCCTGTGTTAGAGATGAAGAAACAAAAAGTAGCGAGAGTAACCTGTGAGGAGATACAAGTTACTTGAGAGGATACACAGTAAACAGGATAACTAGATCCAGCCAGAACTGAACCCATCTTCTGCTATCCAAACCAGTTTCCTTTGCACCATTTCAAGGGTAGGTGGGCATCACGTTGTAGAAGGTGGCTCTTGTAAGCAATCATGAGTTTGAAGTTTTTGAGCATCAGGATGATATGATCAGATATGCATGCACTGAAAAAACTCTGAGAGCTGTGAGAAGGAACTGGAGAGAGAAAGACTGGTTAAAGGGCCTCTGTAGTCATCTGAGCTGGAAATAAGGGAGCCTGAACCAGAACTGTGAGGACTGAAATAGAAATGAAGTGATGGACTCGTGTCGTTACAAGGATGAAACTGCTGCAAGTTGGGGATGAGAGAGAGGAAAGAATTCCAGTGATTTGAGAATCACGTGAGTGAAGATGGATATTACCTCATCACCGGAGGAAGGAGAGGGAGGGTGAAGAAAAGACGCAAAGGGATAAAATAGTTAACATTGTGTTCTCCTATCTTGGTGAAGAGCGCTCAATAACTCATTAGAAGCTGGAACCCAAATCTCTGCTCCAAGTTTCTGGCCCTTAAAGAATATATGCAAAGATCAGTGGCAAAAGGAGACAAACATCAACTTTATTTTTGACTAGTGAGGAGCGACAACAAAAAAGTAAGCTTTGGGACGCTGTACTAGAGATGAAGAGAAATTTTATTTTTCAGCCCAAGCCAAGTGAGAAACAGAGTGCTATGTCTACCAGGCAGACCCCGATGTGACTTCCCAGTTAGCGTCAACGGTGGCTTCACAGCCCAGATGGAGACAGGATGTCAAGGAGAACCCCTCCCCCCCACAAGAACAAAGGAAGGAAAGGTCTCTTGCCTGTTTATTTATTTTGAAGACAGTAGCTCCACCCCCTAATAAACAATTGTCCGATGAGTATCAAACTCTGACCAAGCGGAATAACCAATCCTTCTTCTTAAAGGAAACAAGATAGAGAGAGGCAAGAGTTTCCTTCCCAGCATACACCTGCAAAAGCCAAACTTCCATCAGAGTAAAAAGAACAGAAATCTTCCTTGCTCTATGTCCTAAGTCAGAAACTTGGAGTCATCCTCTTCTACAACATTTTCTTCTCCCTTAACAGGCAATGCCAAGCAATGAATCTAAGTTTTCAAGAATGCATTTTGACCAACTCTACAAAACCCTTCCATGTCTGACCCTGCCTAGTTCTCCAACTAATGTCCTGGCTATCAGAGCCCTACAAATTCCTACCTACTTCTCACGCAAGTTCTAATTCCAGGTATACCAAACTATTCACAGATGTTTGAGTACTCTTCGCTATTTCTCCTCACATTTACATGTTGTTTCTGTCCCCTTCTTTTCATTCTTCTTTTCCACTTCAGTCTATTTCCTATATATTACCTATATTTCAAAATATCAGCTCATGCCTCCTTTCCTTCAAATAGTCTTTACTAATCTTAATCTTCTCTTCTCTTCTCATCCCATCACTGGGCCCAGACTGAGTAGAAGACTCTTTCCATAGTATCTATGCATATCTATGATACTGCATTTATCAAACTGCTTTATAATAGTAATTTATTTTCCTTCTTTCCATATAAATGCTAAGTTCCTTAATGGTAGGCATGAGTCTTTATGTCTGGAAGAAGGAATCAGTAAATGAATGAAAGAAGGAAAGAAGAAAAGAAGGAGAGAGAGAGAGAGAGAGAGAGAGAGAGAGAGAAGAAAACAAGCTCAAAATTTATACATTAAGTTTCTCAACAAAACATTCATTGAAAAATGTCCAAAAGATCCACAAGGCGGAGTGGACAGAAGGTTGAGTATCTACTCCTCTTTCTTCCTGCTAATTATTTTGTTTTACTAGACTTTCAGAAATAATAACTAGAGGGTTCATTCTAAATTGTATTTTAAGTTGTTAGGAGACAGAGTGAAAACAAATCCTTTAGGAAAAGCCGTGTTTTATTAAATATTTAACTTTCTTCGCTTTGGCTTAAGGCTTGTGGAGTTATGCAAGCCAGAAAAGGTCTACTATTCAATTAAAAGATGCAACTATAAAAAGTAGGTAAGGTCACATTTGACTGTGTTTATGAAGTGTTTGACAAGTCCCTACACCACTGAAAGTAATGTATCCCTTGAATACACTGTCTGGTTGCTGCCTTTTCCCAAGGCAGCTGAATTTCATGGTCACAGTCATAATTATGAAATACAACACATTCTAAAAATTCAACTGTATTTTCTTCTTTCTCTTATGAAAGTCAAAGGCTTTTCAAAAAGTTCTTACAGGAATAAACAAGAAAACATGAAATACTTCTAAAAAATAAAACCATCATAGTTAAATCAGTTAAAAGCTAGTGGAAGTGCTTTGGTGACAACAGGTAACTATTTATTAAGACCAATTTAGAGTACTGTATAAGTAAGTTGTAAGAAAACAAGAAGCTTTATTCTGCAAAGTTCTTGTTTCCAGCACTTTTGTTTCTCTGGAGAAGAAAGCGTAAGAAAGAAAATTACAGCTCCTCTCAGTGATAGCAAATATGTAATGTAGATGACACTTCCACTCAGCATCTGTTCGATCTTCTCCTTGTCTATCCTCATTTTCACGATAAACCTACTGGACTAGGGCTCTTCATTGAGTCAATAAATCTTTACTGCATGCCTACATATGAACACAATAATCAGCAAAACACATTCCTTGTCTCGAAGCTTTGCAGGTAGATTTTAAAAATCTATGATAAAATCAAGGTGTAATAAGGGCTAAATTGAGGAAGTAGGTAGAAAGAAAAATTAATTTAATCAGGAGGAGGGGTCGTTAGTGAGAATTCCATGTGTAGGTCATAGCTAAACTGAGTAATCTAG
The DNA here is from genome assembly GCA_028627145.1 of Eidolon dupreanum. Classification (NCBI taxonomy): domain Eukaryota; kingdom Metazoa; phylum Chordata; class Mammalia; order Chiroptera; family Pteropodidae; genus Eidolon; species Eidolon dupreanum. The sequence goes on from CM053508.1 coordinate 7,192,328, forward strand.
CAAAAGAGGGTGGGAGAGGAATGGGGAGGAATCAAAGGACAAAGAGAAGGTTTTGCTGAGGGAACAGCATCAGCAAAAGCAAGGAAAGGCATATTGGGAAGGATTTTACAAACATTTCTTGTAATATAAACGGTGATGGAAGAAGAGATAGGAGATGAGGCTGTGATGATAAACAAGATTATGAAAAGTCTGATAGGACAAATGAAGGAGTGTTGATTTTATCTTGAGGACTGTGGGTTGTACTGAAGAGTTTTAATTACATGGGCTGGGGTTTAGAAAGACCACAGCCTATTAGCGTGGAAAAAGATAAGACTAGAGACAGCTTGGAGATTGTTCCGATAACCTAGGGAAGAGGGGATGATGGCCTAACCCAAGAGAGTGGTACTGATGTGAAAAAATGTAGATAAACTGGAATGATATTAAAAAGTCATCTAAGGCTGCTATGTGGGCTACACCTAGTTATTTATACTGATGGTTTAAGAATATGGGTAGAGAGAAATGAAACTTCCTGTCTAATTAACAGGTATTTTCTCATTGCTCAAGGAAAATGCAATGTTCAACATTAACAGCTGAGAAGTTAAAAGGAAAAAACATCTGAAAAGATAAGAACAATGATGGAAGTTATTCCTTATATAAATTACTAGTAGCTTATAAACCACCCATAAATACCTCTGTGAATCTGATGTGTCTAAATTTAGTGTTCCTGTTTCTGCTCAAAACAAAAGAAGTTTCTATTATTATTATTCCATATGAGTTTACATCCCATGAGTCTTTCTTTAAACCTACAATTCAAACAACCTCAACTCTAACAATAAGACTTCAGGATTTTATCTTCCAAAATCTGAGAATAGATTAAAATTCTTTTCACATTTGCATAAAATCTATGTAGAAAGTATAATTCCCTATTAAGGGACTTCTCAGCCAAAGATAAATGTAGGCAAATTTCAAAATGTTCCAAGTATCATTCAGTCTGCTTTTTGCTATGTCAACCATTAGACAAAAAGGGAAAGAAAACAATAGAAACAAAAAAAGCCTTTGTAAGGAATAACTGAAAATCTAAACATACTGCCCTGATTAGTCTCCTTTAAGGGAACAAAAGTAACAGTCTTCTGAGAAGATACGAATGCCATGGAATACTATAAATATCAGTATATAACAAGAAAGGAGATGGGGCAAGGAGGTCGTTCATAAAGAAAAGTCTTCTCAAACCCCACATCACAAACTAACCCACACGACACTCAAGAGAACATTATTCTTTCACAGTTTCTTCTCTGAATAGTCTAAAGTACATATCCAGTAAATGCGTGTTGATAGGTTGGATCTGGGAGACACAATATCCTAACATTATGATCTTTGGTTATAGCATAGTAAACATATGGTCAAACCAGAGAATTTTCCAACCATTATAACAGAACTACACAACAAACACCTGGAGTATTTTAAGTTCCTCTAACTAGTGTCCATTGGCACTACATCCCTAAAGAAAGAAATTGTCTTAAATTTTTGAGACAAAACATTTTTTTAAAAAAAGTATTTCTTGAGAAGTTAGAGATAAGACCATTACCCACCTTGACCTATCTCTCTTCCTTGAATGAAGGAGGGTTTCTGCAATTGCTGCCTTAAGTGGAAAAAGCAGCTTCGCAGATGTGATTAAGTTAAAGATCTTGAGATGGAAAGATGAGGCTCGATTATCCCCGTGGGTAGTAAATGCAATCACAGGTGACCTTACAGAGAGAGTCAGGGGGAGATTTAATGCAGAAGAGAAGGTGATGCGGCGACTGCAGCGGCGGAGAGTGCCGTGATGTGGCCACATGCCAAAGAACCCCTGAGTCACCAGGAGCTGGTTAGGGGCGAGCAACAGATGCTCCCGTAGAGCTTCCAGAGGAAAATGTCCTTCGGACATCTTGATGTCAGCCTAGTCCATACTAATCTTGGACTTCTGACCTCCAGAATTATGAGAGAATAAATTTCTCTTGTTTTAAGACACCAAGTTTGTGGTTACTTATTACAGCAGCCACAAGGAGCTGATACAGATGCCGTGGGTACAATAGGGGATAGAGAAATTTCTCATCACTCTCTTTGCAATTCAGCAGTTCTCCTACACAATGCACTCACGCACGGCCTTGGGCGCACGGCCTTGGGCGTGTAACCTCATAAAAGAGGCGGCGCTTTAACTGCTTTACCTAATAACAGCTAAGCACAGACAGTCTCCTGGGTACCCTCACACCAAAGGAAATTCAACTTTCTGTGGAACCAGACTAGCCAACCCCACTCAACAGCAGAGTTAGGCTGTGGGTAAGACACTACATTCCTTTCTATACATTTACTGTGCCAGTTGCAATGGGAACCATCCTGGCAGCAAGTCCGTTTGTATGACTCACCAGGAGGGAGAAATCGGAGGCCAAGTGTAGAGTGATGGGAAGGCTTCTGCAGAAGGTACTCTTCTTCTCTCAGGCCCAGCATTCATAAGCAGTGTGACTTTGGGCAGGTTGCTAACCTACTTCACAACAGTGACAAAGGGCAGCTTTGCAATTAATTTGTAAATGCCCTTTGGCCCACAGAAAATCCATTCAGCCTATGAGATTTGTATCTCCCAGAGCCACTGATTTGCATACCATGCAGCTCTGCCAAGGAAACAAGCATCTGCCTGCAGTAAGTACACATGCAGAGTTCTTTTATGAACACGGATTCCCTGCAAGGTCCAAATAAAAAACTAAAAAAACGAAGAGAGAGACTATTACATTTGTTTTGGTCCCATTGACTAAATTCTATTTGACTTATTCTGCTTCTGTTTAGCAAACAGGTATATTGGCAAGCACTTATTTCCTTGGACACCATGAGGCTGCAGCAAATTGTGTTCAGATGCTTGGATCCAGAAAAGGGCACCGTCTAAATCCAGGTAACTATTACATGAGAGAGACAGAGCCTTTATCTCCCTATCTTGATAAAGAACTAAGCATAAGGCCTATCAGACTTCTAGTTCAGACACTAAATTGACCCCTCTGGGAGCTGGAAAAGTCTCAAACTCCTTCTTGCCTTATATAGCAGTGGTAATAAAAAAAGTGTACTCTGAGGATTAACTAAAGTTCACATACTACCTTGAAGAGAAAAGTCTTGATTTAAAAATGTGCTGAAAATTTATATTAGTGGGAGGGAAAAGACTGGAGAAAGGCAAAAGGAATGGCAAGTTACAGAAAGTTATAATGAGAAATATAAATTGAAGCAGGTCTAAGGGAAAGGTGAGAAATCAGATGCAACAAGACACAAAGTAGGAACGGTTATAAAAAAAAAAAAAAAAAAAAAAAAAAAAAAAGACACCCTCCAACTGTGTGGGCTTGGGCATGCTCCTCAAACCCAAAAGGGAAGCATATCCTTTAGACAACAAAAGAATAATCATCCAGAGTGGATAAAAGAGATAAAACAGCAGTAGAATACCAGAGAATGAGAAAAAGAAAAGAGGACAAAGAACAGAGGTTAAGAGAGGAGACTGGGCATGATAAGTCAATAGAAAATAAAATTTCTAGATTCTATAACAGGAGCTAGGAGAAGAGCCCTTTAGTCTCCAAGTCATTTTAGGGGCAAAATCTGTTGCCTTGATTTTATGAAATCAGAGCTAACCCATGCTGTCACCCCTTCCTGCTACAAAAATTATTTGACCAAACCAAATGGAGATATGGTTTTGCCTCTTGGCATATGGCAAAAAAGAAATATTTTACTCACATTCAGAATTCCTAATATAAAATACATGGACCACCAAAGCTGTATTTGCACACACAATAAAACAATTTGGCAGAATATAGTTAAAAAGTTGAATACAATTAAATTGGTTTCCAGACTTCTATAATCAAGCAAATGGTTAGTTGTTTTTTTTTTATCTGTTTGTTTTAAACCTAAATCATCTAAGCTTTACATAGATGTAGCTAACAACAAAGCCTATAATAGGTAAACATTTTTAAATTTATCTGAATTGTTAGAGGCAAAAGTATTATACCTCATTTTGGTTTTGTGCATGGACAATTCCAAAAGCCATCTCATGGTTTTGTAAAAACCTTGGCCCAAATCCATCAGATAATAGTCGCATCTCTCTTTGTGATGTGAGGTATAATACAGAGCGGAGATAAAAGGTGACAAAATTGGACTGCTCTAATTTCTCCAACTCATGTATGAGAAGATGTCACATTACATGTCCACTCTGCAGTGCTCTGTTCCAAATTCATTAAATCATATCATTTGTGTAGCATTCTAAGATATAACATCTTTCTAGCAGCATTATTCATTTATTAGACAAAAATATTGGATACAATCCAATTAAGGAACAGAAAGTAGACCAGTTATTTCAATAAAAAAGGATTTTCACAAGAATTATTAATTAGATATTATAAAACTAAAAAACATGAAGGTATCACAGAGGTGGCAACATTAGAAAGCAACCAGCACCCTTAGGCCTGGAAAACAGAGGGAGGTGTTGGGAACATTGAACTTCAAGGTGCACTGTCCAACGTGGTAACCATCAGCCACATGTGGCTTTTGAACACTTGAAATGCCACTAGTCTGAACTGAGATGTACCAAAAATGTAAAATACACACCAGATTTCAAAGACTAATGATGAAAGTAAAATATCTCAACAATAACTTTTACATTGATTACATATTTAAAAGATAATATTTTGGATATATTGGGTTAAATAACATTTATTTCAACTTTTTTTTTTTTTTACTTTTATAACGTGACTACTAAAAAACTTAAAATTTTATATGACTTGCATTTTTTTTTCTTATAAGACAGTGCTGGCTTATAGGCATGGAAGAAGGCTCCCATGGAGCTGAGACTCAGTCTTTTGAGAAGGGTGATACAGGATGATGTTGGTGAGTGAGAGAGTGATGAGTCTGGTTCTGGCGATGTGAATATCTGCAAATTGGAGCCAATTGCTGCTGAATCAACTGTCCTTGCCAGGAAGAAATATTGCTGCAGCGATGCCAACAAGAGCAAAAGAAAAGCAAGGAAGAGGAAGTCTTTTATTCCCCAGCCTTGTAGTTTTCTTCTGTTGCCCCTAATTGGCAAAGACTAAGAGAGATCCAATTCTAAGGGAGAAATGTGATTTGTAGGGTCCCATCCCCAGCTGAACAGAGCAGAATGTAGAAAGATAAGTTTGATGTCAAGATGCAGATAGCTTAATAACCCACACTTGAAAAAAAAATTTCACTGGCTGTCAGGCGTGGTTTTAGATATTAGAGACATAACCATAAACCAAAGTCCCTGTCTTTACATAGCTTTCATTCTTGTGAGACAGACAAAAAAAGGCAGACAGAAAAAAACACAGATATATAAACAAGATCATTTCAGAGCGTGATAAGTGTTATGGAATTAAGAAAATAAAGTCATGGATTAGAAAGTGACAAGATGAAAGAATGAGGTTGGGTACTGTTTTAGATAAGGAGATCAGGGAACGCCTTTCTGAAAAGATGACATGTGAACTAAGGTCTGAAGGAGGGATAGAGAGGGCAGAGGGAGAAGGAAGAGGAAGTATTCCCAGGCAGAAAGAATAAAACGTGCAAAGTCTCTGAAAGAAGAATGATCTTGGATTGTAGCTGAAGCATAATTGCCCGGAGGAACGATGGTAAGGGATGGCTCGGACTGGATCATGTAGGGTCCCTGTAACGCATGGTAATATAGATTTTCACTTGATTGCTATGGGAACCGCTGTAGGAGTTTAAGCAGGAGAGTGGTATGATTAGATTTACATCTGTGAAAGGTCATTCTGACTGCTGTGTAGAGGAATGGACTCCGGAGGAGCAAGCATGTGAGGGAGACCAGGAAGCCACTGCAATCCCCAGGTAGAAGATGACACCTGGGACTGCTGAAGCCGCGGAAACAGCGAAAAGCGACAGGATTCGCAATAGGGATGAGAGGTCGAGCCAACAGTACCATAAGAATGGAATGATTCATATCATTCATTTGAGTACATTTTCTAAATAGCTGGCACACTCTAAACACCAAAATTCTTTTGAAATAGTCTTATTTTTTTATAGAAATAACTCAAAAATCATACAAAACATTTCTTGATCTTCTAAGGGAAATCTCTACCAAATTTACACCGTTATTTTGACTCAGGGTCCTGCTCTCCAATTTTGTCTGCCATCTAACACATTCTCTGTCAATTTCTTGAGTTCCTCAACTCCAATTACTTTCACTCCATATGTTAAAGCTCTGCTTGTTTTGAGGCAGATCGTCATTAGAATGACAGATGACTTTCCAGATAATCTAATCCACACACTGACTACGCCCTTTAGGTTGAAGCTGCACCTGCCTAGCTCAGGTCAGCATCTGTAGCAGACTGTCCATAAACTCCACGTTTACCAAGGCCCTCATCTAACCAAAATTATCTTTGGCTTCGGAGACATCAATCAGCCTTATTTAGCTGCTGTGACCAGCCAAGGTCAAATTCGATATGATCCATACTTACTAAAGCCAAATAACCAGTCATTCAGAAAACTTTATCTCTGTATTATGTTGAGTCCCCATTTCTAGCCCTTGTCTATTTTTCAATGTTCCCGGCTAATTCATAATGATGCTGGGTTTTTCAAGGACCAATAAATGACCTTCCTTTCTTCCTCTTCCAAGATCTGAATGGGAGTCCTAACTAGAAAGCAAATTATCATTTACTGATGGATCTAAACTAGAAAATGTGGCTTGGATTTAAGGTCAAATGGCTTTTAAAATATGTCCTTCTGAAATGAACTAAATCTGCGAAATTACAAACACACCACCTTCAATAAAATGATGAAGGTAGGAGTCAGATCAGAGTGGGATGAAAGCAAACAGAAGGTGAAGAAGTAGAGATAGAAAATTAGACTTGATAATTCACAAAGTTGGGCTGTGAAGAGAAACGAAGAAATGGAGCAATGCTGACGGAGATGTCAGATCGGTGGGACATTACATTTTAAGATAGAAAGTAGTGGGACCTGTTTACATATGCATGGAAACAATCAAGGAAATAGGGAAAGACTGAGGATATAAAAAGGGAATGTATATCAGAAAAGGTGCTTGACAATTACCGGATGGGATTCAGAGCACCAGGGCGAGACTGGCCTCTCCAATAACAGGTACGAATGTAACAGAGATGCGGGCAAATGAACTTGTGTTTCTAAATTGAGTTGTGTGCAGATGGAGTTTTCGTTCTATGTTTTCTATTTTCTGAATGAAAAATGAAATGAGGTATTCAGCTAAGAAGGAGAGGGTGGGAGGTGTGAAAAGAGAGAAAATTTGAAATTAAAATCTTGCTAGGAAGCAAAATTACTGAGGAAAACAATTTCTGAATAGTGCTGAAGGTCCATTTGAGGTGTTTGATAATTTAAAGTGAAACTAATCAGCCCAGCCATGTAATTTACTCCAGTAACATTCAGAGGCTTGGGGATGTCCAAAGAGAAGCTCGGTATGAGGTCTCGAGTAAATACGTATTATTACAGGGTCAAGATGAGGAGAAATGGGGGGCCCAAGGAGTCAAAGGCATTTGCAAGAGCATGATTATATTAATTTATTCAGCGATAATTCTCAAACTCCTAATGTAGGTCAAGAACTACTCAAAAATACTCACCTGAATGACAGGGATATGTAGGTACAGGACACTATTAGGGGTTGCACCAGAACTGGGCCCAGATTTTTACATTTTCTTTTCATTTTTATTAGGGGGAAAAAAAAAACCAGAAACAAATCGGAAACAAAAAAGAAGTTGTAATATATATTAGTACTTACTACATGTCAAGTACTCTGCTAGGCATTTTTTTAAAAAATTATCTTATTGCTCCTTATATCAATGTTATGAGGAAATTAGTAGTATTAGCCCCATTTGCAGATGGAGAAAAAAGAGTGCGAAGATATTAAGCCACCAATGCAGATAACCGCACGACATTGGAAATTAGTGGCTTCAGAACCCCTTGCTTCCTCAGGTTAAGTCTTCATCACCTGACTGTTTTTCCATTAAAATATTTAAAATTTCTAATTTTCACTTTAACACAAAAGCAACTGGTCCTTTATTTGGAGATCCTTTTGAAAGAAGTAAGAACTTAAAATTATGTTATAAAACTGAGTATAATTATTATTCCAAATTATCAAACTTTACAAATTGAACAGTCTTGCCTATACAAGTGAAAACTCTCTAGTGGGTCACGTATGCTGAAGAAAATAGTTATGCTTTACTCAACATTTTCTATGTAAGAGAAACAATCTGAATTTCTAAATTCAGGCCTGAAAAATAAATAGAAGTTTCCTCCTTGACTCCTCTTCCTTCCTTCCTTATTAATCAAACCGAGATGATAGTTTTGCCCTAGAAAACATCCAATGACTAACAGGTACTATTGTTTTTTTTCTTTCTATGAGAAAACAAGACTTAAAGAGGGACCCATCCTATTCAACAAAAATCACAAAATTAGCAAGAACTCGGGCTTTAAAATGAGGGTAATGAAGGGGTGAAGGTCACTTATATTCTTAATGCAAAAAGTTTGACAGGGAAGTGGGCTGTGTTCCTTATTCCTTTGTTATCTAGAAAAAACACACAACTCCTAAAGTTGAATCATGCAGAAGTCCCTTTGACTAGTTATATTTTTCAACATCATCTTTTACTTGAATATATTCAACTTTCACTATGTAGAAAGATAAATTCAGGTCAGAAAAACTTTAAAAAAAAATGAACCGTGCTTCTGGAACAGCAAAACTGATTGGTCGTGCATGACACTTAGCCAGGTTTGGTAATAACTATCATTTGTTGGGAATTTACTACATCCTAAGCTAGAGGTTCTTAATCTTGGTTACACATTAGTATCACTGGAGGCATTTTTTTTTTCAACTTTTCATTCTGAATTAATTTTAGACTCGTGGAAAACTTGCAAAAAAATAGTAGAGAGTGCTCTACTTATCTGCCTCCTATAGCATTAACCCCTTACATAGTACAATTATCAGAGCCAGAAAATTAACATTGGTACAATACTGTTAACTAAATTACAGGTCCTTTTAGAATTGTACCAAGTCATTCCACCCATTTCCCTTTGATTTGGAATTACGTTTAACTGATATTTCTTCTCAGTCTTGTCCAATTTATATCTCCTCAATCTTTCCTTGTCTTTCATGACCTTGATCCTTTTGGAGAGTACTGATCAGTTATTTAATAGAATATCCTTCAATTTGGGTTTGTCTGATGTTTTCTTGTGAGTGGAATGAAGTGATGCATTCTGTAATAATACCACGGAAGTGATGTCCCTTTTCAATGCATTAAATCAAGAGGTTTATAATGTTGAGGTATTCCCAGTGGTACCAACTTTGATAACAGTTAAAGTCCCACCTTCTGCAAAATTATTACCTTTCAAAGTATCAAACTACTACTAATGAGTAGTTTATTAACTCAATCTTGATACTTTGAAACTATGCAAACTTGTTTCGCCTCAAACTTTTACCCACTAATTTTAACATCCACTGAGAGATCTGGTCGAAAACAATTATGACTGGTGTTTGTTTAATAATGACTTTTTATCTCCTCATTTCCTCCTACCTTTACTAATTGAAATTCCACATGATCTTTTAAAAATGCTAATCTCTAAGCCCCACCACAGGCTAATTAAATGAAAAATTCGCTAAGCATATTATCCCTCATTCTCACAATATGAAGAATAAGCAAGTATCTTCTGCATGAAAATATGGAGAAACTGGCATTTGGAATGACACAATAACTTAGGTTTCAACAGCTAGTGAGTAGTGAAGGTAAGACAGAAACTCTGAGTGACTTCTCTCTAAAAAATCCATGCTCTTGGCACTGTGCCATCTTTCCTCCTTTTAAGTTCAGTTCACTGTTCCTGATGTCAAAAGGTGTCCTATTTAAAGCCAACTCTTTCTACTACCTCCAATCATCTTAATTTTGCCTGGATCCTTTTCTTTTCTCAGAACCTTTCGACATCCACCTTCCTAAAGAGTAAGGAACAGAGATGCCAACTGTTATTTGTCTTCACCTGGAGACTAGATTATTGCAGAACAATATGTTGGTGAAAGAAAAGGGTGTATCATACACATTAAATCACTTATGTACTTATACTAATAGGCAACATTTTTAAAGAAATAATAATCCAAATGCTCTCAGAGGGAGTTCAGCGCACCAGGCATTGAAACATTGAAACGTAGGCTTGTAGTGGTTAAGAACAGGACTCTGGGGGCTGAAGCACCTGAGTTAGAGTCTAGCAAACCACTCAATTACCTTCAATATGTATTTTAGTCTCTTTATGGTCCAATTTTCTAATTGTTAAAATGAAAATACTAACACTGATTACACTGACTTCTTGTGAGGTTTCGATGAGCTCTTAGCACAGAGGTGCAAGCAATCAGTAACTAAAAACTTAAAAATTAAACAAAACAAAATACTATAACCAAATTGTCTAACCCCTGTCAGGACATGAGTGCTGTTTTAAGGGAATTTTGGGGGAAAGGAGACAGAGGTCATTTTGGAGGCTACGGCCCTTTAAGGGAGATTAGATGTTGTCTCCACACACAGGAGTTTTGGAAATGCCCAGGGAGTGCATAAGGACTGTGATGGAGACAGGGATAGAGGAAATGGAGAGTATGAACTGTAACCTTGACCCTCAAGGTTACACCATCAAGTGGAGAGCCAGGTGAAAGGGTGGGCCAGCCAGAGTTGCTACAACTGCCAGTCTGTAACGGCAGGTGACTAAAACGTCACATGAAAAGTAAAGAGAGAAAAAGTTCTCCAAGACACCTCTCAAGAAGGATACTCAGCGGTCCCCAACCTTTCTGGGCCCAGGGACCAGTACTTCCATGAGAATCTAACCGCTGATGATCGGGGATGGAGCTCAGGCGGTGATGCTGGCACTGGGGAGCGACTGCAAATACAGATGAAGTTTCGCTCGCTCGCCTGCCGCTCGCCTCCTGCTGTGTGGCCCTGTTACTAACAGGCAATGGACCGGTACCAGTCAGGACCCAGGAACTGGGAACCCTTGATGCTATATGTGCATACCACTGGGATAAAGGATTTTGTCCGTTTCAGTCATTGCCATTTTCCCAGTGCCTAGAACTGCCTATCTATAGTGATTGTTCAATAGAGTTGTTAGATTACTGGATAAATGAATACATTGATGTGTTCAAAAGACTAGACCCAGAACCTGATCTACTTACTGAAAAAGGAAGGTAAGTCCATTACTTACAGGTCTTCTCTCTTGCTGAGAGAGGTGAACAAATTGGGGGTGTGGGCAGCGCTGATTTTTTCAGACCGATAGAAGAATGCCAGGGCCCACCTACCAGCTGCTCTCCTTGTCTCCCTCTTCCTGGCTAAGTGTTCAGCATCTCCTCTAAATACTTAATGAGTGAATAGAGAGTAATTTCTTTTAAGGATGCTAAATTATAAACGTTCTCAGGAAATCTAAAAATCTGCTTAATCTTGGCTCTATGTCACTGAAAATTGCATCTACTAAGAAACACAGTCATTGCTTGCCCGGCTATGAAAAAGCGAAATGAGATACTTGTGACAAAGACTGGAAGTCACTTTCCTCCCTTTCGTGCTTAGTAAGAGACCCCTGGGAAGTGTGCCTGGTTGAAGAACTACATTTCCCAAACACGTCTGAAAACAGAGGAGGTCACTGAGCTGTAAGGGACCTCCAGAAAATCTGTTTTGCCCCTCGTCCTTCTTCTCTTGGCTTGAAATGAAGGTAGGATGGCTATAGCTCCAAGAGTCATCTTGTGTCTGTAAGGATGGTGAACAAAAAGATATAAGGAGACTGGGTCTCTCGTGATTTTCTGGAGCTTCAAAGGCCAGCGTCTGTCTCCAGTCTTGATTTTTGTGGGGGAAGAATTCCCATCTTATTTAAGTGGCTGCAGTGAAGCCAGTAGCTGACACAATTTTAGTGTTGTGCCCCATGAGGTGAAGTGTGTATGTAGGTGACTCAGTATAAACTAAGAATGTATACTTTGAAGATGATGGTAATCAGAAGTCTGTAATTATTAACAGCACAGAAGAAAATAAGGTACCTGATTTAAATAAATACTTACTGTGAGAGGACTGTTAACCACTGCAGTTAAATAACTGAGCTGCACTATAGTAAGGGCTTTTGTCAGTAATTGGCACATTTCAGTATTGAGAAGAATCATAAATCACCTAGTCCAATTATCCATCTGATGCTCAACTCTCCTCTAGAATATTTAGGTAAGAAGTCACTCAGCTTGTGCTTGGCTTCATCAAGTGATGAATAACTCCCTACTTCCCACGCCAGCCCATTTTTATCTTTGGACAGTTCTGAAAGTTAGACTGTTGTTTCTTACACTGAGCTGAAAATCTGCTTTCCTCTAGCTTCCATCATCACATTCTAGCTCTCATCTTCAGAGCTATATTCAACACATCCAATACGTTCTAAGCGGTAAGCCTTCAATCATCACACTGCTCTTGAGACAGCTGCCCTTCCAGATTTCCGCCATGAAAACATGCTGACCATTTACTTTCCCAGAAGCCAGGGAATATGTATGACTGTACCTTCTCTTTCCTTTCTTTGCTATTATGCACCTTGAAAATATATGGCCATGTCCTTCCTAATTTTATGACAACTTCTATTTTGCCAAAAATATTCTCTTATAACTCAAATACAGGCACAAAGTAATCATTATTCCCCAATGTTTTCACTAACTCCAGGAAATGTATTTCGAAACAAAGCAAGTAAAGAATTTGTCATATGTACTATTAGCTGAATGAGAGTTCCGTTATACATACTCCAACTTTTGAAATTCCCCTTCTTACTATATATTATACCTATGCAATTTGTATGACCTAAATCAGAAATAAATAACGCATTTCTTATATGAGGCCAAATGACATTTAGGACATCCTCACAATAATAACAACTCATCTGTCCTTTCACTTTTCATTCATACCCCAGTGATTGTCAGTAAATATCTATTCTTGGGATTTTGGATTTCTGAGCAGGTGTAAATGATATCGACATAAAATACTACTGTAAATTTATCCACTAAATGCAGTCTACTTCTACTCAGTTAGATCTCTCCTCTCATTACTTCAAACAGACTCTACTCACCAAACTTTGGTGACACCAATGAGATCTTCGGCACCAGTGTTACAATATCCAGTTCACTTGGTTTCCATCTAAAATCAAATATATTGCACACACGGGGTGTAATCATAACCAAAATAAATGTAACCTAAAATTGTCATTTTTAGAATTTAAAAAAATGAAAATAGAATTTAACCGAACAGTAAAGGCATTGTTAATTTAAGCTAAAATTAATCTCTGGGCCTGACACCTAGGGCCAATGTTCTGTAAGGAACTTCTCCCACTTTGCTCTGTTTCTACAACTGTCGTTATGTCAAAGAGGCAAAAGGAAAATGGTCGGGAACCACAATTACCCTGTACCAGGAGAGCAGAAGTCATTTTTCAGGCAGATTTTTAAGTGTAAAGCCAGGTTCACAGTTTAGGAGAAACATAGTTTCTCATTCACAATCTGTCTTCCACCCAACCTATTTTATTACCGATACCGGGAAGGTACAGAGATAAAATATAGTTTAAACTTCAGATTCTTCAAACCGGGTTGTCAGGGGGTGGAGAGGTCAGATGCTGACATGCTGGAAAAAGGAGAGTTGATGATGACCACGGTGGTGATATCAGTTTTTCACCTGTGAATTGGGATGGGATCAGCAGAAGATGAGATTGGGTTATTTGAGGTTAATGCTGTTGATGTTAGAGACAGATGTGCCTAGAGAGGGCTAGGGAAGTAGTAGGCAAGCAAAGCATGCTCGGAATTGAGATAAAGCCTCTGCGAGCTTCAGGACTCATTTTCTCCTCTGCTACAAGCTACGAGAGATTGTTTTTAAATCACATTCACCCTCAGAAAGACTTTCTTCTGGTCCCAGAAACTTCCTGCTCAAGGAAAAGGAGGAAAAGATGAGTGTTGTCTGTAAGTTTACTCATGTCCTTCATTGAATGTCACTTAAGTATGTTTGTAATTTTCTTCTTCATTATAAAGATTACATTTGTGTCTCATTACATATGTGTGTATGTGTATGTGTACATGCACATACATACACATATATGTATTAGAATATGATCACAGGATACCATTTAGAATTCTCATTCAAATGGTAGAGAATAAACAGTTGCTTCAATTATACAACTACTATATGGAAGATCATTTATTTTCAATATTAACCTTATGGGTTGGTTTTGACATTTTATATAGAAGAGTGAGGATAGGTTTCATCTGTATTCAAAAACCCCAAGGACTAGGAGAGATGATAAGACATACATAAACACCTAATACAGAATCTGTACTGTGGCAGGTACCTTCAGAGGGAGATAATGAGCCCTAGAGGTTTAGATACAGAGGGGATTCATTCTGAACTTAAGAACATCACAAGCAAAATGGCTACTATGGTTTGAATATTTATGTCTCTTCAAAATTCATACCTTGAAACCCTAATGCCCAATGTGAAGCTGTTAGGAGGTGGAGCCTTAGGGAGATGCTTAGGTCATGAGGGTGAAGCCCTCACAAAAGGGGGTTAGTGCTTTATGAAAACTCTCCAGAGAGACCCCTGGCCCCTTCCACGACATGAGGACAGAGCAAGAAGGCATAGGGCGATGAACCAGGAAGACGGCCCTCACCAGAAGGCGACCATGCTGACATCTTGATCTTGGACTTTCCAGCCTCCAAAACTGTGATAAACAAGTTTTTGTTGTTTGGAAGTCACCTAGCCTGTGGTGTTTTTGTTATAGCGGCCCAAACGGACTAAGACAGTGGCTCATGGTGAAACAACAGGATTTAAACATGAGCACGGTGAGTGCTGATCTCGAGTTTACTGCCCGGTCTTAGCCACGTCATTTCACTGTGCATTAGTTTCTTCAACCATTAAATGAGAAAGGAGAAACGGCATTCTTGCCCAAAGTACTCATTTCCTCTGGAGATGGCTCTGAGATGAACACATTAATAGACAGATCCCAAGCCAAGCAAAAACATCGTATTTTTCATGGAAAGCTTCACAGCGCTCAGAATAGAGCAGAAGTGTCATCACATCCACAACTGCCACCCTACAAACTTTACATTCTTCAAGACGGTCCCACAGACTGAGACTGTATTGTCGAGCTAGAGTAAAATTAGATGTTCACACACAGCCAGTCTTAAAAGGTTAATTTCTGTTAGCAAACTGTCAAATAACCTGTCATACCCAATTATTTTTCTGTACACACATCTTCCTCCCCCACCCCCCACAGTACAAAATAAATAAACAGAAAAAAATGTCTCCAGGATTGTGTGTTAGGTGATCTTTCAAGGCTAAATTTTGGCTAAATAAATAAAAGGGGGGAAAAAAACACTGCAATTCTGAAGAACCTGTTTTTTGTTTTTTTGTTTTTCTCTTTGAAGACACTGCAAAGCAATAATGATGACATACATTTAAGGGCAAGTGCTTCATTTTTTATAAACGTGAATCTGTAAGTTGATCCTTTTCACCCAGCATTACATTACATTAGTACAACAAGTGAGAGGTGTTGAGTATAGGCACCAAAAATGTATAAAACATACCAAAATGTAGAGAAAATGATGGAGTTTCTATTGTAGTGTATAAATTACACTGTTAAAATGATGATTCATATTATCGTTTCTATTTCGAAGACTCCCTTTATATAACAAGTCTATTGTCAAAACTGATAATAAGAAAATACTTTCTCAAGAGTATACTCACCCATAAATTATTCCTGTAAAATTGTAGACATGGGAGAGTTATCTGAAATAATGGCACATCTAAAAATGAGAGGTAGGGAGAGGGATTTCAAGGAAGAAAATGACACTATACCACCTTTAAATGTTTTTTAATACTCTGCATAAGGTGCTTCAATATAATCTAAAGGGCATACGAGATCACATTATTTAGATTTATATAGCACTCTACATTTTTCAGATACCATCCATGCACGAATTCCTACCAGTGTTCTTCTGTGGTTACCTGATTATATATTAAATATTAAATCTCTCTATCTGTCTCTCTGTCTCTTTTCTTTCTCTCTCTCTCTCTCTCTCTCTCCCCCTCTCCCTCTCCCTCTCCCTCTCCCTCTCCCTCCCTCCCCCTTCCTTTCTCTCTGTTTCCAATAAAGAAATTGAAAGAGAAATGAGTCGAGTAACTTGCCTTGGCTCATACTGAATAAAGACAAGTTTTGAACATCTAATATGAAAATTTTCAAATATGATCAAAGGGATCATTTCTGGCCAGCTTGAGAGAGAGAATGAGAACAGGCCTAAGTCATGGCTTTAACAATGTTTGTTCTTTATACTTGTATAGGTTGCAAAGGACAGAGGGGAATTTAGGTTATTTCAAGTGATGGGGATCACTTCTAGTTTTCAGTCCAACATGTAAAGAGCTTGAGTCATTGCTCCTATCCTTACAACAACAAAAAAGCTGAACAAACTGGAAATCAACAATTCTTCTTAGATTCATAAGAACTGAGTCACAGAGCAAATAACTATCTCCAAACCTGAAGAGATAGGCAAGTACAGGTAGAGGGAACCACAGCTTACTGGAAGAAAAAATAAACTCAGCTGGAGCCAGCATTCTCCAGGAATACTTAAATGATAATTGACTAATTTCTGAAAAGTGAGCATAGACTAGCTTAAGAAATAAAATCTCCTGGAGAGCCAACCTTGGGGGGTACCCCCACTTGTTTCATGAGTTTTTCTTCCAGTAGCCCCACCAAGCACTCCCTGAGAAACCAGAGGAAAATCTCCTCATGATTCTGGAAGGGGAGGGGAAAAATAACCGTTCTGAAATATGCCTAGTGCATTTTGTTCTCCTTAAAAAACACTTACCTTAAGGAAAATTATTTTACCAGAGCCTAACTGACTGGTGGTTTCCCAGAGTCAAACAGATCTGGGAAAAGGGAAATACCCAATTCCAGGCCCCTCCAGCCCTGCTGTCTCATGTAAGAGGTGGGAAAAAACTTAAACATAACCATTCCTCCACTCCCACAGGTACATCTTACCACCACACCACAGGACTCCTGAATAATAACAAGATCACAGCTAAAAAAAACACCATGGCTCAGACCTTATTTACAGAGGCGACTTTAGGGAAACCCAAAGACAGTAGAGAAGACAAAATCAAGGACACCACAAGAATTGTTAGACTATGACATCTACAGCTACAGCATACAGTAAAAAGAGACCTGGCCAGATAAATATAAATCGTTATACTAAAAGTCTTATTATCTCAGTTCCTTTTATTCAATACATCATGTCTGGCTTTCAACAACAACAACAAAAAAAAAAACTATAGAGCATACTATAACGCGCGCGCGCGCGCGCACACACACACACACACACACACACACACACACACACCACACCACACAGTCTGAAGAAACAGAGCAAGCATCAGAACCAGACTCAGATATGGCAGATTTTTAAAATTCATCAGACCTGGGGTTTAACTATATGTCTCTAATGGAAAAAAGGGACAGCATGCAAAGGATAAAGAAGAATATAGGTTATTTCAAGTACATGGGTCAAATATGATCAAAGGAATCATATGGGCAATGTAAGCAGAGAGACAGAAACTGTAAGAAAGAATCAAAGGAAACACTAAAAATCAAAAACATTGCAAGAGAAACGAAGATGCCTTTGATGAGCTCATCAGTAGACTGGATGCAGCCAAAGAAAGAATCATTGAGTTTGAAGATATGTTGGTGCAAACCTCTCAAACTGAAAAGCAAAGTTTTTAAAAACTGAAAAAAAAAATGAACGTAATATTTAAGAACTGTGAGAGAAACACAAAGGTATAATATACACAGAATAAGAATACCTGAAGAAGCAGAGAGAAAGGAACAGAAGAAATATGTGAAGTATTTCCAGCTGAGAATTTTTAAGTTAAAGGGCTTTGTTGTGAGGATACAAGGGGAAATGAAGAAGTGCAAGAAAACATCTCAACTGTCAAGGAAGAAGGTTCATGGAAGATTTGAAAGACTTTTGTCCTTTATGGTGACTCTACAGGTCACAGAACGTAATCTAGCAGTCACTGTTCTCACAGATGACTTCTCCACCATGAGTGGGTTGGTCTCCTTCCTCACTGCTTTCTTCTTCTCTACCTCGTCCTTTGTTTCCATGGCTTCTACTATGGTGTGTCTGCTGCTTTCTTTCTGTGTGTCTCTTAGCTTTGTGATCAATTTATTGTCTGCGTCACTCTATGTCCCAATTCTACTCAATAAGAGAGAATCCTGAATGGGTGAAACACTCTCCAGCATCAGCATCCCTACTGGACAGAATCTCTTCATCATACCGCATGATGGGCTGCTGGCCAACCTATAAAATGACCATATTTGCCTCAGGTGCCAGTTCCTGTTCTAATCATTTCTGAACTAAGCAGACAGATCATGTGATAAAATGAATTAAGAATAGGAAGTGGCTTCCGAGGTCATGTTTGGAAAGAACTACTGGCAAGGTGGTCTCTCAGCATGCCATGAATTTATCTAAATTATCAGGCATGTTAGTAGCAGGTTGTGAAAAGAAAATTTAAGTTCCCAAAGAAAATGGCAACTTTGATTCAATATAACCTTTTCTCCTTGAGTTCCATGTCTGGTTTATGCCGTATGCCCACCCACCACCACCGATGGGGGGACAGGGAGTGTGAAAGGTAACATTGCTGATGACAGTCCCACAGTAAACGCTGAGAGTCATCAGGCCCAGGACCAGGCTGCCCCTGATCCAAAGAGCTCTCACGACAGACCACAGCAGACAGCTACAAAGAGAGGACAAGAATTGATCTGGCACTCTTAAGAGCGGCTGTGCACATCCGTGATGGCCCCATTCCTTGAGTTTTTTCATTGTGTCTCCTGTCTCAAAATATTTCTGACTATTCTCTACTAAGCATGCATCTGGAAGAGACAGAGAGGAAAAGGTGTGGGTGCTAAAACATAAGGGTGTATATAAGTGTGTGTACGTCAGTTTCCCCTCAAGAGTACAAAATGCTTGAAGAAATGTATTTTTCATCTACCTGAGTTTGATTCGGACTGTTAATTTCCTGAAACAGATAAAATCAATGTCGGAAGAAAGCTCAGGATTCTATTAGTGCTACTTTTCACTTCAATTTAAGTTCAATATCAATGTGCTTCCTTTTCACTGGTTTTCAAGGAAACATATTCAACTAATTTCTCTGTACAGGTGTGACACCACAGCGGGGGAAAGGTACTGGGCACCAGCATCATTCCTTTTCGTTCTTGACTGTGTCTGACCCTCAGGGGCATCTTTCTCAGGGAGGAAGAGGGTGATTTACCTCCACGTAGAAGGCTGGATATGAGTAAAGGCTGCAAGATAGAAGATAAGAACTTGTTTAACTCTGGCTGGCCTCAAAATGAAAAGAGCTGGGCTTGTGTGTTGCATCTTTTCTATTATCTTTGTCCACTGTGCATACCGCTTCTTGGCAAGCAATAGTGATACTTATGGCTTTCCTAGTTGAGATCTGTAGTTGAGGAACAAACACAGAATGTGCAGAGGTACAGTGTTCCCAATTTTACCAATCTTCTCTGGTCCCACAAAACCTACATGCCCTATCATCTGACTGCTACATGAATGTATTTCATCCTAATTTGTTTCTTGGGATACTTGATTTTGTTTTTTGTTTTTTTTTTATTTCGTTGTTTTTTTTTTTTTTTTTTTGAGAGAAGAGGCAAATATTTTCAATATTTTTCTCCATAATACCTTTATTTAACCCAAAAAAAAAAACCTGTCACAGTTGTCAGGGTTCAATTTGAAAAATATACCAAGGTCATTTATTCATTCATCAAATTGTACTGAGTACCTCAAGACTCATATGGCCTTTATACATGTCTGTGGGAACTGAAAATGGTTAGACAGTTTTCCCATTTCAAAGATTAAGAAACTAAGTCACAAAAAGTTTAAATGATTTATCTAAACTAAATAATGGAGTCTAACTGCAAAATGAGGTCATCTTCTGTCTGGCTTAGTGATTATGAGTGAAAGCATTTCACTTACATTTTCACACAACGACTACAATGTGACCATACTTTAGGGTCCATCAACATATGTGTGTGTGCCTTTCTCCATACACATACACATACACCAACACACACACACACACACACACACACACAAACATGGTACAACATAAATATCACATAACACGTCTCATGTAACATAATGCAACTGTTTGTTTTTACCTAAGTTACATAAAATTTACTGTGAATTTACACTTGGTTTTCACTGAAAAGATGCTCAAAGTCTTTACTCTTCACTCGCAAAAAATGAAAAAGCTAGAATGTCCCCTAAGGTTAAAAAAAAAAAAAAAAAATTTGACTAGGCTGCGCTCCCTCCCCCCAAGGCCTCTAGTTCATGAATTAGCATTAATGAAGGTGGGAGAGGAGAGAACTTCCACACCTGGAGAGTAGAGCAAGCCAGGCACACATAGAGAGCTCAGTGTCCATGCTGCATAATAGTATTTCTGAAGAGTAGTGAATTCTGTATTCAAACAGAGGTCAGCAAATAAATCGAGAGAGCCTTAGTGTTTGATTTTTTCTTTCTTTTTAAAGATGAACTGCTCTGATGTTTGGAGGCTTTCGTTCCCCAGCTCCAATACAGAGTAGTCACATATGCAAACATGGCTACTATGCCTGCGGTCTCAACATAGATTAATTATTTCTGGCTGCCAGGAACCACAAGTGGGCTATGCTGTCTCCATGATAAACCCCAACCCTCCCTCATTCAGAGACAAAAGAAACACATACATAAAAAGGCAAGAGCCTCAAACCACAGTTATTTCACCTTGAATAGACTTTCCAAAGGAAGAGCTTTCAATTTGCTTTCTATATGAAACATTAAAAACCGAAAAGGAATTTCGAATCTTGTTTTTCTTCATTAGTGTATCACAAACTGCTAATTAGAAAAGATTTCTTTTACTAAATGATTTAGTTCTTATGTCTGTTTTAACACTTGAAAGGTTACAGCTTCAGGAAAAGAGGAGAGAGCCTTAATTAAAGAATGAATTATTGAATATTCAGCTTTAATTGATGTTGCCCTGTGCTATTATTTTGCATGTTTATAGATGTGTTATGTAATTCTGTTATCAGAATAACCAAAGAGAGAGGCATTGACTACTGAGCCTAAAAAAGGGGGAGGGCTTCTGCTTGATCACATCCAGCCATTTAAGTTCAAGAATCATCTGAAGCGTGGTTTCCATGACAACAAGTCACTAATTGCAAACATAAAGTAAAAAATCAACCTTCCCTGAATTTGGCAGCTACATGGATGATGTCTAATATATATATTATATACACATATAATATATATGTGTGCATATATGTATACACACACATATACACACACATACACACACATGTACATATATGTGTGTGTGTGTGTGTGTGTGTGTGTGTGTATTTTTTTTTTTATATAGTGAAATGGCACTTTTTCTTAGGGAATTTCTCAAGTCACTTTCCTAAAACTAAGAAGCCACTTCATTGTGGGGTGAACACAGATCTGGCGAAGGTGTCAGCCTAAAGCTGTCCAGGTCTGTCAGGTGTGATGGCCGACACACTAGAGATAAGGGGAGACACCTGCAATGAGTAGTGAAGGATTTTTACATCTCTGAACTACAGAAAAGAGCTTAAGAGACCTGCAGAGGCAGAAGAACAGACCAAAGAAATGCTACCAAATAGTGGATCTGAACATCCTTTAGACAAGGGGGGAAAGAACCGAAGGGGGGAAAAGGTGAGTTTAAACCTAAAATCGGGCACTTTGCGTGGGGGTCAGTCATCCATGCTCGATCACTCATGAAGGTTCCTCATTTCTCTGCCTGGCCGATTTTTAAAAACAAACAAAAAAGTGAACCCTTTGAGACTTGGAAACCTGTCCAACCGACACAATGGCACCATTCGAAATTCACCAATTTATGAACTGCAGCATATCATTTGTAAAAACTGCTTCAGCCTGAGTTACCTTTCACCAGCTCTGTAAGTCTACTCCCTGGGTCACTGGGAGTGAGCAAGAACAATTTGATAAATTCTGTTTCCATGACAATGAATTAACCAGTGAAAAGGGGGAGGTGTTGAAAGATCTGTATTCTGTAGAATACTCTCCAGTGCTTGCCTGTTTTCATTTTTAGCCATTTAGTTCTCGTGGCTCTGTTCCAGGACTCTTTAATTTGCCAGTAGCTGTTTTTCCTACACAGATTACAGGAGTAATTCATCAGTGAATGTTTCACTCAGTGGTCCCATCTAATGTAAGGAAACATAAAAATGAATTTCTCCAATTATGCCTTTTTGTTTATTTAGAAAGAATGTAGTAAGCTTTTTTCCTTTCCTCACAATCGAGCTTTAGTGTTCTTATTCTCCCTTATTTATTGACCATTACCTTACACAGACTACAACTGCAATTTGTAAGATGTTGAGATCTGCTTTTAAATACCAATAAATCCCCAAAAGGCAATGATTTTTGAATTTACTGGACTGAAACCCCAGAGGGGTATGTAAAGAGAAAAAGAATATTAAAACATGTAAGTCCTAGTACATGTTACAATGAAACAAAGTGTTTAGGAAAAAATTAAGAAGGCAATATTTTTCTTTACCAAATTACTTTAAATTGCCTTATTTATATACAATGGATATGCTTATGTTATTTCAGCATTTACACACTTCCAGAATTTAATGATAATACTACAATTTCCTTTGGGGGCAAAAAAAAAAAATTAGCCATTTCAATGGTTTTGTTTCCAAATGATAAAAGTAGCAAAAAAGAATGCATCTATTTGTACCAGAAAAAAAAAAATTAGATATGTAACTTTTTCTGAGGCATGAAATAAGAAAAACATGTCTCCTCAAAACATGTATTTCTAATCTAGTCTTAGCCTGTATTTCAACAAGTAAATAATTTAGTTTATTTTTAAGACTACATTCAAATAACAGGATTTTCCCTTGTCTTTTCACCTAAAACAAGGCAAATTATCAATTTTCAATTTTCAACTGTATGTTCAGGCATTGTGTAGCCACAAATTTAAAAGGTACTTGCATTCTTTTCCAAATTCATTTATCCTTTGCTCAAAGCAGGAAGACATTTTGCTGGGAGTTGTTCTAGACTGCCAACAATTAACAAACCGATCAGATATTATCTTACTCTATGACTGAAAGTGCAAAGGGTCAGGAGATCCACAGGCAGTAAAACTATTTAACATTTACTACGCAAAGCTCTGCCAATCAGAACCACTTTTTAAACATTTCAATAAATAGTAATGCAGTAACATATTTCTCTGTTAAGAACTGTTCTTCGGGGTCATATTTGCTCTGAGAACTTAATTTCTTAGGAAGAACAAAGAGAGCACTCACATTAAAAAAATATGGTAATTTTCTTTTCCTCCCTCTTTAACACTTACATAAAAAAAATATTATTAATATTAGAGGAGCTCGGAGAATGTACATGATTGAAAATCAAAGTAATTGTTTTAATGAATAAACTCTAGTTGTTTTGCAGCAGACATCTTGACACTATTAGAAAAGGAACTGTGCCACTCTAAAAGCAGTGTGTTGTAGCCCTGAATTTATTCATCTTGATTTAAAACACCAAGGGCAGCAGTGTCCGTTGACTGTATGTGGGCGAGAGGAAGTTTAATGACTTCGTTTGCTCACGTGCCACGTGTAACTCCTTCTGCTTCGAATGGCCGCCTGGCACAGGTTCTACTGGCAACGCCACACTTCCCTTACCAGACCTAAGGTCATAACGCAGGTGCCTGGCATCCGGTTCGCATTGATGTGACTGGCGTGAGATCCCTCAACCAGCTGTTGTCTGGGAAATAGAGAAGGTATGGCTCACCCCAGAGACAGGGGCCTTCACGCAAATGTGACCCGTAGCTGGCACCAGGCAGTGCGGGAGTCAGCTCGTTAACGCTAATGTCCCCAGTGAGATAAACGGCAGCTCTCCTGGTCTCGTAGATTGAATGTGTCACAATAACACTGTCAGGTTCAGTAGTTCATCATTAAAAATGAGTACAAATGAGAGGAATAATGGCTTCTCGATCCACCTGAGTCGAGTTCGACATCCTTATGTCACTATTTACAACTGTATAGGTGTAGTGAGAGAGACTTTGACAAAGGGAATAATCATGAAACTTCTTGAGGTTTTGGTTAAAACGGGTCAATAACAAAACATTATAAACTCCAATAATTTTATTTTATAATACACATTAAATGATTGCACATTTTGCATATGCCACAAAACATCTATTACTTAAGGTTGTTTTTAATGCTGATGGGACATTTTATAAACATGCGGGACAAGAATATTTTTTAAGTTGTTATTACTTTGTGCATGAACATACACACATGAATGCATATAGAAATGTATAACATTTATCAAAAATGTAATTACACTTAAACAACAGTGAAAAGGAATGTTGATTATATTCATAGCAACATAAACACTAATAAGGAAGTGTATGTTTATTAATCTAAACAGGTGTCTTCTAATATTTCCAATCTGTTTCTGAAAAAGTTATGTGAATAGTTTTTAATCACATTGTTTTTTAATTCACTGAAATCTTGTTTCTTAAGTAAATTTTGCAAAGATCTTTTAGTAAAGTCAGATATAACGTGCGTAATGTGAAAAACTATTCTCTCTACATGTTTTTCAACTTTATATTTTTATACCTACCATACATTCTTTGTCTTTTGGCATTCCCCCCCCACCCCCACCCCTGGCCACACACACACACTCTTTCCTCAGAGAAAATACTGAGAGGTATAGCTTCAAGGACATGTTGGAGCAAAGAGGTTTGATCAAGTGTGCTGGCCCAGGATCCAACATCCCACTTTCCCATATAGTTTAATCCCATCAGCCACACGTTGCTCCCTATGACATAAGAGGTTTACACCAACATCTAGTTTGACAGCTCAGGATCTGTCACATACTAAGAAAATATTTACTAAATGATGTTAGGTGAATAAAAGCAATAGTCTTCTACTTAATTTATGAGTCAGAGCTAACCCCCATTGGTGTATCACATAATATTTTAAGTGTTTTGAGAGATAATTATTTTTAAAAGCCCTTTTTAGTTAAGTAGATTGCCACCAGTTTAGTGGGATCACTGACAGTCACTCACTCAACAATCATTTATGGAGTATTCACTATGTCTTTATCCTAAAGAGTTGGCTGTGTGTGTGTACAAACGATGTATAGAGGTAAAGATAGAGAACTTAATAATTATAAAGCAATATGGAAGAGTAACCAGAATAACTGTAACAGAGGATTGGTGGAGGGGGTTATAGGGAGAGAACAGTAAAGTTTAACAAAAACTTTCAGAATGAAATTACGGAAAGGGCAGTTCATACAAAGGGGACAGCTAGTCAGAAGCAGAGGAGTGAAAATCAATGTATTAGGTATAGACAACCGCAAACAACTCAGTGTTGTGTGAGTGCCCAATGAAAGGCAGGTGGTGACAACAAAAAGTGACAGAGAGATGGGGGCACTTCAAAGGGGTCTCACGGTCATGTTAACAAGCTGCATGTTACCTTGTCCTGATGACCTTCTGAGAGGTGAAGGCAGCAGTTCTGATGAAAGATGACAGTGACAGAAAATATTTAAGAAGATGAACTGAAGAGACATTTAGGAGTAGAGGTATCAGAACTTGGTGACTAATTGGGCTCGTCATGGAGAGGAGATCACAAAACTTGTAAGGTACAAAAAGTCTACCTTGAGCAACCGAGCGGACGGTGGTGCCACCGACTGAGAAAAAGAAACCAATTTAGGGAGAACATGTGGAACGGAAATGGCTGGACCATTCCTGGAGAGATGCTCAACTGGTAACTGAATCGATGAGTCTGATGCTCAGGGCACAGGCCTAAATTAAAGACACAGATGGGGAACCCACTGGTAAATAACAGTATCTAAAACCATGCGACTGGGTAAGATTGTTGAAAGAACATAGAAAGTGAGAAGAGTTGTGAATTGAGGGCCCAGCTCTGAGCATGATAATTAATTGGTGGCCAAAAGAAAAGAAAATAAGAAAAGAAACGGCAAGGAGTTGACCACTGGCAGGAGGATCCATACCGTATTAATATTATGGAGCCACAAGAGTTAAAAATGCAGCAGACGGCTCCAGTGAGATAAGGGTGGAAAAATACAAATTGATCTCCCTCTCTGCCTCCACCTACCTGAATGCAAATCTACATCATTAAAAACAGAAAGAACTTAGAAACCTATGATGAAGAAAGGTCTAGGAAAGGCCAGAGTCAACACACTCACACACTACTTAGGAGTTGTCTGTTCTTAATTTTTAAGCAAAGGAAAGTTTACCAGTTTCTATTATTTATTTATTCTCTACTTTGTCCTCAAAGTACTACAAATTTTTTTTAGGTAAAACTTCTGAATGTATTCTTCTCAAGGAAGCTTATGAGAATTGTTAAGCAAAAGTCAGTTCAGTGTTACTCTCACTGACAAGTACCAGTGGTGCAGATTATATTCGTTGATAGTTGCGGGTGGAAACTTTGCTTTAATGTCAAGCTGAGAATGCAATTGATATGTTGTAGAGATGAGAAGCCTCAATCATCAGCTGGGTTCTAATAGAAAAGTATAGAATTCTTCGATGCAGACAAGAACAGCAAGTCATAAAGAGGAAGGAAATTGGGCTGTAAAGTCAGACAGGCTCTGGTGTAGGAAATAGCAGAAATGCAAAGGAATGTTGATTTTTTTGGCATAGTACATAGGAACAACCCCACAACTGAAGACATAACTCACAGACTATCAAAGCTTTGCTGTCAGGCAAAGTCATACTAGCAACAGCTCCACCCTCACCAGCTGTGGTCTTAGGGCAAATTCTTAATGTTCCTAAACTCTACTTTCTTTTGTAAAAATGTAATAAGATTCTTACCCCATAGCTTGTTGTGAAAATTAAGAGATAAAATACATAAAGCATTTGTCTAGTACAACGGTGCTCAACACAGGGCGATTTTGCCACCCAAGGGGCAATTGGCAATGTCTAGAGACCTTTTTGGTTATCAGAGCTGGGGGTGGGGGGAGAGGTGTTGGCTGTTTCTGGTGTCTAGTAAGTAGAGACCAGGGATGCTGCTAAACACTACAATACACAGGCCAACACACAAAAACAAAAAAGATCTAACCTAAAACGTCAACAATGCCAAGGATGAGAAGCACTCACCTAGTAGTCACACACACACTATCATCGCGGACGTCTCCTGAGCCCTCACACCGTGCTAGAGGCTGTTTGAGCACTTAACTTGGTCTCATCTAACCCTTGCCAAGATCATATGAGGCTGGTATTAGTATTACCCCCAATTTACTCCTTAGGAAACTGACACACACACAAACAACGTAAATAATGTACACAAAGTCACACAACTAGTAGTGCTAGAACCATGATTCCATAAACACTTATTATATTTCACAGAAAAGTGAAAATGTTATCGGATTTTCGAATATCCCACTCTTCGCATCAGACGGCAAGAAAGTTTGGTTTCCCAACTTTCATCCGAACATTACGATATTGGCATTACTCTAGACAAAACTGATATGTTGCGAGCTTTGACTTCTATGCTCAAGATTTTTTCTTTACATGTGGACAAAATAAAAATGGAGTAATGGTTAACAGAGGAGAAAAATTCAGCATTTTAAAAAGACAATTGCCAGATATCCCCCTTCAAGAAATCTTTCTCGTGTTAAAAATCAGTGAAATCTCACTGCAGTAACTGGCACCACGTCTCCTCTAAGGCCGAAGTCGATATCTCCTCTTGTAACGGTGTTATGGTTTAAGCAGCGCTTCCGGCCTATGCGAAACTTGAACATGGGATCAAAAAGATAAAAGTCACCTGACTATATCACTTTCACTTTAGAGTCTGAAATTCTAAAGATCTGTCCATTTATCCAACTGTCAGTGATGTGCCATTGATTGTTTTTAACAATCTTTTGCATCAGTGTGTTTCGGAAGGTGTTTTTCTCCTCTTTAAATTTTCCTTCAGGGGAGCTGAAACATAAGCCGATGAGTGTGGATGTGTGTGGACCTTAAAGGTCCTAGAAAGGCAGCAAATGTTGACATGTGAGCACAGGTACAAATATTTTGCTAATTATAACAAAATGTTTATGGAAATGATAGGACCTTGAATTTCCAATTACATATTGAGTGAAGACAGTATAGTATAAAAAAAGGAAGCAGTATGAGATGGTAACAAGAAGTACAAGATTTAATTATACAAATATACTTAGTTTTGTATCATTTATTAAGTTAAAGAGCTAAAATTTGTTTTTCTATATGTATATTTTTAAGCAAATTTTAAATAAAAAACTAAATATATACCTTTCATCAAAAAAGTCAAGATTTATCCTCAGAATGGTATTAAAATCTCAACTATACCATTTATTAATTATGTGATCTTGATGAAGTGACTTGAGTACTAACTCTCAGTTAACTTTGCCATTGAAGAAGGAAAGTCAGATTAACCACCAAAGTTTCTCCAAAGGTAAAAAAAAATTATTTTATATGCCAAGTGCTGTTTTAAACAGAAAGGATACTACAGTGAACTACCCTCACACAGCTTACAATTAAAAAGTTAAAATATCATCTCAGATAGCAATAATTGTCTAAGGAAAACAATTCTGAGGAAGCTAATAGTAATCGGACAAGAGTGGTAACTGGTAAGGCCTCTGGAGGAGGTCTCGTTTGATCAGAGACCTAAACCTGAGGGCATGAGGCAATGATCAATGTGAAGAACTTTCTACACAGAGAGAAAAGCAAATGCAAACATCCCCAGTCTGGAAGACTCTGGTGAATTTGAGAAAAATCAGAGAGATTCATGAGGCTGGTGCTCAGTGACTTGTGAGCTGAATTAAAAAGGTAGGAATTTGATGCCATGGTATGGTTTTAGACTTTCTTCTGTGAAGGGAAGGTACCGGACATTTTTGAGTAGGGGTCCAATTCATGCTTTGAGAGGATCTCTTTGGGTCCTAAGGGAACCAAGAGGACAATCCAGAAAGGCAATTGGAATAGCTCAGATGAGAGATGGTGGTGGCTTAAAATAGAAAGAGGACCCTCGGTAGCAGCTAAAAGTGGTCAGATCCATGCCTTTGAGTGCAGACTTGACGTACCTTCTGATAGATCGAATGTGTGTTTTGAGAAGGAAAATAAGAATGATTCCAAAGTACTGAGACTAAATAACTGAGTGAATAAAGGAACTTGAAGAAGAAACAGGTATGAAGAACTATATAGAGTTTATTTTGAGTTACCAATAAGCAGCCATGTGGGAATATTCAGTAGACCATTGGATATGCAAGTATGCATTCAGGAAAGAGGTCATGGATGGATTATAACATTGGGGCATTATCAGAGTATACATATATTTAAGCTTTGAGTACTGAGCGAGATCCCTATATGAATGTATTAAAATGGAAAAGAGGTCCTGGGTCTGACCTCCAGGAATCACCAGTATCTAGACATCAAGAAGATGAGGAAAATGCAGAAAAACTATGAGAGGGTAGTTTCTTAGAACTGAGCAAATAAAGTACTTCAGGAAAGAGGGAATGAGCTACTGTCATATGCTGCAGAGGGGTTGAGATGAGGGCAGAAATGACTCTTGGTATTGTCAACACTGAGGCCACTGGTGACCCAGG
This sequence comes from Eidolon dupreanum, assembly GCA_028627145.1. NCBI lineage: Eukaryota > Metazoa > Chordata > Mammalia > Chiroptera > Pteropodidae > Eidolon > Eidolon dupreanum. The sequence goes on from CM053508.1 coordinate 7,221,978, forward strand.
AAAGAAAAGATTCAGGGAGTGGTGGGAACAGCACTTTATTTCATGGAGTAAGTTCAAGAGAGAATGAGAGGAGTGGAGGTTGGAATGGAAAAACATAATATCCTTTTGTGAGAATTAAATAAAGAAATATATGAGAAGCATTTAACTCAATGCTTGGCACATTTAAAATGCCAATAAATAGTTACCATCACGATTTTTATCATTTTTATGTAGTCATCTCCTATCACTTAAATATTAACTGTATACACAGCCAGACCAAGAGAAATAATTATGAGTTCATTTATACATTATTATTTTCAGTGAAAGTATTTATTATATATGTATGTATAACTATCTCATTTTATCATCATAACATTCTGTGGGGGAAAAATGTGATCATGTGAGTTTTTTCCTATTTTTAAGCTCATAGTTTATGACTTACCCAAAGTCACACATACATCCAGAATGAAACCAAGATTTAATGACATCTTCTTCTCTTTTCAGCAACAAAGAAGTTTAGTTATTCCACCAAAGAGCAAATCACGTAATCTCAATAATAATTTATTTTTAATTTATAAATTATTTGCACTTGTACTGTTAACCATCTTGCACAATTTGTTCTTTGTAGACATGGTCAGATTCCCCCATAAAGTGAGAAAACGTTCTGCCATAAAAACAGATTGAATGTTTTCTTCATAGAAATTATGTAAAGAAAAACGGCAAAACATTCCTTTAAGGACACATTTAATCGATCAAGAACTTTTTGGATGTGTAATTGCCCATGCTGGGTACTGGGTTAGGTACTGTGGATACAAGGGGAAATAGAGCAGGTGTGATTAATGCTCTCTTGACATCTATAGTCTAGTAAGAGATAGATAAAAACCAAATTTGTAAATATTAATTTGTTAAATTATGATAAAAGTACATAGAGGAAAAGAACAGGAAACCATAGCAGAGAAAAACTAGAACATAATCCAGTGTCACTATATGAAATGACATAAGAAATGTACATTATTTGTATAAAAGAGATAAGAAAATGTCTGGATTCTTTTGACAAACCAGGTGTAATCACTTCCAGAAGCTTAGAATAAAGAGAGACTCAAAGGTGACATGCATTCCATAAGGTACTTCAGTAACGGACATGAAAGGGAAATACCATTGATTTTCTTTTAAGGAATCTACGTTTCTTGTTTCTAGATAAATGTAAAACAAGGAACACTAAACTTTCTTTACATTTCCTTGTGAAAAATACTGAGGCTAAAGTAAAATAAACATTAAACAATTCGGAAATGCTTCTAAGATGTGCTAGCTGCAACCAAGACTCTGAGTAATCAATACGGAATACTGCTGACTCCTACAGGGCCAGAGTTCCCATCCACGAGTTTCTTTGGAGCTGCAAGCAATCCAAGTCCTTGGTATCTTCAGAGAAGGATGCATTTCCCCATCAATGAGAGAATGGCTAAGATCAATTGTGTGTCAGCCTTCAAACCAGCTAATTCACACTCCAGTGATCATCTTTAGTGATCAGCCTTCTTATTCACCCAGTCCTCTGATCCCCAAACTGCTTGCTATTCGTTCTCACCAACCCATGCCCACTATTCCTCTCCCTCCTAAATCTTTCAACTCTGTTCTCTGGAATCCCGTTCTGATTAACCCTGACATCATCAAACTCTTCCTAAACAATCCACCTTCCACCTTAGTTTGACTCAGAAGTTCTGACATGTCATCTGTGAATGAGGGATGTTTCAAGGGGTAAGCGATATGCTTAAAAAGATTAATTTTTAAGTTTTCTTCCTATTATTTTGAAATGTCTTAGTAATAAAAAAAAAAAATTGTTGCTGCACTGTAAGGAAATCCCTTACAAAAAGAAGTCTAGGTTTTTAAGTATGTATGATCAAGTAACAGGCAATCATCATTAAAAATATAATGTTTAGAATTGTATCCTATTAACGACATTTTTTTAAAATGTCTCCACCTTATGATTAAAGAGATCTATCATTGTCACTTTAAGCATAAATTTGCAGGAAATCTCAAAGGTAATAAACTACAAGAATGCTTCTGTGTCTTCTGGTTTTACTTTCATCTTTGAAATGGAGCACAGAAGCCACAATCTTTCTTTTGCGATGACAGGCTTGTATGAATGAAAGCATGAATCCTCCAAATACATAGGTCCATCTTGAATTTGTGGGCCCAGATTTTATTAAAACACTTGAATCAGAAAGACTGGAACATTACCAAAAAATTTGCCAATCTAGGAATCAAGATCCATCCTTGACTCCTCAGTGTCTCTTCCCCTTCATTCCACATATTCACTGTCCAACTCCTATGGATTGAACCCCCTACATATCTCACAAATCCATACACTTATCTTTGTACCCACAGCCATCACTCTTGTCCAAGCCAATGTCATCTATGACTACAATTACTACAATCTTTCCTGGACCTCCGATGTTGCCCTCACTACCCTCAGTTCCACATTCAGCCAGGGCAGAGAAACAGAAACACACAGATGTCACTGTTTTTGAAACTGCAACTATTTGGAAATTCTGGTAGAAAGATGTGGTGGAGGGAAACCTGAATCAAGGTAGAAGGAAAACTTAAATAATCACTCCATTTATGGAATACTAACATCCTTGGAGTTCATTTGTACTATAATCACAAGTAACATAACATAATGAAGAAATGTGAAAGTGTCTTCCTGGGCAATGAGAGTCCGTTGACTTGTTTTTTTGTTTTGTTTTGCTTTTTGGGGTTTGCTTTGTTCTGTTGTTTCATTTTTTAATGACAGGTGATGTTAACTTGTTACTTATCTAGCCAGAGAAATGAATTATTCTTTTGTTTTCTTTGGGGTTGGGATTCATGGGGGAATTGAGGTTTAGGAAAGGGAGGTGAGAGAAAAGCCTCCAAACTGAGGAAGAACAGGTCACAGATTGTGACAACCCGTGGGATGGCTAGAGCCATGGGAAGAAGTCAGCTAAGCCCCTGTGACAGATAATGACAAGTGAGGGGAGCTCCAAGTTTGCTTTTTCTACTCTTAGGAAATCCTCTTCTTCTACTCATAAAATCATCTCATGAAAGCCTCATGTATTCAGTAAAACTGGTCAGTGTAGCCTTCACAAGGAAACAAACAGGCTCTGTTTCTGCTTGAGGCAAAGGGGTGATGGAAAGGCCAGAAGTGTCCTCGAGAGCCTCCAGCAGGAGTTAGGAGTGAGCAGTGAAGGGCAACAACTGGGACAAACCAGAAACCCTCCTCTGCTGGAGATTCCCAGACAAATCCCTGTACTCTGCATGGATGGAAGATTTACTCAACATATTTATAGTATCAGTGCCTAACATTCTTCTAGGCGCTGGGGATGAGAGAGGTGAACCAGACTACCGCAGCTCAGCCCTCGTGGCACACAGATCCCCGTGGAAGGGACAGACAATAAACAGACGAGCAGAAATGACGTCATATGCTAATAAGAGCCGTGGAGAAAACAAAGTGTGGTGTAGGGTACATCGGCTGCGGGGGGAGAGCTCAGTGCCACTTCGTAAAAGGAGATCAGGGGACCTCACTAAGAAGATGACATTTGAGCAGAGATCTGAAGGAAGTTGTGAGCGATCCACACAGATGTCTGCAAGAAGAATGTTCTAGGCAAAGCGAACAAGTGAAGTGTGCTTGACATTTTTGACAGCTTATTGAATAAAGAAGCTCCATATGTCCATGTGACTCACTGCTGCCTCCATCAGTATATACTGGCATCAAATTTCGTTTTCCACAAAGTTATTAACTTCATCAGAAACTGAATGACCAGTTTTTCCTGAGGTTTCATCATGAAATAAAAGCAGAATGTGAAATTCTTTACTTTTACGCCAAAGTTTTCTGATTTTCTACAGGGCATATCTTGAAGTATCTGATTAACCACTGAGTAAATATTTCACGGTTTTTTTTTGGGGGGGTGAGGGGTTGTTTATTTGTTTTGTTTTGAGAGGGACAGAGAGAGAGAGAGAGAGAGAGAGAGAGAGAGAGAGAGAGAGAGAGAGAGGTAAGACTCCAAGAACAGTTTTTCAGAACACGATCCATTCATGATTTGCCTTATTTGGAAGCCATGTTTGGCCACATTAATGTGATATGTTTTTTTACTTGCAGTCCTCCGTCACTGTCAGGGAGACTACTGGAAAAGTTTGTGCATTTCTGGTCAAGCTGCTCACTTTTGCAGAGAATGTCAGAAGTAGAGCAGTATATAAATGTAATGTTAAGGTGCTTCCACAATCTAGTATTGAGAATCACAAAGCTTTTATGCCTCTGCAAGCAGAAAACTATGATATCTGAAAATTTTAAAAAAAAAATTTTTTGAATGTTAATTCTACTCAGATGACCTTGGAATCAAAACATGAATTCACTGTTTTTTCTGCTGACATTACAGAGTCGTGTTATAGTCCTTCTTGTAGGGAGCTTATTTGGTTGGAGGACAACATAAATGATGTCACCTGAATTCAACTACCCAACATAGAGACCTCAATGATCTCTGAGTTGCCTACACAGCCTACCCTCATCCGGCAAGTAAACTATGAGAGCGTTGGTTCCACTTCTCAACCTTTTGAAGTCAGGGTGTTCCACATTTCTTAGCATCGAAATAAAAATAAGTGTCCAAGTAATCCTTGGGCAAATATTTTCCACATCAAAGTCCAGCTATATTATATACCTCCCTCCTTCCATCCCTCCCTTCCTTTTTTTGTTCTCCTTTTTGTGAATAACCCTTACTTTTTCATTAAGGTTTGCTTTAAAGCACAGTAAAACTTACTTTTAAAATTTGCATAACTTGGAATTATGTCAGTTTTTAAGGAAATGACCATTTGTTGTTTGCATGAAAAGGCAAGACTGAAAGATGCAATGATTTGTAGAAATTGATTTTACATTCTGTCTCTGAAAAGAAATCAATTTTCCATTCAATAGAATACATTGTATATAATCTTATGCATATGTGTGCTTACATGCAGTTCCCTAGAAACAAGTCCATGGCTTTCATCAAATTCTCAAATGCTTTTCAAAGGAATCCAAAAAAGAAAAAAAGAAAAAAAAAAAATCAAGGCCCGCTGCCTTAAACTGAACCCTAGGTCTGCTCAGAGACCAGTCCTTCTTCTGCTCTGCTCTCTCCAGGAGAGTCTATCAATTTTCTTAAAACTTTACAAATCTCAGCATTGGGATATGGTCCCACTGCCACTTACAAACCATTTCTCACCCACAGTATTGTAACATGCCTGTCTTTTCAGAATCACTATCCAGCATCAACGTCTTTTAGCTTTTCATTTGCTAAAATATTTATAACCTAACTCACAGTCTTCCTCTCTATTCCAAGTTCTGCCATTATTCCAAGAAACTAGAGCAAGTATGGACAATATATGGAGAAGCAGGCCTCAAGCATTCCTTTATTTCCATAATTTTATCCCTTACCATTCTAATGCTACAACCCACATCCTGTGGATGGGCCCTGTTCCTTTGTCATTACTTGAAATATTCATGGCTGATTTCCTAAATTTAAACATTATAAACTAATACCCACAGCTCCCATCCTTCTAATTTTCTCACTCAGCTACTTACTTATACAATACCTGTAGCTGCAAACCTCTGCAGAGATTAGGGCAAATGCTCTGGAGTCAGAGACTCTAGACTTAGTAGAAATTCTGCCATGTTCAGAAATATATGGACATGAGCTAGTTTATTAATCTCTCTAAGCTTTTTTTTTTTTTATGGAAATAATAGTTGTTATTGAGAGGATGCTATAAGCCATAATGTTTAGCATGATGCTGCTGAGGAAGCAAGCAATAAATCAGAGTACTTTTTATAATTATTTGATGTTACCAAGACCTCCAGTCACTTCATTCTTCTAATTTCTTCTCAATTCACATGTTTCTAAACTCACTTCCCTCCCTCCCTATCCGAAACTATGCGGTCTTTCATTTTAATCACTTCCCTGCTGACATCCTCAATCCTCGTACCCCACTGCACTTCCACTGTCCTCACCCCACGAAGCTCCAGCCCTAGGTTACTACAGACACACGCAAAGGCATACGACTTAGTACGCTGTTCTCAGGACAGGGTAGCTATGCAGAGAATAGCACAGTCAGTATCATCCTGTATATTCATGGCCTCTAGTCTCCATAAGACCCTCAGGGACACCCAATAGCTTTATTTCCCAGTCATCACTCTCTCTCTCTCTTTTTTTTTTTTTTTTTGCAAAGCAGTTATTTCAAGCACGCTCTAGCCTTCTCAAACACCAAGACCGACCCCCCCTCTTCTCAGGGACTGATATCTGTGTTCTTGCCTCTCACTCCTACTGTCCTATCCTACTGATCTACCTTATCGGCACTGGATCAATGCACGAGCCGCTCTCCTGCCCAAATGAAAACAAAACGATGCCTCAAAGTTAATTCTATCTTTCTTCTTGATAGCCTCTCAAGTTATTGTCCTATTTCTCTTTTCCTTTCCTCATAAAGTTCTCGAAAGAGTTGCCTAAAATCACAGTCTATATTTTCCCACCTCCCATTTACACCTCATTACGGTTTGCACCCTCACCAGACAATTGAAAGTGCTCTTTTCAATGTAACTTGTTGCAATAGAAGCTTGACATTTTCACAGCAATTGACATTTGACCTCTAGATATTTTTCTTGAATGCTCTCTTCCCTTGAGTTTTTTTTAAATAACAGCTTTATTGAGATGTAATTCACAAGCCATGAACTTCCTCCTTTTAAAGAGTACAATTCAATGATTTTTAGCATATTCACAAAGTTGTACATCAATCACTACTATCTAATTTTAGAATATTTTATCATCCCCTAAAAGAATCCCTGTACCCATTAGTAGTCACTCCTTATTCTCTCTTCCCCTGGTAATCATTAATCTGCTTTCTGCTTCTGTGGATTTGCCTATTCTGTTCATTTCATATAAATGGAATCATAGGACACGTGGTCTTTTGTGTTCGGCTTCTTTCACTTAGCATATTTTGCAGGTTCGTCCATGTTGTAGCATCTATCGAAACTTCCTATCTTTTTATGGATGACTAGTCTCCCATCAATGGATATATTACATATTGTTTGTTCATTAATCAACTGATGTTCATTGAGTTGTTTCCACTTTGGGGCTATTATAAATAATATTGCTATGAACATTCATGTACAGGTTTTTATGCGGACCTGTTTCCAATTTCCTTAGGGTCTATCCCTAGGAGTGAAATTGTTGTTTTATGTGGTCACTCTATATGCAACCTTTTAAGGAACTGCCAGACTGTTTTCTAGAGTGGCTATACCAGCAATAAATTCATATTCTGATTTTTCCACACTCTTCATAACATTTGCTATTGCCCACCTTTATAATTATCCTAGCTGGTATGAAGTGGTATTTCTGTGGTTTGAACTCACATTTCCCTGATGACTAATGATACTGAGCATCTTTTCATGTGTTTGTTACCCATTTGTATATCCTCGTTGAAGAAATATCTATTCTTTCCTTGACTTTTTTATGACTATACATTACTGATTTTTCTCTCCTGGGTAAGATTCTCTTTCTCTCCCCTTCCTTACTTTAAATATTGATGTTTCTCATTCTGCTCCCGATCCTATCCCTGGTGACCTCATCCACGCCAGGCAGTCATTAAAATCTAAAGGTCAGGTATGCCTAAATCTCTACCTCCTGTTCAGTTCTCTCTTGAGATGCAGATGGGGCTATCCAACTGTCTACTGTACATCTTCATCTGCATGATCTATAAACAGCTAAGACTAAACACAGTTAAATATGAATTTATTGTTCTCCCGCTAAACTCCAACCCATTCCTCCCAAAATGAATGGTCTGACCATTCAACAAATTACCCAAGACAAAATTCTAGCTATCCTCTTCCTTTTCCATCAACCCACATGTCTAAAATGTCCAAGTCCACCTTATTTTCTCTCTTCAGTTCTTCTCTAAATCAGGTCCCCCACCTTTTCCATTATCGGTGTCATAAGTCAGCCCTGGTCATTAATTACCTGAACTAATAACAAAGACCTCTATTCCTTCCCCACTGGTCTCCTCATGACAAATATTATACCTTGTGCGTAAATACTTTTCATTATCTTTACACTGATTATGGAAAATACTACAGACTAGCTCCTTTGACACCATTTGGACCCTCCTGCCAATATGAACAGAGGCTGATATGTTGAAGGACTACATTTTCCAATCGACTTTCAATCTGGTTTCCCATACAGAATTTCCTAGCAGAATTACCTTCCAGGTGAGGGGACTGAAGTAAGTATGAGGAAGTGGAGTCACACAGCTCTCTGGGAGCACTCACAGGGAGGCAGACTCGTTATCCTGTGCCACCTCTGTGGGGGTCCTGGTGCAATGGCTCTGCACCTAGAGAGGTTTTTGTTGTTGTTTTATTTTGGATAATATGACTGGGCCTTGCTTCAGGTCAATTCAATACAGTCTTTGGAGGTGCAGACCAAGTACCAGTACCTCGTAAAGCAGTCCAAGAGATTCTGAGGTGCAGCTAGGTTTGGAAAAAACTGCTCTGATGTCCAGCTGGTCCCTAACTTTCGAGTTGCCAGGTTCAAGTCACAGTAGCAGCAGTAGCTCCTAATTCAGCAGCTTTCTTGAGTCTGACCAAAGCATGTTGGTTATTGAGTGGGAGGTGGTGACCACAAACACAGCAGTTCCTTCGGCCAGCCGGCATGGCACTGTGACTTGTGCAGTTGTTGTTTATGGAACCTCAGACTAGAGCCAGATTGCCCCAGACTTTCCAACTAGTCTGTAAACTGCTTAATACCCTATAATCCCGTTCTGCTGAAGCTGGCTGAAGCTTGTTCGTTTGTCTGCTACTGAACCCTGACCGACACAGCTACCTAAAATTCAGGTCTGACCATGTCACATTCCTGCTTTCAATAATTAACTGGTTCACCCCTGTTCTCACATAAAATCTAAAATGCCTTTAAATGACTTTCGAGGTCTTTTTCGATCTGGCACCTGCCTTTATTTAAGACATGTTAGAAATGTGTATTAAGAGTATTTTAGAAATGCATACCTTCATTGAGAAATTACACCTGTAAGAATTTATTGAAAGGAAAGATTTGACCATATGGGAAAAGCTTGGTGTACATGAATATACATCACGGCGTTGTACATTATTATTTTTTAAAACTGTAAACAATTTAAATATCTATCAGTAGGAGTCTAGTAAGAAGTGTTATGGTATATTCATAGAGTGAAATACTTTTAATAAAAAGAATCTCCAGGTAATAGACTTGTGAATGGTTTCTTATACTTTATTCTCATTACTCTTTTTTTTTTTTTTCCCAAAGAACACATACATATATGTCTATCAGGGGAAAAAAAAAATGAAGCCATTTTCACTTTAGGAGGAAGAATTTCATATTTATAACAGACAAATCAGATCAGATAAGCAGCCCTCCTTATAGAACAATGCCTTAACAAGTCCCAATCTGTTCTGGGTGAGTTAATGGACATGTGACTCTTCACTAACAGTCTCCTTTTGTGCAAGCCACTTCAGTCATTGTTATGGCCTTTCCGATGGAGAGAAGGTGAAAGAAAATATTGTAAGGATATGGCGGGGGAGACACAAATATCTTGTAAACAGTGTTTATTTGCCTTGCCTGCAGGTTAAAAGTAAAAGAGAGCCCTAAACAGAGAAGGTAAAAGCAGACCTCAGGGAATTAGGAGAAACTATCAATAATTCTGCTATCTCCTTCTGTTTCCTTTGTCTCCTTCTTGAAGAAATGTGTTATACCGAAAGGAAAAGCAATTTGGTATTGACTAATGCACATACTAGTAAAAATTAGTTTCAAAATATGTTCCCAGTACTGAACACGCACCGGGAGGCAGAGCAGGAGCTTTGGACAATAGATAAATACCATTATGACCTCACGGAGTGTGTCATCTGGTTCCTTCAGTAACCCTGCGTGATGGAGGCTCCTGCACTTCCACTTTACAGGTAGAGAAGTTGACACTTTGGAAAACTAAGTTCCTTGCTCAGGTCAGCATAATGTGTCAGTGGCAGGCCAAGTTACTTAGCCCGCTTTCTCTATTCACCTAAGTTCTTCTTTTAACAGCATCTTTTTTTTATTATTTTATTTTATCATGGTAAGAACACTTTACATGAGATTTACACTCATAAGTAATTTTAAATATACAATACACATTGTTGACTATATGTATGACGTTGTAAGGCCAGTCTCTAGAGCTTATTCACCTTGCTTGACTGAAACTTTCAGTAACTCTCTATTTCTCCCTCCTCTGAGCCCCTGGCAATCACTATTCTATTAACTGCTTCCATGAATTTGACTATTTTATATACGCCATATAAGTGGAATCATGCAGTACCTGTCCTTCTGTGACTGGTTTATTACACATAACATAATGTCCTCAGGTTCCATTCATGTTATCGAATATTGGAGAATTTCCACGTGAGGCTGAAACACAGCATATTTTCCTTAACCATTCATACGCCAGTGGACATCTAGGTTGTTTCCACATCTTGGCTATTGTGAATAGTGCTACAATAAACACAGGCATGCTAATGTAACTTTGAGATCCTGATTTCAGTTTTTTTAGATAAATACTCAGATGTACGATTGTAAGGTCATATGGTAATTTTGCTTTTAATTTTTTGAGGAACTTCCATAGCAGCTGCAACAGAAGTGAAAGACTTGAGTATTAAAAACTATAAAATACTGATGAAAGACTTTAAAGAAGATAAAAACAAATGTAAAGAGATATTGCTACAGATCTATACCAGCGGTCCCCAACTTTTTGGCACCAGGGACCGGTGCCCCTATGAGGATCTAGTGCCTGATGATCTGAGGCGGAGCTGAGGCGGTGATGCCAGTGCTGGGGAGCGGCTGCAAATACAGATGAAACTTCTCTGCTCACTGGCCACTCACCTCCTGCTGTGTGGCCCAGTTCCTAACAGGCCACGGATCTGTACTGGTCTGTGACCCGGGGGTTGGGGGACCCCTGGTCTATGCTACCTAAAGCGATCTACAGATTCAATGTAATCTCTATCATAATCCCAATGGCAGTTTTTAAAGAAATACACACACACACACACACACACACACACACACACACAATTCTATGATTCACATGGAACTACAAAAGACCACAAATAGCCAAATCTTGGTGAGAAAGAAATACAAAACTGGAGCCATCACACATTCTTATTTCAAAATATATTACAAAGTTATAGTAACTTCAGTTCTGAAATGCAAATCCACAGAAACATTCCAGGTCTTAACTCCAGGTCTATAGGTGGGAGGGAGAATGAAGGAGGGGGAGGGGAGGAGCTAAGGAGAGAGAGTGACAGAGAAAGAGGCTTTCGAGGGAAAAAGAGAGGCCCCACTAGTCACACCCTGAGAAGAGCAAATTTTATCAGGTAAATACTCCTTTTATAAGCAAACTCAGTAGTTAAATTTAGCATCCGTGTGTGCACACATCTATTCCCTCTGAGAGAGGAAAAAACTTCTCTTCCATTGGGTCTGGGAAAGGCCACCAGACAGAGGGCTCAGCAAGTGTCACTGTGCCCTCTTCTCCTTCCTGCCAAAGCGTATGCAGAGCTTCTTGTACTGACCATTTTTGATTGAGAAATTCAACTTAAATTTCTACTTTGAAAATATGAAACTTTTGCAGAAGTGGATAGATAGTAAATATCAGAAGAAGGAAATTCTCACCTTCGATTTCTTCCCCGCTCTGCCACCTGAATCTTTTCTCTAACGGTCACTCTGGGGGACATGAGCATTGTTCCTGCACAGTGATGAGGTCCAAGCCCACATCAGAGACTCCTGTCTCTATTTCCAGGAATCGATTTTAAAGAAACACTCACAGGTTCTTCCTGAATGTGGATGTTCTTTATATCATTGTTGGTAATAATAAAAAATTGAGGGAAGGGAGAATACCCATCGGTAGGAGCATTCTTAAATAAATTATGGAAGAATCAGAACTTGGAACAATAAACAGCAACTAAAAAAAGAAAAAAAAAAAACAAAGAAGTAGACTTAGAACAAGAATGTTAATACAATCTCCTAACATCACCTTATTCATTAGGGTGACTGTCTAGAAGGTAGCTTAGGTTTTGGAAGTTCTGAGGAAAGCCTTTTTACTCCCAAACAGTTAAAAACAGTATATTTCAACCCTAATCATTAAGGTGAACTATAAAAAGTAAAGTGACAAGGTACCTGACAATATAAAAAGTAAATGACCCTCATGGATTGAAGGAGGCTAGAACAATAAAACCATGCTCGTAAGACATTTAAGTTATTTTTGCTACTGCCTCTGATTCAATCCAGGCATCCAAATTTTTCATGCTCTCTCTCTTCCTGCTATCAGCTCAGAGAATGATCTGAAATCAATCATTTACAGCTTAGTGAGACTGTGTTTCCGAGCCAAGGCAGACCAGGCTGAATCGCTCAGGGGCCTTTGCCCAGAAGTTCCTGGGTTAGAGAGGTATATGTAGCTGAAGTATTTAATATACTTGTGAAGTGGAATTGCTTTCTGTTATTTCCACTATTTTTAACATTTTTATTACAAGGATATGGTTTTCTGCTACAAAGGGTCAATGGCATTTTTGTGCACTAGCATTGCAAGATAATTAGTTTTTAATGTGGTTCAATGGGTGGGGGTTGACCCAAATTTCAAAATTACTAACACATACTTTTAGAAAGCCATCTGTTTCTAAATTTTCAATTACATGGATGGTAAATCAAAAATTAAAGGTAGTTAAACACCACAAACTGCTAAGGGTTTCAGTATCATGGCTGTAGGTAACGGGAAACCACTGAGGTCACGAGGAAGAGTGACAAAATAAAAGTGACACTTACAGGAAATCAATTTGTTAGTAGTGTGAAGAATGGACTAGAAAGGATAGAGGTGGAGGCGAGCAAACGAGAAAGCTCCTGATGTGTACAAGTCACTAAACTGCATATTTTACACATCTAACATCACTCGTCATGACAATAACCTGCCATCGATATTTTGATATTGACTTTACAGGTGAGAGAACTGAATCTCAAGGAAATGAAGCAGATTTCCCAGTGTCACATTGCTATTAAATAACAGTGCTTATTTGCAGGAAGAGAGAGTACAGAATAAACTTATGGCATCCTAGGAAATAAGATCAATTACTTAAGATGACCCTCTCCCTAGAACAGTCCTTCCGACGTGGCTGATCACCAGGAACACCTGCAGAGCTTTTTAGACTCCTGAGTCCAGAATTCTCCACCAGGATGAATCTGACAATCAGCTGGGTTTGAGAACCTCTGCTGTCATCCAGATAGATGATCATCTAGTCACTTTACTGAAAAAGAAACTAAGTCCAAGGGGTGATTGATTTAGCATTAGACCTATTAAATTTGAGACAGTGGCAGGGCACCCAGTAGGATCTCTGTGTAATTTAGCTGGTGATACGAGCGTATAGCTTGGAAGAAATGTCAGGACTAGAGGAATAAATTTTGGATCTATCTGCCAGGAGATGATAGTTGGAATCATAAAAGGTCTTCCAGGAAGAAACAGAGGGGCAAGGGAATAGAGGCTGAGGGCAGAGCTTTAGTAAATATCCCCAGATGTAGGATAGGAGAAGGAACAGGTTGACATGACTGAGCAGGACAGTCTTTAGACGCACGCAGGACGAGAAGGATAAACTGCCACAGAAGCCAAATGAGCGGAGTCCAATTCTATAACCATCAATGGTAATAAGCAGTAAGAAAAAAAAAAAAACTGTATTCAATCATTGAAAAGTTACTAGTGAATTCTAAGCATATTATCTGGGGAGAAGGCAGACCATAGGGATTGATGAAGTCACTGAGAAGAGGAAGAAAGCAGATGGAGGGTCCAGAGGAATTTGGCTATGAAAGAAGAAACAGTAGTAGCATCTGGATCAACAAGGTCAATGGAAGATGTTTTTCTTTGCTATTGTCACTGGAGTACAGGGTTAACACCAAGTAAGTGGGAAAGCACAGTGCTTTATTCTAACTAGGAAACAATTTACCCAAACCCAGAACTGATATTTGTGGACCATTTTTTCCTTGTGATTGAGGGAAAGGTACTCCATTTGCAGGAAGAATGTCTGGGTTTATGTCCCAGATATAAAACACCGTGAGACCTCTCCAGGGCTGCTGACCAGGGCTCCAGTCCCTGGATGCTGCCCGACACACAAGGCCATCTTGGAATAAGAGCACCCATCAGCTAAACCAGGACTCAGGCCCCATATTGGGCCTGGGGTCAGCTTATCGAAGGCACTGAGGACACACGTACTCTCATATCCCTTTTTTAAGATGGGGTCAGCTGAAATAAGTGAAAATCTGAAATACAGGTTTGCTGTTTGTGTTGATGATGGGGGTGGGAGAGCTGGAGATGGCAAGGCTCTCGACCTCTGGATCGCGCGCTCCAGTCCAGCCTCCCAGAATGCTTTGAGTTGAGGTCTGGCCCAGGTCAAGCTGGCAATATAATTTCACTCCCCCCACCCCTTTCCATGACTTCTTACTGACATCTCTCCCTCACCGGGAATGTTGACTTTGGCCTGAAATAGAATTCAGCTATTACTCGATTCCCTGGTCATCTGACCAACCCCCGAGCTCACCCCAACTTCCAGGGCTAGATTCGTCCATGGGAAAGCAGCACCTGATGTCTAGAGCTGGAAGGACGAACCGAGGCCAACTCCGAAGGGAAAACTAAAATTCCAGCAACACAGAGGCCACATGCCAGCACCCAGTGCCATCTCGATTTTATCTAACGGCCCCATTTAAGAGGGAAAATGGAAAGCGGCACCTGGGAATGCCATCACTTCCCCCTGCCAGACCCTTATGACGGCTTACATCCCCCCACCCTCCTCCTTACGTCCCTCCTCTTACTAACAGGAGGGCCCTTCCTCCTAGTTTAGGTCCATCTATTTACCCATGCTATAGATTTTATCCCTCCTGCCTTCCTACGAACCTTTCTCTTTCTCCTGTTGATTATCTCTTTTTCTTATATTGTCATTGCTTCCCTCTCAACTGGATCCTTTCTATTTTTCAAAATAGCCCACATTGCCCTCAGTTTCCCATCTCTCTCTCGCCTCCCCTTCATTGCCCTATGCTGCCATCAGCCTCTTCAACTGGCTCCCAGCCCATCACCCCTCTGAAGTAGTCCTTGGTTCTCATTATGATCAAACCACCTTGGGCCAGATTCAACTGGCATTTTCATTTTTCATCCTAATTGATCTCTAAGGAATATTCAATATGAGTGGCCACTCCCTCGCTCTAGAAACTCTCTTTCCCTGGCCTGAGTGGCAGGACCTGCATTCTTCTGTTTCATTTTATTTTGTTTTGTTCATTTCTTCTTAACCATCCTCCCTGATCCATCTTCCTTTCCTTGGCTATTAAAATTTGGCTACTGGTCACATGATTCCCAAGCCCTTTTCTTTCTCTCCATGTCATCTTTTCTGTGAGTCTAACTTGAATGACTTATCTATACATTAATGACTCTCACTGTATATACTCACTCCAGCTCTCTCCTCTGGCCTCTAGCCCTAGAAATTCAACTTTCTACTTAAAACTTCTATTAGTATAAAGAACTCTCCAAGCTCATCATGCCCCAAAATGAACTTGAGATCTTCTCCCATTCCTAACCTGGATTTCGAACAGTGTTCCTTCTTTCAGTGAATGTCATTTTTACAATTCAGAAATATATGGGTCAAGTTTATACCTCCATATCCAACTCATCTATAAGCCCTGAGATTTTACTTAAATATTTCTGCACTTCACATATTTCTCTTCATTCCCGCAGCTACCTTCCCAGACCAAACTACTACCATCTCTCCCCTAGACTGCTGTCCGTACTAACTAGTTTTCCCACATCTGTTCTTGACTCTTTCCAATTGGTTCTCTACACTGCAACCAACCTAATATTTCAAACCTGACCTTGTTACCCTCTAACTTAAAATTCCTCAGTATTTCCCTTGGCTCTTAAGATCTGCATAACCTGGCACCCGCTTACCTCTCCAGACTCCTCACCTCACACCTATGTCTCCCTCTGATCATTTGACACGGATGACATCAACCTGCCTACTTTTGTTCACACTCTTTCCTCTTCCTGGAATCAATCAGTCTCTCTCTCGCTCTGTCTCACACACACATAAAACTTATCTTAGTTGACTCCAACACACTCTTCCTAAACACCCACATGAATAAATTCTTACTGGAACCTGTCACTAAACTACCTTCCCTTCTCCTGTCTCCGCACCACGTTACACCTCCCCATAGCACAATGAGACTTTCCTTCACAGATTTATCACAGAATGTAACTATACATTTACTTAAGATTATATGACCTTTTTCCTCCCTGAGATGGTATCCCCAATGCTAAACAGGGCTTAGCTCATGGTAACAACAAATATTTATTGAATTTGATATGTCAAATTTGACTAAGAGTCTATAAACAGAATTAAAGTTCAAAATTCAAAGTTCAGGATCATGTTGGGGTCAGCCTAGATGAGAAGTCGTCCTGAGGTTTTGTGATTCACACTTAATGCTTCACAGATATGTAAGTGAGACAGTCTAACTCAAAGGAGGGGAGGGAAGGCAGACAGCTTACCGTGGTACAGAACTGTTGTAAAAATTAAAGTATGCATGGGAAAGTGTTTTATAAACTGTGAGAGCTGCTGTTCATAGATTTGGTCGAAGCCTATGTAGTATGATATATAAGATTAATGAGAGCAGAGAAAGTCTTTAACACACAGCTCTAAACCCCGTGCAGAGAACAGTGAGTGGCACGTAGTAGATGCTCACTAGGTGCTTTTCAATGAATAAATGGTTCTCTCTCACTAAAATAAGTTCAATTAATAACACAATTTGTTGAATGATTGAATCCCTTGACTGATGGGCTGTCCTTAGAGAGATTTTATTTAGAGATTCTGAAAAATAAGATAGAGTCACATAAAGAAATATTAATCATCAAGGTCAACTCAGGTATCTTCTCCAGAAAGCCTGTCTCGTTCCCAGTCTAGGTTCGGTATTCACCACACTCCCAGCACAGATACAGACACCTCAGCCTGAACTTCTGCAGCACTGTAGGACTAGCTCTTTCATAGCTCTTTTCCTACAGCTTAGAAATTCAATGATATCTTCCCCATCAATCTTTAAGTTCCATTAGGTCAGTGAAATTGTCTTATTCTTCTAATGGTTGCTAATTCTAACAGTACCTGGCACTTAGTAAATGCTAAATAAGTTTTCCTTGAAGTGAACTGAATTCTTGAAGACTTTCACAGATAGTATCAATTTTATAACCTGATTCACTCATGCATTAGCTTTCAGCCCATTTTTCAGCTAATCCCTCTTCCTACCTGGAAGAAATGATAACATATCATTTCATAAAGACTTTCTGGACCACTTTCAAGGTACCAAATGTCATTTTAAAAGAATTCTGATCGATACTAGTTTAAATTAGATATCAAAAATCCAATGCATACCTAAGTATTTGCAGTATTTATATAAAGCTAAACTCAACAGTTTTTCCATTTCCTTCCCTTCATTTAGCATGACATTTTAGCTGATATTCCTGAACCACTGGGTAAAGCAAATGCATTTCTATTAGAACCAGTATTCCCCCATGAGATTCTGTTAATAGGTGTTCCAACTTCTTCATTCTATGTACACATTCCCCTTACTTGTTTTATTACTAGAATTAGAATTCTTTATTAAAGAATACTGTGATTGCTATAAAGACTAGATCTATATAAAGATAAAGCTCTTCTAGATTATACACAGAATGAAAATTTAAGATCTACTTCTTCCCAATATTGTGTAATGTGTGGTCAGTAGAGAGCATCCTGGTGTTTTCTTTCCTATACCTTCACTCAGCTCTGAAACTTTGGGGTGGGGGTGGGGAAGGTACAGCAAGAACACATCTTTATATTCACAACTGTCAGTATTCCAAACACAGAGGAAAATCCCACTCTAAGACAATATAGCTGAATTTTCCCCTTCTGAATATGACATCCAGCAGAAGTCCATATATTCCAGATAACTTTCCTCAGTAAATATGTAATGCGTTATCCATCCGCGCAATTGCCATATATTTTTAAAGCACTACAATTCACAGAAAACTGTCTTAGAGAAACAAATGATGGGAAAGTACACAAATACTTAATTTATTTCTGAGTAGGCATCTCCCCTGAAGAAAATGTACTACAGTATCAAGCAGTGTGGTTTTTCTTTGGGGAAAGGGGGTGAGAGTGAGGGGGGAGTCATTTCTGCAGTCTCAAATTGGCATCTCTAGCGACATTTGCAAAAATATTTATGATTCTCAAATTTTTAAAAAATGTTGGCTTTGCCATGTACTTACTAATTTTGAACTTCTCTGATATAGTTTCATTCTTCTTCTCCCAAGATTGTTGTGTTATATATTGCTAGACACACACACACACACACACACACACACTTTATTTCCCTGACCAATTTCAATTGTATTCATTATCTCCTGTTCTTTTCTCTCTCCCACATCTCTTGCCCCAGCTGAACGAACGTTCTCACACATTTTCTTTTGGATTAACCAGCAGAACAGCCCAACTATTACTGCTCTGCAGCAGCCCCTGCTGGTAAAAGCCATTGTCCAATTTATCTGTCCCTTCTCAGCTTTGCTTGTCAAGCCAGATGCTTAATCCCCAACGAGCCATGCCACAGTCGAGCCACAAGCGACCTGCAAACTCAGCAGATCCTGGATGGGAGCTGCCTGCCATCCACCAGAGGAGCGACTGTTCTCCGTGTGGAGAGCACCTGAGGAATGAAGAACTTTTACAAGTCTTTTCTGTCCTCATTTCCAACACACATAGGAGAAAAAAAAAAAGGGATAGAAAACTGTGACTAAATGATAAAAGGAAATCAGTGCAGCGAAACATAGACCACCTGAAAATTTTCAGTGGAAGCATAAGTTGTGACATGATGCCAAAGAGGGATTCTGTTCAGAGAAGGCACCGTGTTCAATTATGCTGGTGCTGACTGTTCTTCCACGGACTGTTGATAAATGCTTAGGACAGAGGAATCTGCCTTTCTGGTTGACCTTAAAAGCTGTCTTACCCCAGGCCTGAAATGTTTAAATGTGAACATAAAGCATTTTTTCTTTGATCCCAGAAAAAAAAATAATCTCAACCTGTTCTCTTTAGTTGTTGCTTAACATTTGTCCAAGCATATAGAAAAATATGTGGATAGATAGGTAGAGATAGAAATATTAGTTCTCGGCTAAAAAAATAAATGCATTTATCATTCAAGATGACAGAACTAGAGTGGAAAATACCCAGGTGATTGCAATTTGTTTTGCCATGCACCCACAAAAACTCCCTGCAGTGGAAATAAAATAGAGCAGGCAGGTCATAATAATAGAATATACCTATTTTTCCTCACATTTATCATTATATTTAAGCCAATCTTCTCAAATAGTATAAAATGTATATGTTTGTAATTAGGATACAATTCGCCCAAGACTGAGCTGAATAGAAAAAAAAAAAAAAAACTGTAAAACTAATCTACATGAATGTGAATCACGTAACAGAAACAAGACGTTGATTGGGAGGAATAAAAGAGACAAGAACAATGGAAGACAGGAAACAGGATGCAGAAGACAAACCCATTTAAAGACTGGGAGCTTGTGGCTATATTGGTATCAGGAAATCTGTCTTTAAAAGGGAGGGCGAATAAGCCTAAAACAATGGAGATACATAATATTCTCTACATAATCCCACAGGGAACAACATCCCTTCAAAAGAATAACCTTGGGGCTACTTCTAACTCAAATGTTATGAATAGCGTAATTTTATTTAATAGCAAATAAAACCACTAGGCATGCCAATTACCAAGGGACTATCACCAAACCAGATGGATCTGGTTGTGAGTTTTGTAGTCTTCTCACTTAGTGATACCACCCAATCGGCAAACCAGAGCCCCAGGGACAAGTAAAGCGTGATTGGTGAGAGAAGAGCCTATTTTAATGAAAGAGTCATCCATGCCTTTTCTTTTCCTATTTGAAAACCACAGTTGACCCCAAAGAGCCATCTCGATATAACAAAGCAACACAATCCAGGCTGATATAATAGAAGCCTCTTAGGCAAAGCTGGTAACAGTTGTACCTTTTAAAGAAAATAAAGACAAAGAAATCGAAATAAAGCACAGTATGTTTCCTCAACACAAAAGATAAACTTTCAAGTTGTGACAAGGGATTCTGACTTATGGATAACCTTGACTCAAAGCATCAGTGTGCAGATGAGAAACTGTTAAGTCATCTGACCTTCGTCTGTACTCTGTTTGGCAGACATTCACAAAAATACTACCCAAGAAATATCACTCCCATAAAGCAATACAAAAAAGTCACTAATGTATTACTGTATCCGGCAAGTGGAACACTCTAGAATTTATTCATTGTTAATGAATGACCAATAGTAGGAGTATATCTACATGCTTTTTTTTTTTTTTGCTTTGGTGCAAAAAAAAAAAAGTCAAGTTTTATTATGCCAATGAGTATATGCTCCTTTGACAACCTTCTTGGCAGTGATCATAAAAGTAGAATCTTGGGGGAAATGTGACAAGGGTCCAGCTTATTAAATTTTGTAAATCATAAGACTTGTCTGCAAATGCAGAGCACTACAGCTGATTTAGTCACTGGCCCAGAAACTCTGCTGTCAGACCAATAAACAGGTCCAGAGTTCAAGGTGCACAGTAAATTATGTTCAAAAGAACCAGAAATGTTGCCTCACGTGTCCTGTCTGTGAAATGCAAACTGGATGCCCTGCAACAGCCCTGTGAAATAGTATCAGCTTCTTACAATGATGCATCAAGCTTATTATGCACCTTGATTGAGCCCACCTGAGACTATTGTTGAGGTCTGTGAATTTTAATATCGAAAATGGAAAACCAAATCAAATTAGGCTTTTCTTGTTTGAAAAAATCTCCACAGCTGGAACTGATAGAACCAATATTCTTTTTAGGTTACGCCAACTTTTAAAGTCACTTCCAACAAATAGCTATCATTAGAAATAGGACAATGCAGTTAGTTGATCATTTAAAAATAAAGGGTTGTCATTTTGATATTTTCTTCTTAAAAGGAATAATAAATTGACTATATCTATAATGACTGTAACACCCCGTTAGAGGTCACAAATAAATGAGGCCATAAAGAAAGCAAAGTCATATGTCAAAGACACCTGATCCAATTAATCATTCTGTGTAGTAATTCGGTCATGAAACGTTCTAATACTTTGTTTCTGTTGAGATGTAAATTGCTACCTGGTAACTTGGAGCCTACTCACTTATTTAATGTTATATATTATTTTTTAAATGAAGTTTTTTTGTACAAGATTACACTTTGTTTCTAATGGCCAAGTTATAAATAGCCAACTATTTCATAAAAAGTGGGAAAGAGATTCTTTTCTAAAATATAGAGACAAAAGGAACTGATTTGGAGTATAACATTGTGTTTATATTTTGAAAAAGCATTACATTCCATAATTGTTGTATAATTATAGCACTTAATTGGCTAAAAATAAATATCAAAATTACCCCCATTACACTCATATACTCTGAGATTTTTTAAATCACCATAAAAACAAAATTGTGCTTTTCGACATCATTTCTAGGACGGAGCCCTACATATGGTAGACACTCAATAATGTTAGTCAATGAGAAGCATGATTCTGCCCATTCTATAGACTTTGTAACATAAAATCCTGACTTAGTTTTCCATGGTAAAATAGCCTAAGGCGATTGACATTTGCAATGTATATCTATGAAGACTTCTTCAGAGGAAAAAACTTAGTGTCAATCATTTATGAGCTTTTCCTACTGCCTCCCAAGATTCTATGTACCTAATACTTCGCAATGTAATGCGACAGAACACGGCTTGCTTAAATTCATTAAAGAAACTTTTTTTTCTTCTTTTTTTTTTTTTAATGTTAAGACACACGAATTCAGTTTGGGAGATATGATTAAAATGTGGTTTGATATCAATAGAAGGAAAAGGCGGAAATCAATACTGTGAAAGCTAATAAAGACAAATGTTCTCTGATTCACCAGGGAAGAAATAATGGATGAAAAACTGAATATGATTCAGCAGTGTAACACTGTCACCAAAAGGCAAATGCTATATCGGATTGCATTAATAGCCATATCATGTAAAACAAGCCAAGTAATTTTTCAGCAATGGCAGTTCTCAACGCCATTGGTTAAACCCGAAATTAGAAAAATGCCTGTACTTTGGGGTACAGTCATTGCACAAAAAGTTGTATCAAGCTCACAAGAGAACAAAAACAAATGCAAAGAAAAATTAATTAATATGGATGGTGATAGATAGATGGATAGGTAGACAAACTATCAAAAACAAGGTTTAGAAAACTAGACTTGCTTTCAGAGATCAAGAGAACTAAATCTATATTCAGTCAAAAGCAAAGCCAAAGCCAAGTTATAGAGAACATAATCACTGTAAAACCAAATGCACAAAGGGAAAAAAATCTAAAAAGACAGGGACCAATTGCTTTTATTAGGTAATGACAGAACCAGCAACAAATGATTCCATTTGTTTCAGACAATGATGTAACAGAAAGGAACAGAAGTAAACAGAAAGGAAAATCTCTAGCACATAGAAAGGCAGGCAATGATTCAATGGTACATCTTGGGTCCTAGTCATCATATGTATTCAAAATAATCAGCATATGAAGTCTTTTGAAAGTGATCTGGATTAATGGGTACATGGCTGAAGATGCCTTCAAACATTTATAGGTGTTTTGTGGTCTATATGACATCTAGTTAGATTACTTACTAAAAGAGCAAATTGAAAGAAATTGGTCAGAAAATCCAGCAGCTTGAAGTTATATAGTCCAGGAATCATTGAATCTCTACTTTGTCAAAAACAATCTCAGAATAAAAGGATAGAGAAAATATTAGATGATTTTATTGAGAATTTACTATATAGAAAGCACTGTCAGTACACTAACAATTATGAGAACCATGTACTATCATTTTATAAATGAGAAAATGAGGTATAGGGAGGTTAAGACGTTTTACCCACAAGGTCCCACAGTTAAGATTATGAATGCTAGCAGTCTAGTTGCAGGGCCTCGTAGGCTATACCACTCCTTGGTTATCTAGAAACGCACTACAGAGTTGGCAGGAACTAAGTAGGATGAACCAGGATGACAGCTTAAGTATCACTATGATTCTAGTTGGTGACTAAAGAAATAATCTTATGATGCAGGAGAAAATTAGAATTCAGAATAAGGAAAATTTTACATTTAATGAATTGCATTAACATTAGAACATATACTGTGAACGGCTAAAGAAAATTCTCTTGAGACTTTTGAAAACTCTAGTTTATAGAATTTCAACTTTTGTGATGATTTTCTGAATTTTTTTGGAATATAGAATCTTATATTAAATCCTCCTAAACTCTTTTATGGTATATGATCTGCATAAATCATAGCATTGCTTTGGAAACATCACACCAGGGGACTTCTAAGGGAATATTTAATTTCTGTATAATATAGATCAATTTTATTAATAGAGGCAGCTGGCTACATAATCATATCTCCAAATTTTGCATCTCTTGGCTCTGGTTGAAAGAACAGGCAGTTAGAAATAGGAATAGGAAAGCAGTCTAGAACACTGTCATGATTATGACCATTACCTACACTGTGTCACTTACAATATAAGCATACCAAATTCAGAAACATTGTTCAAAGATGTATTCGTGGTAGAAGAAAAAATGTCTACCTGCAAAAAAACAGACATTGCATTCATGCTGCTTCTTGTAAAAATCCAATGATTAAAACTAATTTCTTTTTGCTCTTATAGCTTCCAGATACTTCAATGTTTTGATAACTTCTTTCTCTCTCTCACCCAATCTCTCTCTCTCTCAACCTCTCACTCTCCCAACCTCTCTCCCTCTCTCTCTCCGGTAACCTGAACTAGTCTCATTGAAAGCATATTTTATCTCTCACCAAAATAATGATCTTAGAGCTGAGATAGGACTTCCTGTTTCAACTCCCACGCCCATCACCTCTTTCACCATGTACACAACAGCTCTGCTTCCACAGGGGCTACTTCCCCACCTGCCCCGCTATTCTGCTCTTCTCCTCTAAGGACCTTTAAGGGCAAATGGAACAAATTATATGCTTCCATAATGGGTTCGTTTATCTGCCCCTTGTGGATAAAATTGCATAGATAAATGATCATTCCCTTTCTGTTCAAAAATGTTCTCATTAAAATTCCTGTGTTGGAGATAAAAGCTCTTGTCCAAAACATTTTTTTAATTCTCATATAAAATACTGGTGAATTTGTGAATTTAACACTACAGTCAAAAAAATATATATATTAGTACTTTTTCTAAATCTAGATCTTGAGCCTTCTCAAAAAAAAAAAAGGTATCATTGTTTATATAAGACACTGGTTCCTCACTGTTCTTCAATAAACATTTACTAATTGACAAAGCACTGTTTACACCTAGGAAGGTTTAGGACAGGATTTGTTCAAATATTGGTTCTGCCACTTCCTAACTATACAAAGTGACAACTCTTCGCCTGTTTTTTCATGTTTAATAGGAATAATGTTAATTATGCTTCAGGATGACTATGAAGTTTAAAGATAAATCAGATTACTATGGTGTCTTACGTACAGCAGATATACAATGAATGGCTGCTTTTATGTTTTTAATCTAATTAACACCAAAGAAGAATCCAAAAGAGGCAGTGGATTGTGCACAGAATCTGAAAATTGGGATTGAATGAGTTTCTGCCATCTTCCATTCCTGTGGACCTGCTTTGTACCTCCAAGGCTTCTATAATGATCGGGTGGTTTCAAGAGTACAGGATCCCAAACCCCACAGTCCTTCCATCAGATAATCTCGAGATTTATTTATTTGGTGCACTGGGCTTTCAAATAAAATTTTATTTGATAATAAGTTTCTTTTAGTTGAATAATCTTGGAAGCTATGCCCAACATCCAAAATTCAAACAGATTTTTAAAAATATCTTGAGTTAAAATACTAAAAGATAAAAAAAAAAACAGTATATAAAAAATTTCATCAAGTTCAGAGATCTCTAATGTTAGAAAGAAAAATCTTCTGTATATTTTTAAGAGTTAAAGAGATACAAAATTCAATCAAGAGGTGTAGCCATCTGAGAGAGACCTATAGAATAATCTGACTTGTGGAATATATGATTAGCTGTGGCTGTAAGTTTTAAAGTCTCTGACACATACAATTAATGGGTCTGTCCATTCTACCCACATCACAGAGAAAGCATCAGTTGCCTCCTGACCAGAACCTATAATCATTAATAACTTCGGCAAACAAAAAAGACAACCAAAAATATGATTCTTGAGAAAGCACCCCTAAAAACATTTGAGGCAAAATTGCATCACCCAAAGAAAACGCTGCTTAAGCTATGCATATTTAGAACAGGATATTTAAGATAATCATTCATTCATTCATTCATTCATTCATTGAAAAATATCTAATGGCTATGTGCTAGGAGCCAGGGCACTGTGTATACATCAATGAGCAGAACAGAAAATGTCTCTACCTTTGTAAATTTGTCTTCTAGTCAGGGAATAAATGCAATAAACATAATAAATGAGTAGAATTGATTAATCCACTGCCCTGTTTACATTTTCTCTGCATTTATTGGTTGAAAGCTATTAAACGGAAGGGAGAGGGGAGGGGAGGGGAGGGGAGGGGAGGGGAAGGGAAGGGAGGGGAGGGGAGGGGATGGGAGGGGAAGGGAGGGGAGGGGAGGGGAGGGGAGGGGAGGAGAGGAGAGGAGAGGAGAGAAGGGAAGGGGGAAAGGAAAGGAATAGAAGAATAAAAAAGAAGAAAAGGAAAAGAAAAGGAAGAGAAGAGAAGAGAAGAGAAGAGAAGAGAAGAGAAGAGAAGAGAAGAGAAGAGAAAAGAAAAAAGAAAAGAAAAAAGAAAAGAAAAGAAAAGAAAAGAAAAGAAAAGAAAAGAAAAAGAAAAGAATGAATACTATTAAACTGTGAGTGACTACAACCCACTGCCTAAACGCCAGTAGCACACTCTTCTTTCACTCAATGAGAGGAAGAAGTGAATGGTGAAGTCCAAAAAATAGTCGTTAACTAACGAAAGAAGAGGTGCTGATAGGCACATACCCTAGTTTATTCACTTCTTGGTGGGAAGCAATTGAATCTCAGCTGTCCACTGAGAAAATCTGCTTAATAATTTACCTCTCCCCAACTCACTATCTCACTCATCTACCTGTTTTTCTTGGGGTCAAAATTAACTACTTTTACTCAAATTTTGACTCAGGATCTCATTCTCATAGAATTTGTCTGCTTCTAGGCAGTAAATACACTATGCGGTATGCTAAAAGGTGATATGATACGTGCTATCGAAAAATACAGGGCACATTAAGAAGGATCTGGATTAGATGGAAAGGGATAAGGTGATAAAATACATTTGAACAAAGACTTGAAGGAGAGGAAAGGGTAAGCAATGGGTATGTAGGGGAGACAGCTAATGCAGACTCTGTCAGAAGCAGGAGTAGGCCTGGTACATGCAGGACTTAGGAGGAGACCCATGTGACTCTAACCGAGAGTGTGAATAGAGTGTATAAAGGGGTGTGTAATAGTGCGTGTGAAGTGGAACAAGGAACATGAGAGAGGCAACAGCTGTAGGGAGATATTAAAGATTTCATAAGGTCTTATAAAGACTTTGGATGTTTGCCTAAACAAAAGAGTGACACAGGATTTGCACAGATGAGTGACATAATCTGACATGTTTTAAAAGCTTCTCTTTTAGTTGCTGTGTTGAGAAAAGACTATAGGAGGTCAAAAATAAAAGCATAGAAATCAGTTGGACATGTAATACAAAATACATGCAAGAGTCCATCAACGGATGAATGGATAAACAAACTGTAATGTTCACATGCAATGGAATATGATTTGGCCATAAAAAGTCACAAAGTTCTGATATATGCTACAACGTAAATGAACCTCGAAAATATTATGCAAAATGAACAAAGCCAAACACAAAAGTATACATATTGTATGATTCCATGGACATGAGTTATACAGAATAGACAAAATCATAGAGACAGAAAGCAGCTTAGTGGTTTCCAGGGGCTCAAAGAAAGAGAATTTGGGAAGTAATAATTTGGTAATGATTTGGTCCAAAGGGCTAGTGATGAAGGCTATTAAGAGTGGTAAGATTCTGGACATATTTTGTAAGTAAAGAGGATTTTAGGACTAGATGACAATGTGAAGAATCAAACGTTTCTCCAAAGCAAATGTAAGAATGAAATTGCCATTTACAGGTACAGGAAGACTGCAACTGAAGCATACTTAGAGTAAAAGATCAAGGGTTCGGTTTTGAATACGTTAAGTTTGAGATGTCTATTAGTCAAGTGGAGCAGTTTGAGATGTCCAGCATCAAAGGCAAAGATTTAGGCTAGAATCACAACCCATGGTATTATTATTTTTGTATCAATGAACCAGTGGATATTTGGAATTTTAAATACGTGTTGAGTTCCAGAGATTTCTGCTTATCAGAGTAACACATCAATCTTATAATTCTGAGTTAAATATATTGGCGGTTTTAAGTAGAAAATTTAGCTTTTATATAGTATCAGATCGTTTAAAAGAACTTAGTCTCCGTATTTATAATTTTATTAGATTCATAAGAAAATGATTAAAGTATTGAGACTTGTCAATCATATCACTGACACAGTTAAAAAGAAAATATTAAATCTATGAAGTTTTTAAAATTTAAAGGTATATACACTTGCAAACAGACCCAAATGTTAATCGAAGGCCCTAATGAGTTTGTAGGCTTACGAACACATAATAAATTTTGTAAAATGAACCAAAAATCTTGAGGAAGAATGAGGTTTTTACATCCCTAACTTTAATCAATTGACTATTATTCTTTAAAATCAAATTAACTACTAAATGGTCCTTTTATACACAATACTGCCCCCAAGGGTATCAATGAACTTACAGTCAATAGCTTGCTCTGATGAAAAATGAAGAAATTGAATGTCTGCTGTCTAGTCAACCATCTTTCTAAAGACCAGAGAAATTAAATTGGTACTTAAAATTTTAAAGCCTCAATTTTCAGATATGTCCTGGTATTATTCATGCCTAAAGAGCACTGTGGCTTAATTGTGAGTTATTTTGGAAGTCTTGGAATTCTACGCTGCATTTCAAGTTATTTAGGAAAGTGTTTGAGGCCCATCTAGTTAAGGTACTTGATGTCTTTTATTATCACTGCTGTTGTTTTAAGCATTCAGCACAACATGTACAAGAAACCAATCAAACGTGCTTTCTATGACACGACACTGCTCTTTAGAGGACAATGGAGTTGCCCAGTGTGTCCTGCATGTCACTCACAATCAAGGCTACAGGAGGCACTGTCAGAGAACAAACGAAAGAATTTATATCTGGAGGCATGAAAAGGACAACATTCATTTTTTCCTAGACCATACCATATCTGGATAGAAATCATGGCACAAGTTTAAAATATTAAGAAAATTTGGGAGAAACGTATAAAACTGTGCTGACTAAAACTTTTAGAAATGTGTCTACAAGTCATACTGAGCTCTATTTGGATTGGAGCTATTTCTAAGTTATAACCAACTCTTAATATGACGAGTTTCATTGTGCTCGTTCTTTTAAAGACTTGTTTTAATGATTAAAGGCATCAAAAATTTTGACTTGCTCCAATAAGTAGAATTAATTTAGGTGGATTTGATCGTGGATTACTTACGAGGTTGGTTGGAGGTGGAATAAGGTGTAGTGACATTAGAGTAAAAAATTAGTTTGAGTAGCTGAAATTTCCAGCCAGGATTTCTATATTAGTTTAATTCACTAGATAATTCCTCATACCCTTCTGAATTTTATCTTTTGATGACAAATAATTACCTCCTAGATAGATACCACTGCTCTAATTTTACAGGAAGGAAAATTAAGGGCCAGAAAATTTGAATTGTTCAAAATCATACAATAAAGCAAGACAAAGCCATGATTTGAACCAGTCTGTTCAGTGCCAAACCCTTAGGGTCTGAACGCGACATTCTCTGAAAGCAAAAGGGCAAATAAGGTAATGTCCCCATGCCCTTCTCTAAGACACCAATCTATGAGTATATTACTTATCTACATCCAAATCACTTACTGTATCTTCTAAATGATGCTAAACTCAAGCAAACATTTAATATTAGGAAACCTGTCTTAACTTTTTTCTTTTAAACTCAATTTATTTACTGCTATAAAAGCCTAACATGTATCCAAATACCATATTAAGTTTTAAAATCAAACATACATGAAATATTACCAATTAGATGGATAATGATAAATGTTTTTATTAAATGAATGACCTTCACCATACGATTCACGTTTGCACCAAATTCTGATTTTATGAGGGAAAAGAGTCTTGTTTTCTATAATGACCAAGAAATAGGACTATCGATATCCCTTTGTAAGGGCTCCTTGATGCCAGAGAACATGAGCATGAAAAAGTAATAAAAGAGAGCTCACGAAGATCTAAAAAGTTTATGGAAAGAACGACTACTTCATAATGAGAGTTTCCAGACCACAAAGTAGAAAGAAGAAATCTGACTATAAATCTATAGTACAGCAAGGGAAGTAGGATATGAGGTCATTTTTGCTTTACTTTTGAGCAGCACAGAACTTATAAACGGAGGTGGAAGCTATTCAATAACATTTATTGCGAGGCCTAGTTCAGTGCCTTCCACGGGTGGGCAGTCAATAAATCTTATCTGGAGATGATATTTATGCAATGATAATCAGTCTACCACGGCACAGCAATTTTGGGGGAGAATATTGTCTGCAGTGAGGTTAAGCCTCGTGAACTAAAATGATAAAAAGTCAGGGCAAAGACCAGATGTGAAAAGTATTCAAAAAGAAATTAAGGTTTAGCCAATATTTGCATAAGCACTGGCAGTCACATTATAGAAAAATGCATTTTCAAAAAAAAATTTGAAACACGTTTTAGTAAGCAAAGAGAAAGTATTAAAATTCTACATGATCCTCCCCCCTATCTTCACCAATCAACACATATTTATTTACTCATTTAATAGTGAAGACGAAGATGAAGAAAAAATCTGACCTTTGTTTCAGGGCAGGGTAGGATCGATCACACACCACAAAGTTCTTTTACCTTTTCTTCTTGAGTCTATGTACACTAAATTAACAAATCATAAGCACTACCCCTGGAGGTGTACCACAGAAAAAAATCAAACTAAGTAATTTTATACAATGATTTAAAGGTTTGGTTAAACTATATAAGATGATTTTACATAAAAAGTTTAGGTTGGTTTTGAGTTCAGAATCTTTATTTTTCTGGAATAAATTAAAATTCAATATCTTATCTCTCTTTCTCTTTCTCTCTCTCTCTCTCTCTCTCTCTCTCTCTCTCTCTCACACACACACACACACACACACACACACACACACACACCAGGGCATTCTCAGTAGACACTCAGGTTGATGATATATGAGCTGGTCTTGGGTCTAGGGGAAAAAAAAAAGCTGTGCTGATAGCTACTGTAGGAAAAAAAAAAACTATACTTTTTCCTTATGAACAATTTTTCACATACATTTTGTATGGAATTTTAATAAAAATTTATTCTTTTTTCTATCTAATAAAGAACACTAGTTTCAGTAATAACTTGTGGAAAAGAATAAAATGAGTAGAAAGGGAAAAACTACTGAAGCTATGACAACATTTCTCTAAAAATGGCATGTAGAATTATTTCACTCCATTAACCATAAAGTTATCTAACATGTATGTTTTAGAAGTTAACGTATCTTAGACTCAAAAATAATATGGTGAAGTTAAAAATATAAATAAGCTGAATCTGTCACCTGAACAGTCCCAATTTCTCATTTAATGTTTGTATGATCAGTAAGAAAAAGCCACATAGCTGACAGGCCACTGCTAGAAATCCAAAAAGGAGAGAAGTAATTTACTGCAGACTTCAGGTTACCCAATCACTAAAATCTTTTCCGTATTAAGGTTTAATTTTAGTTTTCTTAGACTTGCCTATATCCTCTTTACTTTTTCCATTCATAAACCCAGTTTGAAACTCTAAGGCTGGCATAATTCCATTTAAGATTTCAGCAGTCAGCTAGGAAAAGTAACTTTTACCTGATCTTTTCTTATAGAGAAAGTTGGTAAGAAAAAAATCCAGGCTGTTCGCTTAGCAGAGACAATGAAACCTAAAATACAGATATTTCTTTTTCATAATTGGAGGGGATGTGTAGATGAGTCAGGCAACGGAAGTG
>CM053508.1:7253751-7287736 GCA_028627145.1 Eidolon dupreanum
GAGATCGCTCTGTGTTATCGTTACACCAAAATATATAACATTTATATTTTCTTCTGTTTCTTATCAAATATGTCCCTGAAGAAATAATGGATATTTGAAAAAAGTAATTGCTGGATTTTCTGGAAAAGTCTCCACAGATAAGCACTTTAATTTTAAAAATAGCCATTAGATTAAAACAAATAAACTCTGGTGTAGAGCATGTTGCAAATGAGGTCAAACTCTTGAATTAATTCTGTAATAAGCTGTTTATTTTGGTTTGGTTCCATGACTATAGACTGAAGCTTCCACCCTGGCCAGCCAAATCAAAACCACAGCTGTTAATCCAAGAGAGACTACTCCTTACTGTAAATGGATCAACTCAAACCCATGACCATTGCTAGAAAAACAATTCAAGAGTATACAGACTCTGCCTAAAACATGACCCATTAATGAGGAAAAAATCAACCACATGTCTTGTTTTTGTGGTTGATCAATAATACTACCTTCATTTAGGGAAATAAAAAATATGTGTGCCATTCTAAGTTGCAGTAAACAAAAAAAATTTCTGCAATTGGCACAAACTCAACCTAAGATTAGTAGTTACAGAGTATCTGTGCCTCCCTACAAATCAGCAAGGCCAATCTGTAGACATGGCCTATAGATTGACAGTTAAGTTCTAGCTAGCCTCAGTCACTGTTTTAAGACTGTTATTAAACAGGATTTGAAATATCATTTGAATGAGAGATGACTTAAATTATAGGTTCCAAGTGGAAAAAAATATGTAACAGGGTAGGAAGGTAGAATATCCATAGTCTAAAGAATGAAGTTCTAAATGACCAAGAGAACCTTGACTAAAAACAATGAAAGTCAATATTAGCATAAACAATATAACCCCAGATATCTGGCACCCAAAAACTTGAGTCTTAAAACAAGTTAAAAGGAAGTTGAAGTGTTATTGATACTGAGACAATACATAACATCTTGAATGGCTGCCAAAGGGTGATAGATTAAAAAAAAAAAAAAAGAATTTTTCATGTTGATTAGAAAACATCTTCGAGATGACTTTCAGTTGATAATTTTGCAAAAAAGGAAGGCAGCCATATTATCTCACCTTTGCGGTCTTGCAGTCACTCATTCTTCACATTAATTTTATGAAAATGAGATTAAATAACAAGAATGCATGCTGGTCTTAGGGACTACTTTTTAAAAGCCATCTTAGCACCCATACAGTTTCAATCCAATTTCTCAATTCATACATTTGCATCTTTAATGTTTACCATAATTGATGTTTAAAATATTTAACTCAAGGCACTATAAGAGTCTGAAAAGTCAATTTGTGTTTAATATACCTTGTTTATTAAAGCATAAAATTTGAAAATACATTTTCAAAAGCTTATTCAAAAGCCGTGATTGAAGCAAAGAATGAGAAATTAGAATGAGAAATGCGTAATCAGGTGGCTTATGTCCAGCCCTGCAAGCAAACTGAGCTGTGACCAAATATTTACAGTTCTGTTCCAGAGCTCTTTTGGGGCAAGCTGCCTAAATTTGCTCTCCATCAGAAGGTCTCAACCTCTGTAAGTGCACAGGCAACAAGGGGTGGAAGGAAAATGATGGAGAGGACGTGTCAAAATGCCAAACTGCATAGTTTCCCTCAAATAGATTCTGACTCTGTAAGTCAGAGGGGGACCCAGCATAGACCTTCGTAATAAGTCACTCAGGTGATTCTGATCTAAGTGGTCCGTGAACAATGCTTTGAGGAAAGCTGCGGCCTTCTGCTTGACTCTTGAGAAGCCTTGCTTCACATCCTTAAGACGCTGTCCCCAGCTTCCTTCCTCTCAGACTCCTTCCTTCTTCCCATCTCCTGGGACACCCTTCCAGTCTCCGCCTCCCAAACCTTCTCCTTGCACTTCTCTATGTACCATTTTCTTCCATCGGACGTGATGCTCTGGACTCGCCTTTACTTCTTGAGACTGAGCTCACCTGACTTGATGGCCCTAGGTCCCCAGCAAATGCAATTTTCTGCAGAGTACAGACAGTTCTGTTCATTTTGCAGCCTATCTGCGATCACAAGTTTATGACATTCTTATCTTGAAAGAGGGATTTATGGTGTCATACAAAGGACCTGGCAGCTGGAGTCAGGTGACCTGAGTTTGCATCTTCATGGTGCTAATTCTGACTTAGGATATTGGAAAATTCATTTTATGCTCTGAGCTCTAGTCTCTTCATCTATAAAATGAATTTGGTAATACCCACCTCTTAGGCCTTTAATTGGGGTTAAATGAGATACTATCTGGGAAAAGTCCTTTGAAATCTATCATTTCCTACTTAGATATTAGACTACTAGATTCAAATTTCCAAATATTTTTGCAAAGCAAAAAAAAAAAAAAAAAAACCTGCTGATGATCATTTCAAAATTCTTACCTCACATGAAACAAAATATTGAAATTCTAGCTTCTTCCTCATGAAGGGTAAAAAGTATAATCCCTTAATAGTAATTCAATTTGTTAGGCATCAGTAATGCTAACTCTTTAGTAATCCAGAAACCAACTCTTCTGGATAGTTTCCATTTTTGCAGCCCCTTCCTTTTGGTGTCCAGGAGGCGACCCCTGCTGACCACATCTCCTGGGCTCCTGATGACTGCCTTCTGGGTGAGGTTGGCCAACAGAGGTAGCAGCAGGAGGTGGCCCGCAGAAGGAAAGAGGTTGAGATATTCCTTCCCCATTCATTCCATTCCCATATCACATCTACGGAGGCAGCTGTGCCCAACCACTATGACAACTGGCCTCCCTCCTCAGTTCCGGTGCTCACTGGGCTCCAGTTACACCATTTCCTCCCCTGAGCCCCTCAGCTGTGGGTGTGGTAATGGCTTCTTGCTTTCAGTCCCTGAGTGGAGCACCTCAACACCCTCCATGAATTCTCATTCTATCGGAGCCCCCACACCCCTATAAGTTACCCTGAAAGCTTTCTCATTTGAACCATCTGGAATGAATTCTGTTTCCTGCAAGGACCAATAGAGCAGTAGGCCGACTGTATGGAATTTTTGAAGAACATTAAGTTCACGTTTATGATCAGGGGCTTTGTTATTGTAGATTATTTTCCATTCTCCTATTCTTAGTCATAAGCAAGCATTACTGTTAATATTGAAGCATTTGCCTGGAGCAACCTAGTAAAAAAAGATTATTGCCCTGAAGCTAAATAGAAACAAACTCTCTCTCCTGAAGAATCTCTCTGAAGTTTCTTGTCACGGTGGGGTACTTCGGCTTTGGGGTATTTTTCTGTTCTTTCTTGTGTAAATGATGCATGGAGGTGGAGGGGTGGCGTTGTTTCCTGTGACTGAGGAGGGATGTGAAATGATTTTTTTTAAATAAATGTTTATATGGTTTTTTTTAATGTGAAATAAACTCCCTCAATATTTAAAAAAAATAATAATGAAGAAGTTATTAACACTGGAAAAGAAGCTATCTCAATTACACAGTAACTTTCTCCCAATGGTTTTCTTAGTATTTATATATTAATGTTGTAATTGCTCAATACAATTTACACAATATGGAACCATTATTGTGAAAAAATTTCATTAAAATAATATCTCCATTCTACAGACAGACTCAACACACCATAATGGCTCACCATAATGGAGCCAACCGCAGGATTACATGATAGGCCAGGAGCTGTGTCATGGTCTACCAGACCAGGTAAGTAATACGCATTTCGTAAAAGAGCCAAGTAAATAGTTCCAGAAACAGAAAGCCTCTGTAGAGTAAATGTGCACTCAGGCAATTATTAAAATATGGATTATAGAAGATTCTCTTTTCTCTTTCTCTCTAGGCTTACCCTTTTAATAAGAAGAAAAGTAAATCAAACGTGTGTGCACAAAGACACAGACTACATTCTAATAACTTCAGGGACTCTGTTTTAATCGACCAAAGGGATATATTTCAGAGTGAGAAATGACATCTTGAGACCCCTTCATTCTATCTGGGTGTTACAGCTGATACGGTCTGTGTCGGCCAAGCCAAGAACAATACGTGCTGTTCTGATGCCTGGATGTTATAGGTGCAGCAATAACTAGTTTGCACAGCTTCAAAGTGCAGAAACGATTTCAACCTTAATAACCCCTGTGGCATTTTTCAATTTTCCAGGCTGCCAGTCAAATGAATGCATGTCTGGAAAGGAGAGGAGACAAGAAAGGGAAAAGATTAACCTCTGAGATCCATGATATAAACTCCATTGGCTAAAATCAGTCATGTGTTAGAAGCGAACATGGGTAGCAATAGCCCTCTCTAAACACTGAGCACAAATGTTGGAACAAAGATTCTAGGACAGTAACGAGGATCTTCAAGGTCGCCTGGCTGAGATCATCTTGCAATGTTAATCATTCTTACTTTCTTCTTCCTCGAGGCTGAAAGAAACTCAGCAGTCTCCTCCTGATCCTCCAACTTATTAGCTCAGGTGCTGGTTCTTAAAAGACCTGCACTGTCTTTTTGAGCGAGAAAGGCTCGCAGAAAACCCACCTGCTACTGCCTAACCTGCTGGATCTCAATGGAAGTGAGCAAACAACTCTTGGTATGGCGCCTTCCTCATACACACTCTACAGCCCTTCCTCAGGCTTCCTTTATCCATCAGGAAATTGGACACTTTCCTCCTGAAGGTACAGAACTCCTAATTATGGATGTCTCTAAAAAAGCTAAAATGTCTTCTGTTGACAAAAGATCAAAATACACATTATATGCAAAGTGAATTTGCTCACAAGGAGAAGCTATTTGTGACCTGTTTCTTGCATTTCCAAGAATCAAACACTTTCAAGTTTTCTTTCAAAGTGTATCTTAAGCCTGTGCTTTTCCACTCAGTGCTCTTTCCTGAACCTTTGTGCAAGCACTGGGCTTTCCAAAATAAGACAAGGAATCATCCATTTCTGGAGTAAGGATCCTTGAAAGTAAGAGAAAAACTATGAGGCAAAGCCTGTTGATTCTGTCAGAAATCACCAGTCAGAGCCCAAGTTTTAGACAGGGTCATCATGAAACTGCCAAAGGGCTGCCGACTTTTTTATTAATTTATCTATTTACCTATTCATTGATTCATTCAAGAAATATGTATCGTGTAGACATTATGTGCAGAATCCTGTGATAGATACTAAAGAGAAATAAAAGATAAATGCAGTCCAGAAACATATATCTTACTAAAGAGAGTCTGCCCCACTTTAATCTAACTCACTTCCTATCTGTAAGAATATCTTACCTGGCCTCCTTCACTCACCCAAGTGACTCTCTAATCCACTCTCCACACTGTCCCTAACCTAGTGACATTCCCAAATGCAGCTCTACTGTGATACTCACAATTTAAAACCGTCACAGCCTTCCCCTCACTGCAAGATAAAGACCAACATTCTTAAAATGGTGCACAATTTCCCTGGAAGATTTTGCCTGGTCTTAATTTCCAGCCTTCTCTTGCACCATTCTTCCTTTATGCACTGAGCTACTTCCATTCTGGCCTTATTATGTTTTCAATAAACTTTTCATTTGAAGTAATCTTAGATATGCAGAAAATTTGCACAGATAGTAGAGGATTCTCGTATACTGCTCACTGAGTTTCAGCTTCCCCTAATGTTACCATCTTCCATTACTGTGATGTTTGTCAAAACTTAGAAACCAACATTGGTAAATGACAGTTAACTAAACTCCATACGTTATTCAGATTTCACTGGTTTTTCCATTAATGCCTTTTTTTCTGTTTCTGGATCCAATCACCCTGGCCTTCCTTTAAACATTTATACCATCATATGATCATTATGCATGCCATCATTTTGCTTAAAACATTCTCTTTTACCCTTACCTTTCTCCCCAGCCCTCTTTGCTCTGTGGTTTCTACTCATTGTTCCGATCTCAGCTCAAATTTTAGTTCCTTAGAGGAGCCTCTCTGAAGTCTGAGTCTGATCTGTTTTATGTGCCTTCATACAACTGCGTACTCTTCCTTTGTAGCACTTTTCTGTTATAACCTCCTTGGTGGGATTATTTAATTTTGTCGTTATTTGCAACTAGACTCCAAGGGCTACAAAAGCAGAAAGCCTGTCTGGTTTTCTTAATCATTGTATCCTCCAAGACTTAGCATGGTGTATGGCAAACAGTAGGTACTCAAGGAATGTGTTGAATTAATAAAAGAATAATAAATAGATAAATGAAAGAGAAGAGCTAAGTAATAATAGGAGGAAGCACATTACCAAACATCATAATGAGTGATACAAACAAAACAGACAATCACTGGGATGTCAAAAGAGGAAAAGATCAAAGTAAGAGGCATAATGATAGGAAAACTTCATCAAAATGGAGAGTGGGACTTTACCTGGACCTTTTATTTATGCATTTAACAATTATTGAGCACCTACTAAGTGCCAAGTCCTCAAAGTATTTCTTCATTTTAAGCAAGGAAATGATATGATGAGTGTGACGTGCGATAAAAACTATGCAGCAATATGGAGGATGGTTTGGAACAGAAGGAAGCTAGAAACTAAAAAATAAGTTAAGATAATAATCCATCTAAGAAATACCGAGGCTTTAAACTAAGGCAGAGGTGGTGAAGATAAAGATATACTGAGACAGTTGATTCAGTAAGGACTCGGAGATACTGAATAATGGAATAAGAAAGTTCCAGTAGGTGAAACAGCAACAAGAACAAGAGTTAAAAATTAGCATGGATATTTGGAATACAGTGAGAATACTTTCAGGCTGAAGTAAAGGGCTCATGATGGAAGCAAAGGAATAGAGGCTTGCATAGATGAATTCTCCTTTTGAAAAGTCAAGGAGATTGGACTTTATTCTATTAGTAATGAGTCATTAAGCAATAATGACATGATGAAAGTGAGATATAGGATGAAGAGAATTTAGACAAAGGAAAGTGCATTGAGAAGCTGCTGAAGAAATCCAAGTAGTCGCTTTAGACTGTTAGCATTAGGAATGTAGAGGAAGTGACAAACCTACGACACTTTCCGAAAGATTGACTTACAAGTACCCAATCGGCGTCAATGCGGTATCTGATACAGAATATTTTGTCTTCCATAGTTTTAGTTGATTTACTCTTCTTTATGGATAAAACATCCTGGAATAGTAGTAGATTTTGAATATACGTAAATATTCATTGAGAACCCTTTATATGAAAAGCACAGGAGAATACAAAAGTATGCACACATATGGCCCTTCTTTGAACTTTTTTTTTTTTTTTACTCTTATCAGCTTTCAGGAGAAATGAATATATGTGATAACTTTATGGTCATCATCCTTCCAGATGGCCTCTATGGTCTCTAGCTTCTGGCATTCCCACACTGTCTAGTCCCCTCCTACCTTATATCGTGGTTGGGCTGTGAGACCAACAACATAGAGCAGAAGTGATGGTTTATCATTCCCAGAGTCCAATATAGAAGTCTGCATCTTCTGTCTTGGCTTCCTCTCTCTCTCAGATCACTCACTCAGGCGGAAGCCAGCTGCTGTGTCATGAAGACATTCAGGCCACCTGTGAGGAGGTATGTGTGGTGAGGTAGGGCAGCCTCTGGACAACAGCCAGTGAGGAACTGAAGCCTGCCAAGGCCACGTGAATGAGCGCGGAAATGGATCCTCCAGCCCCATCAAGCCTTGTTGTGACTGCAGCTGTTACCAACAGCTTGACTGAAGCTGGAGACTGTGAGCCAGAACCACCCAGCTAAGCGGCTCCCCATTTCCTGCCCCACAGAAACTGAGAGAGATAATAAACGTTTACTGTTTCAAGCTGCTAAATTTAGGGGTAATTTGTTACACAGCAGTATATAACCAAAACAACATCATACTACTAAACATTGAAAACTAGCAAAGAAATCATGTTTCTATCTTTGTCCTAGCTGCTAAGAAGTACAAGCTTAATATTCTTGATTTCGTTGCTTTTCTCAGTCTGAAGTTGGTCTTTCTTTCCTTCTTTCCCCACCTTTTATTTTTTAGTTCCCATTCTTTGTCTTCCGTCCAATGATTTTAGTCTTATTCTACCTACTCATTTATTGTAAAGCTCCTTAACACTTTCTTGGAAATAGATGTAAAAAAAAAAAAAAAAAAAAAAAAAACAGAGTAAAAATAATAGGCATTAGATAGGAGAGCCACCATCGGTGAGATCAGAATCTCATTGAAGTGAAAAGAGAGCAAGTAACGTGACATAGTCTATTACTAGTGTTCAACCGCCTGGAGATTGCTATTAGAATTCGAAGAAAAGGGAAAAATTGTGTTTTATATCAGGTTCCCCAGAATCAGGCCTTAAGATAAGATTTGCATTATGAAAGTGCTCTCAAAATAGCTGCTGAGGGAATGAGGAAAGCAAGACAGGAAAGAGAAGAAGCCAACCTAGGGTAATATTTCAAATGATCACAGAAGATCCTGCCTGGAAAGACTGGAATCTAAATGAATCCTTCAGAGCTTGTCCTGAGGCAAAGGAGATGAGTTTCCATATTTCTACACCAGTCATTCATTGACTGAGGGCCTCTGGCAGCCAGGTAAGCCCCAGATACTCCAGCTCTCTGCAAGGCCCTTTACACATGCAGGCAGAGTAGCTGCAGTAGCCTGAGGCAAGTTCTCGAAAAAATGCTGCAATTGTCTGTTGTCAGAAGGAAGAGCACATGAAATCAAGCTAAACCCCACAGAAATGGTGCTGAGGTCTAAGGGCATCTGCATAGAGTACCAAGGTCTGGTCTGCTATGGAAAATTCCATTCAAGGAGATGGCTCTTCACCTATACCAAGCCTTATTTCTAATTCCAAGGAGGCATCTTAAATCCATCTCTTATTCTGATTATTAAAAAGCAATCATTTGTCTTAAGAAGAGAGGTGATGAGAGGTTAAAAAAAAAAAAAAACATACGCGTCTTCCCAACCTTAGCAATGCTATTTTTCATCCATCTGGTTCAAAAATACAAATACAACATAGAAACCTGAGCTCAATCTTGAATAAAAATAAAGCCTGGTGGGAGAGGGTGGGGACCACCCAAATGATTTAAGACTCCCTCTTCTATTATTATCATTACTCCCAGGTAGCCAAGATTTGAGATTCGGAGATCATTTCAAATATAAGCTATTTAACATCTCTTTCTCTTTCTCTCTCTACCCCCACCCCACCCTATCTCTCTCTCTCTCTCTCTCTCTCTCTCTCTCTCTATCTCTCTCTCTCTCTCTCTCTCTCTCTCCCTCCCTCCCTCCCTCCCTCTCTCCCTTCCTCCATCTCTCTCTCTCTCTCTCTTTAGAATTTATCGCCAACAAGCAAAGTGCTGTAATAGCTTTTCTTCCTATATATGCTTTAGGATACAGTCTAACTTTATCTGGACTTGAGCATAAAGGCATAAATCATTAAGTCCCTGCTTGCCTGATCAAGAGCCTATCTTTCAGAAAAATCAGGCATCCAGGGGCTGCCGTTCACAGATGCTCTATTTTCTGGCTCTCCATCAGGGTTGCAGATACTTCTCTCCAAGGATTCATCAACTGCCAAACAAAGAAGGAAGGCAGGTCAATGACACAAAAATCTGCAGCTTCAGCAGCTTCTGAAGTTCCTGGCCAGGAAAAAAATAAATAAAATAAAATAAAAGGAGAGAGAGAGAGAGAGAGAGAGAGAGAGAGAGTGAAAAACACACACACATAATCTCAGAGGAACTTTAACAGAATTCATAGGTTACATGACTTTCAGAACCCTGTAACAGGCAAGTTTCTGGTGCTATAATGATAGGCAACCAACCAGCCTAGATAGATACTGGTCTTTATTGTTTTATGAGCTACCGTCCAGTTTTGTGTCCTATTCTATCATTTTGACAAAAGGATTTCTTTATGATATCTTTTACCATGTTATTGTGACTTAAATGTGGATATATCATCCTGAAAGTTTTACATCTGTAGAACATAGGCACTGCCTTCCAATTGAATATTCTTCTTTCGATTTGTCCCCAGATACCCTTGTACATTGGCCATACCAGAGTATACCACAAAATGATGGAATGCCAACCCATTATAGGAACCATTGCATTGAGGGTTATTGCTCATTCCATGGATGAGAAAGCTCAGATTCAGAGAGGTTAAATAAATCTGCTTAAAGGCCATCTGAAGCTTTTTGTAGAAGCCCAGTCACCTGTCTTTCTATCCAAAGTTTTTCCAGTTGTACCACCATTCAACTAAAAAGGTTAGAGACAAATTGAAACTCCAAAGTGGTGTTGTATGAGATTCAAGAGTCTTTTCTTTTTTAAATTGTATTATTAGTTTCAAGTACACTGTATGAAATGCAGAGAGATGAAAGGCAAAACTCTATTACTTCAACTCCGAATGAGAGACGGCTACCAGGCAGGGCCACACAGGGACTGAGCTTAAGCCTGGTAAGTAGTATGGAGTTAGCTAGGGTTTTAGGCTTCCCATAGATGGGCTAATTTGAGTAATTCCTCACTTGCAGGTTTGAGGCTGCCCTAGTTGCCTGGTATCTGCCCTGGGATGATGTGAGTGGGTGCATAGTAGCCCTGGATGGTGGAAAGCTCATAAGGGCCATGGTTGAGATGCTAACCTAAACATTTGTTCTGAGGAGGAGAACTGACCAGGCTTCAGCCATGCCTGTAAAACTGGATGAAGATAACGTCTCCAAACATTTTCATTACAAGTGGATGTGAATAAATCGTGTTAGCCCTATGCCAAGTCACAGATACTCATAGAAACGGCTATGAAAACCAAAAATTAAGGAATGCCATTAAGAATTAACATACCTGGGGTTGAGTCCCTCTGCCGCTCATTTGCTATGTGACTTTAGGCAAGTTATCTAACTCCCTCTGCACCGCACGCTCTTTATCTCTGTATCGAGAATTGACATAGCTTACCTCACAGGATTATTGTAGAGATTAAATGTAATAATGGACATCTAACAAACATACATATTTTGTATGTTTATATAAAATACAAAGTTATACACAAAGGAATTTTCACCCTAATTACAGAAACCATACAAATACGATGATATCAAAATATTTCAAGCCTTCCAGCTCTCGGAGAGTGTCTTTTTTACTACCAAATAGAAGGAGCTATAAATT
This sequence comes from Eidolon dupreanum, assembly GCA_028627145.1. Classification (NCBI taxonomy): domain Eukaryota; kingdom Metazoa; phylum Chordata; class Mammalia; order Chiroptera; family Pteropodidae; genus Eidolon; species Eidolon dupreanum. Next base: position 7,264,784 of record CM053508.1, read on the forward strand.
GTGGAGTCTTGATATAATAGATCAAGATAGCTCCTTCCGATGTGTTATGTTCTATTGCCTCAAAATAATAAACTGCCAAGACAATATCATGCATCATATTAGTGGAAGATTATTCAGTGAAACTCACAAGGAGAACGCTCATCCCACAGACAGACGCAAGGTTTCATCCTTTGTTATCTTGTCCTTCTTCGTAGAGTTCTGAGTTTTACAGAGTAAGAAAAATTTTAACTTAAAATAATCAGAAAAAGATATGATTCATGAAAACACTCCAAATTCTTGGAAGCACAAAACTTTAAATTTATCAGTAAAAGCAAGAAAAAAATAAATCATTCTGGACTAAGAAGGACTACTTTGGGGGCCAAGATTTATAAGGGGGATCAAGGAATGGGAGTCTGAATATAAAACATTCAGAATTCTTTTCCAGATATTCAGAAGTTCTCGAGGATTCTCAGTTCATTTTTCTCACGAAACACAGTTCTTTTGATATCAATAAAAGAAACTCAAATTGGCTCCAGCGTTGGTTCTTAGCCTCTCTGCCTCTCCTCTCTCATCAGAAATGTGTGGTGGAGCACAGCCCCAAGTGAGGAAAGACCTACCAGTGATAACCCTCACTTAACATTTCATCACATGCCTGAAAGGAATTCTAGAGAGAACTCGAAAGTTTCCAAGAGATGGAGTTCTTTTGTTGTATCCTGTCTCCAAAGAAATAATACACTGGTAAATTAATTATTCAACTACGTATTTTTTCAAAGCTTCATGATGTGTGCTTTTAAAATGTTTATAAAGCAATGGTTTGCACAATACAGCTCCAAACAGAAATTTCCAGTTGTTGCTCCCAAATCCCAAATACCTAAGGGTGTCCACCTACAGGTGCATAAAAACTCCCATAATGTGTTTTCTTCTATACCCAGTAACTCTGAAACTCCTGGGAGCCTCTTAGTATCCTATCTCAAGTGTGCCTGATCTCTTCCCACCACCCTGTCCACAAGAACTTCCTCCTGTACCAGTGGCCAGAACTAGGTCACACATCCACTATAAATCAGCCACTGGTGAGGGGAACTGGGCCACTACACTTGGCTTAGAGAAGTCAGGATTTATTACGGAATCATGTGGAAAAGGGTGGGCACTGAACACATTCAGCTCTAAAATGCCCTTGGGTAGAAACCCAGCCTGTTTTGTAAGCACTGCCATTTCTGGAGTACTGCACTTAGCATTTAATACAATATCTTATTCAATCCTCAAATACCCATGAGGTATTTACTACCATCCTCATTTTGCATATGAGGAAACAGTTGAGGAAAGGGTCACCATCATGCCCAATGGATCAGTAATATGCCCAGTGTCACGCCATTTTCCATAGCGGAGCCAGAAACTGTAGCTAAGTTTGTCTGATTCCAAAAATGCTCGCAGTCAGCCAGTGTGCTGAACTTTGAAGTAAAAACTCCAGCAGCTAGTATTTCTGTTGGATCATTATAATGAGTTGCTGTTCAACCCTCAATTCATTTTCCTTGGACATTCTTGGCAAATAACAGATGAAAGATACTGAGCTTAGCCCCTTTTTATATTATCCCAAATCCAACTCCAACTCACCAGTGTTGAAATTGTTCGACAAAATAGCCATAAGGAAACACAGAGAGAACCAGAGGCTTGCCATGAAGCACCGAGAACAATAGAGATATTAAGAGGAGATACCAAAATATCATTGAGTCACTGGAGAACACGTTCCTGTTTTGATCCTCACATGCTGATACTACAGATGGACCCAGCTTAGCTGAGGCACACTCTGTGCTTCAGCTGTTTACTTAAGCAGCACCAGGGTTCTCAGAAATAGTTGCTATGCCAACCAGCCCCTATATATACATTCATGACCAGGGCTTATTCTTAGGGCTTTGTTACCTCTCTTTCAAAAGTTTCAATCTCTTATTGCTAAAATGCTTACATTCGTGCATTACAGCCTCGGTTAGGCACTTGCGTTTTCTCCAGCAGGTGAAAAACCCAAGTGGAGATTTGCAGCCCGTGCTGAGCAAATTTTTGACGTCACAATTTTATAGTCCATGAGAAGACTGTTGTTCTATTTGCCCAAGCCTCTAAAGATCGGGTGTTCAGATGATGAAGAGCAGTGCCTTTTGTCATCTATTATTAACTGTCACATGTGCACGTTACCACAAGAGTTCCGAGGAGAAAGTAAAGCATGCTTTTCAGATGCTGTGATTATCATGCTTTTAAATTTCCTTACCGCATTTTTAATGGGACACATTTCAGAATCTCGTCAACCAACAAATTTGGCCAATCAATCTACCTCAGTTCCCCTGCAAGAGCTGCATTTAAATAAACGTGTAATGTTGAAAACTGAAAACAGAAAGCTCTTTAATTACCTTTTCTCCTGTTTATGCTACTTTGATGGCTTTTGTTCAAATGCATCTGAATTCTCAGTCTGTTTATTTTATAATTATTGGATGACTACAGGCAGCACTGCCATTTCAATTAGATTTTGATGGCTGATAAAATCATTGTTGACAGCGAGTACGCAAATGAAGTTGAGGAAACCAGATTAGTGATGTTTGTGTTGTTGCATTTAAATAAAACGAAATGACCTGGTAGCAATGTGATCAAATCTGGAAATTTTGTTATGAAGAAAGAAAAAGCAGCTCTGTGAGAAATCTGGTTTTCAACAGAGAAGCTGTTTCCCGTTGAGATCATTTTAAATTCTCAAGTGTGCAGCCACTTCTTCAAACAGATTATAAAACCTAAAAACAATCATATAATCTCTTCTAACAAGAGGTTTGCGGCTAGACAGATTGCTTTAAAGTAGAGAGAAGTAAAAAGAAAGTCAGATCTAAATACTGATAATGCGTGCTAAATCCATTTAAATTGATAAGGTAGAGAAAGCATGGTGATAAAGCTTGAGGGGTTAAGACTTTCCGTTCACCCAAAAGATCAATACCTAGGGGAGAAGAAAACTTGGAAACATTTCCATCTCCAATTAACAACTGAAATACACATGGCAGATGAGGCAGAGAAGAAAGAGACAAGCTTTTTTCTGGGAACAGACCCTGCTCAAGCAGGGCTCAGGCTTGCTTTGTTATCTATGTAACAACTGTGCGAATGACAATCAGTAAGTGCTAAAATATTTGCGAAAAGGAATAGAAATCTGCTGTTTCTTCCAAGTCGTTAAAGCAAAGCCGGGGAGGTAAACACAACAGAGCCGTGTGTAGTCGGCCCAGTGGAACAGAAACTAACACCCACACAGCGTGCCGGGCCATCTCTGCGGGCGCTCAGGGCCACGCACCCGGGGGACGCAGCGACGCGGCCTCCCGCAGCTGAAGGTGTCGTCCGTACGACTGGCTGAGGGTAGAGCTGGGAGGACTCAGGAGTGACTCCCACGCCCGTGCGCTTGACCAATTGGCGATGGCAGGTTACCGAGTTTGATTTCATCTTGTACAGTGTCATTTGATTAAATGAGTCTGCTATTTGCTGCTCCTCACCCCTTCACTTAGCCAAATCTGAAGTCTTCACCAGGAAAGCTCAACCAGGGATGGAAGTGAGACAAACACCCACGGTCTACACCCATTCACAAATGGCCTGAGTTTAAATGTCCTGAAGAGCAAAACCCAGAGTGGTTGCCTATACTTCTCACCCTCCATTAGATATTTTGATAATTTGATAATTCGGTAATAAGTAATTCCCACTAACAACCAACCATGCAGTGTTTCCTCTGTGCCACGTACTTTTCTAAGCATTTTATAAATAATAAATCATTTAATCATCACAACAACCCAACATGTGAGGTATTCTTACTTCCATCACCCCATCTTACAGATAGGGAACAAGGGGGCAGAGAGGTCTCTCAACTATTAAGCAAAAGAGCCAGATTTAGACTAGACAGTCTTGCTCCAGAATCGTATAGATTCTAGGCAGTCTTGCTCCAGAATCGTATATATTCTAGGCAGTCTTGCTCCAGAATCGTACTCCTGCCTGACAATATTTGCTGAGACCATGAGGATAACTGAGTGCATATGATCGTGCATTATGCACATTTACGTGGTGCTTGCATCTAATTGCATATCTCTGGTCTGCTGAACAAGGAAACAAAATTGCTTTTCTATTACCTGTTGTTTTTCATGATTACTACTGCTGATAGTTGGCTTGATTAAAATTCGTTTTTAATTGTTATTAAACATATAGAATTGCTAACATTTCTGTGTCCCAACTTTATGAATGATATATCTATACCCTGTTTCACAAGTAAATTGCCTATATTCTCTACTTTCACACTAAAAGAAACAGCTCTATAAAAATGATATCTGCCCATAACGCCTTCCATACTTACATTCCAGATGTGTATAGCATTTCATTTGGTCCCCACTGCAAGTTCATGAAGTAATGTAGACGTCATATTCTCAGAGTGAAAAGGCAAACAACTAGACGTGAGAAAATCAAAGACAATAGCCAATAGGATCAGTTCTGAAAAATACAAGAGGAAGAAGGAAAAATAATGGATTTAGTAACTGAAGAAAGTCAAGCTGGCTTGCCCATACCAACTATTGAACAAGTCACACAAACTGCGCAAGACATTGGGGAGGCTGGGCAGAGGACTATTAGCTGAGAAATAATAATTATTGTGTTCTGAATACCATACTATGGGTGGTGGGTGTTATGTAAAAAGGAGGAGAAACCAAATTCTATGACCTTAAAGGGCTTAACGGTATGAGGAAAAGACAGATGCACATAAGTCAATATAAATAATCATATGAATACACATAGCTCCATCTCATTTCCTAGTAAAATATTTGAAAAAAGTGACTGGCTTCAAATTTTTTGAATCCTTCCACTTTAATAGGTGACCAGCACATGATTATTGTTCAACAAATTTACAACATTGTTATTAGAAAAGAAGAAATAGCATAATAAAGATTCTTGAAATGGACCGAGAGGACTTTACTTTGATGAATAGAATAATGCTGTAATTTGAGGATTTGTAATCTAGTTGCTGCCGGAAGTGCAAAATCACTTTAAAAGAGTCCATTGTATCAATCCAGAACCAAGGTCTGAAATGAAAAACAGGGATGGAGTTTGGGAGCAGCATGTTCTTACTCAACAATTCGAAGAAGTTAAGAAGAGTAAGGACTGTGTTCTCTTGGGTTTTGGTTCAGTAGTAGTAAGGCAGATTAGAGAAAAGGAAAGTTTTATAATGATTACAAAAAAATCCAGACTAAATTTCAAATATGAAGACAACTGCCTTTACCTGTTCTGATCTCAGCACCATGTTTTACTACTGGCGGTATATCTGGCTTACTCAGCTGCTGTCTTACTCCACCTCTTCTCTCTGCCCTACTCTTCAATAAACATCACACATCTACAACAACAGAACGAAGCAGAGCAAAGCCCAATGTACTGGCATGCACATGGGAGTTACCTGGGGGAAAGAAAGAGAGTTAGTTGTCTCTTATCGACATGTTACAACACCCCACCAAAAGCACTTAGAAGCAAGGCCAAGGATTTCTTTCAGGGACTGAACTAAAATAGCTGCTTTTCTGCTTTTAATTTCAATTACATCTGACAGTTTACCTCAACATAGCCTACACAGAAATTATGATTCTGAACCTGAGAAAGTGTAAAAAGCTATGCATCTTGTGAGAATTTTGTTCACATAGACTTTAAAATCTTACTATTCAGGAGTGTGTGGCCTTAAGACGGTATGTCAATTTCTCTGGATGTCTGTTTCCTCATCTGTAAAAGATGGGATTGAATTGGAAAGAGACACAAACTCCAGGGCCAAATCAGCTAAAACTCTGTGATTCCAAGCTCTGCAACATGTGTAAGTGGATTACATTGATGCAACCTACTCAATCAAGTTAGTATCTTATTCTGTAATAAAGGGATTTTGTCCAGTAAACAATACTACTTAAATGCCCATTCATTTTGCTGTATTATTAGTAGTATTTTATTTATTAAAAAGCATGCTTTTTACCTCCTCTTCGAATATAGTACTTTCTTCACTTTGAATTTTCAGAAGGAAGAAAGAAAGCTTATATTCTATTTCATGTCAGTTTCATCTCTTTAAGTCTTCCACTCATTTAGCATGACATATTGGAAATCAAACGGCAAAATATGTAGAAAAATAACCAAATCGCCTTTTTTCTCTACGCTCCTACATCTTTTATTAGAGGAGATGAAACAAAGGGATAGGAGAAGAAAAGAAAAGAGAAAAAAAGGGGAGGAAAATTTCTTCCAGGTTTCCAACTATGACAATCAAAATGAAAGATCTGACAAAGGTACTTATCTATAAGCGGTCGGAGATTAGAGTCTAGCCCTTGAGAGCACGTTCGCCACCCCTCCTCCTCCATACTGATTGTTCCATCCACAATTTCACCCCCTGCTCCTTCATAATCTCTCCACTCAGCTTTGTTTTCTTAGTGCTCTCCCTGCCCTCAACATCTCTTCTGTGATTGCTGTGGCATCCTTTGCTCTCTCCAAGCTACCTCTGCTCCTCTGTTATTCTTCTCTTCTATTTCCATAACCCTTTCTGTGCCCTCCTCTGCTTCCTCCCATCACTTGTGTGATCTTTCTGGCCTCTGTAGCTTTTCCTATGATCACTCTTTTTGGTTTTTCTCTGTGATTTCTCTGCCCTCTCTGGCTTTCTCAGCTTTCCTTAGAACTCAGAAAACCTCAAAAGGTTCAGAGATTAATTTCAGTTTGGATAAGCATCCAAGCTTGGGAGTGCTTATGCCAATTCTTTACGGAAAGTCTTTGGATCTGAAAATCTTATTGGGAAGGTCTGTCTTATAAAAGTTTAAATACTTGGAGTTTTTTCAAGAGAATAATTTCCTTTCGAACACTGGCCTTTCTGCTTCTTATTTTAGGTAAGTTGAAAAGAAGATAGCCATTGTTTACTATGCATAGTTTATGTTCTTTCGTTTGACGTGAGCTACACATGATTAGAAAATCCAGTATACCTGGTACTGAGAAAGGACCAAGCAATTGTTTTTTATTCCTTCAGTAAGATTTATTGAATGCCTACCGTGTGCTGGAAGTACAGGAAGTTGGACTTTACTTCAGTCTCCTCCAAATAACTGTAGATTTACTTTTCATAAATATATTTTACAGACTATATATTTTGTGCAACCTTAAACTAGACTGGAAATGTCAAAAATGTTACTTCATTAGTCATTCTACCACTCTTGTTTCACTGTCTAGAATTTAATATAAAGATTAGATACTGTTATTTACTTCCTGTTACCTTAAAATTTATATTGTTATTATTCCTATCACAGAGCAACTTAGGCACTTTTAAATCAAAAGTTTTCACTGATTCTTCCTTTCTAGGTCAAGTACAAACACCAGCACGATAAGCCCATATCATAAAAAACGAAAGATAAATAGTACAGCAAAGGTAATTCTTCTTGCTTGATGTCTCCATCCAATATTTAGTATATTCCTTTGTTTAGCTTTTATTTTTACATTTCTTTGAAAAATGGGAAAACTGAATTTTGCAGTCAACATCAAACCAGATCGCATAATCTGAAAATATTTAAATTGCTGAGCCAAAGGCTAAGCTCTATTTCCACCCTTTTAGTATTTAGGTATTAGCTTCTCTATCCCGTTATTATGGGAGTCTCAAACCGATATGGGCCATGGGCCATGTCTGCCAAAAGATGTATTTTATTTGCCTGTAAGATATCATTAAAACCTAAATATGAATTCTCGAGCAGACCAACAATCTCCATTTTGCCATACTCTCCAGTAGTATCTATTGTTATACACTTGTTACGCTTCATTTATATTACTTGCCTAGTTCCATAGATATTTGGACTTACAATTCCTAAGTCAAGTATAAAACTGGACCCAAGTGAGAGGTGAGATGTGGAGGGAAATAAACTTCTGACGATATCTCAATATATCCTAACAGTAAGTTTGTCTAAAAATAGTGTGAAAATGCAAAACCTGATTGAGGCACAGTCTCCCACACCTTCTTAATGGATGAATAGATAAGGTGAAAAGAAGCCATTCTATTTTCTTGATAATTCCCAAGAGAGCCTTCTGCAGCGTTTGGAATGAGTGAGCCTGCACACTTAGGAGAATTCTCTCCTTTAACACACACTAGCAGGGATACATGTTTTCTCTCAAATATGAGGATGTTGGTTTCCAGTGCTACCTTTGGTTCAAGGATCAGGAAAATAATATGTATAAATAATCCCTTAAATAAAATTGCATAGATTAGATAGGCTATCTTTTATGGTGTGATGAAGTAATGCCTGAATATAAAAAGGTAGTTGGATTATAAGAATTTGTCCATTTCCTCAACTCTGGCAGGACGCTACCTTCATAGAAAGTGTCATCAACAATTGCAAGCTCCTTCAGAAGTCACGGAGCCAGGAATAAGGCAAATCTACACTAGATATGCTACTTTTCTACCTGCTCGGTGTAGCTGCCTCACTTGAATTCTGTATCAGGATCTTAAATTATATTTCCATTTTGGAGAAGAGCAGTAAAAGAGTAACTTTGCCCAGATTGAGGTTTGGTCTTTGCCCAAACCTCCGAGCCCTTAGAATGTCCTCTCTCCATCAGAGTGCCTTTGTTCCCCTAGGAGATTTGGGCCACACTAGATGATTCATGCTAATAAAGTGACCTGTGGTGGGGAGAGCCTTGGTGGTACCAGCTCAAACTCTGGAGGCTGCTGGGGACTAAAGTTAGCCACGTGAACAGTTGATTGTGGCTATGTGACTGAGCCCCAGTAAGTCTGGACACCAAGGATCAAGTAGGCTTCCCTGGTTGGCAGTGTGTATTGCCACACTCGCTGTGGAGAGAAACAGAGACTGTCAACACAATCCACTGGAAGAAAACAAGTGGAAGCTGCACATCTGGTCTCCTGGCCCCTGCCCCGTGCCATTCTGAGCTCCGCTGACTTCGTCTGCATCCTTTCACTATAATAAACCTTATCCATGAGTGCAACAGCTTTTCTGAGTTCTGTGGGTCTTGGGGACCTCTGAAGTTGCAGTTTGTGTCAGAAGTGAAGGTGGTCCCCGGGGACTTTTGGAATTGCAGGTGGAGAAGGGTGGAGGGATGGGGAGAAATCTGTAATTCTCTAGAATTCTTCAGGGCCTTTCTGAGGGTTCCATCCCTACAAAGCTGACTGTCGTCAGAAGACAACGTCTCCTCGGACTTTCAGCCCTTATTCATCTCACAGAGAGGGGCCCGGCCATCCAAGGAGTAGCCTGAGCTTCTAAACAACAACAAATGGCTTCTTCTCCATCTGTCCAACCTAAGCCCCACGGAGAGAGAGAACGGAAAGCCAGCCAACTCATCTTTCCTTCATTCTCAGCACCTTACTCAGTAAATTTTACTAAACCTGTTCCACAATATCATCTCATTAAGGAAAAAGATAATTACAATATTAACATCTTGCTTCCCAGCCCTCAGTGAAGTCACAATCATTTAACTTCACACTTTGAAAGAACTAGGCACCTATGTTTCTGACGCCTATTATTCAAATGCAAATCTCATAGTAATACTGAAAACTTGATTTCTTTTTATTTCTGACTACAAAGAACAGATGGCATTTTCAGAGAACTGATCTCAAATTGCGTATGGGACTGGAGGAGAAACATAGGTATGCATATAGATCCACCTTAGAAAGTAACAAATTATATTTGGAAAAATATACATCTAAACTAATTCCACTCACGATACTAATCACATGCTGTCAAACACTGGAAAATTTTCTCCAGTACCTAATACTTCCTTTCTTAGTACAAATCTCCAAGCCATAGAGCAGAAACGTAGGATGCCCAGTGGCACACACCCAGGGTTCCTCAATCCCAGTACGTCTTGCAAATGGTGATCACAGGACACAGCACGTGGGGAACACGGGACAGACACAGGGTGGCTGCTGCTCCTATTCGGACTCTTTACTGAAGGATTACCAAGCACCTGTCCCTCAACACACACATCATCTCCTATAATCCTCTCGACAGCCCTGGAAAGAGGAGATGTGATTCTTCCCATTTTACAGAGATGAGAAACCAAAGTGTAGAGAGATTAAGGCACCTGCCCGTGACCACAAAGCTAGCAAAAGCCTAGTCAGCAGCATCCCCCAGCTCTGTCGGCCCAAGAACGTTTTTTAATCGCAACACATCCGGTGTCCTGGTTAGTTACAGACCTTGATTATAGCCATTTATCCTAGATACCATTAATGGATTGTTAATTTTCAAAGAATTAAAGTCAAGTAAAATAGCCTTAAGACTAAAAGTGCTAAAATTATATGGAATATAATCAAAATTTTCTTGGATGCTTCAGATGACACTTTAAGCCCTTGTAACGTCTCAGGTGAATCATCTTGCAGAAGAGTGATTGTGCTAATGAAGTGCAGGTCAGAAGAATAACAAATAAATCAGCTTCCACTTACGTATAATCACTAGCCTAATTCTCATAAACACTTTTGCAGAGTTCATGATGTAGCGATCTACTAACTTTTTTTTTCAGTCCGAGTTAACAAATCTTCATCCAGTGCTCTCTTTGTGCCAAGCCCTGTGGTAAGGTCTGGGCAGCAGTAATAAGTGTGATAGAATACCTGTCCCGAAGGAGGACACGTTCTGACTCTGGAACACTACATCATCCCTCTTGTGATAGAATCACCTTGTCAATATTTAATTGGCCGAAAGTGGAATATTAACAGCAGCAGATCTGCGTTTTTAAAAAATACAATAGGAATGTCCACCGATGCTGTAAGGTGACGACTTTTCCTCTTCTCTTTTATGCTTTCTTTTTTCATGACCGAATAACTACCTCCCGTGTCATCCAGCTTTTTTTCAAAACTCTCTCTCCCTCTCTCTCCCTCTCTCTCTTCTCTCTCTCTCACTCTCTCTCTCTCTTTCTCTCTCTCTCTCTCTCTCTCTCTCTCTCACACACACACACACACACGTGCACACACACACTTTAGTAAATAAGTCATTCGGTGGCGGTGTTTGTGGTGTGATTGGCATCTATCATCAGTCCAACATTCACAGAGATTTTGCAAAAATCCGTCTTCTGACTGGTGGAAGGGAAGAGAAGCAGGGAACAAAGCAGAAAGAAGGGAGGACAGGAGCGTAACCTTCCCTTTGGCAGATGTCTGGGAAAGGGAGACTCTTTATGAGATCACTGCATCAAAGGGAAGTAAGAAGTTTCCAGGCTGCCAGTCACAAAGCCACCAAAAACTCACTTTTAATGAAAAAAAAGAAACTGTTAACTCCTGCGCTGTTGTAAAATACTTACCAAAGACACCTTCCCTGCTAAGTGCCATTCATTTCAGGAGTGAAATGCTGCAACAGAGTAAAATGCCCAGGGCAACCGGGAACTGGAGGAGGAGGGAAGTGTGTGGTTCAACTGTCCCTGTAGGGGAGGAAAAGCATCTCTTTCCTTGACAGCTACCCCACTTAACTACTGTGCACTCAGCCCTATTTGGCACCGGTGAAAATTTAGCCTTCCAGCAGATTCCCTGCCATCTGCCTTCTGACTATCAGCCTACAGTCAAAACACCTTGAATGCTTAAAATCTGCAGTGCTCCCAAAAGCTGCCTTTTGGGGGCAATTAGAAGATCCATGGGAAAAAAAAAAAATCTTTACTTTGCCACTTGGCTTCGATTTCCAAATTTAGTTGAAATTCTGGAAGCGAACATTCAGACAAACATTATTTCCTGATTTTTTTTTTCCTTCACCTTGGTGCTTTTTTAGTACCCATAGCCAGCAGCCATGGAAGCTGAGGGAGTGACAAATGGGCATCAGGAAGGCTTAAGTCCCCAGAAAATCAGCAGAGATGTTATTCAACTGACAAGGAAGAAAAAGGAGAAATGAAAACAGAAACAAAATAAGCTCAGGTTTGGGCCCTCAGGTATTTACCAATTTATTCACCCTGAAATCTAAAGATTCCAGGTGGAAACATTTTTATTTTTTAAAAGTATCTCCTTACTTCGTTGGGATTTTAGTGGTTACTCTTTGGAAGTTTCCTTGCACGGGGCTGACAGATAAGCTAAGGCAATTGCTCAAAATCTGTGGAGGGAACCAGGGCGGTTTCAGTGTTTTCTCATCTAGAACACTGGATAGATGTCTTCGTGAAGCCAAGATCTGCTCTTCCAAAATGTATCCATCTTCCACAAGGAAAAAAAAAAAAAGTTAGACAAGTCTGATTCTTTTTCATATAAAACACATGGCTGGGATTAAATACAACCAAAAGATGCTTCCTGATCTATTTAGGTCCTAGCTATGACCAGAGCTAAATGACTTACTTTCAGTCCAGGGCCTGAAAGATTATATAATGGCTTGGTATCTTTATGATCTAAAAAGTCTTGTGAACAGCGGTATGTATGTTTGCTTTTTAATGTCACGCTGGCATTATCCTCCCCATTCTTGTGACTCCCTGATAATTTTTGCCTGTTCCCCTTGTTGAGTGGTTCTCAAGGTTTGTATTAACAAACTCCTAAACCTCTTAAATTCAGATCTACATTAATCAGATTCATAGCTCTACTCATTATCCTAGGTATATGCTGAAAATGATCATCAGCTCAGAACATCTATTTTTCAATACAGTATTTAATATATACTAAAGTTGAGACAAGAGTTCCTTAGTTAAAATAGGAAGTGACCTAGTCTCAACCAAAAACATATTCACATCATATTGCCCCTATGTTCCAAGGACAGTTTGTCAATTTCTTCAAGATATTTAAAAGTACAGTATAAATTATTCTATAGCTTCTCTCCCTTCCATTCAGAATTAAACTTAGACTGACTTAACAATCGATACTCATCTTTCTTTTTTTTCTAGATTTTTTAGAGATAAGAAGTATTCCTCCATGTTGTAAATAAGAGTCTTCATTATATTAAGAATTTCTACTCTATTAGAATCTGGATTGTCTACAACCATGCTACCCTGAACAAGCCCGATCCCATCTGATCTTGGAAGCTAAGCAGGGTTGGGCCTGGTTAGTACTTGGATGGGAGACCACCAAGGAAGATCAGGTGCTGTAGGCATAAAAAATTTAAAAAAAAGGTAAGCTGAGACAAGGTCCTTGCAATCTGTGAAGTCAACCAAGGGTTGCCTCGCCTGAAAAAAAAAAAAAAAAGAAGAATCCAGATCAAAAGGGACAAGCATCGAAGCATCGTAACATTTTTAAATCTACAAAGTGAATAAAAGATCCCAATTGCATGGTTCGTACGTCTCAGTCCTCAATTCAGCGACCTGGAAAAGCAAATGGTGTTTTCCCAGCCTTTGTTTTTTTGCTGCATTTGCCGAGGTTCTCTCATTAGCTGTTCCCGGGAGCTGGAAATGAGTTCCACAGGAAGGACTGATGTTTTGAACTCAATAGGTTTCTTCAGAGTGAAATTTTACACTGGGGTTCCAGTTAGAACCTAAGGCTGATTACTTGTGTTTATAGACCTCGCTTTCCTCATCACTGGATGGCTGTTTCTTCACTGGATGATCGATTGTGGGAGTATTTCAGTGGTTCCCCCTCAGAAGACTTCTTTCTATTACTTTTGGGGAAGCTCCAATGGCTTTGCTTTAGCAAACCAAGAAAATGACTGACTGTGAGCTCTGGAGCCACTCCCCGTCTCGATTTATAACCCAACAGCACCACTTACCAGGAATGTCGCTTTGAGTAAGTGGCTAATCCTCTCAAAGTCTTAGTTTCCTTATACATTAAATGTAAACACTTAACAACACCAGCCTTAAAGAGTTGCTTTGAAGATTAACGAATCTGTATAAAATTTTACAACACTGTAATAGTAAGTACTCAAAATATGGCTATTATAAGCTATTGTTACTATGTTATTATATATTATATGCATATTATATACTAGCTTTTTCTGGTTTCCTGGAGTCTCACGGAGTGTAACACAAATTATAGCATATTCTAACATACCCTTGAAATATATAATATGTACTCTTTTGGGTACACAGCCTTGAAAAGTCACAGCCTCTGTAGCAAACATTGTAATGCTCTGTTGATAGGTCTTCTGTGTTTCTCAGGTCACTTACTACATGCAAACACCTATCTGATGCACCAGAGTTTTCTGTCTTGAGGGCTTTTCATCTGGCTGTGGGAGCACACTCAGCCCATGGTCAGGGTCAGCATAAGTCTGGAGAGTTAATGAGTCTCAGAACCTTCCACCAATGACAAACAAGGAGTTGAAATATCACTATTTCTAGAGGTTCCCTTGTGGGGCTAAGCCCCAGGTAGCCTCAGAGAAACCCGGCTTGGAACACATCTTTTATTGTCTGTATTCCCTTTCCTGATTCACTTGTCCACTCTCCCAGTATTTCCTGGGATGACTTCCCAAATACAGCACTTACACTTGAATCCTTGTCTCTCAGTTAGCTTCTGGGGAATCCAAACCAAGACATCTCTTGATAAGCTCATTATAGCCATGTTTTCATTTAGCAAATGTGGGAACAAATTTTTTCTTCTTGGCTGAGGACCTAGAAAACTAAATGACTTGGTTTAGAGGCTGTACATTCTGTATATACGTACATGCGTATGTACGTGGGTATTCTTAAGAGTCGAAATCATAGTGGAGCTCAACAATAGTGCTGCCTTACCACTCCAATATGCAGAAATTTATCCATTTCTCTGAGAGTTCCCTTCAGAATGTGGGTCTTACATCTTGCTCTTCTCTTCCCTTCTTGAAAAATGGACCTTATGTCAGCAGCTTGGACCAAACCAGATAGGTAACTTTGCATGGGGAAGAAGGGAAGGCAAAGCAGCAGCACATGGGGTAGTAAAAGCTGAGTAGGATGAGAGAGAGTTGACGGGGCTGGGGCAGGGGGCCTAGAATGGCGTGTTGGAACCTGCGTAGAACGTATCTAACATGCAGATCATGGTGTCTAGATACTATCTGTTGCTAAAAGGAACCAGGGCTGATTCCAGAGCTGAAGCTGGGAAACTTAAAGATGAGCCCGGAACATCTTGTGCCAGGATGAAGAGAAGTAGTCAAGGACCAATTGGGGTGTGTCAGAAGGATACAGAGGTCATCTTGAAGTGGCTCCTACTGGTCAAATGTGGAACAATTTAAGAGTGAAGATAATAATAATAATATAATAATGAATTACAACTATTGCATAGAAATTAAATTTGATGAAAAAGAGAAATTTACAAAATCTTTAAGTACTTCCCACACAAAATACTTCTTAATTACAAAGGAAGAAAGAGTAACTTTCCTGTGGAGAAGCCTGGCAGACACGACCTTACTCAACTGATCAAGCTTAATGTCACTAATAATGGAACACGTCAAAATTGTGCACCGCCACCTGATAGGTTGCAGTAAGAAGCTTAACTGCTGCCAATATTCCTGCTAAAGATGCATAACGTGAAAATAATCATGAGGAAATATCAGTAAAACACAAAATTGAAGGATATTCCATAAAATAGCTGACATTCAAAAATGTTAAAGTCATAAAATTTGAGGAAGAATTGAGGAACTTTTCTAGATGCTAAGAGCTATGGTGGCAAAGGCAACACATGATTCTGGCCTGGATGCTTCCTATAAAGGCCATTATGGAAAAACTTAAATGGAGTTTGAGGATTAGATGGTGGCAGTGTTAATTTTCTGATTTTGATGGATGTGGTTTGGTTCTACAGGGAAAAGTCCTTACATATAAGGACTATATATATATGAAATATAGAAAAATATCATGTCAGCCACTTACTCTCAAATGGCACAGGGAAAAAATAGGAATATTTGCCCTATTCTTAAAATGTTTATGTAAATTTGAATTTCTTTGGTACCTACGGAAAAAAACCTACAGGTGCCTATATTTAGAGATTACTCCCTTCCCCACCAAAGATCAGTTAACCACTGGAAGACCCCAGTCAACAAGCTCTGTCAATGCATTTCTTCAGGCTTTCAGTGCCTCACCAAAAATCATCAGACTCTGAGGAAGGCTGACAAACACACCAGAACAAACAAGCAAAGGACAAATAGCTCGAAGAAAAATGTACACAGGAGAGAGAGAGCGTCAGTCCATTATTTTAAACCATGTTTGTGGAGCATCCGAAGGCTTGTCACAAAGGCCCCACATGCAACAGTAGATGTTTTTTGAATGAGCGCTTCCATTTTCAGCACAAATGTTTATTTTTCCCATGTTCTTCCAGACATACTCTCCCATGCTAATAGCTGAAATTCACTAAGACGGTTTCTGGAAGCTGTCTGGAAAAGACTTGATGCTTGACAGAGTCAAAACTCATAAATCAAATCCAAGTAGTTGTTTCCCATCTAAGCTTTAGCATCAGACAGACTTGTGTTTGAACCATGGTCAGCCAATCATATTGGATGTTCTCCTTGATTATTCTCATTGGCAAATGGGGATAGGCATACTTGCCCTTAACGCATGGTTGCAAAAGTAAATGAGATAATATTTACACCTTTGCCTAGCACATAAAAAGTGCTCGTGAAATGGTGCTATTGATAGTATTATTTTTGTTGCTCACATTAGCTTCTCATAATCTAAAGACATATAGGTCTTCCTTCTGGAAGAGACCCAGACCTCATCATTTTTTCAACCATATTCTGTCAAAGAATACCCATGGTGAGTGTCTTCTGATCACTCTATTCACAACCCCCAACCCACCAACTAGAACCTAGGCCTGGTTTCCTAGTTATTAAACTATTGTCTCTCGGCATCAAACCCTATTCCCATATTTCGTTTGGTAATACTAGAGCTGAGCCTCTAAAATCCTTTCTTTTCCATTGCCAGTGGCTCCCTTTTAATTCTTGCCACAAGTAGATTCTAGTGGGGGGTTGTTCCTTCCCATCTGCATCCTGTTTCTGTTTTGGTTTTCTGTTGCTGTTCTACTTTTCTCTTCCATGTCATTCTAGTAATGCTTCTTCGCCCTGGCAGCAGTGGCTTGTTCCGGATACTACGGTAGTTGATACCAGTTTGCAACACTAAAAGAACCAGCTTTATCACACCCATCGGGGACAGCAGCTCAGCAGAGCCCCTCCTCCCAGCCACTCAGTGCTAATAATTCCAATATCTTTCCTCTTCTTATAAATCTAGGATTGTGCTTTTTTTCTTTGCCTTTTCTTTTCTTCAGTACCTATTAACAATGAATACTGAACAATTCTTTAAGTTCTTTCTATTACAATTAGCTCCTGACTCAACTCTGAGTGGTACACATGGGTTGTGCACCCTTCAGATTTCTATTTAGACTCTCTTCCAAGAACCCCTCTAAGAATAATCATGTGCCATAAGCTTAGTCCATTCTTCACCACTCTGTTAGATGTAGGCATTTCTTAAATAACTTTGATCTCCATGACTGTTCGAGATGACCATAGCTCCCTGTTAGAGAAACACTTGTCACTGCATCTGATCTTTCCATTCAGATATGCTGGCCCCCTAGCACTAGACACTGCTGCTTGTTCCTGGCTACCACCAACCATTATCCTTTGCTTCTTACCTTCCAGTAATATCACTTGTAAAGATTCTTGACTCAGGCTAGTAACACAGAAAGGAAAATGGTTGAAACCAAAAGCAGCAGAGAAAGGTAGACAGACCTACAGGTACCATACCATATCACTTATTCTGCCTCTTTTCCACTTCTCTCATCTCCAGTTCACTCTGCAGGGGCCATCAGTATTTTCTTCACACATCGATTTCATCCTAGTCTTCCCTTCCTCGAGAATGTACAGTGGCTCTTATTGCCTGGCAGAACAGTTCTAAACTTCTGAGCTAGACCCTGGGTATCATTAGCATGGCTTCAGCCAGTTAGACTAACTACATGTGATCATCTTGAACAGACCTTTCCATTGTGCAGATCTGATTATTTTTTAACAAAGATCTAGTCACAGCCTGTAGGAATAGACCTACTAGAGGCACAGGAAGCCTGGGCAGCTGGCTCATGGTTCAACCAGTCTCATAGCAAGCAGTCTGCAACGTGGTATGCTGGAGAGAAGGCAAATGGGGAGGCTTAGTTCCCGTAAACCTTGGTCAAGGTCAAGAGGCGATCCCTCCGGAAATGAAGCTTGAAGAGCTTGAAGTTATCCTAACCCCAATTACATATTGTCAGGGCCACCAGGCATCCTCAGGAAGATTTGAGGGCCAGGAAATCTCTGTTCTTTGACCCTGAGGGTTGCTGTGCCCCCACATAGAAGGCCTCTTATGTGCAATTTGTATCCTTTATCTGCATTAAAGGGATGTGAATACTATTCTTATTCCAATTGACATTTCCATCAAACCATACATATCCACTACATTAATTTACACAAAAAATACTTTTAAAAAAATGATTACTGAATAAATCTATAATGGCTATATTCCCTCATCAAATAGCTATAAATATTAGTTGTTTGTGTGGTCACTCTTCTGATTTTATTACATTATATATTATCAACAAGGAAAAATTATCTGTGCCTAATTTATACAATTTAAAGAGGTAGTTCGGGCTATTTCTATAGGATTCTAAGTAGCCGGGTAAAAATAAAAAGTTTAGTTGAATTTCTGCATTTTTGGTCTGTATATCAAACACCTAGAGAGAAAAAAATTAGAATATGTAAAACATATTTACTTGTCTAACCACTATACTGTACACCTGAAACTAATATAAAATAATATTGAATGTCAACTCTAATTGGAAAATAAAAATTAAAAAGAAAAAAAAGACCACAGCTCATTCAGGGAGACAAATATTAATATATATTTGAAAATAGGTTGAGGTCCTCACTATATCATGGATCTGAGGTAGATCTAGCCAGGCAAAATCAAGCAAACAAGAAGAATGAGGGTTATAGCCATTGGCACCTTCCATACACAATTGTGCCAGTTCGCACACCCTCACTCAGACCAGTCCATGCACCCATTCTTCAACCAGGCCACGCACCTGCACCCAAACTAGTCCTTGCAACTGCACTGTCACTAGTCCAAACTTCCTCTTGTTTTCACCCACCCACAGCTGTCACACTGAAAGTCAATAACTCAGCTCACATTTAGCAAAACTCCTGCCGCATGCCTAGCACTATAAGAGATACCAAGGATACAGAGAAAAAAATAACACATGGCCTTGCTCCGCGTGCGGGTCACAGTCTGGCATAAGAGATATCAACGTGGCGGCAGTCCTTGTCCACTTCTCCTCCTGCTGGTGATTAATGGCCTTTAGGCTCAAAGAGACAGAGTCACCTTTGGCTGCCACAAAGGAAGCTCTTTCCTACTGCACCCTGTTCACTTAGTGTCTGATTCGTCACTTTCTCTGCCTCCTCAAATCCAACGTTACAACGACGGAGCAGGATTCTCCCAGGGACTTAGGAGTCACCTCGAGTGCCAGGCTGATAGAGCAAGTCCTCAGGAATGGAAAAAAAAAATGAGGGGAACCATTACCCCAAAACGCCTATTTCCTAACAGACTCCCGTTAGAGGAGGTCATCGTGAGGATGTGACCGCCAGTCACCCCGTGAGCTGGACCTGAGCAAATGGAGGCTCCTCACCTCTCTCCTGTCCTTGGAATGTACGTTCTGCCCGCTGTTTCCACAGTGGGAGCCACTCTCAAGGACGCAGCCCTGGGAGGATAAGGTGTCGTTGAGATCATCGGAACAGTGTATGCGACTGGACCCCATTAAGGCCTCTATAGAAACTTTCAAAGTTCTGGTAGGTAACTGTGGAAATCTATTATCTTGTGGCCAGCCCAAGACAAGCCTCATATGTATGTAAGTTCTCTTGCTTATTAAAACTGCCGCCTGTCGAATAACAATAAGTAAATAAAAATAAAACATATTTATATATTTTTAGTGTTCCTACTGAATTTTCACTTGGCGAATGATGATTTTCCTTTAATGTTAAATATCGTGTTTAGGTTTTTTTTTTATAAGTTGACTTGGTCCTAAATTATCCTTGTTTTTGATGTGTCTGTCATGACTTTTTAAATATATTTACTGTTATTCATTTCACTTCGATGTTTTTTTTCTCAGTTATGCTCTTGCCATATACTCTATTTTAGCTGTTTCATGATTAGGATTTGGCATATTTCAACTTTTTTCACTCTCTTCATTCCTCAAGGATTTATGTCCTTAACTTAGCTTGATTTCTTACTTCATTTTACAAACTTCTCTGATTTCAGGAATCTATAAAAATATGGGGTGTAAAATGAGCAATATAGTCAAAAGGAAATTTCTGCTACCTCATTTCAAACACACGAAAAATGGAGATTTGATGAACAGGGTGA
The DNA here is from genome assembly GCA_028627145.1 of Eidolon dupreanum. NCBI lineage: Eukaryota > Metazoa > Chordata > Mammalia > Chiroptera > Pteropodidae > Eidolon > Eidolon dupreanum. The sequence continues at coordinate 7,284,965 of CM053508.1, forward strand.
GAGGGCGATACTGCCTATTTAAATTCATTAGTGGCACACATTCTGAGCGTCACATGTGACACATCTCAAGATATTTTTAAATTCTTACTTCTTTCCATGAAATGAAAAATGTTTACTATGCATATATCACTGAAGTAAGTAGTTTATTCGTACTTGAATGTGAAGAACATGCTTCTCGTGATGAATCATCTGGAGGCGGTAAATGTAAGGAGCACTGTATTTATTTCTGTATAAATGTCCTCTAACCCACACTGTTGGCCAGACTTCATGTTCAGCCTCCTTTTATTAGCTGCCTTAAGAAAAATAACTCTGACTTAAAAATAAATAAATAGATGACAATTAATAGCGCTTATTTCGATTTATATCTCCTTGGAAATCATCATACCTGATAGACTGAATTCAAATACATTGTCTGATGACCAAAATGCAACTCATTTCAGAAGTCCATTGGAACTTGCCTCCACCAAGCATGCCCAGGTATACTTCGAATAAAATCCAAACTCTTCTATCCTGATCAAGAAGGCTCTGCTTGATCTGTCCCCCACCCATTCCCCTGTCAATTACTACTTCTTTATCCAATATCTCCCAGCCATACCAGTCTTTACGTTATGGGACTTGCAAGGTTCACTTTTCCCTTAGAACCCTTGCAGTTGCTCTTCCCTCTGCTGGGAAGGTTGTTCCCCCATGTATTTGAATGGTCAGTTCCTTCTTCTCATTCATGCCTTACCTCAAATGCCACCTCCTCCGAGAAGCCTTCTCTAAACACCCTACCAACTCTCTACTTCATTGCCCCGGATCATAGCATTTATCTGACATCATTTAGTTACTTGTTTCTGCCATAGGATGAGTCCGTGGATAGCCTCATTCTCCCCTGGGCCTTGTTCTCTATACAGACTAAGTCCAGTCCTTAGAATCTCTCCAGGTTCTTGGTTTGCTCTCCTGTTCTCTACTGGGACCGAGCCTACCTAAGATCCTGATGGTTTACATTTGGCCCTGGTCCTGTGTTCCTCCTACCAGCATCCTCCTTATACACTTGTGCCTTGTTTCCACAGAGGGACCTACCTAAAACTTATTATCTTTAAGAGACTGTTGCTGTCACAGCTACACTCACTGAATAGGAATCTTTGGATCAGACCTAGGAGCTTTGATTGAATACTGACCTCCTTAAGAAACACGAGGAACAAGAACACCGTTTTTTGATTCCACCAACACTCCTTGAGACTGTAAGCTCTCTTGATTCTCCAGTATTCTTTGATATTTTTAAGGACATCACTTCTGGAAAGAAATGATTTCCCATTAATCTTATCAAGACACCAAAATCTGATTTGTGTAGCTTAATGCAGGCAACACATGGTACAGTGAAGTGGTTAGATGCATGGGTGTAGGTTCAGAGCCTAGCTGTGCCACTTGTCTCTAAGCTTTATCCTCCTAAGCATAAACAGGGGGTAATAAAAGTATCTTCCTTTAAAGAGAATTCAGTGAGATAATGCAAAATGTTCATATCTGTGCCAGATAAGCACTGTGTGTGGAGGTGAGAATGATACAACCCTATCGAGGGGAATTTGCAAAATGTAACAGAACTACATATTCAAATACCTTTTGACCCAGCATCACACCTACAAGTACACCTCCACGAGCATGGTACAGCATAGGCACGAGGTTATTTGTCAAGGCTTTATTCGTAATAGTAAAACATTGGGAAAAAATTTAAATGTGCAGCCATAGGAGGTCCTCGACACATTAGAGTACTATACAGTCATGAAAACAAAGAGAAGTACTTCTACAAACTAACATGGAGGGATTTCCATGACATACTAAGTGAAAAAAAAATGCAGGTGCAAAAGAATATTATATATATATATATATATATATATATATATATATATAGCCTTTATTATAAGACAGAAAATCGGAAATACATAGGTTAGGTAGCTAGTCAGACACAAGCAACAGAGAAACAAAGGAATAGGGACCCAGCCTAGAGACCACCCAAAGAATAACCTATTGGTAGTTAGAGAATCCCTCCTGCATCCCCAGAGACAAAAAACAGGAGGGTCATAATCTGTAGCTGGTTTAATCTGGCCACCGACTGGCGTGCAGAAGGTACTACCCTAACCTGCCTATAACCTCAGCATCATTACACCATCAGTATAATATCATGTTTATGCTCAGAAGTTCATGAATCTAATTATAACAGACTGAATTCTGGGTAAGCACATGTGCACCAGGCCAAGAGTTATATAGCAGCCACTGTCAATCAAAATGACCTCACGTGCCAATCACCTAAGAATGAATATCTTTGTAACTGCCTCTCACAACCCTAATTTAATGCAGATCTCTCTCTCTCTCTCCCTTCCCTGGGGTTACGTAACCTCATTTCCATGTGGTTAGCCTATGTTAGGCCTGACCTATCTTCTACCTCACTATGTTCCTTTAATAAATAATACATATAACTTACTAAGTGGAAACTCATTTCTTCACAGTGCTAAGGACCAAGACCGACATGTTACCTCAACTCCGATCATGGCAACAGTGACACGTGTGTATCTTTTTACAAATATATACACATACATGTACATATATACATATATACCTATGCACATCTATATTCCTGTGTACCCTATTTGCTTATTTTTGCAAAATAAAATATAGGAAGAATAAACCAGAAACTAATGAAAAGGTTTACCCATAAGGGGTAGATGAGAATTGGGAGAAAGAGAAAAATAAAACTAAGACTACTTTGAGTAAATTTTTTAGTGTCATTTTGCCTTT
>CM053508.1:7288236-7306064 GCA_028627145.1 Eidolon dupreanum
GATCAATTTTTGTCCACTATCCAAGAGCCTTACGGCCACTGTTTCTATGGGAAAATGTATATTGAGTTCTAAACACTCGGCTCCAAAGAAGTCTTGGAACGGTGCCCAAGTGGAGACTGCCACCCAGGTAATGACTGCAATGAGCACGGTCCCATTGTCAAAGCCTTCAAACATACATAGCGAGAGCACCAGCCTATTAAAAGCTGCAGTTGCTTTTTAGCTGAGCCTTGTGCAAATTGACGCTGGAGGGGCCAGAGGATTGTTCTCATCAGTTTGTTCCCAACAAACAAATCCAGCAGCACACACTCCCAAACAAGGTGGGCTGTTTCAAGAGATCACACATCTTAATGGAATCACACTTCATTTCTGGGACGAGCAAGCACATCTTGCCGAAGCAGCTCAGCTGTCATGACAAACAGAATCTGGTCACAGCTCCCTCTCTCCCTAGCATTACCCCTGTAATACTGGGAAGGAAGCTGGCAGCGACTTAGCCCCGCATTGTGGATCACGTCTGCAGCAGGCAGCTGATGAAAGCCTGGCCTTGCACAACCACCACAGGAGTCTGGCTCTCGTCCCCGCCCCCATCCTTCCGCCTGAACCCCCTTCCAGCGGCGGGGCCTCAAATGTCCCTTTAACTCGCCTCGGCTCCTTTACCTGTGAAACTGGCTGCAAACAGCCTTCTCTAGGAAGATTCTTTTCCCTAATCGAAGAAAAACCCACCCTCGAGGGGGGACACGGGACTCAGCAGTTTCTAAGAAGTGACTTATTTTCTTCCTCAGAAAGGATCAGTACTTCTGAGGTTCGAGGCCCTCTGATGATTTCGACCCCCCCTGGCACGGCGGCACCACTGTGCAAAGCCCAGTGTAGGAGAGGTGCCCAGAGCAATAATGCCAGTACCGTTCATTACCTCCCAACAGTCCAGGAGTTTAAAATCTTGTCAGTTCATTGCATATGAGGGAGATTATGTGATTTACATGTTAAAGTGCCCCCGTGGTTTGATTTGCATAGCAAAGACTTTGGAGACACTGAAACAAAGGATCACCTGTGTGACGAGAGTGCTATTAACATAGAGCATTCAGACTTCCAGACAGGCCAGCCCAGCAAGCTAGCTTGAGTTTATAGGATTTGACAATTTTTCATCTGCGACAAGGAAAGAAGTTAGGGAGTTGGGGTGTGGAATGAGGTCCACTAGAAAGGCTGTCTTCTTAAGCACAATAATTAGTCACTCCTTAAAGGGCGCCTCTCCTCCCACCAAATTTTTTTCCCCCTTCTAACAGTCATTCTAAGGCAGAAATATTCTGCCTTATAATGTTGGGAGAGCCCAGCCACAACCATCTGACCACTGGAGAACCCACAGGGGAGCCCTACACTTGTCACTGTCACTGTCTTATTGAAACTTCCTGGGACCCTCTAAGATCGTCCAAATTTCGTCAGCGAAGGTACTTGGGGCTCAAGCCCCTGAACTGGACTCTGGGAATATATAAAACTAGTTGAACTTTCCTCTCTCTCTCTCTTTTTTTTTTTATCCCCTCCAGGCCTCTTCTGAATGGACCCTACAGCTATTTATCTGATTGCTCTTGACTTGATTACAATGGAACATGAACCTAACAGGAGCCTAACACGGAGCTGGTGACTCTGCAAGTCCTGTATCCATCCTATGGTGGAGATCACCCTCAGGAGTCCAGGTTGGAGAGCAGAGGTCAGAGGTAAGCACGAAATCAGATTTAAAAAAAAAAAAGGCTGTCATCTGATGTCTCAAGGGGCTTATGCATCAGCTAAGGGCGCCAGGAGGAAATGCTTTTATCCGCTCATGCGCAGTTGAGGCTTTCTGTTCTAAGAATGAATGAAACAAGGGCCCAGCCATCACGGCTTTGCAGTGTGATTAGTACCACAGCGCAGCGCTGGGGAAAGAAACGTTTGGCTAAGTCAGCAGCATCTGGGAAAGCAGACGCCTAAGCCAGGACTAAAGGACCCCTGGGGGCAAACGCAGGTCAAGCACCCCAAAGCCAAACAGCTAAATAGGGCCACATTAGGCCAGCTATCAGGCTTCGGCCATGTTTTTGACTCCTAGCAGACTCCCATTGCTCCGTCCCTCACCCCATCTCCTGTTTCTTCATTCACTCACGTGATAGTGATGGAGCAGCGCCTAATAAAAAGGATACTGGTTAGGAAGTTTGGAGACTTGGGGTGTAAGTCCTGACTTTGCCATATTCCTTATCTGGGCAAGTCACCTAATTTCTCTGCAGTCAAGTTTTCTCCTCTCTAAGATGGAAGAGACAGGCCAGAAAACCTCTAAGATTTCTTCTCGAACATAAAATAAATTAATAAGATAACCCAATGAACAGTCATAGAAGACAAACTAAACCGCAGGAATGTGGGGGCTGAAGGCCAAGGTGAGTGTCCCAGAAATTTCACCTTAAGTGTTTTGTCACCTATCACTTTAAGATTTTGTCACTTCCCAGCCCTGAGCCAGTTACTATGTCTTTAAAAGAAGAATATCAACAAATGTGTCTGAGGGCTGCTGGGAGAGTTAAATATAGTGCTCTATGTGAAAAGCACTTTGCAAATTATAAATGCAATTTATAACTAATGTGTTAACTCAGATGAGATTGAAATTCTAAGTACTAACAGCAGGGCGTTGTAGAATAATGCTTTAACTCATTGGTTTTCAGGTTGGCGTTGGGTAAGTCAGGGAGTGATTTTGCCCCCACTCCCAGGGACATTGGCATCATCTGAGACATTTTTGACCATCACCCACTAGCGGCAGGGGAGAGAAGGCACTGGCATTTACAGGATACAGGTCAGGGACGCTGGTACACGCTACACAAGACACAGGACAGCTCCCCACAACAAAAAACCTAACACTGCGCAATACTAATCTAACACTCCATATTCATCCTCAACGATGGCTGTCTTTCCTAGAGAGAAAAGAGGTCCAGCCAGTATGGGCCAGCAATACCTAGTTCCCATGCATACTCAGACACCCAAAGAGTCCTGTGGCCCCATGACAAAGCTCCAGCCAAAACCAGTCCCCCTCAGAGATTTCCTCACCGAGCTTTTGGCTGTATACAGGGGCTGGGATGGAGGCTGCCCGTGACTAGAATGTACCATAAATGGAAGTGCAGAAAGAGAGTGAGCCTGCTAAAAACTCTAGAAAACTCGTGCTCTATTTTTTATTGGGGTAGGGACAGGAAAGTCAACTCTCTGCAACACATTTATTGTGTATAATTAGGCAATGAAAGCTGGAGAGAGGGAATATGAGGAGTCCATGATGCATCACTGATACTGTGGGGCTGAATTCATTGACTCTGGGCATACTCTATTCCTGCCCACATAGCAAAAGTGTAGCTCATTCTCTCTGGACAGCTACCCATCTAAAGTTCTGTGATAAACACGCAATGCCAGGGGATAAAATACCTGCTATAATTGATATTTCTTTTAGTGACTTTTTAAAATAATGCTTGGTCACTAGCCAGGGGTTACGGACTTTGAAGCATGGGTTGTTCTCCTGGATATCTGCTGAGCGGTCACTTCAGAAACACTGTTTGTAATGCAGGCTGCAAGGGACCCTGTAAGATCTTTAATGGGTTGACAGTTTGAGTCTCCATCTGATTCAACACCCTAGGTGGAGAAAAATAAAGTATGAAACCAGAAACTCTTATTTCACATTTACGTGGCAACATTTTTGTCCCCCCTCCACCCCTGCCAAAAAAAATAACTTTAAAAATGTTCATATTATTTCTTACTGTAATCTCATAAGGAGGGTGTAACAATAAATAAGGAAACAAAATCTTAAGAAGTCAGATAGCTTCGAAGGTAGGCTTAGAACTCACAACCCAGTCTATGGCCATGCCACCCTGAACAAGCCTGATCCCGTCTGATCTCAGAAGCTAAGCAGAGTCAGGCCTGGTTTAGTACTTGGATGGGAGACCAGCTAGGAAGACCAGGTGCTGTAGGTGTAAAAAACAAAAAAATAAGGGATTGTAAACTGACAAGGTTCTTACAATCTGTGAGGTCAATCAAGGGTTGCCTCACCTAAAAAAAAAAAAAAGAAGAACTCACAACCTTTAAGTTATTTAAAATTCATGCCAACAATTTGGACAATGCAACAGTTACCTTCTCTATGCTTTCTCCTTTAACTTGATGTTTTCCTTTTCCATGTTATACCAATATGTTCTTTAAAAGGCTTTTTGAATAACAGTGCCTTGCTAGGCAAGGGTATTAAACCATTTTGTCTTGACTTGTCATGTTCAGACCAGATTTCAGGCCCTGAGCCTGGTGTTAAAGTCTCTGAATCTTGAAACCTCTGACCAGAACTGAGACTTTTTTTCCTTTATCCTCGTTAAATGTTAGTGGAGGCGGCGGCACCAACCCTCTCCATTGAGATAAGCAGTTGGCAATGAAATAGCACAGTGGAGGTGAAACCTTTACAAAACACAGAGCAAAGGCACAACGGTCACAAGGCAAACCGAGATCCCTGAGCCTGAGAGCTTGGTGAGGTGACAATGACACCTTTAGAAGCCCCGGTTTTGAAAGGCATTGGTAGTTATAGTCTCTTGGAGAGGAAGTACTGATTAAGGTACATGCAGATAACATTCCAGATTTTTCCTGTGTTTGAGTACAAACTTGGCACTTTCGAAAATGGCATAAAATCTGTCAAGTCAGCAGGGTGCCGTTTTTAAATTACTACTGCAATGAACTAAGCGGCATCTCACAGGATTTTGCCCATGTTCAAAAAGTTTTCTTAGCATTAGGGGATTCAACCATTTGATAAAACCCTAAGAACAGTTTAGGTCTTAGAAGAATTCAACTATTTAGGGCCTACTTTTGTCCATGTACTTTTCCTAGGACCTAGGTAAATGCTGAAATTTTCTAACTAACACTTTATCATAAGAAATTCTGTAAAGGTGTTATTCTTTCCATCTCCAAAAATACACATTTTTCTCTGTAGAGTTCGCATTTGAGGTTTCTGGTTAAGAACAATCCCAGCTTCAGGAAGGGATTTCTGATGTGAGTCCGTGAGGGGAACAGAGAGGTAAATAGCTCAAGAAGTACTATCTCAGAATCCACAGATTATTTTCATTTAGGATAGGTGTAGACAGGAATGGCTGAAGGCAGAGAAAAGTGGATTTATTTTCCACAGACTAGTATCTGTTGAAGCAGGCGGAGCAATTTTCAGTAGTGTCTAGGTTGGCAGATCTTAAACAGTGGCTTAAAAACTTTCCTTGAGAAAAAAACAAAAAAGTAGCATTCCTGTTAGGATCACCTAAATGTGAGCCTTGTTTGCATGATTGACACAAAAGGGCCTCAAAGCCAATTCTCTAGGATATCAATCCCCTAGAATGACAAAAGAGCTACAAGGAGAAATGTCACTTTAGTGAAAACGGTACTTATTCAAAAATATTTCCGGAGGCTACGCATGCTTCAAGGAGTATAGACTAAACATATTTTCTTTCACATAATGAGGAAAATGAGCCGGTCACACTGTTGGAGCAACTGTAACAAAGGCAGCTCACCAGGACATGGGCAAATACTTATAAGGTCCTCAGGCATAGTTTGTGGTCTCTGTCAGAAAGTGAAGCATTCTGGGGAAAAGGAGGCAGTAAATATTCCTACGGTGTTTCTCTCAGAATGGTGAGAAAACAATGTCTCCAGGATCAGAGCATCCCAAAACACATTGCCTCACCCTTAGTTAGGTTTTATATTGAAAGTATGCCATTTGACACATAAGCATTCTGCAATAGAATTAAACCAGCTTAATAAATACAAAAAGTCAAGAAGGTATATAATTACTTCTGTTCCCTTTGTTAGTAACTTATCCTTTATTCCTCAAAGCTAAAATTCTCTCATAGGGATCAAAACAAAGTCTTAAAGAAAATAACTAAAAAAATCATGTAAAGATAAATATTCTGAGATAACACCTGTTTAGTTTCCTCAGTCCCTACCTTAATATTAAGTCTATGTTATGCTTGTACTCTCCTAGTGAAACGTTTAAGATAAAACAGTGTTTAATAAGTTTTTCAGACTTATCTGAGAACAGTCATCCTCATCCTCTGTCTTTTCATTTACTGAATTTTTCTATATAAGGTATATCTTATCTGAACAACCCATTTTAAAAATAAACAAAGTTCCGTGGGTGGCCAATGTTCGATTGTGCCTGAGATTCGTCTTTGTATCAGCCCTAATCTATGTTGTTTGTCTTCTTGTTGCAAAGCCTCCCAGCCTCAAATGCAAGGCACTCACCTAGGAAACACACGCAAAAAAAGATCCATCTTTCAATTTTCCCAGAAGGTTCTTTCTCAATGTGAATGTTTCTGTAAGCTGTTTATATTCTGTTGACTATGACCCTATTACTTCGATTGGGAACAGATGTTGGTATGTTGTGAAAAACTAATATTCATCTTAAAAATTCTATTTAGATCATTGTACATGAACACCTAGAGATAAACGCAGAGCTAAAGTAATAGAGCACACGAACATGGAAAATTTCAGAAATAGCTTATTCTTGCTATGCACTTTATCTTCTGCAAGTAGAAGCAACAAACTTTGCCAAAAATTGATTGGGAATTAATTAGAAAATTCTCTGACCTAAATCAAATGATAAATTACATGAAAACAGAATTTTTTCATATATTGCAAAATTGTACTTTCCTGGTGATATCTGTTTTATTCTGTAGTGTTATATACATTTTTAACAATACTGTACACTCATCAACGTCATTTATTTTATATATATTTTTAATTCAGTTCTACTGATCAGGACACTTAGGATTCTAAACATACACAGTTTTATGGAAAAATAGTCTGCCCAACAGGGATTGACAATGCCAGCTCTTTTGAGAAGTTAACCAAATAATGGCAGGTTTATTTTAGTTATGGTTAAAGCGAATGATAATGCCTAATACAGACTGACCAACACATAGAGATATTTGGAAGATTCCAGAATAAGCACTGCGCTGTCAGACTCTGATCTTAGATGTCCACCAAAGGCTGTCCATTATTCAAGGCCAGGAAAGATGAGTAGGGCCATAAAAACAACAGAGTGTGACCATCATATTTAAAGGATATTTGAATTTAGGTATCAAAAACTTGAATGGCATTAATTATAAAACATCTGACAAGAGAAATTTTAAAGCCGTTTTTAGTAGGTAAAAGATTCCCGGGACAAACCAAAGATTAACACTGGCCATTTTGGACAGGAGTCATTTTTTTCTGCCTCAGAGATTTGTATCTCAGACTCACCACTGGTAAGATTCCAGGTCATTTACCACATCACTGTCTTGATTTTTGAGCTTTTAAGAGAAGACTTGAAACTTGGAATATGTGTAGAATCATTAAAGAAAATCTCTTAGTAGGGTTGTCCCAATTTGTCCATGCTATTATCAATATGAGGTTGTGATAATTCAAATAAAGATTGAAGGTATTTTTCTTCACCTGCTGTTGTTAGGGACCTCCAGCTTCATCCACCACTTGGTGGCTATGTGATCATAACATGTTTCTTGATCTTTCTTGGTTTTGGTTTTGATATTTTTGTCTGTAAAATAGACACAATAATATGAGAGTGGAAGCTCTCTCATCCAATGTATTAAAGACAAATGTAGCAAAATTTTAGTGGAAGCAATGAATCATTAAAAAAATACAAACACTAAATTATTTATTTTTAACCTAAAATAAATAAATATACATATATATATATATATATATATATATATATATATATATTCATTTAGCTGTCATTCATGTTGGGTCAAGGTCTTTTCTTCAAGTATGGGCCATCCAGTTAGGTTTCAGTCATCTATAAATGTTCTATCCCTTTAAAGTGAAATAAAAATCATAAAGAAACTATAAGACAATCTACGCACAGAACTCTTTTAGATTTTTATAGATTCCAAATTTGTTGCACTTGTCTTACCTGTACCTAATCAACGACATTTTAAAAAATACAACATATTGAATTAAATCTTTCCAACTCATTCAAGTTAGTTTCATAAACATAACTTTTTTTTTTCTGTTGGGATTCTTATTTCATTAAATCATGTTATATTTAATAAAAACGTAATTATTTTAACAAATGCAACCGGTATAATCAGAGTTAGGTTCAAACTCCTCCAACTCTTGATAACATGCACCTTGGCTTAGAGAAGAAATGGGGTGTGGTTTGTGTCTGGAGGTGTGTCTTATGTCAGTGTGCTTTACAGATGGAAAAAAGGAAAGCTAAGTAATCTTTTTCAATCCAGATAGTTAAGAAAGCTTCTACTGAAAGCTCATAGAACAGCATCAACGCGTTTGCTATTAATATACAAGTTTAGAACTCATTTCTCCTGACTTCTTGTCAGAAGATAGATACTTGAAGGTAGATGTTACTCTTTCTTCTACACATTTTTTCCACATTGACATTCAAAGTTAACTTTTACCCTCTATTTAGCTGCATTAATAAAAATTACTAGTTGATTTAATTATATCCCAGTATTTGTTACAACAGTAAAGACTGGTGATCGACTCGAGAGTCATGCTAAATATCATCTCCAAGATATAAAAACATTATATTTTTTTAATAATTGGTTGCTCTTTTTCTCACAATTAAGACATATATAGTTTAAAAGTCAAATACAGGCACACTTCAATTTTTGTGCTTCCCTTGTCACACGTCACAGATGTATTTTTTATAAATTGAAGGCAAGACTCTCCAAAAAACGTTACAACCCACTTTATTGCAGTGGTCTGGAACTGCATCCACGATATCTCTGAGGTACGCCTGTATGAACATTTTCCCACGTTTCAATATCTTTCAAGTCTGGATGGCTTTATACTATCTATGACATCTTATAATTACAGTGGACCAGGTGAAAGTCATAATGCTGCCTGCACATTTACACTCCTTAAAAGTACCTACATCAAAATCCATAAGTGACAGCCATGTGGAAGAAAATCACAGAATCAATAGATGAGTCATCTGAGGACTGCTACTTCACCAGTGATTTCAATGGCACAGAGAATATTATTGTATGAAATGATATAAGTACTGACATCTCGAGTCGAAATAACTCAAAAGGTTTTGAAGTTTTAGGCATAATGCATCTAATTTATTTCACCTATATTTTTATTCTTCATGTACTCACAAAAGTGATGTATGGTTTAAAAATACTATGTCAAATAAATATAAAAGAGCTTTTTATTATAATATAAAGATTATAATGATTCCTGACAATAGTGGAGTAACTAGTACCAACATGGTACCCCTATCATAAACAAGCATAAGAATGGACCAAATATATGAGACAATTCAACATCCAATGTGTTTAGGCATTGGACCACAAGCAATGAGGCTAAGATCCCTGAGCAAAGGAACTTACAATAAGAATCTTATGATTGTCCAGCTGTGTAACTGGGGACAAATTCCTAGCTACAGTACAGTGAGCTGGAATCCAAGCAAATCATGGCAGTTCATCTGAGCTGAGGAGGCAGAGACCAGAGTTGGAGCAACTAAAGCAGCTGAAGTATACAGGGCCAGGAACCCAGAGGTGGAAGCTGCATAAAGAGAGGACTCCAAAATTTTGACATGGGCTTCCTCATGAGTTCTTGGCCAAAGACTGCTGTAGACTGGGACCCTACAAGGCTTACCAGAGAGTGAGGATTCAACATGGAAAAGAGATACAAAGAGGGTTGTTAAAATGTCATCAACACCTTGGATATCCTACAGAGACAATGAAAAGCTGCTCCTTAGACATAAAGACCATGCCGTATTCCATACTCACCCAAACAAAACATAATAGTGAGCTCTGACGAGATTGGCATGAAGGCAGGGTTCAGAGGTTGAGCTCCACCAGATTAGAGGTTGGAAAACCTCCAGCCTAACAAAACATATAACTAGGGCTAAGGTTACACAATGCAAGGTGATCAACTGATAATTGAACTGCCTATGAAAACAAAATAAAAATTCTTGTATCTCTACAAAATACTATCAAAATGACTGGTATATAATAAGATCCATTAAGAAACAAAAAAAATGTGAATCATGTTAAGTAAATATGTTATCAGAAGAATTTCCAAGATGACCTGTATGTAAGATTTAGCAAAGACTTTAAAGTAATCATTATAAATATTTTGAAGGAGCTAAAGAAAAACATGTCCAGAAATCTAAAGGAAAGTATGGTTGGTCTTAATAAATGAATAGATAGGAAATCTCAGCAGAGAAATAAAAACTAAACAAAATGTAAACCGTGTGACTGAAAGCAAAACAAGTGAAGTGAGAAAACAGGGCTAACAGTATATTAGAGATGAAGAAAGATTTAGTGAACCTACAGCTATATGAAGAGAAATCACCCAATCTGAAAAGTAGAAAAGAAAATATTGAAGAAAATTGAACAGAACTCAGGAAGTCTTAAGTATTACAATTAAGAGATGATAGCTAGGTAGATGATAGATATAAATAGAAGAAAGAAGAAGGAAGGAAGGAAGGAAGGAAGGAAGGAAGGAAGGAAGGAAGGAAGGAAGCAAGGAAGGAAGCAAGGAAGGAAGGAAGGAAGGATGGAAGGAAGCAAGGAAGGAAAGAAGGAAAGAAGGAAGGAAGGAAGGAAAGAAGGAAGAAGAGAGGGAAAAGAGAGGGAGAGAAGAAGAGCATAAAGATTCGAAATAAAAAATGAAGAATTGAAATTGTCTCTATTTCAGACCCTATGATTTTCTCTATATGGATATTCTAAGGAATCTACAAAAATATCTGGAATTAATAAGTGAATTTAGCTAGGTCATGGGATAAAACTTTTATATACAAAAATAATTTATATTTTATATACTAGCAAAAAAAGTAGAAAATGAAACAAAATTAATGAAAAAATTTAATTTAAAAAGTCTCTCCATAATAAAAACGGCAATGCCTTAACAAGAGAAATTAAAGACTGACTGAAGAGAACTACATAATATTATAAATTTGTAAACTGGAAGGTTTGATATTAAGACGTCTGTTTTCTCCAACTTTGACCTATATAGGTGCAAACAATCCTAGTCAAAATCACAGCAGTAGAAATTAATAAGCTCATTCTAGAACTGATATACAAATGAAAGGACTTAGAATAGCCAGAATGATAGTTACAACATTTAATTTTGAGACTTACTAAAAGTCTCAAAGCAGTCAAGACAATGTGATACTAGTGTAATGATAGACAAACAGATTATAGAAATAGAGTCCAAAAAACTCACACATATATATGTGGCCAACTGATTTTTGACAGAGTCCCAGTATAGTCTAATAGTAAAACATATTCATTTCATCAAATGGTGCTGAAAGAAAAAGAGTCTCATCCCCAGTTTCACTCCATAAACAAAAAAGAATTTGATGTCAATCATACCTAAATGTAAAAGTGAAAAAAAAAATGCCTAGAAGAAAATATAGAAAATCTTTGATATAAGCAAAGATTTTCTAAACACGTAAAAAGCACAAAACATAAAAAAAATCTTTTGACAAGTTGCACTTCATCAAAATTAAAATTCTCTGACAGAGGCCAGGATGAGGGTGAGCCAAGGAAACCCAAATCATGCAAGTCGAGAGTCAGACTCTGTCTTTATTTAAAAGTTTGATGCTGTATTTTGTCAATTGTGACTTTTTACACTAATGTTGTTTTTTAAAATAGATTAAAATATTATTTATCTTGATTATTCAGTTTTTTGGCATTTCTCTAAATATTTTGCTTAAAGCGAGTGGCTTACTTTTCTCACCACTGTTCTGGCTGGACCCGACTTTGTCCTTCCTGGGTTCTGAACTCTAGGTCCTGAAGTCAGTGGGAACTGCTGGTTCTGACTCGATTTTACCCTCCCTGCTCTGTCCCTTGAAAACTCTTTTCAGTCAATAAACTGGGTGATTATAGAAAACATCTCATTTGATTTCCTCCTCTCAGGAATCACTGTCAGGTTCTACCCGTGGTCCAATGGCTGAACATCATTTTTCATATGTTTTGTCTAATTTTCTAGATTTTTAAGAAGGGAGAGTAATTCTGGTCCCTGTATTGAAAGCAGAAGGACTTATAAGAATTTTGAAATGTATTTTTATCTCTAGGTTTTGTGTCTTTAAAGTTTGGCAAATATGGCAACTTCCTCAGTATACCTCAATTTATACTGCTTTGGAGAGAGAGTTATCAAAAAAAAATTTCGAAGTATTACATAATCTTTAATACATATAACATTTTGCATATGGCCTGGTGACCATTTATTTTTATCATGCTGATTTTTTTAATCTAAAGCTTTTTGATAATTGTAGAGACAGCCATGGGAAATACACTGAAGTTATATACCTCATACTTATATAATGTGCAAGTATGTGACACATGACTGTCTGTACCATGATTCGTGATGAAAGATAGTGGAAGTTGCTGGGTTTTTTGAATGACAATAAAATTATTTCCATCTCACTGATTTATGGAGATCTGTTCCATCTGCTTGAGAGGCTAGAGATATGGAGAACTTTTAAGAAAGGCAGCAGTGTACTTTTCTCTATTGCCACATACATTTTTAGAGATGTTTTATTTTTTACTTCCTCATCCAGGGATAAGGTATAAGTTCCAGAAACAGTGACTAAGCTCAAAGATGGAAGGTCAGTCGCTCCGACCGCAGGTCAGTTGACTAGAGTTAGGAGATGGGGTGGGAATGATGAAGAGGAGGAATAAAGGTTAATGTTCATGGCTATAGAATGGAGACCAGAGGAACCAGGCACAGTCAGAGCGTCTGGAGCAGAGGGCAGAAGGCCAGAGGCAGCAGCTTTGTATATACTCAGACCTTAGAGTGGATGGAACACCCTTGTAACCCAGCAAATACTGAGTCTCCATTAGTGGAAGCTGCATCCAAAGAGAGAGATAATTTCCATTCTATTATGATCAACAGCATGCATTTATTAGGAGAGAGGAGTAATCATATAACAAAAAAATAATTTGTATTCATCAACTACCTCCCTAGAGGAATAAGATGTTATTTAGCTTAGTTTAGATTAAGAAAATTATCTCCTTACTTCTCCTTCCTGACCAAACAGAGAGTCAGATCTAGCATCTCCTAGCACTGCTGCAACATGTGTTTATTGCAACACAAATGTGAAAGAGACTGCCATTAGGCAAGGTATAACAGGCCCATTTATTCTTAAAACGATTCCATGTTCTCTTCTCCCCGCTGAGGCTGCCAGCCACCTGCCAATTGTGATGTACTTTACGATATGGACAAGAGGAAGCCAGGCAAAGATCACCAAATTTCTTTCCTCCCCGACAAATGACAGAACATATCATGAGACAGAATCGCATAAACCAGTGACAGCTAGGTCTTGGCTTCTAACCACACAGGCAGCAGCCTCTCTGACAACTGCTTTAAACTTGGAATGAACTCAGCATTTCCTGCCCCCGTGGCTACACCTGTTCCTTCTGGGTTTACAAACAGAGGGTTCCCTGGTAGAATGTGGGGTTCGGAAAAGCCTGTAGAGCTGCCCCGATACAAGCCTCCTCATGTACAGATGAGCTAACCGAGGCCCGTAGAAGCTTTATGACTAGCGTAAGATCAGCATAACGAGTCAAAGATGTATTACTTACACATTTATCTAGTTATCATAGCCAGCGACACCTTTCATCTTTGCCTTATCTCAACTACACAGTTTAAGGATAAATCTATTTTACTTGAATTATGAAATTAGTTGGCAAATACGTACAAGGCTCTGGGCTAAGTTTTTAGGAGACTACTGAAGAAAATGCAAAGCAACTTAAATAACTTCTGGTATCAGCAATGTATTTGCTGTCAAAACAAAACAAAAATGGAACGGAGCAGGTAAAAACAATTATATTTCAGGATTTTGTGGGGTGGCAAAATGGGCCAGACTCTGTGGGGACAGTAAGCTGGTGGCTTGGCTTGTGCAGGGTGCTCTGATGTTCTGGGCCCCAGTCACGATGTATGAAGTGACAGAGATGGCCAGACCTCTCTCCACTTGGTCTTCTATGTTGGACTTGTTCACATGATGGCAAAAGCATCCAAAGATGCAAGAGTAAAACATGCCAGTCCCTTGAGATGCCCACAGCATCCAGTCGACCACGAAAGTCAAAAGCCAGCCCAAATACAAGTGTTGGAAAAAGGAGCCTTTGTCTTTTCATGGGAAGAGCTATGAAGAGTTTTGTGATCATTTTTAATCCATCACTTCTCCATATCTCAGGAGCTTAGAATCTAGTTGCGGAAATAAATTATGAAAAGAAATAGTCACGAGGCAAAGCATTGTTGAATGCTAGTATGTGCCAGGCATGTTTCTAATGCTTTTATATGTAACAACTAACTTAGTATTAATTATAATCTTATACATTCTCATGAGTGATAATAGGTATTCTTAGTCAAGATGATAAAACTACAGTATATAAAATGTTAAGTAATTTGCCTAAGCTTTGTGGGTACCGAAGCACACTTCAGGCCCAAGCCGTCAAATTCTAAATCTCAGTCTCTTAAACCCCACATTTTGTGAAATACACAGAAAGGGTATTGCACTAATTGCCTAGCTCTGTCGTAACAATTGCTACTTAGTGACTTAAAACAACATGAATTTACGATCTCACAGTACCATAGGTCAGAAGCTTGGGTTATGTTGGCAGAATTCAGTTCCTTGCAGTTGAAGGACTAGGGTCCCATTCTCTTGTTAGCTGTCAGCTGAGGATCACCCTTAGCTCCTAGCGACCTCGCTCCAGTTCTTGCAGGTCGGGCCTCTGCATCTCAAAGCCAGCAACAGTGTGTCAAATCCTCACACTTAGACTCTAACTTCCCCTTCCGTCACATCTCACCTGCCTTCTCTTTTGCCTCATCTCACTGACTACAGCCAGAGAAAATTCTCTGCTTTTAAGGGTTCATGTGATTAGATTCAGGCCACCTGGGGAATCCTAGATAACCTCCCTATTTTACGGTCTCTAACTTAATTACACCTGCTGAGTCCCTCTTGCCCTGTAATGTGACATCACAGACTGCAGGAATTAAGGGCTGGACATCTTCATAGGTTATTCTGCCCACCACAGGTATTAAGTACTATTGGAGTTCAAAGGAAAATGAGATCTTGAGGGCTGGGAGGTTAGAAAGTGTGTTCAGGGATGTAAAATATGAGTCGGCTTTTAAGAGATGCATAAGAGGGGCTCTTTGTGTTGGGGAGGGAGAAATAAATGCCCATCGGGGACGCTATTCCAGTAAGTAAGAAGAATTACACAAGTAAGAACACATGGGAAAGTATAAGGCATTTGTGGTAAATGATAATGATTAGAATGATGGGTTCGTGGAAGCAGTTGGTAGGGAAATATGTTAGAGCACAGGTTAAGGTCAGCTTGTGGGGAACCATAAATGCCACATAGAGGAATTGGGGTTTTATTCTACAGGCAACAGGAAGTCATTGCTTTTCAGTAAAGGAGTGAAAAATAAAATGATCTTCTGGAAAAATAAATACAATGAGTTGTATAGGAAAGATCGGAGTGAGGGGGTGAAGAAGATGGCCAGGTAAATTAGGGGGGTATTATAATCCTCCAGATGTGCAATAATATGTGTGGCTGGAAAGGAAGGGAAATTGACAAAAGATCCTTGGAGGGAAGAAACAGCTGGGCTGTGGAATTGACTAAATGTTGCACGTGAAAGAGGAAACTGATCTTGGAGAAAGTGGGTAGGGAGGGACGACAGGACAGGGTCTACTCTAAAGAGAAAGACTGAGTCAAATTAAGCACTAAATGTGATTCCGGTCTTGGAGGAGAGCTCTGTGCCAACAGGGAGCAGTAAGGATTGGCACCCTGCTCAGCCTTAGTGTCCTGCCATCTTCCTAATAAATGGACTCCCCACAATCCAGGCACCCTGCCGGAGTCTCCTCGACTTCAAAAGCCACCTCTTCAGACACAAAAAAGCAGAGACACTTTTTCCCCCTTGAAAAGTTTCTTTTAATATTTGGAGTGATTTTCCAAACAGTGGTTTAATTAGTGTTTTTAATTTCTACACTTAATGAAAAATTTACAGCTCCACGGTTGCTCCTGAGGATTTTGTGTTTGCATGGGTGTTTTCTTTTTCCTTTCTTCCTATTTTTTTTTAATAAAAGATTTTTATAGATTCGAAATCTCCTGAATTTTAATTTGGGGGGCATCTCTGTATCTCAGAATTGATATACAATAATAATAAAATCTTCAACTGAATGATAGGATGGATTAAGAGATCATTTTTGAAATCACTTCTTAATAAACATTACTTGGCAGGTCTGAGATTTACAGGGGGCCATCATCAAAGTGGCCATGTATATGAGGACATATTGACAACTTCTTCCTTAAAGGCAGAGCAAAAAGGATTTATATGCTTCAGCCACAGCTCCCTTGGGAACTCGACAAGGGACTTATTTTGTTTCTTTTTAATAGCTCCTCTTGGGTACTTTATGGACCAGTTCTCTCATCTTAAGTGTCTGATCCAGAGACATAAATTAATTTTAGATGCACTTTTTATCCACCTTGTCTGCTAAGGCAATATTCACTATTTGTTTTGGTTGCTATGGTGATAATTGACTTCCTGTGTGGCAGGAGTCTTTTTGGGGGGTATTAAAAGGGGGTTTGGGTCCAGGAATTCCTTAATTTTCACACAGTAAGAAAAGCCATTTCATCAATGGAGCATTTGTATACATCTCCCACTTATAACTGGAATAATATTTTTTTATCACCTTGTGAAATTTCTCTTTTTATTTTCTATCACTTCCTTTTTTACGCTTTAACCTCTGCTCTCCAAGGTGCTGACTAAAACCACAGCAAAGGGCAAACAGTCCATTTATTACTGTTTTGTAGGATGGCTGGACACAGCCTCCCAGCAGAATATTATCTGAAAAAACAGCTGAAGAATCTGAGAAAATGGTGGATTATAGAACCCTATTCAGGTGGAGGAAGAGGTTACATTTTATCAAAGCAAGAAACATTTTGAATACCAATTCATAAAATCAATCTCCCAGTGACCAACTCAGGCTGCTAAAGATTAGGTCCCTCTGGAGTTTAGGTACGAGTTCTGATATTTACAAAGGCAATTGTTGGATTTTGCTATAAACTGTTGGAACAGGCAAGCTGAAAGCCTTTTTTCAAGTGGAGTGAGAAATAGTTTTTAAATCAGTTTTTAAAACAGTCTCTTTAAGGTATACATATACTAAAATGGTAAAATATAATATTTTATACACATTACCTTTTACCTTCCACATTTTGACTACTACTAGAAGATCATGAAAATTTTCTTGATATATTATACAAAGACCTTTAAAGGCGTTTTAAAATATAACTACCAGAAACTAAGTTCTTGCACTTATTTCTTGCAAGAAACATATTTCTTGTACTCAACAAATTTGATTTTTGAGAATCACGAGTTATATTATTTGTTCAAAAAATTTATAACACCAAAAAAAAAATCCCATAGCAATTATCCCCAGGGCTAATATATTCACTAATTTTTTTTCATTGTAGTTCAAAAAGCTATTACTGAAAGAAAAAAAAATTAAATCAATGATCAGAATGAAAATTCTTAGGAGCAAAAATAGTGAACAAAACTCTAAGAACCTGCTTCAGTTCTTCTAAGTGCACAGCACAAAATCAATTTGCAATGACCCTGAGAATCAGCCTTCTTCACCACATGGCAACAAAAGAAATAGGGGATGAAAACAAATTAAAGTAGGTTCTTAAAAGTCTTTTTTGCCTTCTAAAGATTTCAGGGTATTTTTGAACTATGAGATTTTTAAAGGCATTCTCTGAATGTTTACCAATATCATTACATATTCGTACAGTAATGGATTTTAG
This sequence comes from Eidolon dupreanum, assembly GCA_028627145.1. Lineage (NCBI taxonomy): Eukaryota > Metazoa > Chordata > Mammalia > Chiroptera > Pteropodidae > Eidolon > Eidolon dupreanum. Next base: position 7,306,017 of record CM053508.1, read on the forward strand.
GCTGACCCTAGACGTTCACGATTCACTCTCCGATTCCTTTTTTTTTTT
>CM053508.1:7306564-7322778 GCA_028627145.1 Eidolon dupreanum
ACACAGAAAGACAGATACCATATGATCTCACTTACATGTGGAATCTGTGGGGGGGGGGGGCGGGAATAAATACATAAATGACCAAACAAAGCAGAAACAGATCCATAGATACAGAGAACAAACTGATGGTTGTCAAGTACAGGGTGGGGGAGAGGGCTAAAAAAAAAAAAAAAAAAAAAAAAGAAAGAAAAAAAATCTGACATTATCCATTTCATTAAATTTCTTGGCAAAGTGACCCAAACATAAAGTGTCCTCCTAATTGGTGGGTGAACCCGTGCTCACTTACATTGTGTGACTGAAAGGAGGTGGTATCCACGTGCATTTTTATCATGGTCTAAGCAGATGTCATCACAGACCTGCAGGGTCCTGTTTCCTAGCATAGGGACTCCTCTACTCTCCTCATGTGCCAAGATTCCCAGGAAGGAAGAGTGGAACAAGCATTAAGAGTCATCTCCCAGCTGCAAAAGAAATCTCGATATCAGCAAAGCTTCCTGTCTTCCTCCCCCTTCCTGCCTCCCAGAAATAAAGGTCATTTCTCTCTGCTAAAAGACTGAAGGTCCCTGACCTATGGGCTTGCAGGGTAGAGAAGGCAGAATTAGTAGCCAAATGGAGGACTGAATGCTGTTTCCGAAAGCCTCACTCTTATTCTCAGATTGTAGATTATTTGAAGGGGAAATTTAATTCAACCAAAAAATTCGTTCAGCTCCATGAAGCTGCAGATGTTATAAATTGACTCTTTCCTAAAGAGCACCAAACCTTGAATTTTCCATGCTCGAGAGGAGCTGATATTCATGGATGATAACTGTATTACTAGACATTAAGAGAAAAGGTGAACTCTGTCCTCTCCTCATAAAACACATCTTTTTGCCTTTTCCCCTCCTCTTCCACTGAACTCACGAAGTTTACAAGTACAAGCTTCGACTCTGGAGATGGAAAATCTGATATCATCAGCACAAGTTGAACAAAATGAAAAGGGGAAAAAAACCTACACCCATCTGGACTTCCATATGCTCTGTAGCCAAGAGGCTAATATAATTCCTTGAATGTTGGTTATAAAGCAATGTGATATGGATAACTGCTATGCACTGAGCTTATTTAGACAAGTGTTCTTTCTACTCAATAAACCTTTGAAAGGATTAAAGTACAATCACTCCCAATTATCTGCCCATAAGTTCTTCCCTTCCTGTGAGTCTTGACCATACCCTACCATTGGTCCCTGTTTTCACCCCCGTTTGATTCCCTGTCTACTGGACCAAGTGATGGAATGTAATGAGACGATATGACATTCAGGGAATGTTGAGAAGCTTAATATGACGAGGGCCCTGGGTGCACGACCAGGCAGGCGGCTGCTGAGCGGTCTCCCTAAAGAAATAGGGGCCAGATTGTAAATAGCCTTCTATGCTATGGTATGAATTATATCTCTGAGCCTCAGGAAGCCTGTGGAGTAATTTGACAATTTTTGTCTTAAAGAAATAATTCTGGTGACAATATGGACAGTGTGCACAGAAAGAGAAGGAAAAAAAATGAGGGGGCAACTAATTTGGTGAAATTGCCATGGTCCAGCAGAGAAATGATGAAGGCCAAACTAAGGCAACTCCAGGAAGGAAGAAGAGGGAGGATCAGGCTGTGGTCAGATTTATGCACCGGGAAAACTTACTCCCTTCTCTTCAAAGAAACAGAGCAAAAGCAAACTCCCTGGGGAGTCCTTGGGATATTTACAGTCTCACTATATAAGGAACAGTATTAAGGGAGACTTTTATTATGCTTGTTGAAGAACACTATAAAAAGGGGGATAGGATCTTAAAATTATACACCATACTTCTTTATTTTATAGGACCAACAGTCATTAATGTTTTAATTTCTCATCTTAACATGTTAAGTTGCTTCCTTATTATTTTTAAAAGCCACAGTTTTCTGTACCCTAATTTAATCTATTACGCTGAATATAAAAATGCCCTTGATTTTTGTTCCTTTTCATTTTTTTCTAATGACGCCTCAGATTTTCACCTCTGAAAGCTTCAGTAACAGCCTTGACCACCGGCCCTTTAGTACATTTCATAATGAAATTAAAACTAAATGGATTTCAACATTCTAGTTTAAATGTTTTTCTGGGTCTCCTTTTATAGACATCTTTTAAAGCTGGAATCACATAATAATCTTTGTGCCAATTATTTAAAGGGGGGGGTATTGTGCAAGATATTCTCTCCCTAAAAATTTCGCCCATGTGCTAAAATCTAACCAAAACTACCAACACACAAAAGAATTGAAAAGACTCATGATCAGCATGCAGCATTAGTAAACAAATGCCATCATAATATAATTGACAAAGATTACGCTATGCCAACAAGCGCTCTGTTGTCCTATGCTCAGAATAATTATGTGTTCCAAAGGTTTCCACCTGTTAATAAAGATGGGCCGGCTCAGCCCAGATTCAGGGTCACCCTTTAGAAGCAGCCTCAGAAGAGCCCCAGGGTGTCATGCGAGTTAGATAACCGTACCCCACACCAGCAGAGCTTGGCCTGTTGATGCTCAGGTAGCCACAAGTCTGGGTCACAGAACGTCCAGAATCGTAGACCTTAGAGGTAGGTGGAAGAGGGGGTGAGATGCGTTTTAGAAGAATTAACAATTCTGAATGGCGGGATGGGGAAGCAGGAATCGCCTGATATCCTCTCTGAGGCTTCTTGGGAAGCTGGGACACAAACTCACTTCGTCAGAGAAGCAGATGTTTCCTATGTCTAGCTTTTCTCTTTGTTGTGAAAATGACCCAGGGTTAAACGAGAGCTGTGTTTGTTGGGCCACAGTTGGGAGCACGTATCCCACGAGAGGTGGCACCAGAAGCCCTCACCTGCTCTCACGATGGGCTGCGCGCATAGACGAGCTCTCAGGAAGTAAACAAGCTTGTCAGTTCACTAAGAAAGCAGCAGACCAGCTGTCCCTCTATCACACAACACTCAGTTTTGAATTTTATCCCGAAGACGTGAAAACAGGCCACAAAGACCACCTCTCACTTCTCTTAAGTAGTAACACAATGGAACTGAGATTCTCTGAGTCACAGAAAGAAAGAAAAAAAAAAAAAAATGCCATCAGAGTAACCGAAATAAGAACAGAAAAAATTAAGGGAGAAGTATGCAACAGCTGCTCACTCAGGGCCAGGTTTTCAATGGGCCTTTTAATTGTATCTGCAGTCTTTAACGGCAGCTTCCATTTTCACCAGTATAAGCCCACATTTCAAAAGCAAATTGGATACCTGCATGAACAAGCAGGCAGTTAGGCAGCTAATTACTGTTTGCAATTCAATTACCTAATTACTGTGGGCAAGTGTAGGGTGTTTGTGCAAGCAAATAGTCCCACCCACAAATATTGCAGTTTTGATTAAGAAGGCTTAAGTGCAAAGAGCCATGTGCACTGCTACTGCTCAATAATTTTTCTTGGGGCCCAGGAAGGTCCTGGTTGAACTGTCCTCTAAGAATGGAGTGGAGGCAAGTCTATCGACGCAGACCTCCCAAGCCCTTCCCCAAGTCAAGCAGAGGCTACCCTGGAACTTTGCCTTGCGACTCAAAGTCTGGTCCATGGATCAGCAGCACTAGCATCTTCTGGGAGCTTGTTTGAAAGGCAGAATCTCAGGTCCCCCATCCAGACCTACTGAATTATAATCTGCATTATAAAAAGATGCCCAGGTGATTCATAGCACCTTTGTGTTTGAGAAGCATCTGCTAGATGGCTGCTCAAGAAACAAGGTCGCCCTGTGAGGTACTTGTCTTTAGCTTTCCTTTAAAATTAGAGCAAGGCAGGTAGAAGGAGATGGCCAATAGTTATTCAGCCACAGTGAGGAAACTCGATGCTTCAGGAGAAATCCTAAGTAGGTGATCCTTTAGGAATAAATCCTAAAAATGCTAATACTAAAAGAACTCAGGCACGTGCCCTAGGAGAGGACAAAGACAAGTAGCTGGCTGTGTCCCTAAAGACCCCGCCAGTTTCCACACATCATTTCAGAAACATTCACCGCTCGTCTAGGATGCATTTCACTGGTGACATTTGTCTTCATCTGGGACTACATGTTCAGCAGTAAAATCACTCTGTGAGTGTCCTCAACCAGGACTTTGAGTCCAATTAATCAGTACAATCTGCCTCCACAGAAGAAAAGAATAGGAGGGCTCTACTTTGGGGTCCTTGCCAATCTCTCCAGAAACAGTCCACGGTGATGCATTTACTCAAACGTTTTTGAGAAGATGGTCATGCAGCTTCGAGGAGAGATATTTTCTAGTCCTAAATAGACTGCTTCCACCACCTCATCAACCTGCTCACTCTGCACTGTGCAGGAACCTGAGCTCAGTGCCAGTTCAAGCGAAATTGTGTAGTTTGTCTTCATGATAGAGAAGGAAAGCACGGCACTGGAATCAGGAACCTGATCCTGCCACTAACGAGCTGTGTGGCCTTGGGCAAGGCGTTGAAGGCTCAGTCTCCTCATCCGTTAAATAAAGGGATTAAAATGGATGGTTTCCTAATTCCCTTCCAGTTCCTACAATAATATGTCCTTTTCCTTCTGCACTTGGGCTCACAGTTTCCAAGTCCACCTCCAGCTACCAAGATACCCCCACATACCATATTAGGCCTTTTGATTCTAGGTAGTTCCCTGGTATGGGATTTCTCCTCTCTTACCTATACTTCCCTTCTGTGAATCTCATTCGATTCAGAGCTTCCTTCAGCTAACTGTTCCATTGACAACTTTCCAAAGAGCTGTACTTTAAAGTATTAGCAGCTAATTTAAATGTATTCACTGTCCCATGGGATATTTGTATTTAAATGGGAAAACTCTTGCCTTAGCAACGAGGACTCAATTTCTAATGATGAAATTTTAAACTTATCTTTCTAATAAGGAAACTATGGCATTTCTAAAAATAGCCTAAGCACTGAAGCCACAAAATACAATCGGTACCTTTCATTTCAGCAACTCAGACGCAAAAAGATTAACTCACTTGCCCAAGGAAATACCGCTAGAATTAGAACATTTCCTAAATCTCGATATTGCAAGGAGCTTCATCTTTTTTATTGCTTTTATTATAAAAGCAACTGCAATTTGAGGTAAGTGCTGACCCATCTGCATGATCGTTAACTTTGTTTCCCAAAAGGTCAAGGGTAGATCAGATCTCAGACAGGAAATGAATGTCATTTCAGGATTTCTTCTTTAAAGGAAAAGAGAACGTATCTTTCACAGTATTGCTTTACAGTAGTCATGCAAGCTAAAGTTAGGCTCTTAAATTAAATCAACCATTCAACAACCCAAAGGGAAAGGAAATATTGCTGAGAGCACAGATTATTACAAGAGATCAAGGACCAAGAGAGGAAAGGGGATGTAATGAAACCTCAGGAGCTCTCTGTCACTCAGTGAGGTCAATGACTTTCCATTTTTGGCCAGAATTAGACTAGATGATCTCTAACTTTCTCTCATACTCTGAAAGCTCTTTGAAAACATGTGATGGGTGGGAGCAATGAATCAAACTTAGAATGAAGTTTAATAGGAATAAATAAAGGGTCTGACATGTGGATTCATATAAACAACTGTATGAGCATGGGATGGAGTGAAGACATTGTTTATGATCCCATCTACTGATTCCAATCAAAGTCCCTTATGACTTTGAAAGTGCTCATTTGAATTCAAGCAGCATTAATATATATTCATTTTAATATAGATTAAGGGGAATTATACCCCTGCTTGGTTAGACCACACCCAGAGTGTTGTATTCTATTTTGATATTGCAATTAAGAAAGCATGTGGACAACTGGAAGAAAGTGACTAGAATGTAAAGAGACTCTAAAGCTTGTCATGTCAGAAATTATGGAACAACACAGAATGTTCAGTCTGGGCATTACAAAAAGGCCCCATGCGACCTGATGAATACTTGCAGGGCCATAGTTTTCAGGAGGGTTGGCACTCTTTTGTAGATTCCCCGTAAGTGGAGCAGGGCCAGAGCAAAGGAGATGAGAGAGGGGAGAGACTTCAGAGCAGTCAAGAGCATCCAAAGGCAGAATGGGTGACCTCAAGAGGTCACTTGCCAGGGCACTTCGAGCTCTTCTGCTCTTCTGTTTGTTCCTCGGGGACAATTCAAGCATCAGATGAGTGGATGAATACGGTGACCCTTATCATCCTTTCCCAACTAAAAAATCAAGAGAGAAGCTGGACAAAAAGAGAAAGCAGAGATGAGCCAATACCAGGGGGTTATTGTTGCTTTAAATGAAACCATTCCTGTCTAGGCAATAGCACTAAATCATTCATTTTCACAGGGGGATATTTTTAGTCTATTTTGCTAACATACATAGAAGGCACTTCTACAGATTTATAACAGTTAAGGTATTGTTGATGTCACTGATATAACAAGGCCATCACCTAAAAGTTTTATGTTTTGCTGTTGAAATACAAATATCTTATGTTTATAACTACAAACTCATTTTTTTTTTCTGTATGTGATACGGTCATCCCTCAGTATTCATGGGAGATTTGTTCTAGGACCCTCCCTCCCCCCATGGATACCAAAATCTGTGGATGCTCAAGTCCCTTATATAAAATATAGTATTTGCATATAACCTATGCACATCTATAGATTACTTATAATACCTAACATAATGTAAATGCCATATAAATAGTTGTTACACCACATTGTTTAGTGATCAACTTTCTGGAGTTTTTTTTTCAAGTATTTTTGATCTGCCATTGGCTGAATCCATGGATGAGGAGCCTGCAGATACAAGGGGATGGCTGTGTGTGAATTCACTCCATGTGCTTTATTTAAGGTTGTCATATCTCACTAGCAGATTTTATTTTTGCCTGACTGGTTGAAAATACATTATATTAATGGCAGCTCTTATTACGGAACTTCATGAAGAAGAGTGATGCCTTCGCTTTGTGTTCATTCTAGGTTTCTTTGTTGCTGCAAGTATAACTATAATTTATTAAGATGTGATTGTTCTCAGCAGTGTGACCATCTGTGTAATTAATACAGAAGCAAAACAAAATCTGCTCCTTTTAGCTCACTTACATCCCCTCCTCAAATCCAGTGATCATCTTATTTTGACTTGCCCAAGAGATATGAACTTTTCCTAATTTTAACAATCTCCATTTCGAGAGCATTTGAAGTTCATCTTTCCACTATAGGCATAAAAGAAATTGCTAAAACTCTGTTAATACACATCATAATTGAATGTGCAGATGTCCACAACTATTAATTAGCAAAGGTATTAAACTTATCCGAAGAAAATGTTCTTCTGTAGTTTATAACACTATAGTCTGTTTTGAAATTATACTATAGTACCCTAATAAAAGCCTGGAGATGCAGAGAAGAAAGACATTTTAATCCACAAAGCAGTGATCATTTTTCATAATTAGGATAAGCTACTATGTTTTTTTTTTTTTTTTTTACCATTTGGGGAAAAGGAGCAGTGATATTTGGACAGTTAAGGGGCAGAATGAGGCCCCTGCATACTATAAGATAAAAGCAAGAGGCTATAAGAATGCTGGAGAAAGAACATAAAAGGGATCTGAAGACACCAGAGGCCATTTTTACCTGCTTTTTAGCTTTGCCTGGGTTATAGTGAAGCCAACTGCCAAAGAAAATGGTTATGCCAGCTCATACCTGGGGAGGAGGCAGACACAGTCAGCCTCAAATAAGTGGAGCCCTGGGCCATCCTGGGAGAGTAAGAATAAGAATCTCTTCCCTCATAAAGGCTTCTGAAGAGCCACACTGTCCCTCAGTAACTCTCCAGAGCCTCCTAAGAAATGTTCACTGATTGAATGACTATTCTCCGAGAGTTCAGTCCATTAACCGATGGGATATCAAACTCATGGCTTCCTCTTAATCACTACTATTTTTACCAAGTATTGGCACATATTAAAAGCCTAAGAAAGGAGCAGGAAAGCCCACAACGAACAAGCCACACACCGAAGTTCATTCTCCTAAGTTTCGGAAGCCCTTAGCCTTCACTGGGCCCCCTCCCACCAATCTACTGTCTTATACCTTTTATTCTTTTATTTTCAAGACACAACTATGAGTTAGCAAGTGTGGCTATCATGTATATCAATTAACAGTGAGGAAATCTAGGCATGAAGATGTGAGACTTCCCATTCTTGCCAGTATCACTCAAATCAGATCAGCCATTAAAAGGTCAAATGGAGATGGACAAAACTGAGATTAGAACTCAGGTGCTCAAACCTCAATTAATGTTTTTTGGCCAAGTCGTTTGCTCTCTTCCCAATACTATTTAACTCTCTTCAAAAAAGAAAAGCTACATTAGTTCCAGGAACTCCTCTAGGTTCTGATGAATCAGTCAAGTCCACAAGAAACTCAAAATTTTAAAGTCTGCCAGGTAAGTCAATGATTACATGATATTTGCTATGAATTATGATAAAGGTTCATAATAGATACTGTGGGAACACATTGGAAAAACTCTTAACTTTGCCTGAGGATGTCGAATGTAGTAATGTCTGAGCTAGTTCTTAAAAGGTAGGAGCTCTCGAGGTTGAAAAGAAGCAAGAAAAGTTCTGACAGAAAGAATAGGGTAAATAAAAGCACAGAAATATGCAGGCAAGTGGCATTCTAGAGGAATGTTCAGTGGCTGAGAGATGCTGAGTTTGGGCTAAGTGGAGCAGGGGCTGCAATGCTAGGTTAATGAATTAGGACTTAGTCCCATCGGCCAAGAGAAGCTATGGAAGGATCCTCCTAAAAATAGTGAGTAAAGACTGTTACTAATACCTATAAAGAACTGAGTGCCATGTTGCAGACACCATTCTACTGTCATGTCGACTAGATCTGAGGATAGCAAGGCTCCTTTTGCTCATTCTAGCCTGTCTTCCCCCAACGTGACATCACCATTTCACCTCCCCTTCTACACTGTTCAGGAGGCATCTAATATAATTGAACATCCATAGCAGGTTCTGTGTTTGCAGTGAATGGAGCCATTCATTCTGGCTACAGGATCTTCATTACAATTGCATGAAGCTTCCATTGTGGGCCATATTATAAGAGTGTACTCAGTGCTGGCACAAGGGTAACTGCCTTGCAGAGCCAGCTACAAATGTCATGTCCAGCTTTTACGCACAAAGCAAATGGGAGCTTAAAAAAATTCAGCACCCATTATCACTGTGATTCATCTTCTTCCCATCAGCACCAGGATGTCTCCGATTACATTGTCTGGCTTTAGGGAAAGACATCTAGGACAAGGTTGAAGGGAAGGGTTGTCGCTGCAGAGTCTGCGGCTCTCCGCGGAGGGTCCAGCTGCAGACAGCCACGCTCCATGCTGACAGCCAAGTCGAGGTCTTCCCGAACGATGGCTGAAAAAGCCTTTATAAAACAGAATATAAACCCTGGAGCCTACTGCTCCCCACGGGAGTAGAAGCAGGGTACAGTAGGAGCTCACTGTAATTTTCTTTTCCTGTGGTAATAGAGCAAGCAGAGGAAGTGTCACACACATGAGGAGAGGAAATGGGAGATCTTCATGCTGAGCCACTAAATTCACCGGAAGCTAAAAACCACAAAAGGTAAGGTCACATAAAACACCATTTCACATTTCACCTGGTATGTTCAAGAACCCCAGGTGCAAGGATGTTTAAAATGCAGCCATCTCTTCTATAGACAGGGAGAGATTATCTTGCCTGAAAACTTGAGACTAAACCCTGGGGCCTTGGGTGTCTGTGTCCGTGAAGGTCCAATCAGAAGAGCAATTTATTGAGGGATTTGACCTACGCAATCGAAGGAGCTAGTAAATAGATTCTGCAAGGCTGATGATGTCTTTGCATCTGATGCTGGAGCTTGATGTCTGCAGGCTGGGCAGCCTGAAGGGAAAGAGGATTGGAAAGTGGAGAGAGAGAGAGAACAAGAGAGAACCCTTACAGAGAGCATCTTCCTCTGTCTCCTGCAAGAGGAAATGCATCCTTCCCCTAAGAATGAAAACACACTGGGCCGAGGAGGATGTAGGGAAGATGGAGCAGCTGTAGTCTGGCTGCTGCCCCACACTAATGAGGTGGGCAAGCAGATGAGCACCAATCCATCTGAGCTACAAAAGCACCTGCTAACCCTGCCCTGACCTTCTGAACAGAAAAACAATACAGCTGTTGCTGTTATGCTTGTGCTTCCCAAAGCTTGCAAAAACATCTCTCGTTGCCCACCTTAATTAGAAACATACAGAGAAGGGAATCCTGGAAGCACAGCCCAGCCTAGTCAAGTCAACATGTTAAAAAGCCATCCCGGGCCTTTAGAATTAATTTTATGACTCTGATTGGAAGGAGGATGGCATGTGGTGTTGTCTTAATTTCTTAGGGCTGCCGTAAGAAGGCACCACAAACTGGGGAACTTAAAACAACAGAAATTTATTCTCTTATAGGACTAGAGGCTAGAAATCAAAAACGAAATGTCAGCAGGACCGCGTTTCCTGGAAAGGTTCTTCAGAGCCTAGGGAGGAACCTTTCTGGCATCGTCTCGTTTCCGGTAGGCGTCAGCAGTCTTCAGTGTTCCTTGGCTTGTGGCAGCGTAACGTCAACCTCTGCCTCTCTCTTTACATGGCCTTCTTCCCTGAGTCTCTGGGTGTCTTTTCTTCTTATAGGGACACCAGTCATACGGATTTAGGGCCCACCGTACTTCGGTACGACCTCATCATGATGTAACCAACTGCATCTGCAGAGCCCTCGTTTCTAAAGAAAGTCACATTCTGTGGTTTGGCATGAACTTGAATTTTGTGGGGAACACTATTCAATTCGGTACAAATGTCACGAGAGAAAATGTAGACCAGGAAATAGCTAGAAATCTTAGAACAGAGAATTCAACCAAATAATGCGGCAATTAGAAAAGGAACATCTTGCTGCAAAGAATTGTGAGTTCGGCAATGTACTTAGGATCCCTGTTGACAGTGGAATCCAGGCACATCTAGAAGACTGGAAAACATGCATTTATTGTTTTCTTATTTATCTCACTTACTTTCTCATGGGACATATCATACTGCTATTCAACAGAGAAAAGCTAGGCGCAGAGAGGTTAAACAATATTCCCAAGGCTATACAATCAGGCAGCAGTGGGCCTGGGATATGAGCTCAGGACTGTCAGCTTCCATAGGACATCTCCTTTTACTATCCGTATTATGTAACAATAAATAATACTTGCTGAAGAAAATGTGAACAAACTTCTTTAGTCATTTCTTATTCATCTTACCATGCTCACATTAAATATTACGTCTTCTCTGAAGACTTCCCTAACTTTTTTGGACAGAGTGAGTCTCTCCTCTCATCTCTCATATTTTGATCACAATTCCACTATTGCACTCATTCCATTGTAGTTTTATTACGTGTTACCTGTCTATGTGCAAGTACCGTATCTTATCATTGCAGTATCCTTGTACCCATTCCAGTGCTTGGTACATAATAGATACATAAAGTTCTTCAAAGGGGAAGCATCACTTCCTAAAAATTTCTGGAGCTGTTGCGTCTATATTCTCTTCCAGTATTCTATTTTAAGGTGTTAGAGACTCTGAACTCCTTTGCCAAATGAAATACATCTACTTCAGTGAAAATTCTTAATTTCTTTTCTCTTTTCTGAAGAGATCTAAAACAGCTAGTCTTGAAAACTTCAGAGAAAGTAGCAGGTAATTTTGTGTCCATTTTTCTTTTCCTAGTTAATAATCTCAATTCTATACCCTAATTTTATAATATTTTTGGAAAACCTCTCATCTTTTTCATTTCACTTTTTTCAGATCGTTGTATAGACTAAAGAATCCAGAATTAATCCCAGCCATGCTTTCTTTTCTATTTCTTCCCATGCATCCTCTCTATTTCCTGATACTTTGTAGCTACTGCCACTACTCGGAACAATCTGCCTTCATCAGAGTCACTCAGCAGCTTCCCAGGGAAACGAATCACCATGAAAACCATACCAAAGAGGTAAAAAAGGCAAAGCCAAAGTTACTCCACGGCCACCATCTGATTTTAGATTTACTGATTCCCCTGGGGCTTTCAGCAACTAAAGTTTATTCTTATTTATCTAGTAACCTTCCATTTGCTCCATCCTGGGTTATCCACATGAGAGGGTACAAAGTCGAAAAAAGGCCAATTCACGTCAGCTCATGGCCAGCTCTCATTTCATTCAATGCTTCAATGCATGTCCAGTCAAATCCGAGATCCTAGCTACTCAAAGTATGGTCCACAGACCAGCAGCAGCAGCATCACCCTGTTGGAAACGCAGATGCACCGACTCCTCCTCAGACCTAGTGTATCAGAATCTACATTTTGACACGTTTCCTGGTTGATTCACACGTACATTAACTTTTGAGACTCACATCCTAGATAGTTGGAGGCAACTGTGAGTCAGAGGAAATAACAGCAGATTGGCATCAAAAGTCTCAGGCTGGAATCCTAGGCTGGAATCCTGGCGCTGTTTTATTTCTACCTATGTGACCGTGGGAAAATCACTCAGTATTTCTGACCCTCAATTTTCTCAACTGTATTAAAAAAACTATAAAGTAATCTGAGAGCCGCTCACATCAGATTCTTAAGTCCTACCCTATCTACTGAATCAGAATTTCTCAGAGATTTACATTTTTAACAGACTTTCCATGTGATTCTTACACACATTTTTATTTAAGGATCTCTGTAGCCAACACATATCGGGAACAATCTTTTCTATTTTGACATCAAGGCTGGTGATGTGAGGGTCAGTTCTAGCAACACAGAGAAGGGGAGCAGTGATTTGAATAGTTGCAATCTATACTAGATTTGGTTTTCCTTCTTTGGTCTTCATCATAAATGAAGGAGCGGTGGTCTCTTCAACTGAATCATAGTAGGAGGATTGCTTTATGGGATAGCTATCAAGACCGGCAATCATTCTAGAACTTTGTGCCAAGACAAAGGAGCATGGTGCCTAGCGAATTATCGTTATTAACAGTGTCTGTTTACTGCTCTTCTGGTGTGTCTAAGAATACCAAAAAGGCTTCCAGGGAGATGTGGCTTCCCACTTTCTACCTCACAAGATGCTTCTACACTTGGCAGTCAAATGAAATGCTGAAAACCCAATGCTTCCTTCTCACTGCTGTACAAGCTTTCTAGACCAGAGCGCTTGCTTCAGCAGTCCTATGCAATTACGTTAGGGAGCAAAAGGTTGGAAACGAACATCTGGTGAGCCTCTCCTACGTGCCGGGCACTGTTCTAGTTGTCCTACGGCTGTTGATTCAGAAAATGTCCATCATCCTAGGAGCCAGGACTTTATTTTTCAGTTTACAGATGATATTGAGAATGAGCATTAATACACATTGTTTTAATGCATAAGTTTTATTCCAGGCTTTAGTTGGTTCATTAGAGTCTTTAAAAAAAAATTAAGAATTAAATACTCCAAGGGTACTTAACTTACAATTCATTCACTGTCTAATCCCATTCATGGTTCTCAACCTTACAGTATCCCTCAAGTTAATCATGAGATATTGTTTAGTACTTGCTCTGTTCTCTAGGCCTCTGATATGCAGGGCGAGGGAGGGTCACACAAGTACTAAGTGATGATAATGCCTATGAAGTCCGCCTCCCATCCTGCTTTAGGATGGGTTTGTGCAAACAAATGTGTTGGTACCAAGTGAGATAAAATAAGAAACACGCTGTCAGGAGAGGACTTGGGAGATTTCCAAAGACAGGAGCCCTGGTATCTTACCGAGGGGGACAGACAAGACACGGGAAGGACTTAATGTGCTGAGACAAAGAGTTGACCAATGCAGTAGAAAAGATGAAATAAGCAACGTTTGGGAGACAGGGAAAGTTCGGGGTCTATACAAGCAAACAGGAGTAGCCTCATTTGGCTGCAGTCCAGAGCAGGTACAGGAAAGAGCTGGCCGGGGTGGGAGGGATGACGTTATGAGGAGCCTTGACTGTCAAACCAAAGAGCGTGTCATATATTCAGAAGGTTTTGGAACGGGAGCATTTGATCAGAGCTGTGCTTTAAACATCTCTGGCAGCGCTGCACTGGATGCTTAGAGGAGAGAACGAGACTGGTAGCGCGGAAAGGGGCTATAGCCAGACAAAGGCCCTCCAACTAGAGAGAGTGGAGGGGGCGGCTGACGTGCGATGCCTCCGTGGAGCGGAACATATGCACCTTGCTGGGGCCCGAGCATCGGCAGGAAAGAGGGCGGCACACACGTTAACGCTGAGAAGCGGTGCTAAGAGGCCACCTGTGATCCTCCTTGTCACCCAGAACCACATTCATCCTCTAATTCTGTTCAATTACCTAACCTTATTTATAACAAGGAAAAAGTGACCCAACAGGGCTTTGTGAGGAGCGACTGAATGAACTTTTAAAATGTCTCATCCAGAGTCCACGCGGTGCAAAGACGCCCTCCTCCACCCGTGTCCTTATTAACCAAAATATGGTACATGGACCAGCAGCAGCAGCAGCATCACCCGGAAACGTTAGAAATATAGACACTCAGGCCCTACCAAAGACCTACCGAATCAGAATCTACATTTTGGTATAGTTGTCAAAGACTTCAAAGCATATTAAAGTTTGAGAAGCTCTACCCCATGTAACCCTCCTGGAATGCTCCCCATCCAAGTCCCCCAGCTTCTTTCTGACTCCTTATTCTTGACTTTCCTGTTCTTTCCCTCACTTCCCATCCTCCAAGAAAAAAAGAAGAGATAAATGAAAGGGAAAAATACAGTAGAGAGCCTAGTTGAATATCCTATGACTATAACATAACAACACTACTTGTTTTTCTTTTGTTAAAACTGTCACTAGAAGGCATTTTAAAAACAGCTCTAAAAAGTGAGTTTAAAAAGTGTTTGAAGAAAAATGACTTCCAAAGACCAATCCAGTTGGCAGTTTTTCTGCTATGCTTGTGGAGAGTGGGGGCTGTCTCATTATTTTATTGGCACACCTATAGTCAAGCTTTTAGAATGCCCAATAAAGGGAAAAGGCAGTGCTCCAGTTACAATTGTAATCCAATTATATAAGGCAACAAACAGGACCTATGGCTGAGAGAGAAGAACCTTTGATTTTGTGGATTAAGAATCAGACTCAGTCCTGAGTGCCCGTGCACCTGGCCACCATTCAAACCAAAGCTTTTAGGCTCTTGACATCGTGAAGCAACAACATGGTAAAAGATCGAAGAATGGAGAATTCTCCGTAAGGGTTAGTTCGGGCTCTGCCAACATAGATATTTTCTGCATAACTTCCACAAACATGGGGAAGCTGCTAAGCTGGTGAGCCAGTGGTTCAAGGCAACAAAAACAGATATTCTGATTCCAGGCAGTGAGGACAGCACCATAATCTCCAAGGCTTGTGCTTGCAAAGGTGCATTTATGACGAGCAAACAAGAGCCACAAAACAAACAGCCCTGGATCAACATGTCAAAAATACGTCTAACATGGATCCAGGTCTTCCCACCAGAACAGTCTTTAACATACCTTTCAAATCTTCCTGGGAATAACTTTCTGAATCTCCTAACCCAGATAACAATCAGCAACTGACAGAACATTTCCTGGTTTTATTTCAGTAGAAATAAGTGACAAATACCTGGATCTAAAACTATGTGCAGTTGACTGGATAGCCTATCACATTTTACGGAATTTCACATCACTAGTGACAACACCGTTCTGATCGAGAACAAAAAACTGAGATGGTGACACTCTCTGTCACTTCCCAGCTGTGTTCCTGAGTGAATTAAGAGCTACCTTTTGTGTGCTCATGATGTTGTCAATAAGGATAACAATTAATTTCTATTTATTGAGCAAGTACTCTCTGCCCCAGAAGGATCTTACAAAATGTTACTGTGAGGATGGTAATTCCCATCTGATAGATGTTGAAACTGAGACAGTGAAAGATTAGTATCTTATCCAAAGCAAAGATACACAGATGATAAAAAACAGACCTAACCATCATATTTATATCTTTCTCACTCCAAAGTCCTATCCATTAATTCATATTGCCTCTATTAAATCACTTCACCTTACTATACCTCCATTTCCTCATCTGTAAAATAAAATGTTAGCTACTTGGTCTCCCTTATCTTTTTCTGCTTTGACAATCTACCCATACATACAAAAAGTTAAAACTAATAAGTAAATTCAGCTACATTGTAAGTAAAATCAACAAATGAAAATCAGCCATTTTCTATATACTAATGGACAATTCAAAAGGAAATTGAGGAAATAATTCCATTTAAAATCACATCAGAATGAATAAAATATCTAGGATTAAACTTAG